>JARQZJ010000004.1:1747500-3010000 GCA_030704895.1 Henosepilachna vigintioctopunctata
TAAACAGCAAAGGGCATGACAACAACAGCAACAAGCAGATCGGCAACTGCTAAACTGACTATGAAATAATTTGTAGCAGACTGTAGAGTTCTTTCCCTATAGACACTAAGTATTACTAAGACGTTACCAAATAATGTGAAAATGGGAAACAAAATAAGTATCAGCGCCCAATAGTTATATTCGGTTTGTACTATTGTAACATTCAGACACGTGGTATTGTCCTCACTGGTCACAGAACAATTTGTTTTTTCATAAACACTAAAATCCGAGGTGTTGCTCACGTTAAGTTTATCAAGAATTTGATTTATATCGTCGAATATGAAAAGAGCATTTCGTATGTCATTTTCCGAGGCGAATTCATCCGAGAAATTCCCAGAACCATTCGCGTTGAGATCGGAAAACTGGTCGAAAGAAGAATAATTGAAATCACTCATGGTTGTTGTGTTCACTATTTCAATACACTAATTCCTTTTTCTCCATTATTCCCAGATGAGTAAGCAACATATATTCTGGTACAATGTTTAACTTGTGAGTTTACCGTACCGTATGAAATGATCAAACAGTATTTTCACGTAGAAGAATATATTAACTTGAATATAAGTTCTTTTCATGGTGAAGTGTTTCTTATTTATTTTGAAGAAAAATTCAATTTCTTTTTACATCTAGGTTACAACAAGTTTTCGTTTAATTACCCTCAATAGTTACAGACTTACGCTATATATACATGCAGGTTCTCATATGAGATCTTTTGTAAAACATTATTTCTGTTATTACTAGAAAAATTTCATAATTTCTCAGTTCTCATCCATTCGAATAACTCAACTACGGTTTACACTGCTCTATTGATGCTCATTTAGTTTCTCAAACTTCAATCGCCTTTTGTACTCCAATTTCATCAATGTGAATTTAATTAGGCAATAATCCCGCGCGAGATTTCGAACGTCATGTCGTATTGGGGTATCCGGAAAACTCACGTCCGCTTTCCACCGGATCACGGGAAACTCTGCGCTGTTTTCGCGACAGATTCGGGGGTTAAAAGCGCATGGTTTGGAGCCGCCCTATCTTTCCATTCGCATATAGGGGTTGCCTATTTCGCAAACCTGGCGCGGGAAAACTCCTGACCGAAGATTCGGCCGTATTTCAACCCATACGGTGTTTTTCATTACTGGCAGCAGATTTTGCTTGGGTCCGGAACTATTCTTTACCTGCAAAACAAGCGTGTCTTTTTAATTTATTGACGATATTAACATCCACTACATAATCAAAATTGTGAGGGTCGAATGAAATATCGTTTTCGGCCAATTTTTTATTGATGAAATTATAAATTGTATTTGAGAAACTCAATGTGATATTGAGAAATGGGTAGCAGAAATTTTTAGAAAACAAAGCAGATGAAAAAACTCATTCAATTTCATTCAAATCATTATGAATGTTATTATTGCTGTATCGACAGTGCAATTCGTGTAATTTGTTTATAGTTAATATTTGCGTTTCATAATGAACATTTTGTATGCTGAACAGGCCCGTGTTATCCATGTGCGTAAAGTTACGGTGTTTGTTACCTGGACACTGCAGACTTGAATATTTGAAATTGGCAAACAGTCAACTCTTTCAACATTTCCCCTAATTCCTGAACAAATTATCTTCCTAAAAATCCCATAGCATATATATATATATATATATATATATATATATATATATATATATATATATATATATATATATATATATATATATATATATATATATATATATATATATATATATATCCCCATCATGATCAACCTCTGTCCGTCCGATGCAGAACGAAGGCCTCCCCCTGTCTTTGCCAAGATTCCCTATCGCCAGTCTCTCTCTTCCAGGCAACGCCAATCCACAAGCTCCTTAGACCATAGATCCCGAGGGCGCTTTCTTGGTCTTACGCTGTCTCTGGGCTCCCAATCATCAAGCACAGCTGACCAACGGTCATATTTTGTTCGGGCTAAATGGCCAACCCATTTCCACTCTGACCTTTTTACACACTCCACGACATCCTTCACCTTTGTTTGACCTCTTATCCAGCTGCAGCGTATTCTATCTCGTATGGTTAGGACCATCATGTATTTTCTATACTCCGCTGGGTTGTTCGAAGCTTCTGGATGTGAGCAGATTTCAGGTTCAAGTTTCGCTGACGTAAATCATCGCTGGTAATACGCATTGGTCAAACACTTTGCTACTGGTTCTTTGCATGAATCTCCAGTGTAATATCCCAGTCTCCCGTGACAATCTGTCCCAGATTTAGTTCACGATTCGTAAACAAACAACCGTCTAGACAATGACAAATGAGGCTTTGTCGAAACGTCGCGTTAAGAAAGATTTCCAACGAAATCTGCGAAACAACAAACGGAAGCAAACCCCCTTTCCTTTGCAGGTGTGTTGCGGGCTCTACCAAGAATTATATTTTTGTCGTTTGTACTTTTCACCGCAAGGAAAATTTTTCATTGGTTGTTAACTTTCTCAGTTGAAGACTCCGTAAAAGATAAATAGTCGCCACAAAGGCGATATGTTGACGAAATCTCCAAACCCGGAGAGTTCCGGTGGAGGCCTAGCAGTGGAGACTTCCTTTGCAGGTGTGTTTTTTTATTGTTGATTCCATCTCCAGGTTCGTACACCTTGAACTTGGCTACGCCGTTCTGAGGAGAGCCAATAAGCTCGAAACACGTGTCAGCGGCTACTTCCAATTGAGTTGCGGACTATACCAAAAATTATATTTTTGTCGTTTGTACGTTTCACCGCAAGAAAAATTCTTCATTTATATATATATATATATATATATATATATATATATATATATTTATATATATATATGTATATAGGAATATATATATATATATATATATATATATATATATATATATATATATATATATATATAACGCACTCCAATGCCTCGCCAAGTCCAGCAAAAAAGTCTCCAAGTAGCTCAGACAATTTTTGAACCACTATTATTACGTTGTTGATAAAACTAGAAGTCTGAATTTCAGTAATCAAGTAGGCATTGTTTAAACACGGTATATTTCAAATTTCATCTAATTTGAACCAGTGCCTAGTTTTAAAGAATTAACTAGTGAAAGTTTCTCGACTTTTTCACTATCTGACTGACCGATTATCTAGGCACTTCCAACAGACATAGAAGATTTAAATACGCTTAGTGTTTAGCGTGTAAATCAAGAAAAACTGAAATATTTTGTAATTTCGGCTAGTTTTCTAAATACACTACCTTCATAAACACTTTCGTAATCCGATAGAAACATGTAGGATTATATAGCTTCATTTGCATTGAATGTATAATACAAAAATGAATGAGATATCTTCAAAAACAAAACGTATAAAAATAACGAAGTCTGACAACTCAGTTCTTCCACCTTAAAAAGTTGTGAGATCCATTTAACAAGTTAGTTAATTTATCCAGTTAAGGGACTCAAGGGACCCTCTGTCTCAAGTTAATATGTCATTAGCTAACCTAACAACAGTTTATAGTGGCCATATCAATAATACAAATCTGTCATGTTTTAAATAAAATATTAAAAACATTATGGCATGATAATACTATGTGTCTCACCAGTAATAGGTATTATATTAAATGAAACTGTTTAGTACGATTGCCAAGCCAATCTTTTTCATTATAATATAAAGAAGTTTTGATGTTGATATTTTCACTTACAATAGCAGATATGGTTGTTACGGTAACTCACGATAGAAGGTCTCAAGTTGAGGTAGTAGGTATTGAATTGATTTAATCAACTGACTTACCAACGGTATTACATGGATCTCACAACTTTTTACGGTAAATAAACTGAGTGTTGAAACTTGTTGTTTCACAAGTTTTGTTTCTGATGGCACTCATTTTTCCGAACTACTCTTGAAAACAATTCAAAATTGATGAACTTCAACACCTCCGTATAAATGAACAACTTCTCAAATTCTGAAATTGCGGTATAAAACGTCATTTCCTTATGAAATTTTTTTCTCGTAAATTCAAACATCTAAATAAAATCTGCTGAACTGTAAAGTAAGCACCTATTCAAGGATTTCCCTTCTATAAAAAATCAATTTATTGAATAATAGAAATCGTTCGACTGTCCCATTTTTCCTATCTTAATGGCAGGACGAATTTATAGGCAACATAATATTCTCCTCCTTCATTTCCAAACTATTAACTCTCTTGAAAACGGAGAAGACATGAGAAACTTAGAGACGAGGAAATCGCGATACCAGCTATCATTCCTGATTATGCCTGAATAAATTTCGTTTAGAAAGATAGAAGCAGAAAGTATGTGTTCATTACTTTGAAAAATGGTACTCTCTTCTGTTCACAAATTTACGCGAGAGTAAAACAATTAGTTTGAAAGAGGGAGTTCTTTAAAATTCAGTAGACGTTCAATTAAACGCCGCCGCGGTTCGAAAATTCGTACTAATATTCAGTTTGTATACCAGTGCATCAATTTGCTTACATCACATATTCAAGCAGTATATTCAGGTACTTGCAGTCGTCTCAGCAAGCATACAAAACCCCGTGAGGTGTTACTTTAGAAATATAACTGTAATATACACCATGTAAGCTAACAAAAAATTGTATTGTAATTGTAGACGGCGCACACTCACTCGCGCACCAGCCTCACTTCCGGTCCCTACCTCCCGTCGAGGCCACTCAAAGTGAGGCCAACTCGGAGTGAGCCGTCGTCAGTCCATTTTTGGTTGCGCATCAAACGACACTCGGTCTCTAACCTCGCGGTATAGTTTCGATGCTCGAGTGGATGCCTGTCGTCTATACAGTGAGGCGAAGATGAATTTATTGATAATTTATCAGCATTTTTTATTAACACGCCTTAAGAATTTACATCGAAATAGTTTCAAACATAACTTATTCTCAATGGTTAGAAATAACCTAACTGATTTGAAGGAATATTCATCTACATAGTAGCTATTTGCTGGTGGAGACACTAGCGGTCTCTGGTGGCAGCACTAGAAACGCTGAAGTACGTGTGAATGTAATAATATCCCAGTCATGTAAGCAAAAGGATAAGATCCACCTCGGAATATAAGATAATGTGCCAAATATTTGTATGAACCTTTATTGAGGCGTTATAAATGATGGATCAAAAGTATCGTATAATACCGAGTCTGTGTTTTAAAATATTCATGATCAACGGCCGCGAAAATCAATTTATTGCAAATATATCCCTTCCTGAGAGCTGTATGCTATTTGAAACTATTATAAAAAATGTAGAATATTCATTAGAATTAAATTCTATGCCGTGCTTGTTCTAAAAAATTACGCCGTTTCAAATCCCCAGATTATTCAAAGATTAAGAATTACAAAAAAAGGTGCGTTTCCTATTATTTAAAACATTATAATTAATAATATTTCTCATCCATCAAATATATTATTATATCTATTATCTAGTGAAGTGTTTGCCCACGCCCCACAGGTGGAAATTTGATGTTTAAGGGGGGCAATTCGAAAATAGACTGGACACGAGTTCAACCCTATCGCACTTCTCAAGTTCAGCTTTTCGATCCTTTTCGGGGGGCATAAGAATTTTAGAAAGGCTAAGAATGAACCAAAAAGGTTAGAAAACACTGATCTAATGTCTCATATTACTTACCTAATTATATATCGGAAGGTTGTCAACTGCTTCACTTTAAACCTTCAATCATATTCTAATAATTTCTAATAACATCTTAAGTTGAAAGAAATTCAGTGAATCATTTTTGATAGTTTTTTTTATTATAGATACACAAAAATTTTTTTATTATATATATACAAAATTTCCAATTCATTATCATCATTCTCGTCATAAGGATATTTGTCTTCAAATCTTCAAAGTGTTTCGGTGACAAAAGTACTGTCCTCATCGGGTTCACTTTGATACGGCGGCGATGTATTGAGGCCATTACACTATCACACGCTGAGGAACATTGGAACCCTAATTTTGTGCAGACGAGCGGTATCTGTAACTAATTCTTGAAGTATTGTATTTGGTAATTCTTTAGAATTTGCATGAGGTACTGTAGTAATCACTTCGAGGAATTCATTATGCAACATCCATTCCAACTATTGGGGTTAAAATCAACAATGAAATATCAATTTGAATTTGCTCATGTACTAAAAAATACGCATGGATATCATGGATATTAATTTTCTACAAGTATCAGCGTCAGCAATCATAGATTTCTAAATCGCTTAACAAAATTGATGATGGATAGCTGCACATATGCAAATCTTGAATTTTTCGATTAATCTTATTCAGTAGAAATAACCTTCATCGTGGATTTAAAAAGAATTAATTGCTCAAACCTCATTTACACACGAAACGCAAAACATTATACCAAAGAAACTTGTTGAAAAGGAGTATTTAGAAATTTCATTAAGGCTTGCTTTACAATTTTCTACGATCTAAAAACCCCGCATACATTTTCATACTGAAAGTTAACAAGTGGAAAGTCGATAGATAAGATATTAGAGGAAAAAGATATTGGACTAAAAATATATTGCGGTACCTATATCACCCTTTTCAGATAGGCGTGGAAGACTGTAGGGTTTCCTCTTCATCGAATTCAAGAGGAAAATTAAGGAAACCCCAAAACCTCTAACAGGATCATGTTATTAGATCAATTCTTGGTTGATGCGGTTATAAGAAAATGCTTTATCGATTGGTTCCTTTCAATTATTCACTGAACCTAATCCCAATTGGAAGTCAAGGAAATCAATTTTCTGAGATTGACAATAATTTGAAATATTGAACTTTTCGCATAAAATTAAGAAATGTCCAAGAATATTGTCACGGATGTTGTTTGGTAGGTACTGAAGTTTTTATTTGTTCATAGAAAATGCATCATTTATGGCCAAATCATTGATAAATTAAATCAAACAAAAAATCTTAATATGTATTGTAGAATTTGAAGAGTCACAAATAAAATAGAAGTGAATAAAACAGTTAAAAAACTGTTACAAAGGCCTACCAAACTACTCACGCCGGACTGAACAATTGATAATAATAATATATTAACAACTTCATTCAGCAATGACCTATGAAAAATAATAATAATGAAAGAAACAATATTCACATTCGCATAATAAATACATAACATTTCAAGAATATTGATATTAATACTGTAATAATTTTGTACTCCAATACTTGTAAATATTCGCACAGTACTTTACAGACAACTCCTTAAATACATTGAAATTTCTACTCATTGTACATTTATACATAAAATGTGTATTACTATTGTGTATCTAGTTTTATAATCATGAGATTCGTCAACAAAATATAGATTTTCTCTTGAATTATTAGGAGACTCCTTTCATAAATAAATATTTCTTTCATCTTGAATATATAAATTAATGTCTGGACATGATTTTCTGTTCAACACTCATTAGCTGTGGAACTTAAAACATGATTTCAATTCGTTCGATTATATTTCAGAATTATAACTTTATTATTATACTCATTAACATCTCATACATTGTTTCTGTATTTTTTGCAAACTATCATACAAATTTTTAGCAGGTTCAACAATGTTAGAGAAACAATAATATGCAACGAAACAAAGAGTAAGTGTTTTGAATAATAACAATGTTGTATTAATATTTAATCTACGTCTTACTCTAGCGATGAAATTAACTTTTTTTGACATTTTGTTTGCAATATCGCCATGTGCTTTGAAGCAAGCACTCAAACCAAACAACTGACACTTGGGCAAATATATTGCTTGAGTCGACAACCAAGAAACAGTACAGTTTTAAGTCGACAACCAAGTGACAATACAGCTGTAAGTACAGCTCCAGCTGTATCTATTCAAATCGATTGTGATACTGAGGTGAAAGCCTTATTGGTCGTCTTTCACATTTTACTTTCTAGACTTTTGCGTTTCATTATTCATCAACTTCATAGTATCTGAGATGAGTATTTTAGAAATTCGGAAAAATAGAAATTCTGGAAATTTTGAAAAATATCTCTTTCATTGAAAGATAATATAAGAAAATAATTCTATAAAAAGCTTTTAAAAAACACATTTCTTCTGTCTTCTAACGAATAGTTTCTAATGAATCAACTGAAAAAACTCCCATCTCTCGTTTTTAATTACATTGCGTTAATCATGATTACTACCTCAATCATCATCTGTTTGTATTAATCTAACGTCACAATTACCACAGAATCATCTCAAGTAAATTTCTATTAACCCCGAAATACTACTCTAATTTTCTTCCATCTTCTATAGAGTACCTATTTTCTAATTTATACCTCAACTAAAATAATCAGTACCTATTTATCCTCTTTGAAAACAATATATGTAGCTTGTTTCTGATCAATCCCTCAATCAACATTGGTTTTTGTTCTTTCAACAACAAAGCAACATTTATTACGTCCAAAGCGATTTTACTCGATAACGCTTCACTCTTATCTTAAAAATGCAATTAGAAACTTTTCAGGAAATCACTTTCAGGTCTAGTTGATTATTTATCAAATACATTTGATTGCGTCATAATCAAGTCGTCTTTGAGTGCGTTCTGGCGCACTTTTAGTGTTTTCTAGCAACCCTAACCTAGAACAACTAATAAGTTTATGTAAATATTCTTGATATAATATTTCTTGATTACATTCTTGAGTACATGTATTTTAACAAATTGCCAGTTTCGTTTTTCTCGCAGAAGGTAAGTTTTATTTATGTGTACGTGGAATTTGCTAAGTTATTAGATTTCATGTCATAATTCTTTCATGCATTACTAATCTTCTTACTGCTTCAGGAGCTTCTTGCTGCGACCAATTAAGTGTTACAGAGGCAGAGAACTGTTTTATGAAATATAAATTGTTCGAAAATTCGCTGATCTCTTGTTGAAACATTCTTCAATTATTGAAGAAAAAACAAACGGGCTAGATTCACAGAATTATATCAATTTTCTGACAATGACAATTCTATTACCCGTTTCCAAAAGTTAAACTGGAGTTACAGTTAGGTATATAGATTCTAGGGTATAAAAATTGCGCCTTGTGCTTGTTTTCTGATTTTAATTTGATTGTGATATATTTTATACATATGTACATAACGTTCAGTTTATTGAATTGCCAATGTACTGATGCATTTGCAATTTTTATAAATAAAGGAAGCTTTGAATTGAATAATCCTGTAATAATAAAATTAGATTTTTTAATTTTTGTGTATTTAACTGTTTTGCTGTCATACATTTGATGAAAATACTTTCGAAAAAACAGAATTATTTTTTTTTACTGGGGAGAATTTCCATGTTTCTCATATCCCGATATGATTGAAAAATTGCGCCTTTTTAAATGATTTCAGTCATTTGTTAGTGTTCTGCAAATAAATAATTTCCGATATCACTTGTGATGCACTCAAGTTTTGTTTGTGAAACGCAAACAGAAATATAAAATACGAGTCAGAATTAATTGGTTTTTGATTTTATAAAAGGATCAGTTAACATGAAACACGGCGCGGCGTGTCCTCCCTTTTCATGATGATTCGTGCATAACATGTATACAAATAGAAATACAAATAGGCGGTGGGAAAATACTCTAATTTATTTTTCAATTAATTTGAAATTTGCTCAAACTACCCATTTGATCTGAGACTTCCCGGAACAATCTAATTGAAAGTAAACATTTATTTAGTATTTAGATAATTCTTTCATTGAAAAATAAATGACCACACATAGAGTTATTTATGAGATTAAACATCGCGAAAATGAAAGCCAAGTTTTTTTGGCCAGTACTTCACCCAAAATTTTTCACGATTGCTGTTCATAAACTTGAAAGTATCAAGTAAACAAAGTTAGACAAATAATTTTTTTGGATAAATTTTGGTTTCAGTGTTTTTGTTAGTATAATTATACAAGAAAATTACTTAAAATTTTCCTAGTAAGAAAATTATATATATATATATATATATATATATATATATATATATATATATATATATATATATATATATATATATATATATATATATATATATGTGTGTGTGTGTTTTATCTGTAAAAGGTTTAGATTCAGTGTGACGTAATCGAGTTCTTGAAATTTTCGAATTAAAGATGAAAAAAAACAGGACAACGTCTGTCGGGTTCGCTAGTCAAATAAAAACTGTTTACAATATTGTATAATTTTATTTATGAATATCAAATCGTTTTTCGTCAATCGTAAACCTACCTTTTTATAGGGTAGTAAGACCAGAGAAGTTCTTGATATCGCTATAAACAAAATTAATTGCACTTGTTATAAAAGTATCACTATTCAGAAAATGGCAATATTATGGGTTTATACAGGGTATTTGTTTTTCGATATCAAAAAATTTCGATTTCATATAAAAACATAAATGGAACTTCAAGCACTTTTGAAATTAAAAGACGTTACTCCAAAGGAAACAAATGGCAGTCTCCAAAACATTGTTTCTTTCATTATCATCCAATTTATCTCAGAAAATATTTTATATAATGCTATACTGAAAATACACTTCTAGAACATAAAATCATTATATACAGAAATGTTATTACATAAAAGACTGTCATCGTATGTCTTCAATTTACATTTTTACAAATTGTATATCAAAGTCAAATACAAATATCATGAAGATATAAGATGAAGAATTGTCGAAATAATACTATTACTTTTTTCACTGTGCAACAAATTTAATGAAGGGTCTCGAATTTTTTCTTCTAGCAGATTAAATAGCTCCAATCGAATCATCTTAATCATCTCTGCTACCTGAAACATTATAAATATTTAGTTATTAATATGTTACAGTATAACGAAGAGTTATTATATGTTACGTTATTAGGACAGTTGTGAAAATCAGATTAGAAAAAAAAAGAAAAGAGTTCAAAATGCGTCCTAAAAGCTCTACCTACGCATTACAAAGTACTACAACCTCAAAAAGATGGGAAAGGAACAACAAAACCCGAATAGGACAACTATTCCTTGATTGTGTCATCTTCTTCATTTGGACTACTGCATATGCATATAAATCTATAAAATGTATTGTAATCTGTGAACTGTTTTTGTGTTTTTCATGTGACTATCATGACAGACAATTAATTAATGTCTATGATTAGTTTTTTTGATCAACTTTATATGTACACTTTAATTGAATACCTTATATTATTATTGATATTTTAGTTTTAATGATAATTTCATTTCTATCTAGTATGTCAATCAGTGAAAATTGTTGTCCATTTCAAAGTTTATACAAAACTACAATTTGTAGGGAAACGCCAACAAAGAATAAAGTTTACCACTTTTACAGTTTGTTATTGCTTTAAATTCCATGTATATTGGAAAATTGTTGTTCATTTCACAATTTACACAAAACTACAATTTGTAGCGAAACGACAACAAAGAATAAAGTTTACCACTTTTACAGTTTGTTATTGCTTTAAATTTAATGTATATTTTGAATATTGATCTATTGATTGCAAAATATTTACTTCCAGTAACAATTAGAGCAATTACTTCAAATAATGTACCAATAATAATATTCAAATATGTAAATAGATTACCTTATGTTCCTCAACTTGTAACAAAATCCATCCATTCTCCAACGAAATAAATGTTAATCCATTATGCACCTTGATGTCTAAATCAAATCCAGTGAAAAGGACCAACGATATCAAAGGTACCATTGAACAATCTCTGAAAAAAATCCTGCTGGTCCGAACTTTTTCTTGATATACCAAATATGGGCTTGGAAAATAACTAGTTTTATAATTCACAGAGCTTGGGTGCATAAAAACCTGAAAACAGCATAAAAAAAATTATGTGTATTTTGTTATACATTTTAATATTGTTTTCATAACCATTTCAGAGTAATTCCATGGAAACTGGATAAGAACTTACTATATGAGAGTATTTTTAATATAAATCTGTATTTTATACCAAATCCTGAAGGAACGTTTATTAGAATGATACCAATTTATACGATATTCATTTGTAACAATTTTGATTATTTTCATTCCATTTTGTCAAGAGAATTGGAGAAATCAGTGAAAAAAAGATCAACATTAATTTATTTTTCTAAATTCTGAAAAAGATGAGAACTTGGAAAATGTAATAAAAAAGTAAAATATGTATTTTGATATCTACTAATTGCATACCGAATAAATTTAGCACGTTGAAAAATAAGGGGAACAGTTACCTTTTCCTGCATAGTTGCAAACTGTAAATCTTTAGACGTGATGTCCTTGGGTACTGCTCCAGCAGCACTCATAATGAAAGATTTTGATGGTGTAAGAATTTTCACTACATTAGGGTAGAGGGCGGCGCCAAGAATAGACGATAAAAGTCTTAAGTTTTCTCCATTTCTATTGAACTGAAAAAATCCACATCAGTAACAATATTGTCCACATAATTTTTTTTTCATTCAATACGTAAATTAAAATAAAAATTTTAAATTAAAAAATAAACCATTTCTCCGATTTATCAGCGAATATGTTCAGTTAAATGACGACTGAATTCATACTTTTATCAGTTCATTGCGTCACTGACATGAATGTTTTTCCCTTATGTATTTCACATCAAAATAAAAAAAATCACCCACCACAATGACACAAAATGAATAATTTACTATATATGAAGAACCAAAATACGAAAATTTTTTTAATATTTTCATCTACTAAAGCTCAAAATTTTTATAAGATGCCAAGAACATCATGCAAATGAAAGTTCTACCTCTGGCCCTGTTAAAGATGCAACATAATCTTCGCCCATCCTTCTTGTACCCTTCAAGTTGGCGCTCACAAAACCAATGTCCACCAACAATTCCAAAAATTGATGCTTGATATCAGATATAGAAATCAGAGTCTTAAATGACAAATAATTTTCATTTGCGAAATTTCTTCCAGTTTGTGTACTTTTTTTGTATGCCGCCAACCATTTCTGAAAGAATTAAACCATTGAAATTTCGAAAGTGTTATCATAGAGCAATTCCCAATATTTTGCCAAAACAAATTTGCTGAATTATTTGTACTTGTTTCCATAAGAATCGAATCAACTGATATAATAAAAGATTTGTGGATTATTTGTGTAATTGATTAATGTACAATTAAACTTCAAAATATCTATACTCACTTTATATGCAGTAAAAACGGTAATTTGATCACTGAAACCTGTAGAAAATTGCATTTTCTTCTCATTTGCCAATTCTTTTTTATCAAAAGGTGTTAGGAAAGGACTTTTGAAACTGAGACAAGCAGCCATAGTCAATACTGCATCTACACATGAAAATATTGCGCCATAGAGAATAAGCTTGCCTATTCTAACATCAACTGGAAGAAACGCTAGATGATGGCCTAGAGCTGTTAGTTCTAGGTTACGGTCTAAAGCTCCAACACTTTGTAATCTAGAGATAGACGATTCGACGCTGTCTATACTTGGAGGTTCAATTAAAGATCCTAAAAAATACAAAAATAATTGAAAAAGCTTAAATAATTGACGAAAAGTGAAATTCTAGCAAGTACAAAAAAGTATATACAGATATAATCATTTTGAATATTTTCAAAAGTTCTAAGCGTTCTAAATGTAATACTTCATTATACAACATAAAATTTCTTTTTACAGATTATGCCCTCAAATATTACAAAAGGCTATTTTTTTAGTATAATTAGGTGCTTACATTTCTGAAAGGGAAGTGAAAAATAAGTTTTTACTGAGAACAAAGCACATCTTTAAACTTTTACCACCATCTCAACAATATCATGAAATAAACAAAACTCTTACTTAATAAGCAACTCACTACTAAGTAACTCACTTACTAAATAAGCATTCAGTTAGGAACTATACATACATTGATAAAATATAAAAAAAAACTGCTGGAGGTTGGCAGTTAGGCAAGAAGAACAAGAAGAGAGCAACTGCTTACCCAGAAAATGATCAAGAAATGTTTGGCATGGGCCAAAAAGTACCGTGCGTGGACTGTGGACGACCGGAAGAAGGTGATTTTTAGTGATGGGACACATTTGTTTGTTCAAGGGTACAAATCAAGTGTTGTTAGAAGGAGTGATGGGGAAACTTTGCGGCCTGATCACATCCAGCAAACAGTAAAACATCCTTCGAAACAAATGTTTTGAGATTTTGTCGCAACCAATGCACTAGACGATTAGCTCCTATAACAGGGATGATGAATTCAGTGAAATATATGGAAATATTGCGCACCAGGATTGTTCCAACGTTTGATGGAACATTTCAGTACGACCTGGCTCCCTGCCACAATTACAAATAAGTGCAGGGGCCTGTATGCGTGAGAATGAAATAAAAGTACTCGATTGGCCGGGGAATTCACCTGATCTCATTCCCATTGAGAATTTATGGAATATTTTAAAGAAACGACTGGCAAAAATGGATTGCAGCACCAAAGAAAAAATTATTATAAGTGCAATTCAGGTGTGGTTTCATGATGACCAATAGAAGAAAATCTGCGCTACGCTATGGAATCGATGCCTAGACGAGTTCAAGAAGTTATTTCTACGAAAGGAGGACATACTTCATATTAAAATGAAGAATTTACGCTATTTTGTATGTATTTACTTCATTAAAAGGTAAGACTTTACGAAAATATTTTTTTAAATCTTTTTAATCCTTTGTCCCTATTAATTCTAACAGCATATATATATATATATATATATATATATATATATATATATATATATATATATATATATATATATATATATATATCTTTTTTCAAGTGTTTAATTGGGATTGCAGTCCAGGACAGGAAAACCTCTTCAGTATTTTCCAAGCTCTCGAAAATGTTTATTTTCTTCTTCAGGGCTAAAATCGTACAATATTAACAGTTTATATAACAAGGAACTATTGAAAAATTTTTTTACAATTACTGTGAAGATAGTCCGAAAGTACATTTGTTTCTTGAATTTTGAAAATAATTACAAATTTGCATTTATGAATACTTGTACTCATTTTCAAAAATCAAGAAACCAATGTACTTTTGGAAGCAACTTAATTGTAAGAAAAATTTTCAATAGTTCCTTGTTATGTAAGCTGATAATATTGTGCTATTTTAGTCCTGAAGAAGAAACTAAACATTTTCGAAAGCTTGGAAAATACTAAAGAGGTAACTTATTTTCCTGTCCTGAACTGCAATCCCAATTAAACACTGAAAATACATATCTACAGTCGTGAAACATTCATATATATATATATATATATATATATATATATATATATATATATATATATATATATATATATATATATATATATATATATATATATATATGTGTGTGTGTGTGTGTAAATAAATAATGAGTAATACCTATAACTGTTTTTAAATCTTTTTCTTCAAATGTCTCTAATAATTTAATGTTTAAAATGAGTTGCTCTAATGGAACTCTATGTATTTCTGGCACTGGTTGTCCTAGAAAATTATGTTTGAATCTGTGTTCTGTATAAAGATGAAAGCACATCCCTTCCATCACTCTTCCAGCGCGTCCTTTTCTTTGTAAAGCATTGGCTCGAGTAACCCAAGCTGTTTCTAAACTTTCCATGTTACGGTTGGGATCGAATCGTTTCTCCTTCATCTTGCCAGTATCTATCACATATACACAATCATCTATGGTAATTGAAGTTTCTGCTAAATTAGTGGAAAGTACGATTTTTCTCATTCCTCCTTTTGGTTTCCTGTAAACATTAAAATTGGTATTGAAATAACATATACATAAAAAGTGGTTGGCGTTTTTATACTGATACTAAATGTATTTCATTGAACTTTGACCACATTCATTGTCAACGACATTTTGGATTAACTGAGAGTAGTAAAAATACATTATGAAAAATCTTCATAAAAAAAAGTGTGGAATTCGGGGACTGCCGCGGTAAAGCTATTGGATAGCATTTTTTATCAACTTATGTAATGATTTATTTATTTTTTATTTATGCAGTATTTTTTTTCTTTGATATTAAATCAAGTTTTTTCTTTGATATTAATTCAAGTTACACTTTTTGAGCGTGGTGACCGATAAGAAAACAAATTTTTTTCTTTTATTGAATAAATGAGAAGTTAATATCGTTCAAAATATTTTTATTCTTACAATACATATAAGTTATTCAGAAATTTTTATCATTGAAACTATAGGTTGGTGGTAACAAATGAGAAACATAAGTTTGAGATATCCTCTAAATATATGGAAAATACTGCGTCAATGGTAGTCCCATATTTTGTTATGAATTCTGGTAGATCTTACTCATTTTCAAATTTAAATTTTCCGAATGAAAAGTTGTCAAGCGCTCTGATTTTTTATCAGCGAAGCTGACGATGAAATCGCCAGCCAAGATAAGTGGAAATTTATTACCATTTGTACCAAGTATTTTCGACCTTTCTTCAGTGTACTCCAGTAAAGTGCGATGAATAAAATGCTCTACCTCGTCCAATTTTGTATTCGGAGAAATGTATATTGCTACCATGACTATGTGTAGGCCGTTTCTCAGTTTGCATAAGCACGCACAAATATCTCCACCAAATGAGCGCCTAACATTAACATAGCTAACGTGTGCAATATTATGTGTATTTTAATATTCGGAGTTATAATATTAATAACATTGTTATTATTTTGGTAAATAGCTACCCCACCTTTTGGAACAGTATCTCGTTTGAATTGAACAATACAATCGAAATTAGGTATTTCAATCAGATTATCATGCACCATGCAAGTTTCGGTATACATACACGTTAAGCGAACGCTCGTCCGAGCTACACCATAAGCGGAGTGGAGGGTGTTGTTTTATCGCGCTCAAAGCCCGCGATAAAAGCTATGCAATAGCTTAAAAAATATATTGGATTATACTTCACTTGAATGTTTTGAAAACTTTGTTTTTCACACATAAATTCCTGGTTATTGTTTGAATTTCTAAAATAGATAACAACTTATGTTTACTTATATTTAATGCTGGTAATCAAGGAGCTATTACTGAACAATATTTATTAAATCGAAAGTTCTTTCATAAAATTTATATCTAAGAATTACTATCTGACTAACTATCAAAGTAGTTTGTAACGGCTACTAGATTCCGCGACAAATTGCTTAATGAAATAAGGTACAACAAAAGCATTTACAAAACTGTAAATTAATTATACGACCTACACAAACAGATATTACTTTCAAATGTTAAAAAACCTAATATTAATGAAGAATGGACGGCCTTTCGAACTTCAAAAAGTCGTTCGAATTTTTTAATTTCGAATTTTCTGATATGAAAAACACTTTATAGTGAAACAATATCCAGTATATATCAAAAACAAAAATTATGAAATTTTATATATTCAAATGGTATATATTTTACATATTTGGATTCTGCAACTTCAGATATATGCAATCTAAAGTCGAGTTTCAATTCTAACGCCATTTGAATTTAAAATTTTCAAAAAATTTTGTCATCATAAATTATTGCGTCGTGCTCCTAGAATTCCTCCTAAGCTATTATTATATCTGAAATTATTTCATTCTCTTGAAATCGGTTGCATATGTCCACCGTACATATGAACAAGTCCTTTAAATTCTTTTAGAAGCACTTTAGTTTCCATAATTCCTAAATCAAGCTGTAATGATATTGATACAGACTACACATTTCAAAAAATTCATCCAAAGTTGGGCCTCACATAACCACCCAAATTTCAATAAAATCAAACAATCAATCTCATTCATACCTGGTATATGACTTATATATTTTTAATTATATTTGTTGAAACTTATTCAATTCCAGAAACACAATAATTGTTATTCATATTGAAATAAACGATATTTCAATACACCAATAATATAAAATGAACACACTTATTACTCAGAAAAATTCAAGAGAATGAGAAAAACACTCACCTAAATGAATGAATATTTCTTAATTACTTTTAAATCACTAAGTATCAAAAGCTCACCTAAAAATAGCTGCTTGTTCTTCACTTGACAGAGAAGAATGAAGAGGCAACAAAATGAATCTGTTTGCTCTTAAACCAAATACTGGGTGATCTTTTAGTTGGTCATAAAGATTAGTGATTTCTGCTATACCAGGTAGAAATATTAAAATAGTGCCTTTATCGGGGAAATCGTGATCTGACACTATCCATGTCAACACATGCTCTATGAGGTCATTATTGATTTTTTCTGGATCCATTAGGAAAATATTCTTGCAGGTGAGTTCAGAATAATCTGAGAAAGGAATTTTCCAGATTTAAACAATTCTCAAATAAAATGGAAAAATTAATGAAACAGTTAATACTCAGTTAATATTTACATGTTGAATTCATTTTAACATAAATATTCAATTTGTCCTAAAATTCCAAATCACCAAGAGTTGTGAGAATTCAATTAATTATTGAACCTATATATGCTATGAACATTTATAAATGAGAATATTTTGAAAATAAATTGTAAAACTAAGTAACTCACTTTGATATCTACTACAAATCTGCCTAAAATTCAGATGCTCATCCTTGAGAGCTGGACGTGGTTTTTCTGACACCATCACTGCTTCAGAAGATTTCAGCTCATATTCTAAAAAACCTTTATCATTGTGTATTTTTCTTGAGTATTCTCCTCCTTCTTCTAAAACGTATCGAGAAATATCGAAAATATCTTCAAGGAAATACTGCTGAACAGGAAAGGTTCTGCCTGGAATCTCCATAATGGGAATATTTCCAAAATATGAAGAGAATAATTCGGCATCCAATGTTGCACTCATTAGAATGACCTTGAGATCAGGTCTTAATGGCAGCATATCTCGAAGAATCATAAGTAAAAAATCACTGAAATACAAGAAACACATAGAATAATTTTTGTATTATTTTAATTTGAAAAAAAAGTGGAGAGAACTAATGAATTTCAACGTTATTATAAATACATGTATTATATATATATATATATATATATATATATATATATATATATATATATATATATATATATATATATATATATATATATATATATATATATATATATATATATATATATATATATATATATATATATATATATATATGTTATATAAATATATGTAAATATATTAATATATCTATATAAAACAAAGTCAGGTTAGTTACACCATTTATTGTTCAAAATTATTAGACTAGGTTATCGACGTATCGGTTCCCTGTAGGGGCAACTTTCTACAAACAAAAAAATATGTATTCAGAGGGGTTTGCATAACTTTTACAACATAATTTCTAAGATGCCATGGGATTCTTTGGATGTTGATAGGAATGATAGGTGTGAGAGATTCATTAATATTCTGGAGAGGTCATTTTTGGACTGTTTTCCGGAAAAGCAATATGCTGTTACCAATATCCATTTTATTCAACAGAAGAATAGTATAATTGTATTTCTTAATGTCAGTGTTGTTGAAGTTTATGTTTTTAGACGTATTTATATTATCTCTTGATTGTAATATTAACATGAAAAATCAATTTTAAAAAATGGCTATACCCATTTTCATGAATTCTTTAATTAAAGTAAATATAAAATTGAAATGTGAACAAAATGGAAGAGAACAAATGAAAACGATTTCATTCCAAATCAAATGGTCTCAATAAGTCCAAATCAATCATCAGTCATCTGTACATCAAGATTGATGATAGCATGTTCATGTGTTGACCAACCATCTGCTTTAATAGTTCTTGCACCTTATAACAAAAATGTCGAATATCACAAAGTGCTCCATGAAAGAGAATCTTTCAAAGTCAACTCATGCAGCAAAATTCATACCTTCATCAAAGCAATTCATCACTTTCGTGAAAGCAATTCATAATTTCATACATGAAAGTTATACAAGTTACTATAGAACAAGCAGAAGTAATTACTACTAACTGAGAGTAGAGGTGTTTTCAAATGTGTACATTTCTGTTTGTGTGTATGTATATTAATTTTTCTTCCAATACAGAAGTACATCACTAATATGAATAGACTAAATAACTTGGAAAAATGAGGGATTTCAATTAGTCTGGACAAATGAAGACCATCAGTTCAGTAGATATTATTTTGTTTAAATTTTATTATTAAGCCAACAAACAAGAAATAAAGTCATTCAAATGCACATCCGACTTATTGAGTTAACAGTACCTATAATGAAAATTTTTACCTTTCCTCACTTCGTTCGTGCACCTCATCAACCACTATATGGCTTACTTCTGGGATAAGTGGATCACTCTCCAACCTTCTAAGGAGTATTCCAGTTGTACAGAACGAGAGTCTTGTGCTAGCTGATAATTTGCTTTCTAGCCTGATCTGGTATCCCACTGTACTTCCTACTTTTTCAAGCCTTTCTTCGGCAACTCTTTCAGCAACACCTATCGCAGATATCCTTCTTGGTTGTGTGCAGACTATGTTAATATGTTTCTTAGACTCTGGTTTGTATTTCACAATCCAATCATCTAAGATATATTGAGGAACTTGGGTACTTTTTCCGCATCCTGTTTCACCACTGATTATTATTACCTAAAATATTCAATTATAGAATAATAGAGATATATAAATATTTGACAGAAGCTTTGTAGCCAAACAGTGTAGTGACCCTATAATGTTTTCAGCTCACTCATGTTGGTGATTATATTATATATATATATATATATATATATATATATATATATATATATATATATATATATATATATATATATATATATATATATATATATATATATATAAATAGAAATTCTATGGCACTAACCTGGGAGCTTTCTAGAGTGTTCAAAATGTCTTTCATATAATTCCAAACTGGTAAATTCTTCCTAGATGTTAACATTTTGAGATATTCACATTTTTCTAACTTTTGTTGAAATTTTCTAACTATATTATAATCCTCTTTCAAAATTTCTTCCATTGTATAAATTCTCTTGTTGTCTTTATTAGTCATACCTTTTTTATAATGAGAGCTAGTTTGTTTTCTTTGAGAAATAGTTTTCTTAACATCAAATAACTTCATATTTGGATTCAAAAAAATAATATTCTTCTTTAAATGTTGTGTAATTTCATCACTATTTTGTAGAAGTTCTGCGATTGTATAAACTGAGGGTGTACCATCCTTAGCTAAGTTGTCTGCTTCTTCTAACAATCTTTGGCATATATGTAAATTTACTAGAGGAGGAAGTATGGCATTTGTGCGTAAGAAAATTAAGGGAGACTCTAAAGGATATTGGCTACCTTGCTGGAATCTTATCTCCAACTCAAAAACAAATTCATTCAAGTGAGCATTCACATCCACTTTGGTCTCTTCAATTTCATGAGAAAATCTACATTTATCTCCATATTTACAGTTTCCCCCAATAAATAACTTACACTTCTGTTTTTTATTCACAGTTTTTGATGAAAGTTTTTTTGGTATTTCTGGATTTTTTTTATGAAATATATTAACTAAATAATCCAGTTTCAACTTCAATATCCAAACAGCATTCTTAACCTTTTCTTCAAAAGCTTTTTCATATATAGATTCTAAAGAACTTTTTTCATCTAATCTTTGCTCTAAAAGTTCTTCTGGAGTTAATTCTGTTTCTATTATAGAAGAAGGGTAGGACTTATTGAAATATTTTGAGTATAGTAAATATAAAGAATCTTCAATATTTCCTGCACAATAATCTAGGGCTTCAATACAATGATTTTTATGAAATCCATAGCTGAAAAATAAAATAAGAAATATAACTGAATTTTATCGATTACTCTTATTTCTATTAAAGAACATTTTGTTCAATATTTTATCATCTCTGCATATTATATAAATATGCAGAGAAATTTAATAATGTAGGATGTACCATATTTATAAATATTACAGATATCATTAGTTATGGATAGTCATACTAATCATTTTAAACATGCTGAATGAAACTTTCAGGCTTTCCACTAAAGATGTCTAGTTCAAAAAAGGATACATTTAACTTCATAGTATTTACATTAGTGCTATTAGGAAAAATATTTGATATACATATACACATAAATACCCAGCTCTATTTCAAAAAATATAAAATAAATAGTTTACAAAAAATGGCTGTATCCTTTTTCTTAAAAGGTGAATTTTAAATGTAAATCAAATTACATCTATTTTATAGGTAACCCTGTCTTACTCTGTATGTGTAATTAATTTTTCCCCAATAAATAAATATCAAAATATCAGATCGAGTGTTGGAAGTATTTACTTAAAGTAAATTCATTTTAGTGAGACATATGTATTTAAATACATAATTTAAATAAAACTAAGTAGTTTTTCAAAACGATATTGCCATGTTTTTGAATTAATTATAGTGAAAATTGAAAAACTACTTAGTTTTATTTAAATTACATATATATTTGTTTCTCAATTTAATTAACTTGAATGTATTATTCATCTGATTCAATTATGATGAAAGATGAAGCACAAAATAAATATAAAAATATATACCAACATAAAAATAAGTTCCCTGAAATATACTTATGTATAAAATTATTTAGCAAAATTTGATTAAGTATCATCCAAGTTTAAATATCATTGAGGCAATTACATTCATTAATTGCTGGATATAACAAACCTACCTTTCAACCCTAAATAAAGCAAATTGTTTCAGTCTATCAGATTCATTTTCAGACGTGATGGAATTTTGGGAAAAGTCACAACCACCTTTGACTACTAAATTACCTTGACCCAACCAAAACTTTTTACCTAAGTTTGACTTTTCATCTTGGTATGCAGAAGCGTCATTTAATATAAAATCCTATAAAAGGAGATGTTCTAATAAAACAGTTAAAACATTTGGTATACCCAACATTTATTCATCAGGATACTAGACTTACAGATCCATGAATAAAATAAAGAGTATCCAATAATTTTTCCTGAGATATTTCATCGATCCTTAAAAATTGCAGTTCTTCTTTAACAACAGGATGTATTTTATTTGATGAAGTTATCCTAGAAAAGAATTATTTTTTTGGAGGTTATACAAAGTTTTCACCATATTACCCAACTTTTACTTCTGGAATTTCACGAAGAAATATATCTGCTGCATTAACAGCTATTTCTGAATCCATAGTTCCAAAGATTTTTATATTCTACATAATAAACAATTTGAATTTAAAATTTTATTTAAATGAGTCCAAAATAAGTTATAAGCTAAGGAAACTACGTAAATCAGAATTTACAATGACACTGTTTAGTTCAATATATAGTTTTTACCAACAAATTGAAAATTTACATTTACACGACTGTGTGGTGATCCATAGATCATATAATAAGATATTGTGTGATCACTGAAGAATGTATCGTTTGGATGATAAAGAATTTTAGAGTAACCAGATGAAGGTACGTTTCATATACTCAATTGAAGTATATTATTTGGAATTAACGAATACTTTGAAAACTGGTAAATTGAACAATCGAGGGATCGCTGACAGGTTCTAAAACAGAAAATTGGAAGGTTGAAAATTTCAGAGAGGATAATAATAAACAACTAATCAATAATAGAAGGATAATAACAGCAATATCACACCAATGAAAATGGTGTGACTGTAGATCTGCCACCTCTCAATATGTGTGTTCATAAACTAAATGAGATGTACACTATAAAAGCAAGTAATGGCAAAATTAAATGTACGATTTTAGGTTGACCTCCAATCAACGAGATTCGATTGATTTCGAATTTTTTCAATGAATCTTGTAGTTTTATTGATTTATAATTGAAATACACCAAATAATTTCAGTATACATTCATTTTATTTGAATTGAAATATTATATTTCATTTTACATAAAATTTAAAAAAAAATTTATGAACCTGTTCAGGTTCAAGATACTTCCAATCGTTTTACAATCAATATACCAAGATCGTTTCAAGGTAGGGCGATATTTGCTCTGTCTATTTTTAACGACATCTAGTCATGACCTTTCAGTCTATTTTGTTATTTCTAGAATCACAACTGTTGCCCATGCATCAATAAAAACATTAATAGAAATATGCATATACCAATGTTTAACTAGCACGGAAGGGGGGTGGGTGGTAGCTTTGCGCATTTTTACTGACAAGGAAAATGCGAGGAGTTTATAATTGTAATAAATCTACTTGTGCTATACTTCACCGGCCACTGAATAAATTTAAATTCAATTATGTATTAAATTTTATAAATTTGAATGAAGATGAAATAACCAAAAGTGATCAAAAATTATCGCAATATTCTTCTCGTTTTCTTACATTTATAAGGATATTTGAATAGCATCAATTAAATCATAATATAATTGAACAAATTCTGTTAGAGGCGAAATTTTAAATTTATTCATTTATTTAGAATATGTTTCTTCTCTAATTTGACTGTCCTAATTTAACAACGCATTTTTAAGCCAAAATTCCAAAAATCTGTTGTAACACTAAAGCTGAGAAGGCATTGGCGTCAATTAACTTTGCATCTTGTTTGTATTGAGAAAGAAACAACAAGCCTCAATACATTAATTTTCCTTCGTTAATACGTGGGATATTTGTTACAAGAACACCTGAGCGATCAATCAAACAATTAAAATGAAAACATAGTAAAAATACCATAAATGTAATGTCTATTCATTTTATTTCATTCACGATCGACTTGTTAATGACAAGTAGCAACCGACCGTTTTTCTTTATTTGAACGATGGATAGGTGTGAGTGATGAAATAGCATATCAAAACCGCGAAGTCTAGAAAATAGTGATATAATTATTTCTTGTTTTTTCAACGGCGACAGAGACTTTCGTTTCGGTTTGAGAAAACTGCTATTTGTCCTGCTCTACATAATTCAGACTTATTGAAACTTTAGGAAAAAATAATGAATAAGTGACAATATCAATTCAATTTGGCATTCTAATTCGATCTCAATAGTATTGAACGTTTAGTACATCAAAATATCTGATAATATTGTACAGGTGTTTCGAAAGAATGTGAAAAACTTAAGCTCAACCATTACCTAAAATTACCTAAAATCGCGGAAAGATGATTTTTTCATTCTTTATCTTGAAAAAAGAAGAACATATTGTAATACAATTTTCTGCAAGTATTGCTATTTCAAAAACACACTTTTTTCATAGTTTTTTTAAGTTACATTATTTGAATCAAATGTTTTTAAGGAAAGTATGTATTCAACTTTTATCAATAAGTGATTTTCACAATTTAATTGTTTAGAAGACGATTTTATCTTGAAAAAACAAAAACATAGTACTTAGGTAAGTACCCACCATAACTATTCATGGAATTATTGGGTTTATGGAAACGCACTTCTTTCATATTTTTATTTGAGTCACATTATTTGAATTAAATGTTTTTTAAAGGAAATATATATTCATCTATCACACATTGATAGATGAATTAGTTTCAGAAATGTTTACTAATGAGTGATTTTCAAAATGCTCAGAAGATGATTATAAATGTTAGTAAAAATACAACTGCTTTACAGCAACCAACTGGATTATTTTCCTCGAATTAATTTTTTGTCATCAAAATCTTCAAATTCAGTTTTTTCATTTGAAAACTGCGTGTTTTGTGAAAAAATGGCTAGAATCGAAAATGTGTTAGTTTTTATTTAAATTCTGTTAAGAATGATATAGGCAGTCTAATCACATTGCTTTTAGTCATTTGAAGAGAGAAAAAAAATGCAAAAAGTTCGTTTCTTCAATTGTAATACTTTATAGTTACATATTTCTTGTTTTGAAGATGAAAATCAGAACATTATTTCTCCGCCATATTTGTTGTACATCTCCGTAAGAGTTGGCTTTTTACCCAACGTTTATATATCAATCAATTCTTTGTTTTGACTAAGAAATCTCCATCTTAAGTTTTTCGCATGCGTTTTTTAACAGCCTTTGCAGTTGTTTTATTCTTAATTCAAATTCAAAATCACATATAGATGTTTTTTATTTTAAATTAGACAACGCCCATAATTATTGGAACAAAAACCAATTATAGTAGGAGAAAACCTTTTGGAAAAGGAAGCGAATATAACAAAAATTAAAGGAAAAATAATTTATAGGTGATCTGTTTCGGGAAATGGAAGGGGGTAAGTTTTCAAGAGTAACAAACGGTTTATCTCGATTTACTACAAAACTACGAGACCTATGAAAATAACTTGAACGGCAGAAATGTAGGTGATAAAAGAACTACAACTTTCATATTCACTTTATTTTCACATAACCTCAAACGTTTTTGGCTTCTTATTTTCATCTTTCGCAAATATTTCTTTCATAAAACGTGGTAGAAAATAACCTCTTTATTTAATTGAAAATATTTTTTTCCCATCTTATTTCGCTTAATATCGAAAAAGCGCCCTAATATTCAGTGGAAAATTCTGACGAAACTTCTGCTTTTTAAACAAGTAGGAGGGTTTTCTGTTCGACGAAATCCTTACATCCTAATGGTGTAGAAAAAATATATAAACTGCTATGATAAATTACTACCTTTTATTTGGTAGCAACTGTAAAAACCGTAAGCCAACATTCGAGATACAGAGCAGTGAACAGCATCGTTTATAAAAATTCACGTAAAGGCACAGATACTGTGATACATATTTCTAATTTTCTGAGAAAATTTACCATAGTAATATATATTTTTTACACTATCATAAGAAAGAGATTCCAACCAACAAAAAGTCCAACGACAAAATCTGAAAAAGCAGATATTTTTTCGAGTGAATATTGGTTTGAAAATTAGGGCGCTTTTTCGATATTGTCGAAATAGGATGAAAAAATGAATATTTTAACTCAGAAAAATTACAATGTGTTCGGTACATAAAACAATAAGTTTTCACCAAATTTCGTGAAAAAACCCATTGTTAAAAATTTTCATAAATGAAACGATTTGTAAAATCGATTGATGATAGTTTAAAATCCCAAAACACATGTTGAGTAAATTAATTTTTTGAGACGAAATTCAGACAATTCACAATAATTAAAATTTAATCATATAATTTTATTCAAAAAAATCTAAAAACCTGATACAGGTAAATAATGTATAAATTATTATAAATATATAACAACAGGTACTCATTCGAAGAAGCCTAACAGATTTGATCACTAGGAATCCTCTGTATCACGTTTTGAGAATTTTTGTGGTGGAGAACTTAAACTGCTAACTGGTCGCACTGAAAATCTTCTAATCTTCGATGGACTCAAAGGATATGGATTCGAGCGTTGCTCCACTTGTGAATAAGGTGGGGGTGGTTCGCTTACAGGGGCTAAGGAGAATCTTCTAGATCTATAGGAACCACTTTTTGGAATTGAAAAATTAGGCAAGTCAGTCGGAGGAACCAAGGAACACCTTCGCCCGGATTTATATGGATTGGGAACACTTGGATTCGTTACTAACGAAGTTTTTCTATTTTGGAAATTGGATATAATGGGCATTCTTCTGGTTCGAGAATTCGATAGCATATCTTGATACTGGCCTTCTTGTTGACTTCCACTTGGCAAAGGTTCGGATAAAGTTGTTAGAGCTCGAATAAGATCCGCTACAGACGTATGCTCAAGAATTTCTTCTTGTTGGTTTGACGTGGATGCCCTCTTAATCTTGTTGTCCGTATGCACTTGCAATTGTTTGAAAGGCTCTTTTCCTTTCTCTACGTCATTATTCCGATCTTGCTTAGTTAACAGATTATTCTTGATACGTTTGAAGAGACTGATTGGTTCTTTAGGAATATCATTCATAGGTTCTGAATTAGATTTATCATCTCTAATCAATTTTGCATAATTCGCAAGATTTGATTGTCCGTACCAAGTATGCTCATTTTCATTTCTTGTAATGTGAGTAGGATATCTTACGTCACTAAACGCACGAGATCTGAAAGCAGGCTTTGCTTTGGTTAACTGATTACTTGCTAGGGACCATTGAGAGTTATAAGCTTCACTGGCAAGAATTTCCCTTTCGGAAAAACCATCGTAGCAACCTGGTTCTGGATCAGTATGTTCATCGATACTTAACGCATCAAACACTTTAATTATAAGATCAGCTTGCTCATTTTTACCCCGGAATGTCAATTCTTTATCGATTCGTTCTAGATCAGTATCTGACTGGATTCTTTGAAGAATATAATTGTTTTGGCTTTCAGAAAAGGCTCGTTTCCTATCTATGTGTGGTGGTAAATTTGGTACATGACAGATCATTAAATCTGGACAACTTTGGCTCCTCTCAATTCGGTGAGGCTCATAATCGAATTCTTTGTAGACTTTTTTCACACGTACCATGAGAAATTCCTCAAGAATTGTCCTGAGTTCTTGTCTGATTTTAGTGGGAGTTTTCATTATATTTGAGGCTATTCGGTGTTCGAATTCTTGTAGCTTTTTGCTTCGCATTCCTCTGGCAATGAAATTGAGAATCATCACAACGTAGCCTAGGCCACCTATCACCCACACTATCAAGAAAATTTGATACATCGTGTAGTGTACATAATTTAAATCACCCTGCTGGTTACCTGTAACAAAATTTTAATATTCAACTCACATTTTTTTGAAACGGTTTGTTAAATACATTTTTTTGCCTTGATATTTGTTTTAATGGACACAAGAAGGGAATGTTGTAGCTATTTATTGAGGACTTGTTTAGATAGAAAACTTTTGTTACCAATTAAATACAATAATTTTTTATTCATAAACATTCTTCAGGTATATATGGACTAGTATAGAAATCATTTTATAATGTGTTCAAGTGAAACTTTAGTTCCTAATTTTTAATGTATTATTTGGATGTTAATGGTGCTTCGTAGACTGTTGTAAACCACTGAATTCAATAATAATAGTTGATAGAAATTTGTATTGAACAATAAAAATTACCATTTATTTCAATAATATAAGGATATAAGGTTCAATTTTTTCTGAAATAGCATAGAAAATGCATAGGTTACTAAAGAATGCAATGTTAGTATGACAGAAAAAATAATTTTTTCTGCTTCTGAAATGATCCTTGAGAAAAGTACGTCACATACTTCAAGATACCACATAAACACATTTAATTGATCATTTGTCTGATGAAAATACTCTTTAATACACTTAATCTTGATTGGGAAAGAACAATACACATTAGTAATAGTTTAAAGCGTAGTTCATATATTTAATCAATCAATATTGATATTGATAAATTATGGTAGCAATATGAGATGAAGTTGAAATATTACTGAGATTAACAAAGCTTACAAAGCTTTTTCTTAATTTAAGATTTAGAGGTATTCCATAATCAAAAACACTTTGTCAATTTCACAAAAAATGTCAAAAATATGTAGTAAGCAATTTTTGTGGAAATTATAATTATGTGGAAGCTTTTTTATTTATGACATATATTCAGTTATGTTTCCACAAGTGTTGTACAAAAAGCCAATTGACATGATTGTCAATAATATAATAATTTTGCTATACCTGCAACATAATCCCCGAATCCAATAGTGGTTAAAGTGACGAAGGAATAATACACTGCCTCATCATAGCTCCAATTTTCAAATTCCGAAATGAGTATGGATGGTACAAAAATGAAAAATGTGAAACCAGGTACGAGGTAGAGGACAATTTGAGCAACCAGGCCCAATCTAGAAGGATCCACTTGTCGTAACTTTTTTGTGTCCTTCCATCTGTTGTATAATTTTGTGAACTGAGAACAAAATTGAAATAAACAAATTGAAAGAACAAAAAATCTGAATTTAAATTCTATCTAATGTATATAATATGAAAATAAAACATACTTCATGTTAAATAGAGCAAGAAAGTTGTTAAATGTATTTATTTAAGAATACCGAAACAAGAATTGATGCAGTGGAATTCATTTCGTTTAGAATTTCAATTATTGCAAGAATATGAAAATTAAAGTAAGTTAAATTCATTCAATTTCTGAAGAAAAATTCTGTACGCATGTAGGTATGCATACGAAATTGCGTTTTTGTAAATGACAAAAGATATCGAAGTGGTCTCATTGATATTCAGAATTAATAGTAATTCTGTTGAAAATTCGTTTTTTGATATCGATAGTTTTTGATTATATTCAACACGTTTTATTGCTTGAGAATTTAGATGTGGGTATGTTGAATAATTCAAACACGCGATAGATGTATATTTTAAATCTTTCTTTATTGTACACCCCTGAAAAGATAAAAAATGGATAATCAAAATATTCACATGTACAAACATATTGACCTCCACTTTTGCTATAGTGTCTATAACAATGAATTCGAATTGATATGAAATATCTGAAATATTGATCCATATCAAGTACATTGTAAATTTATGATTGTAGAGATATCTCAATTCTTTCTAGATTGATTCAGTAGTAATAAGGATTACGTTCCATATCTGGGACAATATAAGTCAAGTCTTTTATTGTATCTTCATACGATTGTTTTTATTTCTTTATTTCCATGCAAATGAAATATAAATACATTTGTGGTGTAATATTTACTGATTACTTTTGTTCTTATAATACGCCGATAATTTATTTAATTGAAAGTTATTTATTTAAGACAGTTAACATAATTGATGAATTCTTTATTGTCCGAATTGCTGAATTTATACATAATTTTTGGGTCTAGATATATCTGATCAATGATATCTTGAGCTCTCAATTGTGAAGTAATTATTCCAGGTAGTTATCAGTAATTTTATAGTAAAAGTTGTTCATTCGCTGGGTATACATTCTGAAAATATTCCGCGAATATAGAAACCGTGGAATATGGTAATTTATATGAGGTTATAGGGGATACGTGCCTGGGTGACAAAACCCTGAACGGATATAAAAAAAATTAATTTAAATGAAGTGGATATAAACCTAAATTCTAACACTTGAACTTTTGATTTACACTTTATTCACTACATAGCATGACGCGTTTCGTCTTTACAAAATCATTTTGTAAGCATCTGAAGAAGTCGTTTGTAACGACGAAACGCGTCATGCTATGTAGTGAATAAAGAGTCAATCATAAGTCCAAGGGTTTGAATTTAAGTTTATATTCAATTATAATAGATTTACATCAAGTAAACGCCAACACTATTGAATATTTAAATGAAGTGTTTAATCATATTGATTAATATTATGTATTTGAAGAAGTTTTTTCCTGCTTGGCAGTTTTTAGAAGTTCCTTCAATTCAGACTGATGCCAGCAATGACTTCAGCAATTTGCGTTTTAAAAATATTTCTTCGTTCTATAGACGGATCAATTTTCATGAATAAAATCACAATGCACTTTAGCCATTCTTATACCTTCACGGAAAATTTTTAAACGTCATATTAAATATCACGCATTTCGTGCTCTTTGAAGCCTCTTCTTCTATAGGCCTCTTTTTCGATAGATAAATTAACATTTCCTCCAAGTCGGTTTGAAACAAATCTTCATCTTGCGATTCAAGCAACATCTGAATGTCACTTGATTTGTTATTGATGATCTGTAAGAACCCATCTCGTTCTATTCCATTCTGAATTTCGGCTATGTTTGGAGTCAAAGTTTGAATCTGAACAGATTCTTCGTCTTTTGCCGCAGTCAGAGTAGGCCACATTTTTTCCAGCATGACTTCAATGTGTATCGCTTCAGTTCTTCTAATGATTCTTTTATGTTTACTATGCATTTTTCTATATCAAAATTCTTCCACCATTCCATAATATTCATATCAAGATCACATTCTATATTATTCAATATGATTTTGAAGGTTCGTCTAATGTAATAGAACTTGAGGCCTGGATTATCCCTTAGTCCTTAGGTTGAAGCACAGCCGTCGTGTTGGGAGGTAAAAATATCACTTTTATATTTGGATGCATATATTTAATGCATTGGTGCATTATCCAAAATTAGATCTGTTTTAAGTCTAAATTCTTAATAAGTTTCATCTTCCGAAACAAAACAATTCAGGAACCAGTCACAAAAATAGATTAGATCCACGAATGAAGAAATCTATAACAGCGAATATAGGAATTGGGTCGCATTTTTTTAATCCGCGAATAGTGGAAACGCGAATAAAGAAAGCGAGAATAAGGAGCTCTTACTGTATAGATCTGAGTTACTCTATAATTCATATTCTTTCAATCGTAAAATTTTAAATTCAATCAGATTATCGAAATTTCAGATTAAATATTGAAAGTCCATCCTTTTATTAAAATGAGTATGCAAGAATGCAATAAGTGATAGAAGGAATAAATCTTGAAGAAATATCGAAATACCCTTGAAGGATAGTGGAGGCATCTTGATTCATCAAAATGATCATATTGAAGAGTTAATTCAACATTTCATTTACATGTCAACATATCCAAAATTGATAGCAGTATCTTCGATAATTTATACTTACAGATTTTCCAAAAAAATCTCCAAGAGCTATCATTATGTATCCATTGATAGGAATTCCAACCAGTGCATAGAATATCATGAACATTCTACTCAACATAGTAGTTGGTGCCAAATTTCCATAACCTAAAGCACGAGAAGAAAATAGAAGTACTCCAATAGAAACTCGAAAATCTATTATTTATCGTATTTTATTTATCATTAGAAAATGCTATGAAATACTTACCAATGGTACTGACAACAGTGATGACAAAGAAAATGCAATGATAAAAATCCCATTTCCTTTCTACGTCCATTGGAATATTTTTAATAGATTTCCCGCAATAATCTTCGATAACGTCAAAGTATTCCTTCTTGTCGTTGATGCTAGGATGAATTTTGTTGACTATATCTGCAAGATTAAAAATCTATTTTTCACTCAAATAAAGATATTTATCAGTATGAAGAAAACCCAGCTGAATTTGTGTCACATATAAGTTTTATTTTTTTATTAATTTTTATTTCATTTTTTATTTTTATTATTATTTTATTTTCATTTTTTATTTATTTTATAATCAATGTCAATAATTTTTAAAATTATCTATAGTACGACTGCTCACGATTACCTGACGTGGCTTAGATCATAGATGACGCTGTTCATATTACGAAAATGAATTTCGTATCTGTTAATATTGTAAGTAAACTTATTTTAAGTAATACTCAATCATATAATGAATACAAGAATTCATTATATCATCTCCATTGTATAATTCTGTATTTTTCAGGATATAAATTATGACTTTCTTTTTTCGTTTAATTCAGTGGACCTATAGTTTAACGCTGGTTCCGAACGGCCATTGGGTTTGTAATCGATGTACATTACCCAGCATATATCATTCATTAAACTACCCAAATCATAGACAAACACAAACACCCATGCCTTCAGCGGGGCTCGAACCCGGGTTCTACCGCACCACAGTCGGGTGTTCTACCGACTAAGCTATGGAGACGGGCGAAAAAAAGTTATGACTTAATTTACCTACCATAATTGGTAGGTAGAAGACTCAAGGATTTTTTTACTAAAACATTTTTAATGAAGTAATTTGATCGTGATTTGTTATCTGTTATTATTTTATTCATTGTTTGATATCTGAGATTGAATTCTCGCTTACCTGTTGGTGAAACATGATGAAATAAAAATTTTAATCAAACTCTTGGCTCAATGTTTCACAAATGTGTATTATATATTTCATATGATTTGTGATACATTAAACCAAGGGTTTGATTCAAATTTTTATTGTTTAATATATTGAATAGAGCTTTTGGCTTAGGCTCACAAAATTATATTAATAGCTTGACAATTGTTTCAGGATAAAACACCATTTTCAAAAGCTAAACTAAACCGAACATTTGTTTTCCCGACTACAGTCGAGAATAATATAATTTCGCGAAACTAAGTCAAGTGTTTTTCATTCAATATATAAAGGATTCATTCACATTTTCAGTTTGCTTTACTCGTAGGTTGCTAATGCTTTGTTTCGTTCTCAATTTTAGTTTTGTTATACGCATTTTCAGCGATGAATCTATATTTCAACTGCCAAATGGAAAAATTACTATTCACGTACATATGTAGAACGTTACATGAAAAATTAAGAGATAGGTGTTTCACACAAACAGGTGAAATATTTGTTTCAATTCATGGTCTTCTTGAAGGTACCACAGAAAATACAAGTCCTTGAGTATAAGACTGGTATCACATTTCATGTCAAGGCTCTTTTTCACAACACAAAATGCCACAAATATTTTTTGGGTCATCGAATACAAATATTTCCGCTGCCTGCAGTTGTTCTTACATATAAGAATCGTAGGGAAAATTGACGGTACCTTGTCAAGAAAGAATCAAACTAGTAAATATTATCTTGAATATAACTTAAATTCAAACACTTGAACTTATGATTTACACTTTATTGACTACATAGCATGACGCGTTTCGTCGTTACAAACGACTTCTTCAGATGCTTACAGAATAATGTAATGAATTATTGATAATAATATAATGAATTATTCTGTAAGCATCTGAAGAAGTCGTTTGTAACGACTAAACGCGTCATGCTATGTAGTCAATAAAGTGTAAATCATAAGTGTAGTCAATAAAGTTCAAGTGTTTGAATTTAAGTTATATTCAATTATAATGGATTTACATCAAGTAAACGCCAACACTATTAAATAAATAAAAAAAAAAATAAATAATATTATCTTGAATGAGATTGAATTCTCGCTTAACTCTTGGTGAAACATAAGTATATATTAAATTAAATTAAACTCTTGGCTTAATGTTTCACGATTATATTTGAAATTTAATTTCATGATAATATTATGTCTTATATGTCTTATATTGTGTCTTATTATGTCTTGAAAATGAGCTAACGCTCGAAACATGTTGACTAATTCATGTTGTTGAATATAACCGTGAAACATCAAGCCAAGAGTTTAATTTAATTTAATATAGAATATTATCTTATTGAAAGACTCGTAAAATTTGACATGAAACGAAAATAAAACAGAACACGAGAAAGCGAAATGTTTAACAAATAATGAATTCAATTAATATTCAGTTATTATATTGAATGGTGTGGTTCAAAGTTATTGAAGAATGGCGTGTAATAAATAAATAATATGCACACGTCTGTAAATATTTCCCTGAAGATATTTCAACTAATAACTTCATATTTTCAAACTCAGCGAGGATTAAATTCACAAAGTTCAGGATGAATCGTTATAACTAATACGCAGAATTCATCCAATCTATAAACAATATGTTCCACATATTTTTTGATATCCAAATTTTCACATTGTTTTTAATGTATTTATTACTCTCAACTACCTAAAACATTGCAATTTTTATCTAAAAAACACTCAGTCAAATTAATTGCGACATACTTTCCTTGTTAATTATCACATAATGATAACAGAGTGATTGTTTCATTCTATCTGCTGAAGTGAATTCATTCCACATTTGATTTGCCAAAAATTACTGTTCTCCCTGAAAATTGAATTTCAACCTTCACAGTAATGTGTTCTTTCTTATTTCAATTTCACATATTGTTCTATTATGATATTAATAAATAACACTTTGAAGTTACATTGAAATTCTTATGCTGGTTCAAGTCGATGTAACAGTGGATTTTATTTATTTCGTCTATCTATGAAAGATGTATTTGAAAATTACATTTTTTAGATCAATTTGTACTTTACCTATTATACAGTGTGTATTGAAAAACTGCACTGACAGTGCAATTATTATTATAAATGAAATTAGAAAATTATGACATTATATTTTATTATAAATAAGTTTTTTTCAGACCTTTAGGAATACATCATTATCGTAGCCATAGTATAACCTGGGGGAGGGAGGTGTTGTTCCAATCGAGGATCTATCCACAAAATCAATATGAATTATGTTGAATACAAATTAGGTGTAATTCATAGGTTTGGAAAGGGGAGGCATCGATTTCTACTAATATGCGAAATTACTGGCTACTGATATGCGCAAATGTAACCAACCAAACATTTGAAATTTGCGTTACTATTTTTCTGATTTTCTACTATTCAATTGAAATTTTTCTACTACTACTATTCAATCTTTCTTGAAATGTTTGATGATGGGTTAGTAGCCCAAAAAATATGTTGATTATATTGCAGAATTTTCTGGTGTTTGTCCTTGTGTACAGGACTAGGTAGATGTATATAATAGTGTATTAAACAGTTTTTTAAAATTGAGTCAAGTGTTTTAAATCACATAATATATCCAAATGACTTTCATTAGTTCAAACTGATTACATACCAAAAGTTTCTCAACATTCAAAAGTCCTGCACTTCACTTGATGAAAGTTCATTTAAAAATATAAACGATACTAACTCATTAATCATTCAATTTGATTCTAATATACACCTGGCATATCTTGCAGCCAGTTAATTCAAAACAATCTGCCTAATTTAGTTCAAGTAGATTTAAGAATTTTTTCAATAATTTTTTGAAAAGTCAAAGCATAATGACCAAGAATATAACTTGTTTTCGGAATCATGGCTAGTGTTTCTCTTAAAGAAAACAGTTTATAATTTTCCGAAACAACAAGATGCTACAATAGAATCAATTCGTTGTCCATATATGTTTTTTATTTATTTCTACAAATCGAATAGAATAAAAAACTGTTGTTTATTTAATAGCGGATATCCTTAATAATAAATTGATCTGAACTGAATGATCATTTCTTCAACAATTAACGTCATTTTGAAATTAAATCTTGTTGAAAAACACTTGTCACCAATGCATATTTATAAAACAGTTGACAATTTTCGATTAAGAAATATGAACACATCATCAAAGCTGTCTGTATTCAAATGAATTGTTACATATGGAAAAGTTTTGTCTGCTTAATTGATCAGACATATTGAAAACTGAAAAAATTTAAAGAATGACAATTAAGACAAATGAAAGAGTGAATATTTTATAATCTTATTGCTATTATTATTTTTGTAATTTTAATTGAAATTGATGATGTCATAACTCACTGTGAATTGATTAATAACATTCTTGAGAAATTATGAAAACAGTACAACTGTAGATGAGTTTATATTAAATGTAAAAATCCTTAAACAAGAATTTCCATTTCTCAAATATGTACCTTTGATTATTGTTACAAATTTATTGAATATAACTAAGTTTTCCAGTTTCACCAGTGATCTTTCAATTGGAAATTTCAAGTTGTTCGAAGATGGTAGAAAAACCGAAACTTCAGTCTTTTATAATTTTGTGATAATGACAATGGAAACTAAGTTTGTCATTTTTTACGAATATAAAAAAATTAATGAAGACTTCTAACTTTGAATCTTCTTCAATAAATCTGTTTTGGGAGGTTTTTAATTCTATTGTTTTCTCAATTCAAACATTTGCTAAATTTGAAAGGAAACGTCAACTTCTAATAGAAACTTTTTAGATATTCTAGGCTCGATAGACTTTACATCAATATCACATTTACCTCTCACTCTTTTTCTTTTCTCGATCTCTATCTCGATTCTTCTCTTCTCTTCTGCTGATTCTATACTATAGAAAACCATTGCTCCTATAGAAACGTAGACACAGAATATTAACAAGACGATCAAGAATGTTTTCGTGGACATCATCTTTGCAATTATTATCTACAAGAGAAACATGAATATTGAAAAAATTCAAAACAAGGTGAAATATTAATTAGAAATTATAGATGAAATATTGGTAATACATTTTTATTACAGCTTTATTCGTGTATGCGCAGACTTTCTCTAAAATTCAGCTCTACTGTTGGCTTATAATAATTACCTTACTTTCGAAACTGTCATATGAGTTGATTGAATATCATTCGTTAGATAATTCTCAATCAAATCTTTAGTTAATATTTCTGAAGCTATTCAGTGGCATTAAAACTAATAATAACAACGATAACTGATATAACTGATAATAATTAATACAACTCTACTACGGATATTGAAATTTTCGTGACTTTTATGTAAGTATCATAAATTTTCATTTTTAGGAATTTTTTGTCATTAGTTTTCGAGTAGTGTTTGGAAGAAAAATATAAATTTTTGATAACTCGCCACAAAATATATTCGCTATTGATAAAACGAAGGCATTAGCAGAAAAGCTAAGCACTTTATATTGATTAACGTCTATCTACATTTGAAAAACTTATTTGCGCTTCACAATTATATTTGCAAACAGCATTTTGTTGCCCCGATAACAAAATGGATACCATGAGGTATCGCGAAATTGTGAAATATAGCTCACATTTCTGAATAGATAATCATATATATATATATATATATATATATATATATATATATATATATATATATATATATATATATATATATATATATATATATATATATGTATATATATACTTTGATGATTTTTCTGTACAAACATGTGGTTTGTGTTTCGAATCTGCAAATTTATGTTTATTGAAAGTATACTCACTAATTAATTACAAAGTTGGCCATGGTTCCACTACATTTGAAGTGTATATTGCAAGCTGACTATCAACTTGGCAAGCATTACAAACTCATCTTGTTATGAAGATATTTTCTCAGAGAATAGCGACATGATATTAAATTAAATAAATGCATTCACCACTTATCAAATTGAAACAGAGTGTTAAAAAAATTATGGAACATGTCACGTATTGTAGATATTTTAATAGTTCACATTATCATTGCGTTTATTTTTCTGACGGTTTTAAACTATTCTTTAAATAAGGGAGGAAGTAATTATTGAAACAATTATTTTAAAACTGCATTTTTGTAGAATGTGAAATAGTTAATAGTAATTGCAGATTTCTCTTTATCACTTGAATTTCCTGACTGAAATGATGTTCAAGAATAAAATTCATTGTTTTTTCAAAACTTCAAGTTTTTTCTTATGAAATTGAGTACTCTGTATAACAATTACTCGTCGTTCGGTTTCTTTGTACACTGTTTTGAATGATGCAACATGCTAACAGTCATGAAACGTCAAATAAATTGTTCAATTTATGGAAACAATAAAATTCGAATCGTCCAAAAAGGTAGATATTTATTTGGAAACATTTGCAGTTTCATTCATAATTTTCAATAACATCAATAGAAAAACATAATATATGTGACATGTTTCAATGATTTTGTATTTAATTCTGGATTCAGTTAGTAATCATTGCATAAATTAATTAAATTATTCTTCTTGAAAACTTTTTCTTCTAAACACAGGTTCCAAAACAGAATGTATAAAGGAGAAGTCTTATTGCGTCTCCAAAAACGAGAAAACATCGAATAAATTATTTTTTAGGGGACTTTCCTGTTAAAAGCATTTTTATTTAGTCAATTATTGGCTCCGCCCCTTTCTGTAACGTCAGGGCTTAGGGAAAGTACTACTGAATGGGGGTGGTTTAAGTACTAACCACAGATTCGGGATTCCCAGAAGTTTTAGAGCCAATATTATGAATAGTTGTATTTCTACTTAAGAGTTGTATTAAAATATTTTCAATTGTTCAATAAACTGTAATAAATCGAGAGTATTAAAAATATTGTGAAGTTTAATCTTGTGTTTTAATTATAATTACAGTAGTTAAAAAGTGTTACCAACTATGAGAGGAATCGATTAAAATTATACGAAATTATATTAGGTACTTTCGAAATATACTTACATAAAGGTACTTCAGTTACAGGAGAAGAATGTATGTCTCTGATTTTCTTAGGCACACAGGCAGTAGTACCACCGAAAAACACCTAAGCGCACAACACAAATATTCGCACAACTAAAATTCACTTCAATGTTCGGGTAAATCGAACGTCAATAAAATGAGTAACAATAACGTAGAATAAACAACAATGCATACAAAACTTGAATAGGATGTTTTCAAGGAGTGTCGATAAAAGCTCTTATGTATGTTGTTCATTTTGAAGGCATAGTTGATTTAAATTATTGAAAGAAAGCTATGTGTAATAGGTAATGAAATTGAAGAAAGTAGATGAACGACGACGGGTAGTATTCTTACTTCTATTATAAGATGGACTGATTTGTAACCCTATATTAACCGGTAAATATATACAAATAAATATCTATTTCTGTTTAACCTGTTAATATCTATCCTTGTTGAGTGAACGACATGTGACAATAGTGTAGAAAGTGGGAGACCCCCCCTCTGAAGCAGGTATTTGGAATTCTAGGTAGATGATCGGAAATCATTGAGATTGTTTTCAGATAAAATAAGAAAGATATTGTAAATTGATTATTTCATTATTTTCCTCACAAAATTGAATAACAACTCATTCAATAGAAAATTGCTATTTAAAATCTGACATAATATGAAAAATGCCAATTAAAAATTATTCTTCAAATTATTAATGGTTTGGTATATAACACTTGGCACAAATATGGAAATATTCTGATTTTTCAAATATGGAAATTGATTCATTTTTGATATTTTTTAATATCTCTTATTCGATCTTCGAATTTTTGAATGGGCTTAAGGCATTCAGAGTACGGGGTAATACGAAAGACAGTTTTTTTTTCAGATTTCTGCATTTTCGAACACAGTTTCGAACTTTGTGGACATGAGAGTCATTAAATAGGCAGGCACGTTCAACGAAGACCATTGTGTCAAATTCATAGCTATCTACATATTATTTAATATAATTTCAATGAATGAAGTTCTCACTGCAGAAATTCATAAATTAATTCTTTTATTTGAGCATAAAAAAATTTAGATAAAATCAATAATAATTATAGGTATTCAAATTCAAACAAACGAAGAATTCTATGAAAGAAAAAATAATCCAACTAACAAATTTATAAATTGAATACAAACTGAAATTCAAACACTTGAACTTATGATTTACACTTTGTTGACTACATAGCATGACGCTTTTCCTCGTTACAAACGACTTCTTCAGATGCTAACAAAAAAACATTATTCTAACAGAAAAACATTGTAGTGTAGTCAATAAAGTGTAAATCATAAATTCAAGTATTTGAATTTAATTTCATATTCAATTATAATGGATTTACATCAAGAAACGCCAACACTTTCAAAAATTTATAAATGGCGGAACTTTTATCAAAGATAATTTCTCACGTGCATTATGTGTGAAATTTAATATGATATGTGATAACAATGTGAAAAAAAGTTTTTCATGAATTTGCAATAGATAGTTTCAGATATTACAGATTAGGTAATTCGCCCTTTCTTCATTTTAGAATTAACTGAGAGAATTAAAGTAATATATTGATTTGTGTCGTTATTAACTTCTGATTCGTCTTGTTGACGATATTTATGCTAAAAATATTCAGGCAATGACGAAAAACTCATTACGAACCTAATATTCTTGTCATAAATATAAAAACATCGTGAAAGAATTTAATACCAGGTTCTTGTACTGATTTAAATAAAACTAGTAGTTTTTCGATTTTCACTTTAATTAATTCAAAACATGACAATATCGTTTCGCCAACACAGTGCTTCATCAGATGTAGTTGATAAACTGTTAATCAGTTAACAGTAACAGTTAATCAGTAAACTGTAATCAGCTTATCATCAACATCTGATGAAGCACTGTGTTGGCGAAACGATATTGTCATGTTTTGAATTAATTATAGTGAAAAACGAAAACTACTTAGTTTTATTTGAATTATGTATTAAGATTTTCATCAAGTATCGGCCCAATCGATTAATGAATTAATAATGGTTCTTGTACTGGTTCAAACTGAAGATCGATTGGCAAAATTCATAATTTTTTTCAGAGTACATTTTGATTTCTCGATGCAACAGTATAGAAACTAAAAATTTCAAAATTAACTCTCTCACGAATTTTGAGAACAGATTATTCACCTCCGTATTTCCATACAAGCGATACCTATACAAATCAGGTTGATTCATCAAAGGATTTTCTGCTCTGGGCTTGCCGCTTACGCTAATGTGAACTGGAATATATCTTACGTATAACGTTGATTTCCGTATATGAAGTTTTTGTTCATTGTAAATGTAAATGAGCCAAGAGTGTGTGAATTTTTATGTGAATTCGGTATTTATTGAAACATTTCTTTCAGAGTACCTATACATTAAGATCGAGACAGTGGCGTATATAATGAGGGAGCCAGGGGGCTGAAAATCAGATAGTGTAGTACAAAATTATTTTATGTGTCCAGGATAATGTGGAATTTTGATGAATAAACAAATGTGAATGAGTGGAAACGAATCTTTATTTTTTCATTTAAAATTTATATGAGTTGTTGAGATGGATAATTTGAAAGATCTAATAGGTAATCGCATCACCAGTGAGCGATAAGTGGTTCGTTCAGTAAAATTTAACGTCAATGACGACCTCCTCCTGCGTCGAGAAAGAAGAGGCCGTAGTGTTAATGGATCTCCTGCAAATTGTGGTAGGACTTTCTTCGATAATTGATGAGGCTGATACTTGGAGAAAATTAATATCCATAGTACAACAATATTTGAAATTTTTTCATAATTCAATATAAAATACGCATGACGATGTTTCGAAGTACTACTTCTTTATCAAATGCTGGATTAATACTATGTGTAATCTTACAAAGTCAGTACTTATAGCTATTTTCACAGAACATACCAGGTATGTTCTATGAATAACTTGGAGTGGGGGCCATAGAATACACTGATATTTAACAAAAGGATCGTATACCTGGAGATGAACACAGAAAATCAATTTCTTGAGTCAGCTATTCCAACGAAATGTAGGAAATATACAACTAAGATTTTTAAGTAAAAATAAAGAAAATTTATTTTTTTTTTCAACATAAAATTGAATGTAAATTAACTAAAACTTAGGTAATCAATCTGATCTACTAACTGGAATATTCTTAAATGAAAGGTAATAATAAAAACTTGTCTAAAAATCACTGACTGAACAATTCTTTATTCGACTAGTTTCACCTTTTACAGCATTAATGCTGTAAAAGGCGAAACTAGTCGAAAAAGAATTATTCAGTCAGTGATTTTTAGATAAGTTTTTATTATTACCTCTCATTTAAATATGAACTATCACAGATTAGATTCATCCTCCATTGAATTTATGGAATATTCTTATTGAACATATTAAGTAGAGGGCTAGTGTTAACCTCTAACTGGCTATTGAGTAAAAGTCCCGAATTTTTGAATTTATTAATATGTAATGATTCTAGAAAATTTAGCTTGGAACCTTCATTCTCTCTATTTAATATTTCAAACTCTGAACTAAATATGAGGCTTTCTTCTAATAAATGATGAGCATAATGGGAATCTGTTCTCTGTTTATCAAAACTACGTTTATGTTCCGATAACATATCGGGAACATAATTAGAACATAATTAGATATCGGAACATAGTAGTTTTGATAAACAGAGAACAGATTCCCATTATACCAATCATTTATTAGAAGAAAACCATATATTTAGTTCAGAGTTTGAAATATCAAATAGAGAGAATGAAGGTTCCAAGCTAAATTTTCTAGAATCATTACATATTAATAAATTTAAAAATTCGGGACTTTTACTCAATAGCCAGTTAGAGGTTAACACTAGCCCTCTACTTAATATGTTCAATAAGAATCCAGTTAGCTGATCAGATTGATTACCTAAGTTTTAGTTAATTTACATTCAATTTTATATTTTATGAAAAAATAAAACAAAATTAAATTTCCTTTATTTGTACTTAGAAATCTTAGTTGTATATTTGTATATTTCCTACATTTCGCTGGAATACCTGACTTAAGAAATTGATTTTCTGTGTTCATCTCTAGAGGTGTACGATCCTTTTGTTAAATATCAGTCTATTCTATGGTCCCCACTCCAAGTTATTCACAGAACATACCTGGTATGTTCTGTGAAAATAGCTATAAGTACTGACTTTGTAAGATTACACATAGTATTAATCCAGCATTTGATAAAGAAGTAGTACTTCGAAACGTCGCCATGCGTATTTTATATTAAATTCTTTCTTAAAGAAGTTAAGGACTTTCTTTCCTAACATTTATATCCTCTTGAAACTTCTAGCAGTTCTTCATATTTCTGTTGCCAGCGTGAAGAGATGTTTCTCCATCCTGAGAAGACTGAAGACCTACTTAAGAAACAGCACATCTGAAAGTAGGCTTAATGGACTAGCTTTAATTTTCAAGCACAGGGATATTATTGTAAGTGCTCGGGAAGTTATTGATAAATTCCCAAATCCACTAGAACCTCGGACTTTGTTTTGTAATCTCTGTAAATATTGTTAACCTCAGTAAGTCTCAACAACATATAATTTTGGTTTTTAGGTTTTCACTAGAACAAGCCCCCCCCCCCCCAATATTATGTATATTCGCCACTCGATCGAGATATGTGATATCAGAATAACTTACAAAAATTTTTCATTTTACATTCAACTGATGGAGTATTCCCATTGAGATGGGTGTTTTTGTTCAACTTATCGTGATTGAAGTATGTTTCATCAAATGTCGCAAATTTTTTAAACGAGTAGGGCGAATAAACTGCATTTTTTGTCATGAAAGTTTTTTGAAACTACAATTTTTGTCATGAAAGTTTTATGTTGAGGCTTCTTGTTTTAGAAATGGTTTGCTGGAACTATAGCTTTTATAAGTTCAATGATCAGCATTGTTCAAATGATTCTTGGCACTATAGGTGGTAATAATGTTTCACCTTACATAACTTAATTGTTAAAAGCGGAGAAATATTGATTTTATACATTTTTCAACCAAGTATTGCACTAAAAAGTACCTAACAAAAGTAATTAATTCCTGAGCATGTTGTCTACTAGCGATTGATTATTGGTTTTTCTAAGTTTGATAACGGTATTTATCAATGCAGCATTTCAACAATGTAGAAAAAAAAAGAATCATACAACTTATTGAAATAACTCCATTGTTTCATATTTTCAAAAAAAATTTCAATTAAATGCACTGTGTCGACTACCGAAAGTGTATTTTTCAGAAACTTTATGGCCTCTCGAGGTCACACTATATTTTCAGAGTTCAAGATATACAAGGTTCCACTTCTCTACCTTCTTATACAACTTCAAGTTGGTGATGCAAAAATTACTTACTTAGTTACATTTTCTCTCTATTTGAATACCAAATACAATAATACCTCATACTGTTGATTACAATTGATATTAATACAATTGAAATTTGAATATCAGTGGCACTGAAAGTGTATTAAGTTATGGTTTGATATGACAATTAGAGCTGAAGATATATATGAAATTATGAAAACAATTCGTCTTGATCAGTTAGTCCAAGTTTTTTGAAGCACCAATCAGGATAGTCTCTTGTGTTTCCATTGGCGACTTCTTCGTAATCTCCAAGGATTGCTACCCGGGGGTTTGTTTTGGCTGGAAGGGCTGCGAACAACCGCTGTAGACACTCTTAAAGGTAATTCTGTTATTTTCTGTAGATTAGAATTTCTACGAATTTTCAAGGTCCGTTCCATTCTATCCCTAACTAGGTGGATACCTTTGGGAACCTACCTGAAAAAGGAAACAAAGTTGACTTCTTGAAATCGATGAAACACACGAATGGTAGTAGTGAAAAAAATGCACCTATTTTTAACGTTAAATGTAGAATTAGAGAGATATATTGGTGAACGGGAATGCCTTATAAATGATATATACTCGTACATATTATGATTATTCAAGTTGTGTTTTTCATCTACAGGTGGGTCTGTAATTCTATGAATGGATCCAGTCTTTTGAGGATCAGTACAATTTTAAATATAACTGGCCTTATCTGGAGTAATGGGGACTACCATTATTTTGCCTCACCAGTTGGTGCCACTAGACACTCCTGAGATCCAGGAGTGTAGCTGTCAATATTATTATTCCTATTCAGTTTGGAATCTCTTTGAATGTGCGCTCTTTTGTTAGTGTGAAAGTATAATAAACTAAAATATCTATAATGTCCCAGTGTTGTGCAGTGTTTTTGTTCGGAAAAGAAGGGGGACACAAATTTCCGAAAGACAAAACTCTCTTAAAACGACTCGAAGGGACAATTATACCCCTTCAATAAATACGGTAGATACCAAATCCGAAATGCTGTGATCCTTGTACCTTATATCATTCTGTGATTCGTCTTGCAGTATTTAGGGCTCGGCACAATAATTTATTGAAATCTGAATGAAACATACAATATATCAAGTTGTTGGCTTTTTTGATTCCTAAATTTTTACTACAAAGCCTTTACCATATTAAAGGTGTTCTATAAAAATGAACTAAGAATTACAAAAACACATCAAAATAAAGAAAAAACATTAAAATTTCAGAAAATAAAGAAAAAACTCAAGTAGATTAATAAACTGATTAATATTAATACACTGATTCAATATATTATTTTGGTTTTCTGAATGAAGTATTTTCAAATTATTTCTCAAACGAAATGAAACACTGTGAGAAAATATTCAAATTGGTCTCTGAACTCACAGTTGAAACTACGAGGGTGGGGTGAAAAGTTTCCGACTTGACCAAAAAAACGATGTTTTAAAATTTTGTTTGCTTCATTTTTCAACAAAATCTCCAGTAACACTGATACATTTCTCATGACGGTGTTCTAATTTAGTTATACTTGTTTTAAACGTAGATTCGTCAAGCTTCTCAAAATACTGTTTTATAGTTTCGATACCTTCTTCGTTGCTCTCAAATCTTTTACCGCCAAGCGATGTTTTGAGGTTAGAAACAGGTAATAGTCGCTGGGGATAAAGTCTGAGGATTAGGGAGGATGCGGCATCAATTCAAACTCTAATTCGTGGATTTTGGACATGGCAACAATCGACGAATGCGCTGGTACGTTATCGTAATGAAACAAAATTTTTTTTCACCAAATGAGATCGTTTAATTTGCACCTCGTTCATCAAACGTTGCAATAAGTCTGCGTAGTATTGATAGTGATAATATTACCGTTTTCAAGATAATCAATGTATATAATTCCTGCAACACAAAAAACAGTAGCCATATTTTTATTTCACGATAAAATTGTTTTTGCCTTCTTTGGAGTTGGTTCCCCCTGTCCAACTCACTGTCTTGATTGTTCTTTATTTTCAGGAGTCCAGTGCTGAACCCAAGTCCATCAACAGTTATGAATCGACGCAAAAATTCGTTTGGATTACGCCTATACTGCGCCAAATTTTCGGTAGAAATGTGTTTTTCCAATCATTTTCTGGTCGAGCATTAGCAAATGGGGCACCCATCTTGCACATAGCTTCTCCATGCTCAAATGATTGTACAAAATATTTCGCACACTTATCAGCTGACATCCTCCAGGTCTCATACACTTTCTCACCTACGGTCTTACTATCTCATACACTTTCAATCTGCGGTTTTTAAAATACTATTTGATGGATTTTCTCAATCTCTTCTGAAGTTGTGACCACAACGTGCCGTCCTGAGCGGCAATCGACAAGAGGTGCTCACACGACCCATTTTAAATTCAGAAAGCTTAATCAGCTGGTTAATAGTTGAATATGATAGGCGAGGTGTTTCCTAGCGTTGAATCCATCTCTTCTTTTATTTGTTTTGGTGTAAAACCTTTCAAATAGAAGTATTTGATGACAGCACGTTTCTCAATTTTTTCCATCTGCACGAAAACAACGGAAGCGTGACGCGCAATCTCTCAAAGCAAACTAACGTAGCGATTGGGCTGAAACTTTACATACAAGCTCAGTAGGAATTATACTGTAGGACGCAGCTTCAAAAGTAGACCTAACAGGGCGGAATCTTTCAACCCTCCCTTGTATGATTTTGTGTTGATTAAAAATGGTTAACTTCCTCATCGGACAACTAAATGAATATTCAGAATATATCTGATTTTCTTGCCTTTGGGACAGCAAATCTGAATACGATCACTGCTTTGAAGAATTGACGAAACAAAGCGAAAAATTTAGTAACAAAAGATATTACTTTCATTTTTATGGTGGTCCTAAAGGAACAACTTGTAAAAGGTTCATCCGAGATGAAAATTCTTTTTTTAATGCCTACTACATATGTTCATGGGTCCAATAGTAACGGATTTGCCGTGAACTGTTTTCACGTTATTATTGAATTCAGCTCGACAGGGGTTAAACAAAACATCTTTATGTAGTTGATTGTGATTGTATCGATTCCGTTCAACTTCATTTCCCGATGCGAGTTGTTCGTCAATGAGACTTGAGCTCGAATATCTGTGAGTCCCATCATGTCGAATTCTGCAACTTAAGTTTGTACAAAATTGCTGGCATTTTTACAAACAAAAACAAAACTGTAAATTGAAGAAAGCTACGTATTATTCGTTTAAAACGTCTTGTGTTAATAACATATCAAAACTTGATATTAAATCAAACACTTAGTGATAGCTCTACACTAACCGTGATGTGCAGTAAGAAATTGAGTTTTTTCACATCCATCTTGTAGGGAATAATGGATTCATTAATTATTTGTATTTTATCAATATTAGTCCAACCGAACCATCTGTTTTGGACGATCTTGAGTTTTTAACATCCTTTCTGACGATTTTTGCAATAAGAATTGTGTCAATGTTATATCAAACGCTATAAGGCTACATTGTGATATATTGTTAAGCGCTAAGGTTACATAGCGCTCATAGAAATCATTGTCTTTGAGCTCTATGTAACTTAAATATATCTATGTTTTGTGAAATCATTAAAATATTTATATGGTGGTATTCAGTATTCTTGAATTTTCTTATTTTCCACGCAATTTTCATAAATTCTACTTTCATAAGAACTTGGACCTGACAACAACAAACACAACAAAAAAGAATTAGCGAGATCAGTCCAGGCGTTCACAGGCAATTCTGTGACCAAGGGAGAAATGATTCATTTATATATATATATATATATATATATATATATATATATATATATATATATATATATATATATATATATATATATATAGATTACATCATATGAAATCGCTAATTGATGAAAATCATTTCATATACTTATAGATATGCAATATATTTTCACAGGTAAGTTGTGGGTTTTTCGTATCAATTATAATAAATCCTGATTCATTTTCTTGGTGAATTCTATTTTTCCTATCAGAACAAATAATGAACTTGACTAGTAGATAACAAAATCATAAATATTATTGAAAATAAGTGAAAATTTTTTTTTAATCGAATGTAACATGCAATCCACTGATTCAAGAATTGCCATGATTCTTAAGAAAAGTAAATTTTCACGATAGTCCTTATTTCAATTATATCTCAACCCTATCATAATATTTCCATTTATGAAAATATTTGTAAAGAAAAAGCAACAATTTATGCGTCGTTTTACGCAAAGATAAAAATAATGTAGAGGTGTCATACTTTATCAGCACCATTCAACTTAATATGGTACACTGGAACTTTGATCAGGGTTATTTGTTATCGATAACAAACTATAATGGTCTCAACATTTTTCTTGTATTTTGAAAGTGATTATAGTAGATATATTGTTCAAAATATTTTCAACAAATATAAAAATTTGTTTTCGAAACATCTTGGAATGCGCGGTTCATTCATGAACTACAAAACTAGACAGCTATAAACATTTATTAAAATACATAATTTTACAAACACATATTTTAATTTACAAATGAATCTGATACACGGATTGTAATAATGAAAGAGTTTAATGATTGACGAGGCCGATACTTGAAGAAAATTATTATCCATAATGAAACATCAATTTGAATTTTCTCATATATCAAATATGAAACATACGAGCGTTTCGGCTCAACTTCTTCTTCAGATGCTTAAATTGCAACTGGTACAATTTTGCGAATACACATGTTTATTAAATGACACGGAGGTTTCGCTTATTTCTTGGTGTAACATTATGTTAGAAACTATAAAATTAAAAATTATCACTCTTGACTTAAGTTTCACTGAATATATTAAACACTCTACATATGTTTCGGGTGGTTAACCCATTATCAAGAGTATACAATGTTACTCAATATTGTAATAGAGTAATATTGTTTACTCTTGATATTGAGTTAACCACCAGAAATGTATGTAGAGTTTTAAATATATTCAGTGAAAATTAATCAATTGTGTTAATTTTTAATTTTATAGTTTTTAACATGTTTATATTCATTCTATAATGTCATAATATAGAATAACAAAGAAAAAGAAATGAAAAAGAATCTAAGAATTGAAGTTGAATAAATTGGACAAAAATGACAATGAAAATTACATTAGAACATAGAGAACAAGTTAATAAAACTTAGGTATAAAAACTAAGGTGGGAGAAATCCCTTTGACCTGCTTCTTGGAATTTTATTATCGAAAATATTAAGTGGAGGGCTATTATTTACATCCAATTGACTTACAATTTGAAATCCTGAGGCAATAACCAATGATAAAAGGATCAATTACCTTTGCATTATAAAATTAAAAATTAATACACTTGACAAGTTTCACTGCATATATTAAAAACTCTACATCTGTTTCGGGTGGTTAACTCATTATCAAGAGTATACAATATTACTGATTTCCTTCGGATTGTCGCCATTATCACTTTTGTTATAAATTCTTCGATCTGAAAAGGGGTATTAATTTTTCAAATCAATACCCCATTTATCCAAATGAAGATAATTGCTTCTTCTCGTGGGAAGACTTCAATTATTTTTGGACCGTACCGTAAGCCTTTTTGAAAAGCCTATTTCACCGCCACTGCCTTTTTTAGCAGGTAAAAGCGTCATTCTTGAAAACAGTTGTTCAGTTCAACTCTTGAATCTGAAACAACTGTCCAGCAATTAATATAATTCTGTAGAACTAAACCAAGTGTTTTTTCATTCAGTGGACAAAATTTGAATCATTCATAATATTTTATACCTAAGTATATTATTAGGATACCGTTAGTTGATTGTAACCTCAGCACCTAATCTTGTTGAGTAAACATAATAACAATTAGTGTTATTATCATTCGTGCTTTGCGATATCAGGTGCCACGATGTCAGTCATCTAATTATCACTACTTCAAAGATTGGAAAAGAAAAATCCTTGTATAAGAGGTAGATCAATGAAATCAGGAAGGAATAATAATAATAATAATATTTATTAAGTCTTTGATTAAAATGGAATGCTAACAATCTAATGCAAACCATTCTTAACATGATCTTCGTCCATAAACTATTTCATTACATAAATGAACATTTTACTTAATTTAGTTTACAATATGCTTTGTCAGCTCTCCAAGGTGGTCTGACAACCTATATGGTTCTAACTGCAATAACAAGGAGAATACCTGATGTTTGTATTTCTTGAAATTTTTCATTATATCAATGTTTTGAGGTAATCTATGATCCTTTTTCATAAATTCTAAGTCTATGTTTTGGAAATGATAATTGAAATTTCGATTATGAATTGGTATTAAGTCAATCAATATCTAGCTATTCATTAAAATGAACATTAATATTTCAAATATGTATAGCCCAGTATTCGTTAATATGTTATTCTCCCTGAAGAGCCCTGTACATGAATCAGTCCTTTTAAAACCCAGTAGGAGCCTAACAGCTTGCTTCTGAGTTTTGAATAAACTGTCAATCTCAGAGTATTGAATATGTTGACAAAACCCTATTGAATTACTGGCTGGTCTCAGGATTCATGTTTCCGATAAGAAGATGTCTCTGCTAGTTATCTAAAGCATGGTTGTTCCAACTCGTAATTACCCAAAACGCAAACAACTTGAGAGTGCTTCCATACAGATTCAATCATCAAAGTCAATACAGCAGTAGAAAGTGAAATATTTGCGTTCCTGAGTATCTACCAAGAAAAAAACCACACTGTAGCGAAAATTATACTATATCCAAACGTAACTCCAATTAACAATGAGAAAAAAAAAGTCTTAACTTTATTCCAAAAAACATTTCAGGGGGACACAAATTCATACTATATTGGGACAGCATTTTGTTAAGAGATCCAAGAGTCGATCAAAAAAGTCATGGATCTCGAAATGGAATGCAGAGATTATGGTTAGTGAATACACACAAGATGGTTCCAATCGTTGTAATAATCACCAATCTTAAATACATCAAAGAAATTGTATAGAATAAAGTTAACTATAGGAAATTGCCAAACTCAGTGATGTCCACAGCTTGGTTTGTAATGGAATTCCTGAGATAAAAAACTGCTGTCAACCTAACCGACCCGCTATCTAAGAGTTCAGTCCATTAGAACTTAGTCTATTCGACATCAGATATGTGTGATGAGCGACAGTTCAAAAAGAACGTCAAAGTGGTACTTCAATGTGCTTAAATGGCGTAAGGTAATTTTCATGCCGAAAAATCAACGTAATCTCTATGCAATTTGGCACACAGATGGATTATGGTATGGATGAGCACGTAGGCTACTTTTCATAGCGAACAATGTTGTGTTTCAGTAGGATTCACACGAACAAAGTGGCCTGCTTTTACAATTAAATAGTTATCATTTTCCCCTCACAAGTGAAAATGCATACTCAATTTTTTTCTCCATTTTTTTTCAAAGTGGTACTTGAATGTGTCAAAATGGCGAGGACTACTTTTTATGAAGGAGAATGTACGTTCTCGATGAAAACGAGATTTATTATTCAGATATTCAGTTGATATTAGTTGAATAGAGATTTATTATGGTTTGGAATAGCACATACGCTTTTTTCCATCACGAAAAATGTACGGTTTCAGTAGACATACAAATAAGTAGTACACGCTGTCGAAATCGCTTGGTTTCGTTACTACACAATTATCACTGTGCTTCAAATTATTAACGGAATATCAAAAATCTCAAAACTACGTTCTAAGTACACAAGAATTCTTGTATACAACGGTTCGAATGTAATAAAGAACAGAATGTTGTACCGTGCTTATGGTGAAATAAAACATTATTTCTTTTGCATGTCCCAATTGGAGAACCTATAATTCATGGATCCCAAATCGGTGAAAATATGTTTTTAAAATCTATTTCAAATCTTGAAATCATTCGATAGTCATTAAAAAATTTGACCACTTAAATCTTCCATTCAAAATGATTAATTTTCAATGATAAAAGTGTTCATTGTCACTTGATATTGAAATCACTTGAATTTCTTGAAAAAATTATTGAATTAATCACAGGTTGCGTGAATTATTTCTCAATTATTTGAAAATATATTCTGCACCTGCCAAATTGAAATATTGAGCAATGTTGAATCTTGTATATATTTATCGAAAAAAATTGGTTATTTGAATTTTGATCGCCTTATTTATTTTTTGTTTAGCTCCTCTAAAAATAATTCTTGCGATTGATAATGTTTTGTATTAGTGCCACTTAACAACTTAGCTTGAATTCGAATAGATATTTATCGAACATTTTAACAACACTTGTGATAAATATTGACATTCAGTAAGTAGCAAGGTGATAGTCAGTCGACTGTGATTGACATCGACAAGATTCCTTATCAAATTAGAAAACAAGTACATTTGCAAATGCGAAAATGAAATCTATTACATTATTGTAGATCATGTAGAGATTATATTATATTATTGTCGAACTAGATCAATTAAGTTTAATTCACGGGTTTGATTTATGATTCAGGTGTAAGTCACTGATAATAGTATTTAATCTCTCTACGTGAACGACGAGATAATGTTCAGGAATTTCATCACAAAATGAAGAGAGGAAGTTTTCAAGATTTATCTGATATTATTAGACAGAGGTGTTCACAAAATACCTAAAAAACAAAAGAATAGACTACGGTATAGCCCGGAATTGGAAGCATCACACATATGTTTCGAGCTTTTTGGCTCTCATCAGAACAGTGTAGTCAAAAGTTTGAGATGTAAAAACTTGAAAACAAAAAAACAAACGGAGAATCCCGAAAAGAAATATATCCCCGAAAAACATCCTTGGATTGTGAGACACGATCTTTGTTTTTCCAATGAGGCGACTTTTACCTTTACGGATTTCCTAACCGATAAGTTGAAGTCCTAAAAGCCTTAATGCGGAAGAAATTGAAAAAATGAAAGGAATAGATAACGGTATAGCCCGCACTTGGAGGCAGTTGACATGTGTTTCGAGTTTGTTGGCACTCATCAGAAGGCAAAGTCAAGTGCGAGCTATACCATCATCTACTCTTTATGTTCTCGTAATTTCAGCAACGTAAAATCTTTCTTATTTACTAAAGTACACAAACTTTCTTGAGTTTTGGTACCATTTAAAAGAGTACAAAACTTATCACAATGAATGAAAGAATAAATTGTTGACGTATGTTTTCCAGTATTTACCGTTATAATTTCTCGAGTGACCGGAATACCGCGTTAATGATTTCATTTCATAGTTATACCGTGTTTTTGGTTGGCATAGGTTGAGAAGGAAGAATCTTAGGGATTTCTAAAAGTGGTAATAAGACACCTCTCCAGGAAATTATCAGACTAATAAGAGTCGAAGGACGTAGCAACCCTGAGTATGCTGTCAAGGTGATCACGAGATTGATTAACTAATCATAAATCATAAAATCTCTTCCTCTAATCGTGGCCACTCTCGTGAAACACAAAAGTACGAAAAATTTTCAAATCAATCTATGTCTGAGTATTGAAATCGGAAGGCCGAGAACTGAAAAGCTCGTAAGTAAGTGCTTCTTTTGTCAACGATTCGGTCAAGGACCAACGAACTGCATCGCAAGTTGCGATTCGCAACGAACAGAAGTGTGAAATGCGGAGATGAACATTCGATAGTCTCTTGCACATTGCATACAGGAAGATAACTGGCGAAATGTGCGAATTCTGGTGGCCAGAACCAGTTACTTAGAATTTCCGTGAATACCCAGTTTTTCCGAAGTAGCCGAGTATCAGAAAATCTACAACGGGAACGAAACAGAAACTGAAAATTCAATCGGACCAAAGACACTATACGAAAATAATTTATATTATATATTATTATCGTCCATTGAGAATCGAACCATTGAGATAGAAGAGGATGATACCTGAAAAGGAATTCGACTCAAACTCCATATTCAATCTCATCTGGAGAGTGAATAAGAACAAGCTGAAAGATGCAGCCTCAAAAAGCACTCCCAGACTAGATTGCTAGGAATTGCAAAGAGATAATGGAAGTTTTTATCACTTGCCTGACTGTGGCGAAACTGAATCCTCGTTGGACTCATCCCCAAGCCAGCAATATGTTTCGGTTGGATCTCCCTTGAAAAACGTTGAAAAGCAGGAAGAACAAGTAATGGAAGAGACAAATAGAAGACATTTATCCTAGGTAGCCAAGAGGGACACCCATGCATGGATTGAGTAAATGTTACCCTTCCATTATCAATAACTATAGTTATATGATATTCTATATATTCACTCGTTTGATGCATCGAGAATGTATCCTGTCGTTTTTATAATCGCCGAGATTCGTAATTTCGTACCAGATACATGTTCCTTATAATTTCAGGCATATAAGATGAACCAACGGTGTTAATATCAGCCAGCTTACTATGACTTTCGTATTTGCAACGCTACCTCCTGGACTATTATATATCCTCATTCATCATATGAGAAATTGTAAGGTCTGTAATTTCGTTGATAATCGAAATATCTTCCTTCATTTGAAACTTAATTGAAATAGATTTATCGTTTTCATATCATACTTGACACTTATTTTTAATACTGACAATATTTTGACGCAAAATTTTATATTTTCAAATGACATTTTGCTATGAATAAAATAAGTTAATTGAATGTAAAATAATTTCAATCTATCTATACTGTCAATATTTTTGGAGTTATAAACTGCTGCTTGAAAAATTGGCGTTAATCTCAAAATGTCCTCCCAATATGTTGACATTTCGCCCAGTTTACAAATTTCGATATTTTCTGTCCAATTTTCAGAATTTTTTTAATACCACCTTGTCCGCATAATAATCAACACAAAATGGCAGAACGAAACCTCAATTGTATTCTCATCAAATGTGCTCTGATTCTGTTGTATAGAGGCAGTTATTTTTCTACGTCTGCAACAAATCTTCTTTTAAGGTGTTGGTTCTTCTTTGTACACAATTTTACACAGGTATTTAGATTAGTTTTTACTAATAATAGTAGTCTTAATGGATATTATTAATAAATTGAACACATTTTCAAAAATTTCGAAAGTTCTGGGCCACTTTCGGCTGAAATTACATGTAAATTCCCATAAGGAGTTTCAAGGTCCGATTTAGCGAAATTGAACATTTTCAAGGTCATTCAAGGCTGATGAATGACTGTTTGAAATGAAACTGTTTGAAAAGCTGTTTCTTAAAAGGCTGAAACCATTCATAGAAGAAAATAACTTAATTCCGCCACATCAGTTTGGTTTCAGAGAAAAGCATTCTACCATAGATCAAGTCCATAGAATAACTGATAGAATTGAGAAATCGCTAGAGGAAAAAAAAGTCTGTTCAGCCGTCTTTCTTGATGTGAGGCAAGCTTTTGATAAAGTGTGGCACGAGGGACTGAAGTTTAAACTAAGAAAAATTTTACCCAAGCAATATAGTGAACTACTGGAATCATATATCTCAAACAGATCATTTAGAGTGAAGCAGGAAGGCACATACTCTGAAATAAAAGAAATTAAGGCAGGAGTGCCACAGGGTAGTGTATTGGGACCTGTCCTCTACCTACTATACACCAGCGACATTCCTGAACTAGGGCTCGATACAATAGCCACTTTCGCGGATGATACAGCGATACTAGCAGTGGGCAAAAGCCACGAGGAGGCAGCAAGAAGTTTGCAAGTATCAATCAGTAAAGTTGAAAACTGGACAAATTATTGGCGCATCAAACTCAACGAAAGTAAATCCGTTCATGTTAATTTCTCAAATAAACGTCATCAGTATATCCCAATCACTATAAATAATGCACCGATACCATACTCTAATACGGCAAAATACTTGGGTATTACTTTGGACGCTAGGCTCCGCTGGAAGGCCCATGTTAAAAAGAAAAGAGAGGAGCTAGGCTTAAAGTATAAGAAGATGTACTGGCTGTTAGGAAAACATTCCACCTTGACAACTTACAACAAGTTACTTCTGTATAAACAGATTCTCAAACCTGTATGGACATATGGCATTCAACTGTGGGGCTGTGCCAAAAAGACCAACATTGACATCATTCAACGATTTCAGAATAAAGTATTAAGGAATGTTGTAAATGCTCCTTGGTACTTTAGAAACAGTGACCTTCATAGGGATTTGGATGTCGAAACTGTTGATCAAGCTATCGAAAGATTTGCCAGGAGTCATGAACAGCGACTACTTCATCACGTCAATGTCGAGGCCATCCGACTTCTCGATAATACGACACTAGTGAGAAGACTCAAGAGGACCAAACCTTTTGAGTTAGTTTAAGTGCGAAAACAGAGTAAACTGATATTAGTGTACACGTTAACTTAGTGATAAAATATTATCTAGATTCTAAGAATCGCTATTGAGCGATATCTTGGTTCTGTTATCTTGTAGTAAATTAAGTTGGAACGAAATTTCTCGTTGATCAGACATGATCAGATCGAAATAGTAAATTGAAATAAAAAAAAAAAAAAAAAATTCAAGGCTGATAGAGGCATGACGTCAAATTCAAGTGAGACATTCCCTCATCCCCCCATCCCGAAGCAACCGATACCTGCCTCATTTTTACATAAACGAATGCTCCCAAACGAAAATTTCTGTTTCTGAAAGCGGAAATCAAAGCTGGAACGAAGCGCTAGGAAACGAACATCAAAAGAGGAATGAAACAGTCAAAACGGTCGGAAACGCAAACGAAAGCAAGAAGGAAACGATCGAAAACGGAAGCCGAAACAGGAACAAAACAGTCCAAAAGGTCGGAAACGGAAACCAAAACAGGAACGAACGGTCGAAAACGGAAGCCAAAAGAGGAAGGAACGCTCTGAAAAGGTTTCAAACGGATTCAATACGGAAATTTTCATTTCCGACTGTTTTGACTGTTTCGTTTCTGTTTTTGCTTCCGTTTTTGATCGTTTCGTTCCTGTTTTCTTTTCCGACCGTTTTGACTGTTTCGTTCCTCTTTTGATGTTCGTTTCTTAGCGTTTCGTTCCTGCTTTAATTTCCTTTTTCAGAAACAGAAATTTTCGTTTGGGTGCGTTCGTTTATGTGAAAATGGAGCAGGTATCGGTGGCGTCGGGATGAGGGGATAGGGGAATGTCTCACTTGAACTTTATGACGTCACGCCCCATCAACCTTGAATGACCTTGAAAATGTTTAATCTCGCTAAATCGGACCTTAGAATTCTTTATGGAAATGTAACGACTTCTTCAGATGCTCACAGAATAATTACAGAATTATTCTGTAAGCATCTGAAGAAGTCGTTTGTAACGACGAAACGCGTCATGCTATGTTGTCAATAAAGTGTAAATCATAAGTTCAAGTGTTTGAATTCAAGTTCATATTCAATTATGATGGATTTACATCAAGTAAACGCCAACACTATTAGATATTGTAGTGGACAATATATGAAATATTTTTGAAATTTTTATAAATGTGTTTTTACAATCTCCTCAATCAAATATCTTAATAAATAATGATATAGCAATTTCTGATTTTGTTTGTAACAAAGGTCGATAGGATCCGACTCACTTATCAACTACCAGATTTGTGTTGTGTTTTAGCAAGTGATTAAAAGAATAATGTGAGTCTTTCTCTGATGTGATTGATTTTTTATGTTTTAGTATTTTTGTATAAAATTTTTGTTATTATTTACGATTTTTGTAGCCATTTTTTCCTTTATCTTAATAACGAAAACATAGGAGATAGCAATTGGATAAATACTTAAAACCATCTATATCCGAGAAATGGAAATACTTTGAAGATACACTTAAATTATTCGTGGAAAAAATATAAAGACGTAATATGTAGACAATATATCATTTCATTAAACAAATAGGATCACGATACATTAAATTATAAGTGCATATGATCAATGTAATCTTCACGTCTTTTTACTTAAATTAATTGATCAATGATAAAGGATTATTCTATTAATTCCTACACAAAGTTCACAAATCTCGTTTCAAAGAGATCGTCTGTGACTAATTTCAATCGAATTTTCGCACGAACCTTGATGGAAAATTTTGAAATGTATCGTACAATTGAAAACGCTCGAATAAATACAGCAAAATTCATTTCACTTTAATTCTGAATATAAAAAAAATTTTTTCACTTCTAAAGTGAAATTAATTCATTAATTACCTCTACATAAGTTTCGGGCAAATAACCCATCATCAAGATTTCAATATATTCGATTAACAGTAGTAAAAGTTAAACTAATCATAATATGCCGTATAAGATTTGTATAGTTGAAATAGGTCTTCAAAACTTTGGCCGAAAACCTGTAAAAATCAGAAATTTTGATCTTTCTTGTTTCTTTTTTCGTGTTTTTTTTCAGTGAAACTTCCGAGTTTGTCAACGTATCAGAATCAGATTATTTCAATTCATAAACACCTGATTTTTGGGGAATTGATTGTTTCCTTTTATTATTCATCAACAGAGAACAATTCTAATATAGTTAAAGTGAAAAATTTTTGTCATTAGAGTAGAATAAATTAAATATGCGTCTGAAAAAACTTTCATTTCTCATTCTTCCAAACTCTTCTTTCATTATACGCAATATTTTCTATAACTTAATGCAGTCGATGTTTTGAATCATATAATTATATGTAGTTTTCTTTGTTAGAATGCACATATGAATGATTAGTAAGTACAGTGAATAGAAATACGAAGAATTGTGTACTATTCATACAAGTGGTGGTTCAAATTGAGGAAAATCCATTTCAAATGAGTAAAAGGGTTTTTGTTGCGTATTTTCCCAACATTTCATTATTTACCCAATTAAATGCATTTTCCGAAAAACTTTCTGGTGGTAGATTTTGATTGATAATTTTTTTTATAAGGATCTCAATAATGTTGAATCTGGAGAACTAGAAGGCCATTCTTTGAATCTTTTCGAGCATACGAAGCCACTTTGGTTGTCAAATATCGTATGATGGAGTATCTATTATTCTGTTATAAAAAACCATCAATTTTTTCAATTTTACTATGCCACTCAATAACATTTACATTGAACATATGAAAGAAATATTGGAAAAAAATTGAGTTTGAATGTAGTCACTTATCTGCCGAAGGATTACCAACTCCGTCCCTAAAATTATGTCTCATATAATATAAATTCCAGACATTACCTGAATAAAATTCATCTCATTGATTAAAAACTCTTGATTTGTTATTTTACATTCATCTTGTTTTTGGTTCTGATCGACGTCATATTCAGTACAGTGTATTCAAAATTTGCAAAGCTCTGCAGACTCAAATTTAATTTATATAAATGTTATTTGACGAATATTTTTCTTGAGAATTCATGTACTCATCCTACCAATTTGAATGTTCTGAAAACAATGGGAGATAATTCTGATTCGATCATTGCATTGATTACTACACTAATTTTGATTTGTGCCTTAAACATATCACCATATTAAGTACTGAAATCTTGATATTTTTCATTGGTCGAAACGACGGAAAGAAAAGTAGCCATCGCCTTAAAAGCATTTACTATTTTAGAGTTTTCAATAATAAAAAAAAATTTTAGAGTAGAAAAGCCTCACGGCTTTTCTACTCGAACTTTCGCTCATCCGAGATGGCAGATATGAAAGAGATTGTGATATGCAAGGCCCTTTTCGAATCATCTTGCGTTGGTGGTGATCCTCATGACAGCAGTTACTTCATGTCCTAGAAATTTTCTTATGGTATTTGCTGTGGCAAGTAGTAATTATTTCTGCAGTTGACATTCTAGAAAAACAAATTATGCATGGGTGCATTAAAAAATGAGTGCTTATTAAAAGGTACCTACATATATAAAGACAACGAAACTCTGAAGAAAAAAAAATATTATTCGAGGGTGGGCTGAAAAGTTTCCGAACTGACCGAGAAAAAGTATGTTTCAAAAGTTTTTTAGCTTTATTTTTCAAAATAATTTCCACCAACACTGATACAGTTCTCATAACGGTGTTCTAATTTAGTTATACCACTTTTAAACGTAGATTCGTCAAGCTCCTCAAAATAGTCTTACCCTTGTCAAGATAATCAATGTATATTATTCCTCTTGCATCCCTAAAAACAGTAGCCATAACCTTGTTCGCCGATAAAATTGTTTTGGTCTCCTTCGGAGTTGGTTCCCCCTTACCAACCCACTGTGTTAACTGTTCTTTGTTCTCAAGCGTGTAGTGGTGAACCGAAGTCTCATCAACAGTTATGAATCGACGCAAAAATTCCTTTGGATTATGCCTATACAGCGCCAAATTTTCGGTAGAAATGTATTTTTGAATCAGTTTTTTGTCGAGGGTTAGCAAACGCAGCACCCATCAGGCACTCCTCTTTTCCATGCCCCAATGGTTGTACAAAATATTTCGCAGACATTCAGCTGACATCGTTCAGGTCTCCGCTATCTCAAAAACTTTCAATTTGTGGTTTTTCAATACTATTTGATGGATTTTCTCAATAATTTCTGAAGTTGTGACCTCAAAGGGCCGTTCTGATAGAGGTTCGTCAGAGGTGCTCACACGACCCATTTTGAATTCAGAAACCCGCTGCTTAATAGTTGAATATGATAGGGAAGAGTCTCCTACTGTTGAAACCATCTCTTGTTTTATTTGTTTTGGTGTAAAACAAACCTTTCAAATAGAAGTATTTAATGACAGCACGTTTCTCCAATGTTTCCATTCTCACGAAAACAATGGATGTGTTTCTCGCAATGTGCTCTCAAACGCAAACTAACATAGCGATTGAGCGGAAATACATTCAAATCTACGTACAAGCTTTGTACTGTAGGACGCCGCTTCAAAAGTTGACCTAGTGGCGCCATCTCTCTTGTTCTATTTTGGTTAGATTAATCAACTTCTGCTGTATCCCACCTTTTAGTACTCTATAGTTATTTGAACGCAATTTGAAATAAATATATTCAACAATATTAGCAACACCAATTATTTACGAATTTTGTAATGACGTACTAATAAAGTTCTGCGTCGACTAGTCATATCCTGCCACCGGATGCATCACCGATAGACTAGTCACAGCAAGGAAAATTAAGAAAATACGACTGCGCATGCTCGGGACGCAACCTCAGGAGAAGACAACAAGATCTCGTTCACTTCGGCGCTAGTCTCCAAGCAGTCAACATGGCTGTTATCTACAATCGTTATTAGTGCACTTCAATGTACATATTTCATTGTAAATAGTTATACTGAATAAAGTTCTTCATACTGAACAGAGTTTGGGTATACATCGTAACAAACTCCAACAGTTCTTTTATTATTATTATTATATCTTTAGTGTAGGCAAAGTCATATTTTGTAAATAGTGGCTTGCATTGTTTCGCATAACCAATTGTTGCAATTATTCGAATTATCTCATTTACAGTCCGAATATTGCCAAGGAACTTCCAGAAGATCCACAAAGAACAACCTAAAAAATTTAAAATGAAAAAAGAGAGAATAATGGTATTTTTCAACTTGGTAATGCTTGTTTTAGTTCTTAAACGTATGATATTTAAAGTTAATTTTTGTTTCCTATTTCAATATGGATTGTGAGAAGAATTAAGGCATTTTAAACTATCCTCCTTGCAAAAAAGGGGGTAGTTTAAACGATCTTTTTCAGTCCTATCATGAAATTGTATCAAAATGTAAAGGCATATGAAAGTTATTCTCAAAGAAAAGTGAATTACAATAGGATATCTGCTAGTCTAGATATCAGGTAGTCTGCAGAAAATCTATCTTGGTACGTTTGTGCCAAAATTAGTGAATACTCCATCGTGTTCAAAATGGAGAATTTGGGAAAGTGTTTCAGGATTAGAACTGCCAATGTGGATCATTTAGATTCTTCCAAAAAGTCAGGATTTGAAAATTATTATTAAGGTGAAATTAAAACGCGATTAAAGGATTTCCCAACTCAATAAATGAAATCATTGAGAAATTTTGAGGAATGTGATGAAATCTGGTAATGGAAAAAACCTGATCGATTAAATCTTTACTTTTTTGAGTGTTTATGTGATATCATTTATATCACAGTGATGAGGCTCTCAATATGACTGTCCTATCTTATATTTTTCGAACGAAGATTTATACCATATCTTAAAATGTTGTGATTGATATTTTGCGTAACTCCTCCGTGAATCACTTCATTTCATTATCTTAACTACTATAAATTCACGTCACCCAGAAGGTATTTGGAATATTGATTTGCAGATATGACGCTATCGAATATAAGCAGAGGATTTTTTTAACTATGGACGTATTAATATGAGTAAATGCATCATAAGATCTGATTATATATTCCGTCCGTTAATTCCATTCATAGTAAATTTCTTATAATCAATGCGGAAAAATCTCAGAACTCGAATTCACCCAATGTGTTTTTCCCATGATGATGAGAATATTGGAATCCAATTGATAATATTATGCAACCAGTGCTGCCATATGATTTATCCTATTGAATCTAAATGTTGTAATTATAAGCTGAACACTTTTCAAGGTGAACAAACTGGAAATAGAGGAGAAATTTCGTAGTGTTAACAAGTTCAAGAAGTATTTTCTCCACAGCCGGAGTTCCCTATCTATTTATATCGTCAAAGGAAGTACCTTGGACGAAAAGAATTGGAAAAACTGAATAGTTGGAGGGAATTTATGCATATTACGATATTAATAATATAATATTTCCATTTTCGATAACAAAGTGTGTAATATTTTGTATTTTTGTAATTTTTCTAACCACAGCAATATTTTAGACTCTAAAAATAGCTATCTCTGCAATAATTATATAGAAATTCATTATTAAAGATTTATTATTGTCTCGTGACTTATATGTTGCCTACATTTCCATATAGAAATATATTTACACAATATTTACTTCATAACCTGAATGAAAACTCTTATTTCACATGTATCTGTATCAAGGATTCTATATTTCTTGGGAGCAGAATTGAATTTGCTTGTTGTTAAGCTCAATGTGAGTTAAACTCAGAGCTGTATAAATAAAATGAACATTTCAAGTTAATATCACTTAATGTAAGAAGTTTTCAATGGCAGAGGATCTAAATTTTGGAAAATTCGAATATAATTCCATTATATACATTTAAAAATATATATATATATATATATTTTTAATGTATATAATGGAATTATCGACTACTATTAAAATCAATCATTTAATTACATCGTTAATATAATTATACCAATTGATACAACTTTGTTGGATTGCACAACATTGTGATATACATTAGTCATCTGTATCGGACTAGTTACTCATCATCAAGACTCTAGTGAAGTATGAGTCAATGAGAGGTATCTCCTCACATACCTACAGTTAGTATTCAACTCTTGTTATTCATTTATATATATATATATATATATATATATATATATATATATATATATATATATATATATATATATATTTTATTTTGAAAGTTTTTAGCAATAACAGGCTTTTTTGATATGAAAAAGTTTATTTTTGTTGACGTTTCGTAATAATTTATAGTAACTCATAAATTCAATTATTCATTAGTTTTGAAAAGTTGTAATATAACAACGAAACGTCAACAAAAATAAACTTTTTCATATCAAAAAAAGCCTGTTATTGCTAAAAACTTTCAAAATAAAATATCTTAAACAGGCAATAAATCAATTTCAAGAAATATATATATATATATATATATATATATATATAAATATAGATATATATATATATATATATATATATATATATATATATATATATATATATATATATATATATATATATATATATATATATATATATATATATATATATATATATATATATATATATATATATACTTACTAGCCGACCTCGCGAATTTTGTACGCCTATTTATTTTTGTCTGAAGAGTTTTCAAAAATACGGAAGGATATGTTTTACTATTTGTGCTACACTATATTGATTTAAATATTTATCCCGTGTGGAGCCTAGGACTTACTCAATTACGAAAGGACTGCAATACTTCCTGTTTTTTCAAATCAGCCGAGTTATCAAAAAAATCATATATTAACACGTTTGATATATTGATAGTGATTAACCTGTCCGTTCTATAGTTGAAAGTTCCTAATATCGTATCAACTTGTCTTATATATCTCATCATTAATTATATGAGATATTTGCTGGATATAAGTCAAAAAATATTTATCATTTAGTCCATGGCCGAAAACCAATGAATATAGTGATTCTGGTGGCTGTACCTATAGCGTCTATTTGAATTGACTCTTCGCCCAATATTTTGCCGTGTCATTAGTAGTATTTTCTCATCAATAACAATCCAACTTTGCCTTGCAATATTGACACACAACGTTTATTGGTCCAATAGCAACGATTTGATGTGAACTGTAATCTGTTTCAAAGTTATAATTGAATGCAGGTCGATAGGAGTTAAACGCAACCTTTTCATATTGTTAATTTCGGTTCCATCGATTCTGTTCAACTTCATACCGAGCTTCGCGTTGCTCGTCAGTTTGACCTGGTTATATCTTTGACTTGCTGCAAAGCGAGTTCTGCGACTTAAGTTTGTACATCTGATAGCTATCATTTTTTAAATCGAAATTTCATCTATAAATTAAAGAAAACTATGTATTCTTCTTTATAATCAGATATAGTTACTACGTGCTATGTCAGTAACGTGTATGTTAGTCTATTTAAACTTACCAAAATTTTATATTAGAAATTTCCATAGTTAGTAGACTTCCATAGTCTCAAAATTAGTCGTGATAGCTCTGAAATAACCAAAATGTGTGATAAGATATTGAGTTTTCTTACATCCTCTTTTTGAGAATTAATAATTGTTTCTTCCTTATATTATTAATTAGGTATTCGTTAATTTTTTAATTTTACACGCAATTTTTTAAATTTGCCTAGCAAACACAACAAAAAAAAATAGTGAAATTGGTCCAGCCGATAAATCTATGTTTTAATTAGAAAACGTTTGTATGGGAAAAAGAAATGGCCTTTTTTTAGGGTTTTCCCGGCAATTATTCGAAATTTTCTAGCCTTAAAAACTATCATTGGCAAAATTGGTAGAGGCATTGTTGAGTTATGCACTTTCCAACGCATTTTGCGATTCATTTTTATATTGAATATATATATATATATATATATATATATATATATATATATATATATTTATATATATATTTATATATATATTTATATATATATATATATATTTATATTTATATATATTTATATATATATGTTTGAACGTAGAGATTCACGGATGGAAAAATATAATGGTATATTGTTCCGGGAATACATCCGTTGGTTTGTTGAGTGCCTGTTGGGAACAGGCAGACGTTTCGTCAAGGTCTCATGACATTATCAATGCTTCATTATCAATGAAGCATTGATAATGTCAAGTGAGACCTTGACGAAACGTCTGCCTGTTCCCAACAGGCACTCAACAAACCAACGGATGTATTCCCGGAACAATATACCATTATATATATATATATATATATATATAATTTAATTAAGAGGTAATTTTCATTCACCTCTTTGTGAATATCTGAACTTACTATTGTGAGTGGCTGTATAGGTTTTAAAGTTCATTTTTTATAATCGTTTCGAAGTATCCAACATCTTCAGTAACAAGTAAGTTCAATATGTCATTAGTTGGAGTGTTGATTCTTTTCCTGTTTTTTTCTGGAGGATTCCTGAATACCAATTAGAAAATCTTCAGTGAAATCGAGGAGTTGAAATGATAAATGCAAAATCGAACTTCAGATGATAAACGTTTGAACTGAAGTGCCACATAAATATTACTGGCAAATATTATAAATTAGACTCCATGAATGGTATACCATTTATTGAATGATACGTTTCTATGTGAAATAAAGAAGATATCTCATCGAAGTTGCCACTTTGGCGAAGCAAGTAACTAACTTTATTTACCACATCTAATGAACTTTACAAAAGGGATATTTATATATACAAACAGTAAACAACATATTTCAGCCATAAATATTATTTTTTTACAAAAAAGCAACAATGATTTTATAAAATCATTATGATTCTCATATAATTTTAGTTGCGGATAAATAAAATCAGTCCTTTTGGGCATAAATTATTTAGGCATTTAGATGTACTGCTCTTATCAATATAAAAACAATTTTGTTCCCTAGGCCTGGTTTGGTAACAATGTACATTCTTAACGTATTTTACACGGTCAACGATATAGTTAGGGACCTTACGAGTACCATATTTCATTTTATAAAGTCTGAAGTTTATATACTATGTCTATGTTTCAGCCTAATATTCGAGCAACTTAGTGTTTCTAACATAATTTATACTGGTTTCTAACATAAGTGTTATATTGCACTTCAATATAATCCTAAATGCGCTATTTTGGAGCTTTTGCAACTTTTGAATATGATTTTAAGGCAAGGTGTATAATACAGTTGAACAAAAGTTTGCATGTTGTAATATTATCATGTGAAATCATGTGATAAGTTCAAGTTCCCAGTTCCTTTACAGGAGTCGTAGTTCGTTTTTTTCTTAATTTGTTTATCACTTTTTACAAAAATTTTATTTGCTGTAGCTTATTTTCAGGTACGTTATTTCTTTTACCACTACCACTAATATAGAGACATAATAAATAGACAAAATTTAATTTCAATAAACAAATAGGATCACAATACATCGAATAATAAGTGTATATGATTAATTTAATCTATTTTCAAAGAAAATTCAGACTGATACAACATTCAATAAATCAATGATAAAGGATTATTTCATTAATCTCTACACAAAGTTCAGAAATCTCATTTCAAAAAGATCGTCTGATACTAATTTCATTAGATTGCTCGCACAAAACTTGATGGAAAATGCTGGAATGTATTATATAATAATTCAAAACGCTCAACTGAATTTGGCAAAATTTTTCAATATACTCCTGATAAGTTCCGGGCAAATAGCGCATCATCGAGATTGTAATACATTCGATATTATAGATAAGTAAAAATTAAACTTATCAAATTTTTATAATTGAAATATTTATCCAAAATTTTGGTCTTTGAACCAATTGAATTCAGTAGTTTTCGTGTTCTTCTATTCTTGTACAGAGCAAAACGAGATGGTTGTAACTGTATTAATTACTTAATATTCAATTTTAAGATTATAGAACGACCAGACATTAGCTAGTAAATCTATTTTTCAAACATTTTTCATTTGGGTGTGAATAGTTACATTTCTTTCTGCTTACGAATTCGCACGAAGTTGAGAAATGATGATAATTACATATGTATATGATTATGAATGCCATATCAATTTAAACTACAAAGGTAAGATGTTCTAAAAGTACACATTGGCTAATTGATCATCGTTAGAACAAATCTTTTCAATGACTCTTTTTGAACTCTCATAATGATAAATGAAAATATTCTGGTCAACATTCGATATATTCATGAATGTTATCTAAAGGAGTTCCAAAAGTGGCTGACCAAATAATAAGAAGTATAAAACTTTATATAATTCTATATATATATATATATATATATATATATATATATATATATATATATATATATATTTCGAAAGTTTTTATATAATAATATATATTTTTTGATATGAAAAAGTTTATATGAAAAAGTTTTTGTTGACGTTTCGTTGTTATATTACAACTTTGTCAAAACTAATTTTTTAGATTAGATTTGACAAAGTTGTAATATAACAACGAAACGTCAACAAAAATAAACTTTTTCATATCAAAAAAAGCATGTTTTTGCCAAACCTATTTAACATATAATAGCACACAACACAGAAAACATGAAACACAAATTACCATATCAGCATTTTCCTATATTCAACGAGAGAATATGAACCAAAAACGCAGTACCACATACCTGGTATTTAAATCTCGTAGAAAAGCATTCCTTTGGTGATTTCTGCTAGATATGATTATAATCGAATACAGAAGCCAACAATTCGTCAGACGACATAAGTATCAAAAGCAAGTTTTCGCAAATAGTTTCCTGTATTGTAGAATTAACATATGTAAAAATAATGACAATGTACAAATGAAACATAAAAATAATTACCTAGAAGCAAAGCGATCATCTACACATATATGATCCCTCATATATATATATCAAGATGATATTTGTCAAAAACGAAGTAAATGTACAGTAAAACTAATAAGTAGGAACTGTGAAAATTTTAAGATTGTAATGAAAAATGAATTATGTATTTAGTTTAAGTTATATAATGTTAAATTTTTGCAAAACTCATGTATTATATATGTATTGTAAATATGTTATAAATAAAGATTTGTTAAGTTAAAAAAAAAAAGCAGGTAAGCTTGAAAGACCTGGCTTCGTATCCCAGTCGAGGTCCAAAACTTTTGTGATGTAATTTCGATTCTCAATTCTCGCTATAAAAATACATTTTATAAATATTTTTGATATTTTCAACAATAACAGATTATTTTCAATGTTAAAAGCTTTATTTCCGTTGAAATTGAAAAAGACAATAAAATAATTTCGTATATATATATATATATATATATATATATATATATATATATATATATATATATATATATATATATATATATATATATATTCAAAATTCATTTATTGCCTGTTGAAGACAGTTTATTTTCAATGTTTTTAGCTTATTTTAATGTTAAAAACCTTATTTTCGTTGACGTTGCATTGTATACTCGTATCACAACTTTGTCAAAACTGATAATAATATTAATTAATAACTGATTTAATTTCTGACAGAATATATGACTACACTACCTATATCTTCCGATCATTTTACTTCTCTATACTCACCATAACAACTGTTGCGAAAACCGAGTTGGTCCTACATAAAGATTGATTTAAAAAAAATTGAAATACTTAACAACGAAAACTCTGGATCATTTTTCGTATACTCATTACAATGATTTGTCGTTTCACAAACGATGCTTTCAAGTTCCTCTCAACTTTCTCAATATTTGAGATTCAAACAAAACATAACAAATAAAATTTTGTAGAAATAAGAGGATTTAATGAAGTTTTTCTGTTGTCATATGAAATTTAATATATTATGCATTCGTCTTGATCAATTAGCCACAATACCACAGTATAACTCTATGATATCCCTAAAATCGTAGAAAAACCTGAACCGAAATAAAAAATATAGTAGCGGTGAATTTGCATTTGAACAATCAAATTAGAATAACTATTAATCTATTCATTCTTGGAAACTATTTTATCAGATTTTGTTGATCAGTGACATAATAGCAATATGTAACAAATTTATACATATTGTGATCAAGATCTATTGAATTCGTTATGTTTTACAGAAAACTGTGGAGGAAAGTTATTGAAGTGATGAATTAATTATAGACATGTTTGTTTTCATTCTAATTTTAGGCTGTACAAGTAAATTATTATATTTCTTGTTCCTTGTGCATAAAACTTATTGTTAATCGCATACTGAAAAATTCGAAAATACCTCATTATTAAAATTTTCTCAAAAAATAGAAGTTCAAGTATTTTGAAATGTCTAAGAACTTGAAAATATTTAGCTGAAAATATATTCTTGATGTAGCTACTGATATCAAACTATAATAATTATATAATAATACATGGTTCTTTTTTTAAATTTTTTTTATTAGTGTTGGCGTTTAGGTACTTGATGTAAATCCATTATCATTGAATATAAAATTAAATTCAAACACTTGAACTTATGATTTACACTTTATTGACTACATAGCATGACACGTTTCGTCGTTACAAACGACTTCTTCAGATTCTGTAAGCATCTGAAGAAGTCGTTTGTAACGACGAAAGGCGTCATGCTATGTCGTCAATAAAGTGTAAATCATAAGTTCAAGTGTTTGAATTTAAGTTTACGAAAAATCTTGGGAAACACTGTAACTACTGCAGTGTTATACATATCATCAATAATTCTATGAATTTTCAGGTTTCCTGAACGGAATATACAGAAGATTTTGTGATCTTAGCCCTAAATTCGTAGATTTTATATCCAAACTTTTCACAACGTGAAACTCATTCAACTATTTGATGTTCACTTTGCATATATTCAGATTTTATCGGATTTATATCGCTACTGAATGTTACTTACGAACGTTTATCAAAATTCGAACATAAACGATTTTACCTTCTCAACATAAACCAACGGTTATGGTGTAGCTATTAGCATTATTTACTAGACACGTCCTTCTACAAATTTTCAGGTCATCAGCATAGAGATGAAATTTTGAAGTATGAAAACAAGATGATTACTCTTCAAAATAATGGGACTTGACGCACTACATTACAGCACAATAAATTCAGCATGAAAGCAAAACTGAATTATTATTCAAATCATTAAAATTGTACTTGTATTTGAATCGAGAATACACAACTCTAGGAAAATGAGCAATTTTGAGATGTAGAACAATTTCTCATATAAACTATATTTAGTTAAAATAACTAAATTTATAAGTTATATAACTGATTCAATTTTAGTGATAATGTTTGAGAAAGCTTCGAAGCTATGGAGTTTTCCTTGAAGTATTGATTGATTCAACTGAGGGAAATACGGAAACTCAAAAATCGAATTACTTACACAGATCTTCGCGCTATTCAAACCCTCTACTTTAGTTCAAAATATAGACAATTTTATGTTGTTTCTGTCATTTAAAAGAATGGCCTACACAGCGGATATTTTCTCTTGAATTGTCTTGGCATATAAATATCTCGTTATATTGTCGAAATCAGTATTCTTCCTCAAAACTTACATAATTGCAGTTGCTTCCTTCCGCCAAGGTTCATTTAGTGAGGTCAAATTATTATTTTTTCGTTATATTTACATGATTTGAATAACTTGATTTCGTTTCTCTTGTTTAATGAACACGAGTATTAACGGAAAAGCAAACTAATATCAAGAACATTTTTGTACTAGTTCATTGCAATTTATTCAAAAATATGCTAATACGATTTAAACAAATTCAAGTATTCATAGCAGTTACATTTACATTCATGGTACTGAATGTTATGACGTATAAAACAGACAGAATATACACCGACAAAAAATAAAAAAGCTATATAGGGGAATTACTTCAATTCGATAACATAATTGTGGTTTTAACAGCAGTCATCAAATAATACCATTGATGTATATGGTCATGAACCAAGGAATGGGAGACAACGTAATATAAGTGAAGATCTTCATTTAGAAAACGGTTTGAATTGCATTGAATGATTCAACATATCTTTTCCCTCAAATTACTTTGAAAATTTCAGTTACATTTTCAAATTTGAATATTTGAATTATATTTCATTGGTTTATTCGAATTATTTGGAGATAAAATTTAATGAAGGAGTAATAGAAAAGAATATGATAAAATCTTTTTAGGTTGACTAAAAGAGAGAAAAAATTTGGAGATAAAATTGAGAGAGACTCACGAATATATAACACAAAACTTGAACATTATCTTCAGAACGAAGAATAATATTCCAATTGCTCAATTGCCAGTCAAATTTGTTGATTTTTATGCCACAAAACGAATATCTTAATCGCGAAATCAATATGAAGAAGAAACAGGAAGCGGATACACTCATTAGGCATTGTTAGATATTTGTTTATTGTTAGATTTATTTGTGAATTATTAAAATAAATAATTGGATGTTGTTTTTAATTCTAGTTAAAAATTGAACTTTCTCGGTTATATATATATGTACTGAAATATCCAGAATTGAATCATAATCGTTGTTTTTCGTAGAACTTGGGAAATGGTTCCTGTCATATAATGGGTCACTTTTCTAGATAATGAAACGAGAACACCACAGAAGTCTGCAAAAAATTTCTTTGGAACATGAAGTTTTCGGAATTGATGATGCATATAGTATACCTAGTGAGTCATGTGGAAATAAAGCAATCGTTCTCTATTGATGAGAATATCCGTATGATTCCTATCTTCTTTCATTTCCTTGAGTAAATAATAAAAACAGACAACAAACCTATAAACGGTAGGGGGCCTCTTCGAATATCTAATTAAATAAGAGGATATCAAAGGGCAAAGCTGATATAATCTGGAAAATTCCAATTGTGTAATATTTCTTAGAGAATCTGAATGATATATAGTTAATCAATAACTGATAGTTAAATAACTAATATTATTAGATGAGTTTTGAATTCAAATTCAAATATTTTACTAACTTGTCGATTTATTTCTAACAAATCCTAGTATAATATGTTTAACAAATCCTAGAAATACGAAAATGGGTCGTATGTCCCAATAAGTAGTAATACGAGATCATCCCGAAAAAGTTTTATCAGTGCGTTCACCGAGAGTCGTTAAACTTTCTTTGTGTCTAGTTCACGGAACAGATCTGTCTTAAATCGGCATATGTTCTAAAACTAAGCTTCGACTTATCAAAAATTCTTATCGTTAAAGTGGCGTATATCATCAGAACCATTGTACAATTTACGGTCATGGGGGTGTAAACGTGTTGTTGAAATTTCTCCGTCTGAAATTTATAAAATTATTTGTGAAGATTTCATAACAGGCCATCCTTAATCTAATAATGCAGAGGAAATATAATCCAACTAATGAATTTCACAAAAAGGAGTAAAACATCTATGGTAGTATACGGGTTCCATAATACCTTTAAAAATCTCACCTAGAAGAACAAGAGCTATTATACTCTTTAGCAGCATTTGCCAAAGTGGGCGATAACCCCCCCTTGTGGGCGCTGCAGGCTTGAGGAGGGGCGGTAAGAGACTCAGAAAAAAATGGTGGCCTTGTGTAGAGGCTAGATAAGAGGGGCGATTGGTAATTTCATCTAGCTAGGAAGACTTTTAGACACCGACTGAGCTCTCGACTACAACTTGTGAACATCAACTAATATTAATTAGAAGGTTGCTCAATGCTTGTCTCCGTAGCTTAGTTGGCAGAATACCCGACTATGGTGCGGTAGAACTCGGGTTCGAGCCCCGCTGAAGGCATGGATGTTTGTATATGTCCTGATTTAAGTAGATTAATGAATTATATATGCCGGGTAATGTACTTTGATTACAAGCCCAATGGCCCTTCGGAACTGGCGTTAAACTGTAGGTCCACTGAATTAAAAAAAAAAGGTTGCTCAAATGCGGTTTGATATTTCTCTCCGCGTAGTTCATGTATTTGTCCTGTTGTAATTCAATAAATAAAAGAAAAATCATGTCCATCGGTTGCTCTGTTTCGAAATGAAAGGAGACACAAACGAGCAAATAAAAAAGGAATAGACACACTTTCGCATTAAAAAATCTTATCGCGGAAAAAAATCTCAAATATGACTACACGGTCACTACATGAATCATAAAATTCTTCAATATTGTATGGCTCCAGCAGTTCAAGAAAACGATAAAGAGACTTCCCGAAAGATGAATGGCAATACAACTTTTGTATGTTTACTGGTGAACTGTTAAACAGTTTAATGCCCATATACATCGGGCCTTTTTCAGTTAGAAACAAAGAATGAATCGGAAAAATAAATGGATGCATTCTTCTAGAGTTATTAACATTTGAATGTCTACCGAAATAATGCTTGTTTTTATGCACAAACATCAAGATTTTATAGATGTACAATCCATAAACTGTTAAAATGTCATTCCTCCTGAAATACTCTCGACACGATTCCCTGAAACCTAGACGGAATATAGATCTCAAGGCTAACTTTTGCGTTCTCATAATCTGACGAGACCCCGAACTGGTTCCCCAAAAAATGATGCCATAACTCAATAGTGACTGGAACATAGCATAATACCACGTTTTTAATACAGCTCTATCAACCTGATCTCTAAGCACTCTCAATGCATAAATAACCGATTTGAATTTATTATTAATTTCTTCGACATGGTTGTAATATTTCATGAAACTGTCTAAATAAACTCCTATATAAAAAGAAATTTAACAGTTTCACTGATTGGTACTTCAGCATAACAAAGGTTATGCTTTCTGTATAGTTACGGTTTGCTCTATCAGTTTTAAAAATTATACATTGAGTCTTATCATTATTAAGCACAAGCCGATTTTCACTATTCGTTTACTCTATCCATGGCATCCTTAAATTCCCTTATACCATTCACAATGTTCAATGCAGAGATGATGATGTCTGCATCGTCCGCAAAAACAAAGACCAAAGAACTAGAAAAGAAAATGTTAGGGAGGTCATTAATGAAAATAACAAAGAGCAATGGTCCCAAGATACTGCATTGTGGCACACATAAGTGGATAAGCTTCTCTGAAGACAGGTATTCACGATTTTCAGCAGAAATAAAGACCCTTTGTCTTCTGTTCTGGAGGTAGCTCTCAATCATTTCAAGTTGCTTGTCCCTTATACCGTAGACACTTAGCTTGTAGAGCAAAAGTTTATGACTAACACTGTCAAATGCTTCGGTCAAATCAAGCACAATAGTTAGGGGTACTTCGCCTCGCTCAAGCGATTCTAAAATGCTACAAGTTCAAAAACAGCAGTTTCAGTACTCTTTCCCTTCATGAAACCATGCTGGCAGCCAACAAAAACATTGAACTTTCGAAAAAATTTTACCAACCTATCAGCCAGAACCTTCTCAAACACTTTTGAGAGAGAAGATAACAGATTTATGTTACTGAAATTATTTGTCGAGCCTTTTTTGAATAGAGGCTTTACTATATATCCTATATCGTATATAATCTTATATAAACAACGTAATTTTCAAATTATTTTCATTTGCGTTTTTGCGCGTAATAAATAAGCAGTACTTAAGTTCAACACTTACTTACGTATTTCTCGACAGAAACAATGTCGGGAGTAAAAAAGAAGAGACGAAAATACTGTGCGGAATATATTAAATTAGGATTCATTTAAAATACCACAAACCCATCGTCGCCCTTGTGCCTTCCATGTCTAAAAACATTTTCAAATGAAGTAATGAAGCTTTCAAGACTGCAGGATCATTTGAACAAAATGTATCCAGATAAAAAAGACATGAATGTAGCATATTTTCAAGACCTAGAGAAGAAGCATAATGCTTCTAAAAAGAGAAATTGTCTGCATGTTACCGAACAAGGCGACTTGCGGATGTTCTTGAGTAAATTGTAACCTGATATCAACAAACTTATTAAACAGCATGAGATTCATCCTTCACACTAGTTTTTATATAAGAATCAATTATGTTTGTTTTATTTTAAATAAAAGATAGTTACTCTGTCTGAATACTACAAAGTGGCGTTTCAATAATCATTCTCATTTTCAGGTGTAGCCTGTAAGAGTTAACTTGAGACCTGAGCGCCGTTGTGTACTATTTACTGAGCTCAGGTCTCAAGTTAACTTTTGAGGGTTGTACTAAAACTCTCGTTTAGAATGAATGTTTAATATAATTCGCTGATATAGCTCACGATAATTAATTAATTTATTTAGAAGTTATAGTGATTTTAAAGTAGGTAAAAAAAATGGGGGCGCTAAAAAATAATTCATTCTCAAAGTGGGTAGTAGACAAAATAAGTTTTTGAGCCCCTGCTCTATAGTCATTCCTCAGTCATGCCACACTTGGACTTTAGCCTTACCCTCTCTGTCAGTTGACAGTCACGAACGTCAAGATCAGTAATAAGTGAAATGTGTAAAATATTTGAAGAAGACACGTTCTCAGCATAGTTGCACGAAAATAAACACGTGATCTGTAATTGCCTCCTAGGGGGGTAAATCAGAATAAAACCCTCCTCGGGTTTTTCCCTAATGTGACTACAAGTGTTTTGAGGCCTCCTTACCCTATTTCGACTTGACGGGATTGATAAAGAAAGTCTCAACATTTATCATTATATTAGATAAATTATATAAATAAATTGAAGATAACATGGATCAAGATCAGAAAAGACATGGAAGAGATTGAAATCGATGGAGAGGATGTGAAGAAGAGAGAAGAATTCAGGAAGAAGATCAAGGGATTCGGGGGTTTTCAAACAAAGGAAAAAGAGAAGACTGGAGCAAAATGGACAGAAGAAAGAAAAAAAGCATGGTGAACGAATGAAGGAGTATTGGAGAAAAAGAAGGAATGGAGAAAAATATTCATGATAATGAGAGGTAATAATAAAAACTTGTCTAAAAATCACTGACTGAACATTTCTTTATTCGACTAGTTTCGCCTTTTACAGCATTATCGCATTTACAGCATTGATAATGCTGTAAAAGGCGAAACTAGTCGAATAAAGAATTGTTCAGTCAGTGATTTTTAGACAAGTTTTTATTATTACCTCTCATTTAAATATGAACTATCACAGAGTAGATTCATCGTCCATTGAATTTATTCATGATAAGTTATTTCACGTGGTCTATAGTCGGCCAAAATCGAAGGAAGAAGAAGAAGGAGAAGTTAAAGTGAATTATAATATTAAAAGATAGCCAAATACACATTTTTAAATCCGAGTTATGATAACGTACGTAAAGAAATGAAGAAAACTGGAAAAATTACTTCATGCACACAATTGAATGGTGGTTCTAGATCAGCACAATTTCTTTCTTCACCTCATCATTATTCCTCAATTATGACAGTATCTTAAATCAGACAGTTACATCAGTATTCGTGCAGTGTACTGATCAATGATATAGTTTAACAGAGTGTATTGTGGATTTTGTATCTTGATTTATTCGTTCTAATAATTTATTATCAAATTTACTTATTTTATTCATATTGAAAAATGACAATTCAAAATTTTGATTTTCTATTAAATTATTTCGAGAATTATCATTGTAAGTTTTATGGAAATGACTATTCTGGATGAATTATTTGTAATCGTTACAAATATTACATCTAGATGGAGCCCAACTTCAAGTGCCCTGGTGCAAGTACAGTGCCTGTGAAAACACAAGATTATGGGTATGTTCCGATATGCACTGCGAGCACTGCACAGTGCTATCACTGTGGAAAAATTCGTTCCGTTATGGACTGCCAGTATACTGCCGCAGGGCCCTAGGGAAATATATGACGTCATAAATCGTCGCCATATTCTACTGTGAGTACTGGCGTTTTCGAGGTAAGGTAGTCGCAGTACTTTGATCACGTGATCAGTCAAAACCACTTGAGTGTCTAACGTTTTATAAACAATACCTACAGTTTAATCCCAAAGTTATAAAGTTCTGTAATTAATTTGGATTAAATAAAACAATGGAAGAATTGCAAAAATTAACCTTATTAGACTGTGTTGAAAATGTTCAATACGAGCTGAAAGTTACGCAGGAAATTCCAATTACTGGATACCTGTAATTTTTTTTCGTTTATAGTAATCAATCATTATTTTTTTTAAAAAAACTCCTAAATTTTACTCTACATAACCTCTGCACTTTAAGTTATACACAAAGTTAATATAAGTGAAGTAATGAAAAACATATTCTTTTTAATAAAAAACTACTTACTTTTATTATATTATAAATTCAATTTACATTTAATATTAATTAAAATATTTTTAATTTGACAGTACTCCAACAACAGTTTTTTTTAATGAACTAGAAAACTTTAACACACTCATTTGAATGCTGCGTCAAAAAATGCGGCTGACAGTATACGGGATTGCGTTCCGTTTTAAATAGTAACCAGTATAACTAACTAAAAAGGAACGGCTTCACAGTATACTAAATTGACGTCACACTGTACAGTGGTCGCAGTGCATATCGGAACATACCCTTATATATATACTACGAATTGATCTCAATTTGAATAAGAATTTGTGTAACAAACCATTTACAATGTTTTCATCATATTCTTCAAACCTGCACGGTTTATACATCTTTTGTTACAAATCCTTTACTTTCCCTGCTTTTACTTTCTGGGCTAAGTTTATATTGTCATCGTATCTTTAACATAAATACCGCGTCATTGTATTTTGTGTTGCATACTCGATAGTATCGATTAGCGTTACGGTGTAGTCATAACACTGTAGTTAATTCCATGAAATTGAAATTGAGGAAAAATGAATTGATTAATGATATCTGCATATCCAGACCATTGTTTTTATCAAATCGATTTCACATAATACTGAAGTTGTAGTAACTTTCCATAGGAATCTTTCTGATAAAATTTTTACTTTTCTGTATATTGTATTAAAACTATGTATTAAAACGTATTCTGTTATGGTAAAATTGTAGGTAGGATTTATTACTCATATTAATGTAGGTACCTATACACACTGCGCACTTGGGTAATGTCTGCGTTTCCTTATTTTAGTGGACTCTTGAAAATTAACAGAAAAAATACATGTTGCTCGTTTATTCTGTGCTGTGAAACTTACTGATATACTATTGGATATATCCGTGTAGTACTGATAGAAGCACCAAAACCGTTCCAATTAACAGAGCAGTCTGAGATTTGTAGGTGTTTACGACCATAATTAATCGATCATAATTAAAAAAACGGATCAAATATCAAATAATAGATTGAGCAAAATATAGTTGAAATATATAATTTTGACCGAACAATGGACTGTACAAAACTTTGACATCACTGCAATAAGTGAAGCGCTTTCACGAACTTCGAAGCAATGAGTTTATTATTGTAAAATCCCACCACAATATTTTAGTATAACATTTTCTCGTCTTTGCTGACAGAATAAGAACATCAATTTGTTTAACGAGCTCGTTTTTTACCCAAATAAATTAGTTCGAACGATTCACCTTGAAAACTTTTCCTTTGAAACACAGGTTCCAAAACAAAATATTTGGAGAGAAAGTAAAGAATGAGCAAACACAACTTTTAAACCTCTTTTGATTTAAGCCGGCATTGGTTCCGCCCCTTTTTTCGACGTCAAGATTAAAGCAGTTCATTTAAAACAGTGTAATTTTGCACAACAACAAAATACGTTTATTTATTTTAAGTGCTTTGATTAATTAAAATCCATTTTTCCATTGCTAATACAAAATGGGAAGTTATAATTTCTAGTTATAAAATCGAATAAACATTTCCCTGAAATCCACAAAAATTGCATAATATACTTGTCATATGCTTTACAAACATGGGTTAACATATTATCATTTGATAACGCCTGAGACCGATAGAACGACACGTTTCGAAAAGTTTCACATATAATATTTCCCGAATTTATAAAGCAATGATAAAACACCTTTTAATTGCTGTTTCTTCACCTGGAGAAAGAGACTCTGGAAGTGTTCCAATAAAATTAATTTATGAAAACTCTGATGAAGAGTGGTTAGTCCCAAACCTCGTCGAGTGTATTGCACAATTATATGAATTTAGCCCATATTTTAAATAAAAGGTCATATATAGATGTAGTTCAATGTACGCCAGAACAGTTTTGAAGAGGAATTAAATTATCAGTAATTAAATAAAGATTAGCACTGAAATGGCGCTTCTATTCATTTCCCGTATACACAAAGTCTACTGTTTTTACAATACCATCAAATCTTCTTTATCTATTATTATTTTTCGTCAACAGCTTAAGGTTATCACAACGTATCATTTCTTCCGAGAATAATTCCCTTGATTATTTGACTTTTGTTCACCTTATCTTCTTCTGACGAAAATAATCTATTATATTAGATTCGAAAAAGCATCTCAGTACGATCAAAACAGTTCGAATATTCTATGTAAATCGATCACTTCTCGAATAAACTCGGTCAAAATGAATATTTCGGATATTCTCAGTGTTTCTTCTTTTACTTGGTTATGGGTACTTATCCTTCTTTTGGTTTGTCTTTATTATTTGAAGACAGTGAAACCTTTACATCATTGGGAGCAACAAGGTTTGAAGATGGCAGGAAGACTGCTAGTTCTAGGTGATGTTGTTTTTGGCATGTCATTGTGTAAAGATCCATATCCAGAAAAGCTTCGTCAGATATATATGGATGCGGGTGAATTAAGGTCAGTATATTTTGGCTCTTTTACTTGATAGAACATAAAAGGTTTTCTTTCAAAGCGTCTGTTAAAGGGGCAAGTACATTTTTGCGTTTTGCTGAGAACATGATGATTTAATAGTTTTCTTATATTCATATATATATATATATATATATATATATATATATATATATATATATATATATATATATATATATATATATATATAACCAAACAAAAATTTTCTTGCGGTGAAAAGTACAAATGACAAAATCACAATTCTCGGTATAGCCCGCAACTCAATTGGAAGCAACCGTTGACACGTGTTTCGAGCTGATTGGCTCTTTTCAGAACGGCGTAGCCAAGTTCAAGTTGTACGAACCTGGAGATGGAAAAACAAGAAAGGACAGACACTCCTCCACTGAAGGAGGTCGATATTTTTTAGGCTACCGAGCTTCAACGGGTGGGACAATTTCAATCAAAAGTAGACACTGTCGGCATATTCCGCAATTAGTAGCAGCCGATGACACGTGTTTCGAGCTTATTGGCTCTCCTCAGAACGGCGTAGCCAAGTTCAAGTTGTACGAACCCGCAGATGGAAAAACAAGAAAGTACAGCCACTCCACTCAACACTCCGGGTTGAGAGATTTGAAAAAACTACTTCTCCCATGAGGGAACTATTTATTCTTCAAGGATGCCTTTAGCCGAGAAATTATACAATATATGAATTATGTTCAACACGGGGGAAAATTTCAATCAAAGGTGGACACTGCCGGCATATTTCGCAATTAGTAGCAGCCGTTGACACGTGTTTCGAGCTTATTGGCTCTCTAAAAGAAAATTCACATTTAGAATATATATATATATATATATATATATATATATATATATATATATATATATATATATATATATATATATATATATATATATATCTTTGGAATGGAAAAACGCGTACGACGCGTGTTTCAAAGTAGAACTTCTTCAGATGCTGAATTAACGCAAGTACAATGTCTACAAATAAGATGGTTCCATTCTTACAAATTTACAGCAAAGTTGTGTGGTGTTGGAATGAAACGTCTACGAAGCCTCTAATACTCACTGATCTTGTCACGAGGAGGTGATCTGCAATGCTGGGGAGAGTTTTTCTCGTTTCTCCGATACAGGGAGCTCATTTGATTACTTCACGACTGAATGTTCGCTTCATTTTGATGAAATACCTGGGTGAGTTTGAAAATAATCGAAACTTGATTGATTGGATTCATGCAACTGAATATTCCCAATAAGGATGAAACAATTTTACTGTATTTACATTCAACAAGTTCTCTCAATCTCAAGTCTCTCAAGTTCAGTCAATATTCACTGTCAAAAATTATAGTTTTGTTTTCCTTGACATTTGTGTAGACAGCCCCTGAGAGTTTTTTAAAAATAATTCGATAAAGAATCGAAATTATTTCGAAAACATGACAAATCGGCGCACCGATTCAGAGTTGTTTGATACAATAAAAATAATGAGGAAATATATTATTTGGAATTATAAATATAAAAAAACTCACTAACCACTGAGCAAATATTCCACAAAAACTTTGCCTGTGCGAGGTGATTGTTTGACTATTTGACAACACATCTCCCAGCATCTTACAGACAATTCTTTTTGCGAATTTTTGTGAACCGAGTTCTTTTTTTGAAGTTCTTATTAATGCTGGAATTTCATCCCATGTACATTCCGCTCTCTTAGTAGCAGTTTACGTACAGCTTGAACTTTTTCTCGGGTGATTACTGTTGTTGGTGGACATGCTCTTTCATGATTGCTAAAGCAAATCCTATCGCATATGGATTTTCATACTACTGAAGAATTTTCCACTGAAGTGATGCCTGACTGACGAAAAAAAACTCATTTAGCCAGGTCTCTTGCTGAGAAACTGTATTCGAATATTGCGAAAATTATAATGCGACAATTTTCTGCACATATTTCCATCCTTCTACTGATTTGCCCACTTCAAAATGCATTTTAGCATAGAGAAATGGTCTGAGAAATATATATTAAGGTAGGACTATTCATAAACATGACAGTTAACTTTGACATTGATTTACAAGCGCCTGCTATGTTCTCATTAGCAACATTCAAAAGACAAACCTCCTGTATTGATTGACTCTGTATTGATTAATGAATTGAGAATATTGTAGAAATTTGTTTGTAGGTATATTGGATACTACGAGTTTCTCACACCTGTGTTGTTGATCAAGTCCCCAGATCTAATAAAGCAAATATTTGTTAAAGACGCCGCCAAATTTGGGGATCGTCGCATCGCATTTCCTGATAACTTTGATGAGGTCTTCTCAAAAAATTTATTATATTTGAAAGGTAATTTATAATTGCAAAATTTCAGTTTCAAAATTAAGTGTACAAATTGTAAAAAAAATTTTCATGGTGAGAAACAATAATAGTGGGTGATTTTTTGAGCGTAGTTTTCTTTAAATCGAACAAAAAACTCAATTTGCACCATATAATTTTTATTGAAATTGATAACTTGGCCTTTGTCATTTACATCGTAAAGATAAGTTCATGTACATGTTGTCCGCGGCTCCGATCAAATGGTCCATTCGGAACGTCCAATTTTGCGTCACTAATGACTTTACATAAATCCACAAGAAATAATCCAGAGGTGTCGAATCACATGATCTTGGCGGCCAATTCACAGGGCCATTTCGAGAGATAAGTTGCTCACCAAATTCATTCTTCAACATGTCCATTGTTTCACGAGCTGTGTGGCATGTGGCACCGTCTTGATGAAACCACATGTCAACTAAGTTCAACTCGGCCAACTGGGGCAAGTTGCGTATCGTGACTCGCTATCGTTCGCCGTTGACAGTAACGTTTCTTGCACGGTCGTCTTTGAAAAAGATGGACCGATGATGCTACGAGCCCATAAACCACACCAAACTGTCGTTTTTTCGGGATGCATTGCTAATTCTTGTATGTCACGTGACAGTTGATCACTCCAGATGCGACAGGTTTGTTTATTTACATATCCGTGAAGCCAGAAATGAACCTCATCGGTGAACACAGTTTTTCGATAAAACAGCGGATTTTCATTAATCTGTTCTAAGGCCCATTCACCAAAAATTAGATGTTGTGGTAGGTCATTCGGTTTCAATTCTTGCAGAAGTTGAATTTTATAGGCTTTCAAACCCAAATCAACACGTAAAATGTTCCATGTGGTTGAGTAACACATGCCCAATTGCTGAGAACGACGACGACTTGACATTTCACGATCCTCATTAACACTGTACGCTACGGCTATAATATTCTCTTCAGTACACACTGTACGCATGCGAGACAGTGGCTTAATGTCCAGCAAAGTAAAATTGGTGCGAAATTTGGTGATAAAAGCACGAATTGTTGATTCACCAGGTCCATTATTGCGACCATAATATGGTCATAACAAACGGCACACATTTTTCACAGAGCACGAATTTTGATTCATTAGTTTTGACAAAGTTGTGATACACAACGAAACTTCTACGAAAATAAAGTTTTTCTTATTAAAAGAAGCCTGTAATTGCTAAAAACATTCAATATATATATATATATATATATATATATATATATATATATATATATATATATATATATATATATATATTTCTCTGAGCTGGACCCACTTCAAGTATTTCAATGCGTTGAGAATAACTGGTCTAGATAAAGTGCACACCGTTTGAGGACCACACAAAACCAAAATGCAGGTCCAACCTTCGTTTTTTCCGATTATAAGAAACTATATTCCGTCAATTTGTGCTTTGATGATATTACAAATTTTTAAATTTCATCCAAAAATATTTTTTCCATAATCATCGGTTTGCCTGCATTTGGGATTAACGTAATATATATTCTTCATTTTAAGGCCAAGAGTGGAAAGATATGCGATCATTTTGGAATTATGTACTGAGTGCCACTAAAGTTGCAAAGTTATACCCATTAATGAATGAAACAGCAGTCTCTTTTGTCAACAATTTCTCAGGAGAAGAAAACGAAGTTATTGAAATAAACCTAAAAGAATGCATACGAAAATACATATGTAGCTTTGCATCAAGCATATATTTCGGTGTCAATCATGATTCCTCAACAAAAGAAGCGGAAACTTTTTATGACTCCGCTAGGAACGCTCTCTCTTTCATTGAAGCTGGTCAATGGAAAATAATCAGATATTCTCTAACTCTAGCCGATACGCGTTTGGCAAAGGTGAGTATTATAAGTAGTTTTAAAGCATTGGATTAGCGATTATCATTAATTACATAAAAAGGCGATAGTTAATTCTTTGACAAACATTACCACTTGATTAGCATTTGGCTAACATTATATTAGAGCAGCCTTTCCCAAAGTGGGCGATAACGCCCCCTTGTGAGCGCTGCAGGCTTAAAGGGGGGCGGTAAGAGACCCAGAAAAAGATGGTGGGGTTGTGTAGCGGCTTGAGGGCGATTTGTAATTTCACGTAGCTACTTGGCACTTTCCATATCAAGTTTTTCCTGAACATTAACCGCCATATTCAGATCAATTCATATACATTTCGAAACATATGTGCAAAACTTGATGGTAGAATATCTCTGTCGAAATGAAGGGTTTTGTTGTACAACCATTGGTCAAAAGTGGACCATTAGGTAGCACTACAAAAATGACGCAAAAATATGATTTTTTTATTCTTTATATTGAAAAAAGCGAGAGGGTACAATAAAATTTCATGGAAGTATTATAAAAGAGTACTATCAGCATATTCTTTTATTTTTTGAGATTGAATAAAAGGATAACCAAATTTAAGGATAATCTTGTGACACAAAAATATTTTATGTTTCGCATTTGAGAACGTTTTCGTCTTCTGCAATTTTTTCCATAATATTCAATTTTTCCAAATAAAGAAATTGAATCTAAAGAAATGCATAAAGAGATAAAAAAATTAACAGATGAAGAAAATCAAGTGGGTTGCTGTCACTTCTCGAAATGTTTCTCATTATTGCTTTATGCGATATTGTTCTGTTGGTTTGAATTCATAATACGTCTAATTTGATACTTTGTGTTTCAATTCTTCCATCGCCTTTACTCTTTTCAAAAAAGTGAAAAAAATATGCAGGACAGTGCTCTTATAAAAGTAATTGAATAAGAGTAAGATGATTGAATATTACTTTCATAATATTCAATCATCTATTTACGTTTTAAGCATAGCAAAAAATAATTTGACTATATGCAGAATAGTTGGTTTGGAATTGTTGGATCTTCACTCAACGCTTATATAACAAACTCTCCTTTATTTTGACCAAGGAGTGCTCCCTTTCAGGTTTTTGCTTCAGTTTCGAAATATTCTATATATAGGGTTGAATTCTGCACATCAATAGGCTTTTGTGCTTCTAGTGAGGCCATTTCACGATAATGATTAGTAGTCTTTATTTGATTTAATTTTGTATGCTTCAGATCATTTATGAGAAAATATTCACTCAGACATCATTGTGCTGGTTTTTCATATGTAGGAGGTATTTATAGAGCATATCTAATTGTCACCATTCAGTTTTCCAAGGCGCATACCAGAGATGAGATTTTATTGTACCACACAGTTTTAACAAAATTGATCATTCACTGGAGCCAATCTAGCTTCGAGTTCATCATAATGTTTTTAATTCAATTAACTCCTTAATTATCTATAGTTCACCTGTGTTGGGGATTCTTTTGACGTACTTTTCACGTATTAGTCATAACATAATTATGGTTTCCTCTTCTCTTGAGAAATTCAAATGTAATATATGAATTGCCCAAATATTATATTTTGAAATGAAATTTTTTTTTCCATAGCTCTGTGGTTTCCAATCAATCATGAAGAAGGGAGCGCAATCATATTTCGTTGAACATGTCAGAAGAGGAATGAAGAGAGAGAAGGATGAAAATCATCGCGATGATCTAATTGGTTTTGTAGTTGAGAGACAGAGAGAAGAAATCTCTGACAGTTCTGAAGTGTACATCAAAAAGAATAGGAGTAAGCTGACGGAAATTGAAATTGCTGCACAACTATGCATATTTTTATTCTCATCGCTCGATGGTTTGGCGGCGACGATAGGGTATATTATGTACGAATTAGCTGTAAATCAAGATATACAGAAGAAACTGAGGAATGAATTTGCAGAAATCTGCTATGATGGTGTCCAACCTTCTTATGAAGATATCAATAATCAGCAGTATCTAGATATGGTCATTTCTGGTAACTTGAATTCATTTGCTACTCTAGTTGAAATTTCGAAGTTTGATCCATTACTGACCTGTATATACCGACAAATATGTTTTGAAAATGTAATTTAAGCCGTCTCTACTTATATTTGTTACTACAAACTCTGTACTCTTTATTTTTCAGTTAGATATTATTTTTTTCAAATATTTTTTCAAGTATTACGTAAGCACTATAGGGGGGTCTTTGCTCTGCTTATTTTGGATCATATGGGGCTAGGGGTCGATTCTGGGTCCACTTTTTTTTAATATCTATAAATGACCTTCCAGATTACTTGACTTGGTGTGTTAATATTCTTTTTGCCGAGTGTTATTCTGATCATTTGTTTGAGGATATAAACTTGAGTGCTATGAGGTGGTGCACAGGAAACGGCCTATGTATGAATGATGAGAAGACCGAGAAGGTTATTTTCTCCCTGAAGCGCATTGAAACAAAAAACTGCAAGTTCCTTGGATTGCACCTGGACTCCAGACTCAACTGGAATGTACTTGTTGACTATTTGTGCTCGAAACTGGGAAAAAACATATATGTTTTGCGAAGTTTATCATCTTCTGTTTCCCAGGATGTGCTGAAAATGTCATATTATGCACTTTGTGAGTGGCATCTAAGGTACGGAATTTTGACGTGGGGAAGCTGTGGTGGCTTCCGAAGAATATTCAGGTTGCAGACACGAGCGGTTCGGATAATTGATAATGTCAATTATCGAGATTGCTGCAAAATGTCCTTACAACATCCTCACTCTTCCTGTCATACTGATTCTCGAGGTCCTGACATATGCACATGAAAAATTAGCTGCCTGGAGGTTGAATAACGATATACATTCGTATAATACTATAATAAGTAGGGATGTCCATACTCCTTTCTCTAGATTAGAGGAATCGCATGGTACTCCATATTTTATATCACCCAGGTTGTTTAATAAAGTACCTTTCGAATTTCGTCAAAATTCTCTCAAAAATTTCAAATACAAATTGAAAAAAATTCTGTTATGTATTGTGATATACAATACCAATGATTTTTGAAATTGGATAGCTCTGTGTTTTTAGATGATTTTCAAATTTTTGTTCATACATAATTTATCTGTTGTTTGTGGTTGTTTCTATTTCATTGAAATGTTGACTTGCGCATATACAAATGTATCAGACACCAATAAATGCTTACTTACGTATTTACTTACTTACTAGGGTGGTCTAAATGATGATTACGTCATCAGTAGTTATTTACTTTTTTACAAATATGGCATAAATTTAGTGCTTAGAACCTGGTCTCTAATTTATAATTTGTTTTCCACTTTTTTACAAATATGGCACCCCTCACGTTGTCTTGGCTTGAAAACTAAACGCATTTTCTGGGATTCCGCAAATAATTAATATATTTAGGCACTCGCTTAGAAACTAGACTAGGTCCTAAGAGTGCTTAGAACCTAATCTTTAGTGCCCCCCTCTAATTCCCCTGCTAGGTTACCTAGCAGGGGAATCACCTCGAGTAAAAAGTGAACACGCACACTGATAGGAAAGTTAGACCTCTAAAAGTCGCTGGTCGCCGTGCCAATGAACTGATGTGCATTATTCAAAATTTAGAGCACGATGATGTAGAATGGCTCGATGAAAATGACGGAGACATTCCAAAATTGGATGAAAGTGAGCAGATTGCCAACGCGGAGCAGCAAACATCCAATGTCATCGAAAACTTAGAATTCTGGATTCGGGTATCATGGCCCGAAGACTGGTCTTATGTTCGTAATATTACTGAATATTATAAAATGTTGTACGTTACTCTATCTGAATACCGTATCAGGAAAATCGAATTTCGTTCCTTAAACTATTAAATATTTTAAAAATACAACTTCTGCTCATGAATCATTAAAAAAATCAATATATAAATTTGGAAATGTTTATGTAAATATGGGGGGAGGGGGTAAGAGGTTTGTTTCCTTTGATGACAAGAGGGATGGGGGTAAATAATTTCAATAAATCTGCTTACGTAATACTTGAATGACTCAATAACAAAAATTTCAATTTTTTTCCGTTTTCAGAAACCATGCGTAAATGGCCTGCGGCAGCTTTAGTGGACCGTGTATGCACTGTACCGTATACAATCCATCCATCTTCGCCAGATGAACAACCCTTACATTTGAAAGTAGGCGACACGATAGCAGCTTCAATTTACGGATTACATCACGACCCAAAATATTTTCCAAATCCAACAAAATTTGATCCAGAACGATTTTCGGAAGAAAATCGTGACAAAATCAACCCTTCACATACCAACCTTGGGGCATTGGAGCCAAAAGCTGTAATGGAGGAAAATTATCTCTCCTAATGATGAAAATTACTTTGTTCCATTTGCTGAAAAACTACGAAATAGTTCCTACTAGTAAAACTTCAATTCCTCTTGAACTTCAAATTGGTGAAATAAAGATAGCACCAAAGGGTGGTATAATTTTAGGACTACAAAAAAGAATAATTCGATGAGAGTTTCAATGTTTCTGGTTCAGTTAAGGCGGGTTTAGTCGGCGCGCACCAACCTCGTGTCCGACTCGCCTTCAACTCGCTCGGCAATAAACTCATCCTCGCCTCACTGTATAGATAAGTGGCATTCACTCGCGCACCGAAGGTTAGAGACCGAGTGTCCTTTGATGCGCGACCAAAAACCGACTCACGACGGCTCACCCCGAGTTGGCCTCACTGTGAGTGGTCTCGAGGGGAGGCAGGTGTTTACATAGTACGAGGGACCGGAAGTGGGGCTGGTGCGCGCCGTCTAAACCTGCCTTAATATTAAAATATATACACATGTATGTATGGAACTTTTTCAAAATATAAACCATAATAGCTCCAAAACATTTTTTTAGCTGATATATATATATATATATATATATATATATATATATATATATATATAATAATAATAATAATAATAAAATAGTGAAATTAAATTTATTGAGGAACATTCCTCTGTATTGTAAAATTATCAGACTTAATTCTGAGTCTGATCTTCCACTCAGTCCTCGAACAGAAATATTGGTTCAAACAAATATATTGGTTAAATTTATATTCACAATAATATACAATCCTATAAAAAAAAAGAAGAAAATTACCTCAGACATATTAAACATTAAGGACAATTAGGTGAAGGATATTTGTGGTAAAAAAATATACAAACATATGATACAAAAGATTGATACATACATTATTGCCTACATTCGAATCATCGAAGTACTCTGACACATTATAGTATGCCTTTGTTAAGAGCAGAGATTTAACTCTCCTCTAAAACGAAAGAGCTTTCAGTATTTCAGAATTCGTTGGTAAATGGTTGAAGATTTTAATTTAATGCTCAGATAATAGAGAGAGTGCTCAAATTAGCAGTTTTATACATAGGAATAAGTAGCACATCACTGTTTCTTGTTGTATACTCATGATTACTATTCAATTTAATAAAACTATCTTCTTTTTCTTTAACATATAACAAACATCTATAAATATATGAACACGGTGAGGTCAGCATGTAATTATTAATGAAGATAGGTTTACAAGATGTTCGTTGATGAATATTGAATATTAATCGAAGTATTCGCTTCTGAGTAATAAACATCCTCTTTATTTTTGTAGAGCAGCCTCACAGCAGAATATTATAATTTGAATGACTAAATATACATATATATATATATATATATATATATATATATATATATATATATATATATATATATATATATATATATATATATATCTACAGAATGAAACAGTCGAGAATACCGAAAAAACTACTCGATATAATTATAAAGAGTAAATGCGGAAAAGAGTAGCTAGATCGCAGTGAGTGTCGCTATAAAATCGCACATGTGAAGTTTGAGGAAAAATCAAATCGCCAACCTGGAAAAAAATGGTCAGATCAACGGAAGAAGAGCATTCAGCGAGGATGAAGCGTTTTTGGGAGGCGAAAAAGATGAAGCAAAAGTCCTAAGTTTCATGAAAGAATAATTGAAAGATGTGATTATTTCCAGTACTGGTGTATTATCAGATGAAATAGTGAAATAGTCTACGAGATAGTCGTTTATCTGCCAAGTTTTAATTCGAAGTTTTATTCAAGTCATGTTTTATTACGAACTTATATCACATGACCTCGACATACCTACACTATCTGCATCTGAGACTGACGGACCTAAGTAAAACATAAACATTCAATGAACTTGAAGATATGAAATAACATTTATCATTATTAAATTGAACTTGCGACCGCGTGAAATCAACTTTTGATTTGATGGCGTTTATTTTGTGGATCTGAAACCGTTAGATTTATTGTCAATCCTAATATTCAAGTACGTAATGACTCACTTTTTTTAAATTCTTTTTATTGAGTTTTTATGAATCAAAGTTTTCATAAAAGAATATAATGAAGTTCAGAAAATTCGTCTGGTTTATAGTTTATAGTTTATTTTGGAGTTTTAGTCACTTCTATCCTACCCGATCTAATAGAACAGTAAAAAATGAAAAGTTTGCAATCGTTCTTTGGTCAACGTTTGCAGAGACAGTTTTTCATTCTGCTCAGAAGGAAAGTAAGAAGGAAGTCTTTGACTCTTTTGGTGAAAGGCTGAGAAAGATCGAAACTTAGACAGATACAGTTCCGTTTTCCACCTGTCCTATTTATTTATGTATTCATTTATTTAACATACAATGCTTTACAGGACAGGTCCGAATTACCAAACAGGAAACACCAAAGTAACAAAAACCAAAATTGGTAGTACAAAATTTCAATTTTTTACTTTAAAATTTTAGAGTTCAATTTCAAATGAAATAGTTTCTGATATGAATTGCAAATGATAAAATGAAATATAATAATTATATGAATAAAAAAAACTCAAATCCTGACCAAACTTAAACATACATATAGATTCAAACACACAAATACATATACATTCACACATTAAGACTTAAATTGAATATAACTTAAATTCAAACACTTGAACTTATGATTTACACTTTATTGACTACATAGCATGACGCGTTTCGTCGTTACAAACGACTTCTTCAGATGCTTACAGAATAATATTCAATTATAATGGATTTACATCAAGTAAACGCCAACACTATTAAATATTTATTAAGACCTATACACTCAATATCAATCAATATGAATTCTGTTCGTGAATACACATAAATGATTGTTCTGGCAATCATTTATGTGAATTAATTGGTATGAAAAACAAATATTTTAAATATTTACATACAATTAGTATATATGGTTAACATGTCGAATTTAATTTTTACTGGGTTCATTAATTGAATTAAACACTTCTTGTCAGATGAAACGTTTCGACCCAAATATAGAAGAAAGATGTTTGCAAGTGTTTTGACCTATTTTTTCATCACTTTGATCCGATTTTATGGAAGTGAAAAGATTATTTGTTGAAATTATTATACACTTCGAATATTTGAAGTAAGAATTTAAGTATCCAGATATATACTGATTGAGATATATTCAGATATATCATAGGAATATTACTGGTTGTTCTTTATATAAAATTTACAAATTTAGTAGAGCACCGTCTTGCTTTCGTAAGGTGTACATGAATATATGAAGGTTATTGAAGATACATATATATATATATATATATATATATATATATATATATATATATATATATATGAAAGCAAGAAAACTTTGCCAAAACTGTTAAATAATATTTGAAAATTTAGACTTAGTCGAAGTTTGCAATGAAACGTCAACTGAAGACTTTTCAAACAAAATTAAGCAATATTTAATAGTGTTGACGTTTACTTGATGTAAATCCATTATAATTGAATATAAACTTAAATTCAAACACTGAAACTTATGATTTACACTTTATTGACTACATAACATGACGCGTATCGTCGTTACAAACGACTTCTTAAGATGCAAACAGAATAATGGACTATTCTGTTAGCTAACGGATGCTAACAGAATATTCTGTTAGCATCTAAAGAAGTCGTTTGTTACGACGAAACGCGTCATGCGTCATGTAGTCAATAAAGAGTATATCATAAGTTCAAGTGTTCGAATTTAAGTTTATATTCAATTATAATGAATTTACATAAAGTAACCTCCAACACTATTAAATATATCGATATTCCACATCTTTATTACCATTAGAAATATCGAAAATTTTTCTTGAGAAAGAATTTTTTGAGTTCAACCGAAAAATATCCGTTCGAAAAGTTCACTTCAATGAAAATGAAGTTTTCAATTGAAAGACTGATACTGAATGTACAAATTGGAAAAAATTTAATGAAATACCCATTGTCACAACTGCCATTAATATAAGATATCGCGGATAACGACTAAAAACAATAGAGTAATCAAATTTAATTTGCAACCTAGAAATTCTAACAATATGGAGTTAAGCATTCGACAATTTCAGTTGAAAATATCCATAAAATGTGAATTGTACTGTTGATTTAGTATTTTCATTTAGGGATATATCGTTGCGAATATAAAGATTTTAATCAATTTGTCAGAAAAACTGGCGTAAGAAATCAAAAGTTTTATTTATCAGTGACATTTGAAGAACTTTTTTATGCTGATGGGATTGTCCATTTCGAACAACAGGTCAGAGGCTGATAATATCTCGTTTTGGCATCATGTTCTGTTCATTTTCTGGAAAAAAGTCTCCTTTTATCACAATCAATTGTACAGCTATTTAAACATATTATTTTGTAATACATATACAGCTCCGAAAAATAACAGTAATAATGAAGATAAATATTCAAAAAAATTGGATGCTGGTTGTCTATACGTTCAGTTGATTGTGATTTAAGAAATCTTGACTGTGATTGTGATATTTGTTCACATTTTTTCTCAGATTCAAACATGTTGTATCTGATATCATGGAATCTTTGAATAATTTCATAGGATATTTTGAGTGAAACATTCCTAGGAATATTGATATATTAAACACTCGCCCTAATATTTAACAAAAATAATACTAATAATAAAAGTTCTTTATTTTTAAAAACCTCGGTGAAGTCCAGAATTGCTTGTTCATTCAACCCAAAAAATTTCACGAATGTATTGAAAAAGAATAAAATCATGTAATCAATAACGTCAACATATTTCGAGAGCTCATTACCAATAATGACAATATATTGAATAATAAAAAAAACCTTGGGGTTGGTTTCACAGAAATTTAATTGAATTATTGCTTGATAATTGTTTCGGGGTGTTCAGACCCCATCTTCAGAGGGTAAACTCAATCTAGCTTTCAAGGACTTCAGTCTAGCTTTTGAGAATCGGCTAACACCCCGAAACAATTGACTACAAATAACTATAGTTTATGTTTGTGATCCAAGCCAAGTCTTTTTTGTTAAATATACTTGAGGACGTTTCACCGAAAGAACAGCTAACTTTCAACGAACTTTATTGAGACTGATAACACTGGGGAACATCAATTTTGTTATCTTAGATCTGTGACTTGTTTTTGACTAAATTTTGGTCTCTGAATTCAAAAATGTGAATGTAGTTTTTAAACTACAGGATATCCTCTCTTTACCCTAAAATTTATACAAAATGGGAATACAGAGGAAAATAAAGTGGGTACTAACCAAACATATTGAAATATTTTATTCATACAAAGGTTATTGTAATATTAAAAGTTAAATTGTGTTTATACAAAAAATGAAAAAGATATAAGGTTGAAAAATATACGCTTATAACTTCTCCTAGAGTGTTCAATCTGGGGATATTCTCGCTTGATGCTCCACAGTAGTCGGTCATCATACTGACATGCCATTTACCTTGTCTCCATGACCTTCAGATCTTGGTGGAATCGCTCATCCTTCCACCTTCCACATCCAAGGCAGAACACAGCACACTAACAGTGCCACGACTTTCTGGAAATTTAGCAAGTTGGCCATATAAAAATGCAGTTTTATACTCATGGTACAACCACGCTTTTTAAAGCTTTCTAAGAGTTTTGAAAAATTTCGACGTAAATCTGGGCCCCTGTGTTTTCTAAGAAAGTCCTTGACGATACTTTTGAATACCAGCCAAGCATTCTTTTCAAGTTCGCTAATTGTTTCAATGAAACGTGACTTTACCTCCTTCATCCAACAAGTTTTTTTCGAGCAGTCTTGATGCTAACAGTTCTCACGCTTTTTTGGATAGTCCCAATTCTCGTACCAAGTCATTTAACTCATGCTGACTAAATCATTTACGAACATAATCATCGTCAACTCTAAAATCTTTGTTGCTGCAGTCACTTCTATCGTCGCTCAACACATCTGCTTGTAGTTATAAAGAGATTAATTCTTGAAAACCTTCACTGGAATTTCAGCTGAATGCGACAAAGGTCGTTTAGCTGACAATAAACTAGGATAATCTATTTTAAATTTGTTTTTTTTTTATTATATCCTGCAGTTTCTACTATACAAGAGTAACATTCGTTGTAGTGGTCTTGGAGTTCTCGCCAAACCACAGGTATACCAAGCGGAAGTTTATCAGATGTTCCTTTTGTCCACATTCTCAAGCACACCGCACACTGCTTGCAGACTTTGTTAGGGCCCCGTGATTCATCTCGGTCGCCAAATTTTACTTTGAAATAAGCAAAATAGGCTAGCCTGACAAAAGTTGTCCGGTGACTGAGAATTCTAAAACTGCCACATATATAGCAAAACGAATCGGGGCTGTTTAAGCACTTACGACGCGAACTACCAGCTGCAGACATAAATAAATTTTTCAGTTTATATATTACTAAGAACGAAATACTGCTAATCTTTTTTAAATACAAAATGTTGCACTACTCGTCGGAAACTTGATTCACTATTTCTTACCGACACGTACACCTTTATACTACAGTGTCTCATTCGTAACTGACCAAATTAATCTAGACGATACAAATCTAAATCTATTGAGCCGCCTCACTACCCCCTCCAGTCGTTCCTGGAAGAAGTTCCGCCGACAGGAGTGTAGTAGGGCTTTCTGTAATTCGCGTTCAGTTCCGCGAAGCATAATAGTAAGCGCAACAACTGTAGAAAAAAACCTGACGTGATAGAAAAAAACGATTAATGTTTTGGAATCAGCATGCCAATTTACCTCTTAACAGATTAAAAATCGAAGTTAACAGAAACTATGTTACAAATTGTTCCCCAATGTAATAATCAGTCTTCAGTAATCAGTCTTGTTAATGAGCTCACCACTCGAAACGTGTCAACGTAATTTATTTTATTATTGTATTCTCTGTCGATTCACTCACAAAACATAAAGTCAAATGTTCAGTTTGAATCAATATTCATTAAAGTTTTACCAAGAAGTAGAGAAAATTTAATATCGATTATTTATAGAAATAATGAATAGAATGAATTGAAGAAATGTGAAGGTGTTAGTATCATATTTCTCTTTTCCACCTCAGTTCCAAGAAGCTATTCAGGATTACAAAAAACATTGTTGAATGATTCTTAAAGCTGTGTATTTATATTAAAGTTGCTCTTATTTTTGATATAATTGAATATGTTTTTTTAATAGGGCTTGTTTCTACCCTGAAAATTCTGCCACTTGAAATGAATATTGAAAGATCAAGCAGTAGTTAATCAACAAACATACACCAAAAGCACAGCTATGATTTTATCACGAATAGGAACAAACAAAATAGTTCAATCGGTATTGTAATATAATCGGTCATTTCAAAAACCTCTTAAGTCACATTTTTTTCCAACATGCCTTTTTCGCTGAAAATGGTTTCTTAAATGGAAATGCGTATTTTGGGTAAAAACCACGCAAGTCAATACATTCCTTCCTCTTTCAATAATACCACGTGAAAGAGTTTATCAGTATTTTCCATACGTGGTCATTCACGTTTAACTGTGGCCAAATTGGTACAATAAACTTGTTTGCCACTTGAATTTTATGGAAAAAAGTCTTAGAGGACCAGAAAAAGTCATTCGCACTTTAGGAATGCATTAGTTTTCAGTATGATTCAGTTCTGAAAGGAACTATCCGAGCCGAGGAATATATTGATGGATTGATTGAATATTCGTTCTCATTAATAAAGAAAATAAAAAGCAAGAGATGAAGATGATCCAGAAGAGAATGATGGAGAATATAACTATATACCATAAATTCATTAAAACATGACAAATTAATACATGTAAAATGTTCAAGATTATTTTCAAATGAAATTCTCTATTATAAGCATGACAATTATGATTACTACGATTGTTTTGGTTGAATCATACCTACACCACTAACCCTATTAATCGCTAAAACAACATAAATCAAGAACTGTTTTTCAGGTTTTTTCATTATTTTTATCAATAAGCTGAATAGGTTATTTGCTATTTTAATTTTTTACCACTCAAATACTAAATTAAACATAAATAATTTCTTGAAAACTCCTTTGTTTGTATTTGAAACAGTTTTTATTGACCTCTGAAAAATTCTAATTGAGTGACTTACGAGGTTTTTGAAATGACCGATTCAGTTCTATCAAACATTGTAAAATGAGTGAATAATTTCATGGGTGTGAATAATTGTCCTCAACTTTCCTATAATCACAAAGGAGTTTGAGAGTATGATGCCTTTCGTATCTTTCGTGATATTGCAGAGATATTGTATTTATTTTGTAGTGTACTACAATATACCAAGATCCGATTTACTTTCATAAAGCCTTTATTCATTAAAAAATGATTCAGAAAAATTCTTCAAATTGGTATGATTTCATTGTTCAATAATTCCATTATTGCAAGCTTATGTCGCTATGTCCAATTGATAAAATACAAAGGTAGATAAGCATAATGACTTATTACTAGCCGCCAGTTGAATGTTGTAAATAAACTCTTATCGACAGTTCGAAGTTTAGTGCATTTTGAACAGGTAAATATTTCCTATTTGTTCGAAAATTATCAATCTTCGCAATTACTGAGTACTTTTATAAGATGTAATAAAAAACTCAGCTCTTAGTTTCTCTAGTCTCCATCGCTAGACTAATGCATGGAAATCAAAATTTGTCACTATTTTGAGCAAGTTACTCGGTATTTTCGTCAAAATTCTCAAACTTTTGACTTCAAATGTCAAAAATTGACGTTGGAAATTGAAGAAATGTTGCAGAAGAAAATTTATTTTAATCAAAAGTTGCCTTCATCATCAACACATCTATGTGTTTCAGCTCGAAATTAGAGACGCTTGATTAAAAAAAAAGTGGAAGAAATGTTACCAAACAAAGGAAATTTTGTTGCCCTATTTGTGTCAGTTTATATCACAGGTGAGTACTTTTTATGGCAAATTATTGCTACAAATCTGATGAAATACTTTTATATTCTTATTTTCTGAAGTGGGTTATACTGTAAGTGGCAATACCTTGCTACAGTAATATTAACAGTAAATTGATGATAATAAAACAAAACAGTTGCAAAATTCTGAAACATTTTTGGTACACTTGAACAAAGTAATGAAGTTCATTTCATGTTGCTAATAGACAGAAAATTTCAGCAACATACGGTATTCTTCAATGTAACATATGTGATGCATATTTTGCATAAATTGAATAATACCAGCAAGTGACGCACTGAACTAGACATAAATAACTACAATGCAAATGGCGTCTTACTGGATCATAGAGCAGTATATAAGAAGGATATATGGCTTCCTCTTCAGACTATTCATTATGATTCTATAATAATAGAGTAGAAGATATTTTGGTTACTTCTTTGGAAAATTTTTTTACTCTAATTAACGTTTGTGCATTCTCAAGTTTTTGAATAAATTAGTTCCAAGAATTTCTGACGCACACGAAGTATTTCCATACAAGACATTTTAGGAACTGGATATCAGGAATCTTAAAACATCATTAAGCAATATTTAATAGTGTTGGCGTTTATTTGATGTAAATCCATTATAATTGAATATAAACTTAAATTCAAACACTTGAACTTATGATTTACACTTTATTGACTTCATAGCATGACGCGTTTCGTTGTTACAAACGACTTCTTCAGATTCTTACAGAATAATAACAACATTTTGAGAAACACAGGCATAAATATTAGGGAATTTTGGGATTCTATGGTTTTGGTTTTACCTAAGATATTCCATTCTGAGAAATAATTTCTATTACCTGAAAAGGTTTAACAAGGGTGAATTGTTTAATTCTATCTGTTCATCATTGAGCAAATTTCCAGAATTCTTAAGCCGATTTATTTCCACTATTTCCCAATAATCTAATTGACTACTTCTCTCTATATTGTGTAAAATTTTGAAATTCGTATCAAAAGTATGGGTTTCGGTTAATAAATGGTTAGCATAATTCGAATTACTCTTATTATGGGCGAAGCTATATTTATGTTTCTGTATTCTAGTACCGAAATTTCTACTAGTTTTACCTATATATATATATATATATATATATATATATGTTCATACCGCTCCCAAAATCTACTCGGAATTTTACGTACATCCGACACTATCTACTCGGCTGGGCCCAAATCTACTCGTCCGTACAAAATCTACTCGGATGGCTTATATTTATCGATCCTAGTTTATTTAGAGAAGAATGTTGGTAATATACGAGAATTTAATTTGACATTCGCTTAGTTATTATTATATCGTTCGGCTATTTAATCTACATATATTTGAAATTAGAAGATGTCAGAAATATGATTTCGACGGAACGAATGGAAAATATGAATTGAAGCAAATGTTTCATCATATGTATTTTTTCCAAACAGCATTTTGAGTGATTCAACCTGATAAGTATATTTCGGAATTTTATATTGAATGTATAGGAACCATTAATATAAGGCATTCCCCATATCCATAAATAATTCAACAAGATCATTCGAATACGTTTTAGTTACGGATGTTATAGAGTAATAATAATTTGTTGTTATTTGAATTATTATTTTGGAAATGATGTAAATTAAGACAGAGATGATAAAAGTGATCTTAATAAAAAAACTCGGCTTTTTATATAAATTCTCGTCAATTGCAGGAATGACAGAAATATTCAATTAATTAAAGAAGTTCTTTTTTAATGAAATATAAGGAAGAATACTTGCATATAAAGAATATGGGTAATATAATGTCACAAAGTTTTGAATATATCTGGATCAGTTACACTTATATCATAAATATAAAGTGCATATGTTAAATTGAACAATATATAACGAAAAATAGTCAGTTAACATCTATTACTTCAAAGCGTCATGTGTGTAGCCTAGGCTGTTGACTTAGGATGTAGGATGTTAGGGTGTAGATTTCTCTGTTCATTCTTACTTGTTCAGAAATTATTCTATAGAGGGCACAACAGACAACTCTCTGATAGAATTTTTATTACTTTACTGATTGTAAAATGTATTTCTGATTGAGATTATACGGAATTATTTTCAGATGCAGTTTCAGTGTTTGAAACTATTTTTAATAGCTTATTTTTCATATAGGTATACATGAACTCAATATTTGTTTTACTTCGTTTGATACATTGGATGAACATAAATTTCATCAAATTTCCGCTGATAGACATGTCTGCATACATATTTCTAGTTAATACGTGTATTAGTCTTTATGTTCATTATTACTTTCTTGGTTCGTTGAAGTGGTAGTAAGAAATGAATTATATTAATGACTTTGAAAAATTAATCTGAAAAATTCTACAGTCTATCAATATTCATATGCAAAAAAAATCTAACTGCGAAATGACTGGAACCGCTATTTGTGTTGATAAGTAAAATTCAATCTGCCTATAGCGGACTAATCGCCTAATCAGAAGTATTATATTTAATATATCATTATTTCGAATGGAACACTATTATTGAATGTTTTATTTATTAAAATAATTTATTTGTTAAGTAAAATGTATGATTCAAGATTTCAGTATATTCAAGATTTATGCTGAATGAATACCAACAAGATTTATTATTTTTCTATATATTTAGTTTTCTTCAGTTTCAACAGAAAATTATTTTTGAATTATTTCTTTTAATCTGAGTCATATAATCAAAATAGATAGAAACACTTTCTCTTGAAAAACTGAAAAAATTCTGAAAGTTGCCAAACACTATGTTTTAATAAGCAAATAACATTCGCATCAATTTCGCGTGATGAAAGTGGAGTATTCAGTGCGAAGGTCTCGATTGTTGTTATTGATATACGATTTTATTTTCTCTTTGAAGAATTTTAAAGGTGTAATAGATCATCCAAAAAGCCCTAAAAAATAAATAATAAATAAGTTAATAAATTGCCAATTTGAGAAGAAAAAAGTAAGTATTCAGTTTGATGATATTTTTGTATCAAACCTGTACTATGAATTGCGAGATGTGTTTTTCATTTCGACACGGGATAATACCGTGTACATTCACCAGAAAAATTTGAACTGATGTACATGACTATAATTAATTTTGGTATGCCATAATTTATTAACATAGATTTCATAACATTTTTCTTCGTGAAGGGTTGATTTCGACTATTCTGCATAAATAATTGAAACTTCAGTTATAATTGTTAAAAACACTGAATCCATTTTTAAAACAACTAGTTTCAACCATAACAGCAAAATCAGGAGATAAAGACTTGATAAAACTGTAATAGTACAATTCAAATTAGTTGTTTTTGCAATAAACTCAGTGATTATAAGATTTGTACTTCATAGAAGTTTCATTTAAAATTAAAGTTCACACAGTTAATTTCATTTCATCGATTCATATTATCCTTCATAAAGATTTACCACCTTTTGAAGAGGAGTTTCGTTGGCATCTGGTTAATATCACTACGCACAGTATATCCAGTCCCACCAGTGGCGGATATACATAATATTTTAGGAGATGGGGGGCAAGAACAAGGTAATAATATGTAATTTGGGTAATAAAGTAGTTATGTTTCACGTTAGGTTTTGAGATCGATTTCAGTGGACAAATTACAATTAAATTTCAATTTTGTTTCAAAAAGGCGAAACAAAGTACATACAAGTGAAGGAAAAAAACCGTTCAAAAAAATTATATGTTATAAAGACTTAACAATATGAGGTGTTAATTGTGAGGTTAACAATATTCACATAGTACAGAACAAAGTTCAAGATTCTCAGTGTACTTCAGAATTCATCAATAACTTCCTGGTAAGTATCAAGAGGATATAAATGATAGGATAAAAAGTCCTATGACAATTTGCGGGAGATCCAATATCACTATGGCCTCTTTATTTGACGTTTATTCGTCAAAATTCAACATTATGCTGGACTCATCGTTTTCGCAAATGAGTTAATTTCGTATTACACTGTCTGATTTCGAGGAGGAGGGTTCGGTCCGCTAGGCCCCCTTTTATATACGCCCTTGCGTCGTCATTTCAATGGTTTTATGGATTCAATATTAGGTTAATTTCTTGGAAGGTTCAGGAACTTGTCGAACTGTCGACCATGTAGATCTCGAATTCTTAACAGATGTTAAAAGACATATTATAATTCATAACTGCGGAAGAAGAAATAAGAAAGAATAAGAAATTAACGGTCATCATATGGACGTCAATTATATAACGTTAAGAGGTTTTGAAAATGAATTTTGACTGATTTTTTTTCCGTGATTATAAAATAGCTATTTTGATTATCAAAATTTTGGCTAATTCAGAACATGTATTTCGAGATGTTCTAGATGTCTCTTGTAGTCACATCTGATTTCACAAGGCATTTTATTAACAAAGACTAAATAAAGTCTCTCGTTTTTATGACAAGGTAAATAGACACAAAAACTTATGAAAATGTTGAAAATATCGTTCAACAATAACATACATTTAACTGTTCATCGTCATGAACAGTTAACATTAATGTCAGAAATCACCAAATAATTGAGGGGATTCTACTCGATTACGAAGTAGCTTCTTTGATCAAAGTTTTTTCATTTATTTATCGCAACTATATCTAGTGTATCTTATAATATAATAATGAATTACCGAGAGGATTGTGTACAACATAGGTACCTAATCGTGACTTTTATGAGAGTTTTTCGACAAAGAGGAGCATATCGATAGTTCGTTTTATAGGTAATTGAATGAATGCATAATGAGATGAGCAATCTACAGCTATTTGATTATTTCAGCTGAAGATGAAAGTGTTATATTATGTCTCAAGTTAATATTTTACTTTACTTATAATTTTTCAATAAAGATCAAGTAAAAATATCATTTAAATTCAATGTATTCATATTCATTGTTTGATATACCTATTAATTACAACATGAATAAGTTGTACAATACTGTTGAATGCAATGTTGTAGAATGAATATTTGACTGCAAATTACTATAACATATAATTATGAAATATTTCAAAAATGAAAATGTTTACTAATTGAGAATAAATTATAGATGTCTCTTATAGTTATTTAGGTATGATTTCATAGCTTCATAAAGGTTATAGTATATTCAATGAAAACACATCTAGCTTATTACCTCTGATCAAGTTATAAATTGTTCGATCAATTAAAATAATTCAGAAATGTTTGAAAAAATCGTGGGGATTATTTTAGATTATATAGAGGGTTCGAATGTGAAACACGTTTTGAACCACAATATTTTCGAAATACTTGAATTCGAGCGTAAAAATTGCAAAAAACTATTGACTGATATCAGCGGTTTGATTATCGTAGCACTGTACCGCTTATGAGAGTATCTGTTTATATAAATTAATCAGGGATACGTGAGTGAACCGTAAACAACATTCCTTATTCATAGAAGAGTCGGAATACCTAGGTGCAGAAAATCGTTGAAAACATTAAGAAAGCAAAAATAATTCAAATTGTGAATTAAGCTTTTCTAATATTTTTTACGAATATGAATTGCATACCTACGTATATTTCAAGCAGAAATACACTAAAAAAATCTGAATAACTGAAAAGGGTATAAGATAGTCAATAGTACCTAATAGGTACTAATATGTATAATAGATACTACCTATGTAGTATTATTTATTACTTATATCACGAATATGCTCATTTCGAAATACCCTACGTGTACGACTAGATGTAACATGTTGCAAATCAAAAATGCGCAGAAATAATTCATGGTCACCTAGATCTTCATAAATGAGTCGAAAAATTTCATTTTTTGTCGTTTCGAAGAATAGAAAAGGAATGTACGTTACTCAAATGAGATAGGTGTCCGATTCAAAAGATTATGAATTTATAGGACTTCAGAAATAATGTATATAAAACATCATTCATATTTTAAAAATATCAATTATTTTTATATTATAAATAATGTAGAATATAAATCGATAGAAAGTGTATATAAAAAGCATACAATTCAGGAAAATTTTTCTTTAGGAATTTCCACATATCATTTGAAATATTGATTACTTTTAATGAATCATTGTAGTTATTTATGCTTTGTACCTCTTCTAGCCCAAATTCACTTCTTCCAATCCATAGTAAAAACCAAATTATATTCCAGAATTTTAAATAAACAAAATTGTCGGAGGACAATTTTGCATTGTCCTCCAATCTAGTTGCATGCGAGATTTTTGTCTTTTATTACATAATAAAAAAAGACATTATTATAATAAGAGAATAATATTAGTTAGAATGAAGGTCAAAATTTGATCTTACAAAAAAAGGTTTTCTTCATCTTTTATTCAAATTTCTAAACAGTTGAGGGTTTTCATAGGTTTTTCAACTGAAATTCTTCACATGCAAAGGATTATCATTAAACAAATTCTTCAACATACCATATATATTCAAGAAGCAATATCTGTAATACTGTAGGTCATTCCCATTTTGAAATGTGATAAAATGAAGTAAATCACTATATTTTGAGGAATGTAATATAACTTCAAAATAATTCAGGTTAAGGAACGTAAAATTTTTTCATGTCCATTATTTCTGCTTCTATTTCTGTGTTTTCTCGCAATTTTTTTGACTTAACATAAATAATTGGATGAAGATATTGTTTATGTGAGTCAACAGTTGTTGATTTATTTTATCAATTTAAAGTTCATAAGTAAGCAAGTTCAATTTGTAAAATGTTGCATGAGATGCAGTTCTCAATACAGGAGCAACATGTAAGAACATGAATATTCTAGCATTTAACATCTATTTGGTAAACCGATTATTATCATGAAGTCGGCAACTATTTTGATTAAGGATAGATGCGTTTCCAAAAATGGAACAATTTGTAAAACTCTGTTTAAAATTTGAATTCTGATTGAAGATATTTATTCCAATGTGCAAAATATCTCAAATACCGAAATTTTGGAATTCAGAATATATTATAGATGAGTCCTATTGTTTTGACACTGTTTTATATTGTCAATAACAGGCCTTTATTTCTTATCATTCCTGTACTATCAGGTTATAAGAGACAAGGATTTTTAAATACTTCTGAAATTTTGCAATCACAAGAAATTTTTTCGGAAGTGACCGAGAATATTATATTCAATTATTTCGAAATTATACTGAACTGTATTTCAACTCACTTCAATATGTATTGTTCACTTCAATATGTATTTCAACTCACTCGTATTAATAGAGATGTGCAAAGATTCTCGAATATTTTTTATATTATTACCTAATTCTAATATATCTTTGAAGATTTGAATCAGAACTGAATAGTGATAATGATAGTGATGATTGAAAATGGGTGGCTAATTGAAATTCTAGTATTATCGAATCCTCTACTGTTCGGTCATCTTCAATTATTACGGTTGCTATCCGTCCGGGATTTCCCAGATTTGTCTTCTTCGAAGAGAGTCCAGGGGCTGTCCAGCAGAGTCTTTTAATAAGTGACCGTGTGCAAACCGTACAATTTTTTTTTGTCAGGGAAATCCAATTTTTTTTAGTAAAGGGACAAATTTTCCTGCAATCGGAAGGTTTTAGAAAATGTTCGAGGCCTTGGAAATTTATTTTAATAGCTTGGATAGACTACCCGTTCCGATCAAATAATTTTTTGAAGACCCACTGTCAGAGGCATATATATTTCAAATGTAGTCATTGATGTACGTTTTCTAATCTCGAATATCGAAAAGTTGTATAAAAGTGGAAAATCGAAAACAGAATCGTATTTGCGTCTCTGAGTAAAACGTTAGAATACAGAATGAAAGAAAATTTTTTGTCTCTAAAGGCACAAAATATTTCGAACAAACAAAGATGAAAACACAAAAACCATTTCAAAATATTTTACATGTTTTTACATAGCAATGAATTCTCAAATAGAAAAGTTTGAAAAACCAATTGAACACTTTGACCAATTTAACTGGATGATGTTCCTGAACATCATTGAAAGTACCCCATGGTCTGATGTCGAAAAGAACAGTCCCTTTTCTCAAGGAAATTAACATCGAAATCGATGACACGAAGCTGATTGACGAATATACAAACGCTCATAGCATGGACCTTATTGTCGGCGATAAGATTTCATAGCGCAATTCATCTATGACTTATTTTTTTTCGAAACCCTCATTATAGTCAGAAATGCTTAAAATCGTACAGTATTATTTTGTGTATATCTGCACACAATGCTTCCACAGAAAGTGTTTTCACTAGTCACGTATCAATGGACGGAATAAAGAAACTCGCTTAACGGCTTATTTTCAAATCAATCAAATCAATGTCAAATCAATTTGATCAAATCTTTTATTTGATCTCTTTGGAAAAATTTCGATCTTTTACAAATTCTTGTTGGAACAGAAAGATATTTCATTGAAAATTGGGAAGACTAACATAAATCAAAATAGTTTGAAAAAACTTGATCTCCTTAAAATTGAAAGTTTTAGAACTTACTTGAAATAATTTATATTTACAATTAAAACAATATTATAGGGATTTGGCTATCTTACTAGATGTATGAGAATATCATTGGTGTAGTAGTTTGTTTTCAAATTATCAAGTATAAGTCATTAGAAGTATCATATAATAATTTGATTGTTACCTGAAAAAAGCGCTTTAGTTATTTTTGTTACCATAATACAACAGAAGGAGTGCTTCTATTAAAATGTCTATTATTTGTTGGGGTTACATAAAATGAAGTCGATTTCAATGGCACACTGTATGAATTAATGAAAATTGAAAATTTATAACGATGTTTTTATTTTGTTTGCAAAAAATATTTTTTCAGATATGTCGTGAAAAAAACATATTTCGCCTAAATGTCCGGGTTTTTTGTCTTGTTCATCAGGTGTCGGTGAACTAAGTTATAACAGCCCCATATTTTTCGAGAATTTTCAGTTCGAAAAATCTGACTTGAGATTGCGGGCAAAAAAAGTTGCAACAGAGCACAGAAATAATATAATTTTCGAGTATTCAAAACTTTAATTATGCTCCTATTCCATAAAATTGTTTTTCTATAATTTTTTAGGTGTACCTATTGTGAAGTTTTATTTGAATGTTTACTCATGTATTAATCCGATTCTTTGTCGTTTAAAATGTGAGAATGTCTATAGTTTCAGATGCTCGTTTCCAATTGAAAATCGCAAATATAAGGGCTCCGAATGAATATTAACTATTTGCGAACGAAATTCATCAAACTGAAATCTGAGTTGAAAATTATATATGCAACAAATCTATTGACTGCTGTCAAGGTCTTGGGATCATTATAGCACTTTATCGTTGTTTTAGGATATTTGTTTACATAACTTAATCAGGGTCACGCTAGTGAACCGTAAACAAAAATATTCATTCTTTATACGCGCAGAGCCGGGAAGCTAATAACAGAGAACAAACGTCGGGAAGCTCGAAAAATATGAAAGATAATTAGAAGGTACCTAATTGAATTCTGGGTGAAACTCATTTTATTTTTTCTAAAAATTCAAATGTAACGAATTTGTTTTGGGACGAATTGTTGATGTTCATCGACATTTTGTCTTCTGTACGATTTTAAGGTCTATAAATTCTAAGGTGCTCAACTTGAAAATCTAGAAATTGCATCGTGGAAGTATCAGGTTAATTTGGAGGTACACTTGAAGAATCTCGCGTCATTTAACTGTACCGGAGCAAAGTGGTTAAGAATCACTGCTCTAGTTCTTCAGTTCATTACCTCAGAAACGTTATGATGACGTATATGACGTTATGAAGAAAAAATCTGAACTCAGATACAAAAACCGATATACCTAGGCTTGGATGTGTTTCAAGTTTGGCAAGGGCGATTTATTCGTAATCGATTTTCACTTAGATTCAAATCCAAATATTGAATCGATAAACGTAAAAATTCGAGTCTTAATAATCGATTTACAGAAAATTGATTTTTCGATTTGATTTTTGAGTTGATGTTACAAAGTATTACAATACAAGATCGAAATATGATTTGTTCTATCAAAAAATAATTGATGTATAAAAAGAAGTGAACTAGGTACTCGTATTTTCCAGATGCCTGTTTGCTTTATATTCATATGATTTGTTTTCCGCCAGAAGCTACAAGGTTGAATAGGGGTCGTTGTCTTGAAATTCGAAAAAGTTAGGTATATGATTTCAAGTTCATTAAATTTTTACTTGTGAAATTGCATATCACACTGTACCTATTCTTATTATGATAAATATGCTGTATAAACTATATTAACAACTGCCGGTAAAGATATCTTTTATATTCATGTAATGACTAATATAAACGTTCTGAATTATCTGTGGTTCAAATAATGAAAAACAACATAACCAACAAAAAAATATAGCATTTGAGTGAATATAATAAATGATTACCCTTAATTCAATTACATATTAGATGGAAAACTGCAATTTCTCTAAATGTGATTGGAAAGTTCAGCTAATTGTAAATTATTTCATTGTTGTTATCGAACAGAAAAATTCTAATCTAAATTTTTTAGGAAGAAATGTCTGCTCACTAGATCGATTCTTTACATGATATCAATCGAAAGTATTATAATTCGAATTCGAAACGACTAATGTTCAATTATTCTCATTAATACAATAACTGCAAATGTTTATCGCAGAAAACAAAAAAAAAACTAAGTTTGCTGCTTTCAACTGCTTTATCAAAATAGGACTTTACCGTATCTTCATCTGCTACATCTTTTTCACAGTGGACTTTTCACAGTAACTCCTTAGACTTAAATTCTTTGAAAGACAATCCTTATTTTTTTCTAGATATACAAATTGCAATTTTTCAAAACATAATACTGAGATATCAAAAATGCCCTGAGAATTTTTTTCCAACTGCATAATAGGACTGTTCAAAAGAAAAGGTGAATTTCGAATTTTTGCAGGCTGTACACATTCGATTATAAAAATTTTTTTTGTTAAGGTGGTATTTCAAATATGTTGCAATTATCAGCCCTTTTAGATGAGAAGTTTGTTTCCGACAACTGAAAAGGTTAGTCACGATCTTCATATGTTATTTCGATTTTTTACTTTTCAAAAAAATGGCTCAAATAATCTGTATTAAATTTTACGTTAAAATGAAATAAAGTGCTCCAACGCATTTAAAATATTGATTGTGGCATTCCGAGAATCTACTTCGTCACAAAAAATTGTTTATAAGTGGTACAAGCATATTCGAGAAGGTGTTGATGATGAAGAATATCCTGGAGTTGCAACCACCTCAAAAAACGAAGAAAACAACGAACCAATGACGAAAATTATTCTGGAAAACCGTCAAATCACTAGTAGGGATGTTGCACAGGACGTTGGCATATCAATCGGCTCGTGCCATGCACTTTTCTCGGATGTTTTGGACATGGAACGTGAGGTGGCGAAGTTTGTTAAGAAATTGCAAAATTTGTCAGGATGAAAAAGGAGTTAATAGTTTTCGGTATTTACCTGAGATTTACGTTGCTTGTTTATTTGTAACAGCCGTTCAAATAACATAGTACAATACAACTCTCAAGTGTCAACATCTAACAACTTTCAAGTGTCAACATCTAATAACTTGAACTACGCCGTTCTGATGAGAGCCAATTAGCTTGAAACATATGTAAACGGCTGTTACAAATAAACAAGCAACGTAAATCTCAAATTGCAAAATGTTGAGCAAAAGCAAGGTCCCTTTCGTATTGCATCAGATTTGCTCAAAAAGGGCATATCTGGTGACATAACGTGAATACATGGCTAGGCCGTCGGAACAAAGGCCCAATAATTCCAATTGAATCGGTCAGAAGAGCCTAGATCGAAAAAGGCACGCCAAGTTCGATCCAATGTGAAGGTTTTGCTCAGTGTTTTCTTCGATTACAACGGCGTGATGCACCATGAGTTCTTCCTAATAGCTCATACGGTTAATACGGATTACTACAAGGAAGTTCTTCAACGTTTGCGTAAAGCAGTACGGCTCAAACGATCGGAATCAGAATGATAATGCAACAGCTCACACATCAATGCTTGTTAGTGATTGTTTGGACAAAAACAACCACCGTATTGACCAGATTTGCTTTTTTCCTTTTCCCAATGATTGAAGCAATCAATGAAAGGAAAGCCACAATTGATGACATAAAATCGGAATAGCGCATTTCAGAGCTTCAAGGATGAGAAGAAGCGCTGCCATAAGAGCATTATATCTAAGGGGGATTTCTTTGAAGGAAATAAAATGGATATTGATAAATAATTGAATACTTTAAGAAAATTAAAAATTCCCCTTTTCTTTCGAACGAACATTGTATTCCATTCAAATTCAGTGAAAATATACTTGAAAAAAATATATTTCTAGAGTATGGACACATGGAAATTTATCACTTTTATTCAAAATGTATTAATTAACACAACAATGAATATCGAATAAAATTATATCTCCATAGAATTTTTTCGACAGGATTTCATTGGTACTTATATGGAAAATAATCGATATCATATTCTATATTTTATGAAACATTTTACGTTCGAACGATGCACTCATATAGTTCGTTTTCCCATGAGTTTGACGAGTATGAACTGTACTTCGTAATGCTGAAGCAAATCGAAAGTTTTGTTTTATAAGGGATTGGTTGCATGAATTCACAATATAATGAGCAGTTAACCGATATTTGATTATTCGATTGAAGCAAGGCTCTTTTATTGTGTATAAATTTAACATTTTATTACACATTTTCATTTCTTGACAATGTAGATCAAGTAAAATTATCGTTTGAATCCAGTACTGTTTATTAGATCAATAATTAAAAATTAAAAGTATTTTTATTAAGTTCTTTCAAAAATTAAATATTGACCAGAAATAAAGAAATAAATTCACCATATTTTCTCGAATTATTCCTCTTCAAAACTTCCATTTCAAAATACTCGAAAAAAATTGAAGGGATTCTGCTTCATTACTTTGATATGAGATTTGCATTTCAATCAAATAATTGGTACAAGTCTGTTTAAATGAAATTTTGACTTATTCACACTATGAGTGCGAAATGGTTTAGGCATCAAAATACTAGCTAATTTGGAATAAATTACAGATTTCTCTTATTTTTCATCATGATTTCCCATTGCTTTATATTTGCCGAAACAGACCTTGTCTCGTACGACCCCTAACGATCTATTAAGACGAAAAGATTTCTCGAGATTTTTTAAATTATTCTTTCACGAAAAATTTGAATTCAGAAAATATCCAACGAATTGAACTAATTGTTGTATTGATTACATTAGTAGGTAATCGATACTTGTTGACATTATTTATTACGTATAATGTCAACAACCATACGGTCCGAGATCCCTATTAGTATTTTCACTCGTAGGGCAATTGAGAACATCTGGAGATAAGTGACCTCGTACAAATATGTGTAGGTATATTTTACCGAGCCAGTCTAACTTTAAGCGTGTTACACGAAAGTCTTGTGAAATAATTTAATTGTATTTTTCGTGAATGTTTGTGAAATTTATTCTCTTTCAGTCAAATATAACATACCATTGTTTAGCAGTTTTGTGAAAGTTGAGTTATGAACCGATGAAAATTTATCGTGAAATTCTACAGGAAAAAACGGGTAAGTACTTGCACGACATTAATAATATCAAATATTTCCTTTCATTGATGAATTTTCGGATATTTATGAAACATTATACAATTCAGAATTTTAGCGTTGAAAAAATTGGTCAAAAAATGATAAATCATATAACCCAAACTATTGTTTATAAATCAGTTTCTTCTGGATAATATTTTATTTACTAACTTTTATTTCCGTTTTTATTATTCCTTCTATTTTTTAAACAGTTGAACTTTCAGATTTTTCTCTCTATTAGGTTATTATGTGCCTTCCAATAATTAATAGCAATACGAATGTTTGTTATACGCGCTCCATTTATTTCATGACTATATGGGAAATGTTTGAATTCATTTCATCAAAAATTGTTCTTATTGCTTATTTCTCAATCATTTTTTTCGAATCTATTCAGCCCTACATTTGAACATGTAATGAATATCCTAACAGAGTTTACAATTGAAATCGCATTTATTCCATTAAGGGTCATTATTTCATATTATTTGACAAGCCAAAAAAGTATATTCCCCAGCAATGCTGAGAAATAATGTCTCAGGTGACCGGAAAAATTTAATAACTTCAACAAATTGATACTTTTCGTTGTATTCGTTTTAGTTAAGTGCCTTTCCGATTTATATCCCTTCTGAAAGTACACCCTAGTCATTTATGTTCAAGTAACGACATTGATAATAATTTTCCATCAAGAATGTTTCTCATGTCTGATTGATACGTAAAATGAATAATCTTTGATATCTATTTCTTTTAATTCAATTATTCACTAATTGAATTAAATAACTAAGTCTATGGTATACAATTTTTGTTATTCAATGTATTTTTAGGTGACGCAAGTTCCACCTTCAATTATTATCATGGAAATATTATGGAGGAAAAAATTTTGTTCCTTTTTTGCGATTGGTTGCAGAAAAATTTGAAAAGACATTGATTGACAACTTTATTAAGTACTGAACCTTTGGTGAAAGAAAATTTGGCAGCAGGTAAGTAATCAATTCATCAGGTATTTTTCGTTATTTAGTGATTTCGTTTTTCATTTCATCGACTCGAAAAATTTGGTTCAATTATAACTTATTACTCAATAAAATCACTTTTTCAACCTATATTATTCAATACGGCTTTATGCCTCTAACACTCAACAATCGATAGGCATGACGAATAAATTAAATATTTTCAATTAGAACCGTTCCTAATATTTAGTTTTTACTGTTGAAATATAAATGCTTGTGTTTCTGTTCTTGTGGACCATGATGAATTTTGTTCAGATGCAAAAACCGAGAAAATTCATAAAAAAAATTGAGAAAAAATGACGGATGAAAACATTTTCATTCTCTTGATGCCAATATATCAACAATAAAATGACAAATAATAACAAGGGAATTCTTGACACAGATCATGAATGAAATGATGTTAATAAGTTACAAAAAAACAAAAGAAAAAGAAAAACAAAAGAAATATGCCCCTGGATTTGGAATATTCGTGACTAAAAATATTAATTAGTCGTTAGATTGTAGGACACATAGATCATTGGTCATGGTAAAGAGATCCAAAATAACAGATGCAAAAAGACTATTGCAAAAATATTGGTGAAATATATTCGCTCCTATAAATTTACTCGATGAAAGAAATGCGCAAGGAATTTCTGAAAATTTTATAACTTCATCAGGTTTGACTTTCGAAGGACAGCCAGATAATTTAATAACTGAAGTAATCTAATTCAATTATTGAAGCAATCTCGAGTAGTTTTGTGGAAAAATTATGTAATTTGAAAATTTACTACTAGTTGGACTTAATACAGGAATAGCATTATAACCTACATAAAATCATAATATTGATTGTAATTGTTATGGTATTAGTGTCCTCTTCGATTATTTTTCATATACATATTTTTTTGATTGCAGATGATACCTACACCAAGAACCTGATTACCTGAACATGTTCCACATCAAAAATCTTAACACAATCTTATTGGCACCTGGAGCTTCATTGTCCGTTCAAATTTGGTGGCTAACGTCTATTTTTAGTTTTTAAGGGTTAAAAACAAATTTGGTTTTTCATAGCTGTTCATTTTCGAACCTTTTCTATAAAATGGTTCGAAAATTTTCTAAAGTATTAGGTAGTTATTATATATTGCATTATATGCTCGAAATGTGTAAAAAATAACACCTCACGATTGATTTATTTTATACATATTTATTTTATATTTACTTCTTCATGCTGGGTAATTTTGTAGGCAAAGTATAAATGAGTCACCAGGAATTTTAACTTCCTTTTCTCTAGAAGTATCATTACTTCACATATATTATACATTTATATATAATATATTTATCTTCAGAAATAAATGTACTTTAGTTGGACTTTCATTGACAGATTTTAACGATTATAAACTTCAAAATTTACTTAAATCAATTTTTCTTTTGTAATTTTGCGACATGATTCGAAATAATGTTAACTGTGTATGCATTAGTACGACTCATTCTTTCTACTCAAATTATAAGGTTCTATATTTCTTCACAATCAATAGTGAAGACTGAATATCTTTTAGAAGTTTTGTTCATTACTACATTGAATGTTCCTCCGATCCTGTGGTAGTCAAGTTGAGCTTTTTTGTCTCACTACATAGTAAGAAAAAAAGAAATGATCTCATTAGGAGAAATGTGGAATAAAAATCAGAATTGACTCTAACAACAGAGGAAATTTTTTACCTCGCACTTATATTTCTGAACATGCAATAAATATTGTATTTGGATTTGAGACAAAAAAGGTCAGTCAGCTAACCAAAATCACTAAATTTTAAGACTTGTAACAATGGTTCAAAACTCCAAGGAGGTTTTCTTGCAGCTTCTTCCTCCCTACGATATGAATTTTTGACTGAAGCTAATTTTGTGAACCCAATTGTTTTATTGTCAAGCTTTCGTTTTCGAATTGTTGCAGTTATCAATTGCATTTCAAAAAATACTGAATTAATTGCGAATGAACATGAAGTTTTCTTATCATGTTTTATTTCATTTAAAAATCACCAACAAGTTCACTCCTTTATTTGGTTTGTTTGTTTGCTGTAAGTTATTCAATATAAGTGAAAATGTATTATGAAGTGCTAATTGAGTTTTTCCTTGAAATTGAGCTCAATTTCAAGGAAATTCTCAACTTGAATTGAGCTCTATTCAACTTATTTCATCTTATGACATATGTTACGATTTAGCTACTTATCTAGCATTAAGTGGCTTGGCAGAAAATTATTGTCAGGTGTAAGTTTTAGAAAATCATTTATACAACTTCTTGGGATGTTGGTATGATTACATGAACTTGCTGTTTTAGTTTAGACCCAGGAGAACACATAAAAATTTTCGGAATTGTTGTTCAAATACGTTAATTATACAATTTTTTTTTCATATTGTATATATTTTCATCTAAAATATTAAAATGCAATCATTTCGTTTTACCCGAACGATATTTGTGCTGAATTTTTTTCCAACATTTTCATGAAAAAATATATACAGAATACAAGGTATACCTACAGAACAAGGGTATAGAGAAAAGACATGAATAATGATAAATTTCAACACTAACTCAGTCATTTAGCTACACTTATCATCTCAATGCAATAATATAAGGTGGTTGCAGTTATCTAACTCAGTTTTGAATATAATTGAAAAATTTATCATTTTTTATTGTATTAAATATTGAAAATAATATATATGGATATAATATATATTGATCATTGATTTAGTTAGAGCATAATATAAGTTAGTTATAAATGCTTTATCATTTCTTTAATTTTCAATGTAAATTCTATTGTTGGTTTCATAATTGTCGGTATTACATTTTCTAAACGAATAAATATATAAGATACATCAATAGAACATAAATATTTCACCCAATGGGTATATATCACTGAATTTTATGATGGATTATGTTAAACATTTCCAACTTTCACTCAGGTCACAAATGCTTATTTAAGTATTCATCATTGATTTAGTTAGAGATTAATTATATATGCATGTGTGAAGTATTAGTTATATATACATTATCATTTCTTTATTTTTCAATGTGTGAATGCTATTGTTGGTATTCCATTTTCTAAACGAATAAATATATAAAATACATCAATAGAACATAAATATTTCACCCAGTGGTATATATTTCACTGAATTTTATGTTCTATAGAAAACATTTTCAACTTTTACTCAGGTCATATCTGCTTATTTAAGTCTGCCTTAATTTTCAAGAAAATACATAATGCAACATCAATGAATTGAAGTTTTCTTGTTATTTTTCCTTATAATATACAATTATCATTCCCTTCAGTTATCATGTATCTATTCTACTAGTCTCAATAACAATATTTTACTACTGTTTTGAATTATCTCTCACTACTGTATTGAATTTTCAATTCAGCAAGAATTGTTCTAACATCTTTTCATCTTTATGATTGAAGTGTTGTGTTTTGGATATTTCATTGTTAAATTGCTTATACTAAATTGAGATTAAATTTTTTATATTGAAATGAAGCTCGTAACTAACACAATTTTTTGAATAATGAATTGTGTAGTAAGAATTCAAATCAAACTCTTGACTTAATGTTTCACAAATTTATGATGCATAAAGCCAACAGTTTGATTTAAATTTTTATTCAATCATGTTTCACCAAGAGGTAAGTAAAAGTTCAATCTCAATTGTGTAGTATATTGATACTGACTTAGTGTTGAACATTGCATGTTCCATTCATTATTCTGGCAAGTATTTCTACAAAACACCTATAATAATAAGTAGTATTCTATCAAATACACTTATTGATGATATTAAACATACAAATAGCAGCTTTAGCTCTGAACATTCAATTCAGCTGCTATATACCTAGATGTATAAACAAATATAGATGTGTTTTCTTCAGTGCATTCTTTCTATATGACCTAGAACAATTAGTTACCACAAAATGAATGAAATAATGAAAACAACTGTTGTGTGTATATTGAACCTGACTTAATGTTGAACATTGCATGTTTCATCACAATATTCTGTCAAGTAATTCTACAAAACACCTATTATAATCAGTACTATTCTATCGAATACTCTTATTGACCATATCAAACATAGAAATAGACGCTTTAGCTCTGAACATTCAATTCATTTGCTATATAGCTAGATGTAGAAACTACTGTAGATGTGTTTTAAAACAATGCATTCTTTCTATATGACCTAGAACAATGAATTACCACAAAACAAATGAGATAATGAGTACTACTACTCTTTGCTGAAGGGTTAACAACATAATGGTATTCAATTTGCAATATAGTATTTTGTATCATGTGTGAAACTGCTTGGACCCAATAATATATTTTAAAGCACTTCAATTTATTTTTCATATAAGTACTCTAGTATTCGATTATCTGGGATAGTGTGTAGTCAATTTATCAAATGGAAATTATGTAGTAAGCCAATTTAAACTACAATGAATATTTCTGGTAACATAAAAACAAACTATATAAATACAAACCTTTCCAACAAATTTTATCTTTTCTCACTATTCTCTCTGTCTTGATACTTAATTTATTTTTTAAAATATATATTGTTTTTCTTTTCTAGTCGAAGTATGATAACTATATTATAGACAATTATGAGGCATCTTGCATCTATGAATTAACTCCATGGCAGAATGTAGCACAATACAATATTCTTAAGCCGAAGAATTTTAACCTAGGAGATTCTGAAATATTTACTCAATAGAAGCATATTCAATTCCATATAAGCTCTTAATTGTGTATCCTGAAATATAGTAAATTCAATGAAATATTTTAATCACTACTTTAGTTCAGAAATTCATTTCATGAAGTAGCAGATTACTATTCATCTAGTGGTTATTACATCCAGATTTAATAGATCTTAACACCTCGACAAATATTTATAACGAAATATATTCACAATATACAATATCATTATCAATATTTCGACCATACAATTTACAAATTCCATAATATTCAAACAAAACCTTAATTTGTTTGGATGAGCGATAACCTAAGAGACAAACTAGTCATTGACAGTTCGACACAGTTGGTAACTACCAACTGCCTTCCCCTCTTGCCTCACTTCCGCACTAAAAATATAAATCTGGTAACGAGTAGATTTTGGGAGCGGTATGAACATATATATATATATATATATATATATATATATATATATATATATATATATATATATATATATATATATATACCTGGACATGTTCCACAAATTAATTGGTAAACACCTGATTCGTCTTCTCTTTTAATTTTGTTTTCATTGTTCTTAATGTGTCTCGATAAATTATTGTTCGTTTTAAATGAAATATTAAAATTATGTTTACTTAAAAAGGTTTTGACTTTTTGACTGACGTTTCCAATGTATGTTAAACTATTATATTTACGATTTCTATCCGACTGATAAGGAAATACAATTGGAGTTATTTGTCAAGAATTCAAGAAATCAAGAAAAGACACTAGTTCGCTTTCATAATTATTAATTATTATTAACCGCAATCTGTTCAATGATCTGTTTTCATTGTTGAATTTTTTCGTTGTTTGCATTCAAGTTTATATTCAATCATTAAGCAAGTTAAGTAATACATACACAAGGCTTTATCCGGAGGAAAATCAAGCAGCCTTCCGAATCAATTAAACGAGCTACCTCCCTTTTCAACTAAGGATTTCTGAATATTCAACTTGCTGTGTACATGTTTGTGTCTAATTCAATGTGTTATTGTTAATAATTGAATACAAGCAATACAATTTTTTTATGTTGAAACTGAAAAGTCTTGAAACTATGGAAGATTTTTGAGTTTTAAGAGAGGAAGCAGTTGACTATAGATGAAAAATGCAACTAATAATTACATACTAGCCCAATGTAAAAAGACAGATTCCAGACGTTCATGTAGATGGAGACTTTCGTGTTTATAATAGGATTTTCGACCCAATTTCTCCGAAGATGATCATTTGAACATTATTCCAGTACATTTAAAATTATTGCTACATTTTGGGTTAACGAATCATGATAAATTATCAATGTAAATTATCACACCCATATATATCACACCCTCACAAATACAAACTCGTATGCATAGGAATTATAATAATTGTGCAATAGATAATAAACTTCCGAAGAAAATTTTGAGCCAGTATCTCTTTGTGATATATTTGAAAAAATTGGATAGCCAGGTCTTGATGATAAATTATGTTTTTCTGTCAAAAGGTGTGTATTTAATATTCGTTCAATTATTTAAGTTTTGAATTTTATTGAAAGTTTTGACAAAGCTTCAATTCATTGCGGATCGTAAACAAGAAAGTATTCTCCCATTTTTACACTCGTTTGCTCAGAATATCGATCAGCTAATTAATTTTTGCAGGGATAATCAAAATTAGTAATTTTCTTATTGGTTCCTATAGATGGTGTATATATATATATATATATATATATATATATATATATGTATGTATATTTCATTCTTGTCTTCTGAGTAATACGAGGGTATTTGACAATTGAAGCCGATGCATCTCGTTTGATGGTTAATAATGGCGCAACTGATGAGTTCCTTGTAATTGTAACATACGAAACTGTATGCTGCCTTGTGTTTCCTCCAGATGTAGTCACCGATGTCAATCTTCAACAGTTTTTTCTTGAAGGATAATAGCCACTCTGCCATAATATTCTTTAAATAAATTCGTGAAACAATCATTACCTCATATTCTTGCCGCTTGTCCTATGAATATTATGTGAAAAACTAGCTATATTCTATATTGTGGAGAATGCATGTCTGAATTTTAGCATGCCGGTGAAACTGAAGCGACATTTTCCGAAATATTCTGCCGCCAAGTAACACAGCTAGAAAAGCTGTGTTGCATAAATCCTTTCTTCAAGCCGTCTATACCACCATGAGCAAGCCATTGCGGACATCATTTATGATATGTCTTGGAACGAAAATATCGTTTCCTTATTTGTTATAGACATTTTTAACGAAAGAATTGCACTTTTTTTGATTTTTGCTTATAACTAAAAAGTAATCAAGTTAGCGAAATACAATCAATCGGATGATTAGAAGCAGAGAAAATTGGTAAAAACCGTAATATTTGGCATATTTTGAAATATTCATTAATCCGTTATTTTTCAAGTTGGATAGCTCAACCTTTGCAGAAAGTGGGTACATTATATCTAGTTTACACGCCCGAAAGATTGGCACTATTAGAAAATTATTTTCAGGGGTATGCTCCATAGGTGGTCCGATTTCAATTATTGAAACGGATTTGAGACCTATAGAACTAGACTCTACGCAACAAAACGGATATTTTCATTGGTAACGAAAAAGCTGAGAAACCAGTGGAAAACGCGGTCAAAGGTCACTCCAAACCACCGAGCGTGCAATCTGAGTCGGGTAGTAATCTTTCCGTGTTATTATATTGTTTCATATCTCTCCTCCGCTCATCGTTCCCCACACTACTCAACTCAGATCACGCGCTGGGTGGTTTGGAGTGACTTTTGATCGCGGTTTCCACTGGTTTCACAGCTTTTCCGGTAACAATGACAATATACGTTTTGTTGTGCAGATTCTGCAGTTTTCAAATCCGTTTTAATAATTGAAATCGGACTATCTATGGAGTATTCAGCTATTTTACAAAATATGACATAAAAAAATTTAAATTACAATAACTCAAAAACTAATTGTCCAATAGCGCCAATCTTTTGGGTGTGCAAACTAGATATAATGTACTAACTTTTTGCAACTTAAAAAATAGGACAGGTTGGGTTGTCCAACTTAAAAAATAACGGTTTTAGGAATTTTTCAAAATATGGTAAATTTTCCGGTTTTCCTATTTTTCTCCGCTTCTAATTATCTGATCGACTCGTACAGAACATAATTCCATTCGTTATTTAATTACCCACAACTAACTAATATTTTGATTGTATTTCGATAACTTGTTTACTTTTTCAGTTATAAGCAAATAACTAGAAAAGTGCTAATTTCTTTTATTCTTCAGAGCTAAAAATGTTTTAAAATAAGGGAACGATATTTTCTTGTCCAAAACATATCAGAAATTATGTCCGAAACGGTTTGCGCATAGTGGTATAGTCGGCTTGCAACTAGGATTTATGTCATGAAAAAATACCTATTGCTTGTAATAAAGAAACTCGTATCAAGAGAAAAACTTGAAAAAAAACCGGAATACTATGTTACTGATTTCAATTTGTTCTAGTGACACAATGTAAAGTTGATGAGGACCCTGCCAGAATTACCACAAATTTGAATCCAAAACTTTCAGATGATGGAAGATTCGAATTGAGTTCCACCATATTCGATAATCCTTTCGAAATGTTGATATCGAATCTGAAGAAGCAAATCAACGACGACTTCTTCAGTAACAGACACAAAACAATAAATGATAATAACAAGGAGGAATTCGATATACCAACACTTCAGTTATTTGATGAAAAAACTATCGTCCCCGGTGATGATAATGATGAACAACATCCTTCTGCGACGGTTTCACACAACATATCTGACTTGCATAATTATCTTAATAAGTCTCCATTCCTCAGTGATTTCATGAAGATATTCTTGAATCATATGAAATCTACTGAGAAGAAAGAATCGCAACGCGAAAATTTGAATGACCCATTCGAAAGCCCATTTGACGATATGGAAACTATTTTCAGAGATTCCGGAAATTTGATCAATCCTTTCGATTTATTGATGCCTGGTGGTTTTGAGAATCACGTTGTCAACAAATCATCAGTAGAAAAGCCACAGAGCAACATTGGTGAGATCTATTTTGTGGAATTAGGCAGTAATGATAACAGAAATGAAAAACCAATACAAATTAATCCTTCAATGGAAACTCTCACACCAAGAAGTTTGTCTGGTACTGGAAATGTGCAGCCGGCACCTATACAAAGTATAATGGGTGACTTTGCTGACAGTATGAAAGATATTATGCGATCGTTACATGAAATTTTCAGAAATCTTCCAAGAGGTAATTTACTACCGGAAAAGAAATACATCAGTCCACATATAGCAAGCAATATTAACATCAGTATCCATTCCAATGTGAGTTTAACTACATTTAACTATTACCTTATAACTATTTCAAACTGTTATTATCCTAGTTCAATTTATACATTCTATATACGTAACTATTGATAAAAAGATTGATTCGATTAACTTTTGGTCATGGAAAATAATTTCAGGCCGGAATAATTTCCTGTAAAAATTTTTCAAATGATTTCGATCAGTGGTATGAAATCATATAATGAAATGATAGTAATCAGTCTAACAGTATAAAAATGTGATGTAATGGACAACTTTAACCTCGCATTTCGATATTCTGTTTCCCTTAATCTTTTTTCTGTTGAGATTCTGCATTCACTTTGTTGTGGATAATATCCTATGAAAATGTTGTCATATTACGGGCTTTGGGTTTTTTCTTCTTATGAGGCAAAGCTATCATATAGAGTTCAATTTTGCCTACAACGAAATTACAGTTTCTCACATTTTACAGATAAAAAGAAGTTAGTTAAATATAAACTAAAATTCAAACAATTGAACTTTTGACTAACACTTTGTTGACATCATAGCTTGACGCGTTTCAGAATACTAACGAAAAATTTGTAAAAACAAGTATAAATATCAAGGGAATACATATAAGGATTCTATAACTCCGGGTTTTACCCAATATATTCCAATCAGTGACAAGAGTGAATTGTTTAATTTTATCTGGTCATTGAGCAAATTTCCATAACTTTCATGCCGATTTATTTCAACTATTTCTCAAAAATCTAATTGACTACTTTTCTCTATATTAACATTTGTATGTGTAACATTTTGAAATTCGTATCGAAAGTATGGTTTTCTGTTAATAAATGGTTTGCATAATTCGATTTGCTTTTGTTACATGTGAAACTATATTTATGTTCCTGTGTTCTAGTACCGAAATTTCTGCTAGTTTTACCTATATAGATATATACCGGGACATGTTCCACAATTCAATTGGTAACCACCAGATTTATCTTCTCTCTTAATTTTGTTTTTACTGCTTTTGATGTATCTCGAGAAATTATTGTTTGTTTTGAATGAATTACTGAAATTATGTTTCTGTAAAAAAGTTTTGACTTTTCGACTTGGTGTTCCGAAGTATGATAAACTATTATATTTCCGATTTCTATCAGACTGATAAGGAAATATTTATCCTACAGCTTTCTGGTAAAGTTTTTTGTGAAGAATTTTTGACATTAGTTCGCCGTCATAATTATTAGTGTCAAACTATTGTCTAGTGACGAACTAGTGTCAAAATTTCTTCACAAAAAACTTTACCAGAAAGCTGTAGGATTAGTGTTTCCTTATCAGTCTGATAGAAATGGGAAATATAATACTCGTAGTTTAACATACTTTGGAACCCCAAATCGAAAAGTAACAGAAACATTATAATAGTATTTCATTCGGAACAAACAATTATTTGTCGAGACACATCAAACACAATAAAAGCAAAATTAAAACAGAAGATAAATCTGGTGTTTACCAAAAAAAATCTGGAAATTTGCTCAATGAACAGATGGAATTACACAATTCACCCTTGATATTTCTAGCTTTTTGAAATTTGTTGCTAGTATTCTGTTAGCATCTGAAGAAGTCGTTTGAAACGACGAAACGCGTTATGCTATGTTGTCAATAAAGTGTAAACCAAAATTTCAATTGTTTGAATTTTAGTTTATATTCAATTATAAGTGATTTACATCAAGTAAACGACACCACTATTGAAAATTTAAAATAATTTAGTACAAATAGACTGTTCTAAGTTATAAATTTCCTATTTACCTATATACCTATTTCCGGTGAGTTTTACCAACTGAAAAGGCAATTGATACAACTGGAAATGTGTTAGTGAGCTCGATACAACTGTCGAATAGGGTAACCAATTTTCGTGAATATAGAAAAGAGTTTTGATTTATTATTCAAGGCTTTGCCATTGAGGTTCGGTTCCTAGAAGCAGAAATTCAATGTTATTTCTAAGTTTGTACCAACAAAAAGGCATTTAGAGTTGCCTGATAACTTTTATTTGATTTCTTAACGATTCAATTCAATATCTTATGACTAATAACCAACCTATTGAGCATAACGTTCATATCCACCTCCACATCCCCCTGTACAGATATTAGCGCACCGTCAGAAAACCTTTGGGGTTTCAGGTGTGGATCTTCAACATTTTTGGGAAGTGTCTGCCAAATTATTCTTCAGAAATTTATCCATTAGGGCAAAAAACGGTTTGTCACACTGATCGATGCCATCTATACTGTACTAACTTTTTCTAATACAGACCAATGATTGTCCCAGAGCAATATACTCAAAACGAAGGTTATAAGGATTATAATAGTTATTATTATTAGTTCTAATCAAAACCTCACACTCATAATGGTGAGTTTTTCATATTCGAAACAGGAAATAAATTGTTCGGTTTATAAATGAAAGTATTCAAGAATAAAATTATTTTAACAAACTCTTCATTCAAAGGAATTTCAATGAATTGTTTGAATGAATAGTTTGAAGAATTTCAGTTGATAGTATACAGTAATGAGTTAAAGGTTCACGAGAAGAAGAGTTGGCGAGATTCAAAATAAAAAATCTTTATTCAAATAAAAATAGACTTATCAAAAGCAAAGATATGTAGAGATCTATCTGCAAAGATGACTTTACTGATAGCAATGGAGGTTTCTAACACCCGAACACAACCCTTACGTTCACTCTGGTTGAAATACTATACTTAACATTTTTCTACCAAGGGCAGGTGGTCAATTGATATCACTTGAGTATGTTTAGCTCATTACAAACGTATATGGTAACCAAGATATAGTTTTATTTTATTTTTCCTCAGTTAGATATTAACATAACGACATAATGGCAAGAAGTTGAGATGCAAATATTTTCTCCGAGTTGAAATATTCCAACTCGTTATCAATTTCGAAAAGAAATTGGAGAGGGATCCACGCCAGATTAAACAGTTTATGAAATGATCCAACTAATTATGGAACAATTCACGAAAATAACAACACGCAGGTTGTATTTATAAATAACTCTTCACTTTTGGAGAATATTGGCAAATATCCAGATTAACTTATCAAGTCCACGTACCTGCATGGTTAACTAAAAGTATGAACTATATATAACAATCACCAGTGAAGATTGTTTTTGGATATGATAGGTACAGAATAAAACGGCTAAAGTAGAATTAATCATCGTTGATATTTCAAAAATTTTTTCATACTTTATTTCAATGTGTAACTAGAAAAAATAAAGTTGTAAAGAACAGAACTCATATTTCATACTCAGCCTAAAAGTATATAAAGATTCCAAGGCCCCATGAACTGAATTTTCGTTCATTTGTCTGTATTAAATTCAATCAATTCGGGTATTCGAAATTGCACTCTGATAACGGAAGATGAATGAATGGTAGGAATATAAGATTTTGTGGCAGAAGTGGATGTTATTGTTACAAAATTGGTTACATTTTGAAGTAGACATAATTGAATAACTTTGAAAACGATTCGAATTTAATTTAACCTTATGACGATTTCAGAAGTTCGATAGGTTTAATCATTTTCATATTGAACTGAAAAGCGCTATTTTCTTCATATTTACTGGCTATTATACAACGCAATCTATTGGTCCTAAATTTTGGTTCAAAAAACACAATCATCGATAAGACAAAAGATCGATAGAGGATGAGCCTATTTCGATTGAAATTCATGATGTAGTTCTAACTCCAAAAAGCACAAATAATACGATGCAATTTCAATGAAAAATTTGAAGAAGTATGAAAATCAAATAGAGATTTCAAATTTAGATCAGATATTGAAAAATTGAGCATCATCTATAACAATATTGTAAAATAGAATAAATAAAAATATTTTCCTACGGAAATGGTTTTTAAACTATTGTACACCCCACATAAAAGTGGGGTGTACAATAGTTCTCAAAATAGTTTACAAAAACTCTAATTGTAAATAGTTTTTTATTTTTTTATATATTGAATTTAATCATTGTAGTGATTACTCATTACTGTCATTATTTTGCAGCTTCTTTTTTCTCCTAAAAAAGACACAAAAAAAGTGTCGAAGTATCGGGAATTGTAATGAATAAATGAGTTTTCACAAACTTCACCAGACCCATTACTACCGTCACCTAAATTCTGCATAAGTATCGCGCCGTCGAGAAATTGATATCCCACATGTTGTGGCTTCTATAGTGATGTCTTCCCTACTTAATACATGTGTTCCAAACTTGTCATTTAATATGCTTTTCTTATTTCAATATGTAGATGATCTCATTCTGTGTCTGCCTCATAGTAAAATAGAAGAAATTGTTGATATTTTCAACTTCTATGATGAACACATTAAGTTCACTGTAGAGATGGAGACAAATCGATCTGTACCTTTTTTGAATACCAGAGTGGTTAAGTCCGAAGATAATATTATTAAATTGGATTGGTATTAGAAGCCGTCCTCTTCAGGTAGATGTTTGCACTTCCGATCCCCCACAATATAAATATGAAGCTAAACATAATCAATCAGCTCAAAAATAGAATTATAGACATTGTTCACACGGATTATTGTCAGGGCTCACTGTTCCGTTTGGGGGACATCTTGGTTGACAATGGATATCCAAGAACACTGGTAAAAAAGGTCCTATGCAATACAGTCATTGGACCACCGGTTCCCAACTCTATAACTGACCTGGATATAGATCACAACACACAAACTCCATCGGTTAGATACAGATCTTTACCACACTTCTCGTCTTTCACGGCAAAACTATGCCACATTTTCGGTGCAATAGATGATCTAAAACTTGCTAAATACAACTTCATCACTGGCAGAAGTGCTTTTACAAGCCTTAAAGATAAAGTACCTACATCATCAACATCAGATTGTATCTACATTATTCCGTGCTTAGATTGTGAAGGAGTCTACATAGGTCAAAATTCTCAGACCATTAAAAGAAGAATAACTCTTCACAAAAGTGATGTTAGAATTCGGCCGGACAGATATGCCTTGGCACTACACTCCACAAAACAAGGACATCGCTTTGATTTCGACAATGGGGGAATACTGGATGTAGCTGTTAGTAACCAAAAAAGGATTTTCATTTGGAAATGGTCCATATCAACAACAACACTAGCAGCATGAATAAGAAGACGGACGTTTCCAGGTTGAGCTGTATTTATACTTATTTGCTTTCAGACCATTTTAAATAACCCTCGCAGACAACCCATAATCTTAATAGACTCTATGTGGTAGGTGCTCAGTGTAACTTTTGTTGTCACGGTATTTGCTCTCTCACCTCTGTTACTTTTTTCGGTGACAATTTGTGTTTCTGTGCTCCTGTCATATATATTCGACTGTTTATCTATCTCTGGTGTTTAAGATAATTTTTTTGAAGAATTTTTACATTTTAATATTACTATTTGATTCCTGTGCAATATCACTTACTCTTTGTAATTTCACACATTCCAGTTGAAGGTATTGGTCATAATTATAGTTCCTAGTTAGCCGTAATTTGTTAAACTAAATGTTAACATGATTTCTGTTATGAACATCTGTTTTAGAGTCCTGATCAAGACTGTAAACACAGTCGAATATATACATATATATATATATATATATATATATATATATATATATATATATATATATATATATATATATATATATATATATATATATATATATATATATATATATATATATATATATATATATATATATATATATATATATATATATATATATGTACGAGGTTTGTTCAAAAGAAAACGTGAATTTTGAATTTTTCGAAAAGTGTATTCATTCATCAATATCCATTTTGTCCCATTCAAAGTAATCCTCCTTAGATGGACTTATGCCAGCGCTTTTTCCAATCCTCGAAGCACTTATGAAATGCGCTTTTCAGTATGGCCATCACTTCGTTCTTATCTTCCGACCTTATCTTATCAATTCTGGTGAAACGCTTTCTTTCATTGGTTCGACTTGTGCAACACGTCATTGTAATCGAAGAAAACAGTGAGCAAAATTTTCACATTTGATCGAATTTGGAGTGCATTTTTCGGTCTTGGCTTTTCTGGTCGCTTCTATTGGGATGATTGGGCCTTGGTTTCTACGTCACAATCATATACCCACGTTTCGTTACCAGTTATGACCTTTTTGAGCAAATTTGAGAGATACTAATGCGACGTTGCTTTTGCTCAAAATTTAGCAATTTCGCAGAATTTAAACATTTCATATCCTGAGAAAATTGCATATCCTGAGCCGATTGATAATCTTCTGCAACTTCCTTGATAGTATTTTAACGATTTTCCAAATTCATTTTCTCAAATGTTTCGATGGTTTCGTCGTTTTTTTTGTGGTTGCACACAGGACGCTCATCGTCATCATCATTTTTCGGCCTTCTGTAAAGCGCTTTAAAACACATTATGGAGAGAAAGTAGACTCTCCGAATGCCATAGTTAACACTTTGAGTGCGTTGGAGCACATTATTCCATCTTTAACGCAAAATTTAATACATATTCTTTGATCCTTATTTTTCAAAAGTAAAAAATCGAAGAACAGCCGAAAACGTCTTCAGTTATCAAAAACGAACTACTATTCCAAAGTGGCTGATAATGTCAATATATGAAAAACGTATGTTAAACAACATAAAAATTTCGATAATCGAATGTGCACAGGTCGCGAAAATTCGAAATTCACATTTTCTTGTGAACAGACCTCGTATACGTAAAAAGTTAAATAATTTTCGTGTTCACATCAGTCATTCAGTCCAACCCTGGAAATTCCAAAGATATTCTGAAATGGCTGTCATTTCACAATAATCATTTGTATGAAATGATACAGTTTAGCTACTGTTGCATGTATAAAGATTCTTCGGTATTTCTTTATTATATATTCACATTTAAACGATAGAGTCCTCGATGGCCTTGGTCGCCTCGTTTTTGTTTTTCGAATATTCTGCTGATCACGAACTGAAATATTTGTGTCAAAGAAGAATATTGGTTGGATGTTGCTCAATATTTTTTCTCCCTACTCAAGTCTGACAAACTAATTTTTTGTGAAATTTTCTTATATATATTCCCTCTTAGCCCTGCGTTTTTTTCCCCAGACAGCTTAATAGAATTCTTCTAACCACAATTAGGAGACTACAAAAAGTATGACATTGCCGTCAAATACAACGTCTCAAGAGAAAACAAGCTCCAATGAATCACGTATTAATCTGTATAATGAGATACATGATATGTTGGATGAGGCTGTTTGTCGGAAATTTTCACTCAATTTAACTAATTTATTTCCAAAAAAATTAGGTTGTATTATAATGACGAGCTATTTGAGTTTTCGTTCTGATGTAAATAAATTATTACAGACATTTTTTAAATTCTCGATATCAATATTTGTACTCGGATATAAATTAATATATTTCGATATATTCATTTTTATAATGTGTTATTTTCATTGGGAAATATAAAATTATACTTTTAAATATAATTAATACTACAACTTATATTTTTATACACTTATATTATTTTCAGGGAGAGACTCAATTCATACCATCCAACGCATATATGAACCAAAATAACTATGGCGTGGTTAACATCACTTGGAGGTCAAATGTGCAGAACATCAATAACTCATTATGCTTCAAATTAAGACAAGACGAATCTGGCAATATTGTTTTCAAGTATATGCAACTCAGGATAATGGAAGGTATATTTTGATATTGATCTAGAAAATCATTATTTTTTCAATAATTCAATTCAAATACGTTCAACTGATAAACTGACTAAAAAATATGCCACATTTGAAAAAGAAATGTTTATATAATCTTGAATAATAACTTAATCGTTTTTTATTTTCCACTCCAAGCACTACAACGTCTCATAATATTAATTAAATAGCTACAATTGCTAATTGAAAAATTAGAAGTATATTCCCAAGTAAAATGAAACTTATGTTAGTCATTATCACATCATTCAACGATCAGCTACCGCTCTTAAATGGGTTAGATTATCCACTGATGTATCATGATAGTGCAGCATTTTTTGACGAAGTTTCACAAGAACGGTCTGTGAAACGAACGGTTTGAACGTTTATGCAACTCAAGATACAGTAGACTGCTTTTTATGTTGCAGAAACAAAGTAAAGCCAATCGAGATTCAGGTAATATTGCATTTGTGGAAAGGACATATTTCAACGAATTTTTTTTTTAATTGAAAATAGTTTTTAGAATACATTTTCGCTAGTTTTTATAGATTTCGCTGATAGTGTGCGCCCAGGAGTTAACTTAAGGAAGATCAGGCCTTGATTTATTTATATGTTTACTGACATTTCAATTATTCATTCTCATATATTTTTCAGGTAGTGAAATACATGAATATAAGTTGAAAGAGCCAGTGTTTATCAATACCACGAACAGAACTTCCAATGAAACAGTCGTGATTGAGTTGACTGGAAGAGTAGGGGTCAGATTCATCAGTACAGGATTTCTGGATGTTATAACTTTACATAAGACAGGTGAATAACGTCCAATTGTTTCCAGATTTTAATATCGTTTTATTATCGTTTTTAATATCATTAATACCAATTTGTCTTCTTAGTTAAAGAAAAAAATGCGATGAAGAATATTATGGTACAAAATATATAATATAAATATATGAAATATAAAATATATAATATAATATACATACAAAATAATGTTTAAGTACACAAATAATTGACAATCCAAACAACCTACAGCGTATTCTTCGAGTATTACTTAATGAAAAAGTTCGATTGTGGATTTGGAATTACCTGAATAATATTTGATTCAAGATGATTCGAAGCTCAAGAAGTGGGGTTGTGAATTTATCGGACTGAAAATTAACGATCATTAAAGCTCGAGGTTTCATTACCGATAAAATCTTCTAATAGAAAATTTTTTGAATGCACCTACCGACATTCTTTGTACAGGCTTATATTAGATGATTACAAAGCAACACAACCTCGATCAGATAAAAAATAATTATTCGTGGCCGGTTATTATGAAGCATGAAGAAAACTTTCATGAAAATACTTTTCAAAGGTAAAAAAGCAATGTTTATATTCATGATTAGTTCTGCAGCAGTTCTCCAGGTAGCCAACATGAATTCAACTTCTGGTTATTAAATCATTTCAGCAATATTTCATAAATAACGCCCCTTGAAGCTCAGGGAAACTCATCACCTAGATAGAAAATCCCAGAGCGTCTGTGTTCTCGAACTTTTCCCTCAGCTCCTTGTATCAAGCTCGGCGTAATGACCTACGACCGCACCATGTCCCTCATCAAGGATTTAAGTTTCGAAACCTTTGAATACTTAAATCTATCTTCAGACTACCATAGTGCGAGCTCATGATGACTTCTGCGGAATTATTCTCGCATTTCACATAATGATAAATAGTGTTTTCTATTTGAAACTTTTTGTGCGATATCTGCCTAGTTTCCAATTGTGAATTAGCCTCTGAGAATTATATTCAGGCTTAATTGAGAAGTTTTATACTTCAATAGAATAATTCATCATTTTTCAATAATTCATGATAATTATACATCGAAAACCATCAACTTCAATGTTCAGAACCATGTCTTCGACAACAACTTTAAAATATTGCATACAGAGCGAAAAGGTTATAAACTAACCCTGTTAGTTTATAACATTATAAGCCATATATATTTCTTGAAATTGATTTATTGCCTGTTTAAGATATTTTATTTCCAAAGTTTTCAGCAATAACAGGCTTTTTTTGATATGAAAAAGTCTATTTTTGTTGACGTTTCGTTGTTATATTACAACTTTGTCAAAACTAATGAATAATTGAATTTATGAGTTACTATAGATATCAACTGTATATATATATATATATATATATATATATACAAAGTTTATATTTATCAAGTTTATTCGTTGAATAAATAACAAAATCATGAAAAACAGAATTCATAAATTATATAATACTTTACATTCAAAAAGAAGTACATCTAAGGAAAATAATTACATTCCCTTAACTTATTCTCCAAAATTAAGTACAAATATTGCAAGAATATTGGAACCTTATAATTTAAGGATAGCACATACTGCCAGAAATCAAATCGAAGAAATATATACAAAATTGAAAAGTAGAACTGTAACTCAGAGAAAAACTCATACAGTTCATAATATTCCGTGTAACAATTGCAATAAAAGCTATATCGAACAAACAGCACAAAACCTCGAAGAAAGAATCGAAGCGCATAAATACGCAAAAACTCAAATCACAGCCTTACATAAACATAAAATAACAGAAAAACATGATTTTGATTACAAAAATACGAAAATTTTGGCAACTGAAAGGGACAAAAAAAGTAGAGAAATTTCAGAAATGTTATACATTCGTAAAAATTTAGAAAACACAGGAAATGAAAGAACAGACATTAAACATCTTAATTCGATTTACAACAACTTAATAAACCTCACAAATAACACTCGTAAAATAAACACACAACAATCACCAAACATCACATCTCAACACTCATTTTTTCCAGATCTACCTTCAGTTTCACACACATAAACCAACAATATACACATTCTGGATAAGTATATAAAAAACTATATGTAATTATTAAATGTAAATATGAATCACACTTATTAGAATCACCTGGCTTACCATGAGTTTTTCAGAGGTTTCCTCATGGTGAAGAAGACTCAAAATTCCGAAGCGAATGCTAAGCCAGAAATATTCCTCTGATAATGAAAATCAATGAGTGAAGATACAAAAAAACTAATTTGATTTTTCTAAAACATAAGTTTGACAGTTGATATCTATAGTAACTCATAAATTCAATTATTCATTAGTTTTGACAAAGTTGTAATATAACAACGAAACGTTAACAAAAATAAACTTTTTCATATCGAAAAAAGCCTGTTATTGCTAAAAACTTTGGAAATAAAATTTATATATATTTATATATATATAAATATATATATATATATATATATATATATATATATATATATATATATATATATATATATATATATATATATATATATATATATATATATATATTGATAAGCCAAGAAAATCAATAAGAGGAAGAAATCAAACAGTTTATTAAAGTATCAAGTTTCAATCAATAATTCTCCGTTATTAAATTTATTCCAGTAAAAATGCAATCGAAGAAAAGTATTCTATGTTCATCCCCCACAATTCAGAAGAAATATGTTCTATAGTCATCCCCTGTAAAAAAAAAGGACAGTGTTCTATGGTCATTTCCACCCCACGCACTTCCGGATCAATATACGCAGTCCACAATGTAATAGCTCAGTTTATCATCAACATCTGATGAAGCCACTGTGTTGGCGCAACGATATTGTCATGTTTTGAATTAATTGTATTGAAAATCGAAAAACTACCTAGTTTTATTTAAATTATTCACTGTTCAACATTAATTCAAGAGAATACTGTTATAGACCAAATGATGAACGGCTCATTATACATAACACCCGGGCATTATAAAAAATAACAAATAAGAGATGGAAATTTGTTAATAACTATTCCAACCATGAAATTGTTCGGACAGAATTATAAAACTATGTTTTACTATTATTATCCTATTTTTTGACATTAAACATAAATTGTAAACACATATAACGTTAGATTAATGAAAGTCAAACTGTAAATATCAAAATACGAATACGAAACACAAATAAAATTTCTTCGACTTCAAATATACTAAACTTTAAAAGATTCAAACAATCACACTTTATTTAAACAACCGAAACTATTCAACAACTTTTCAATTTTTCCGGCAATTGACATAATTTTATTGAACAATTGAGACCAGACAATGTGATGAATAAAGAAGTTTAGTTAATAATAAAGAGATAAGAGTAACCACATGGTCGATATCATATACAAATGTGTACCACTTCTGAAATTTCCTTACATGTTTTGTCTTTCTGAATTGTTAAAATCGTTGTATTATTATAACTAAAATTGCGTTTTCAGTCATTTATATTTATGGGCCGTGATTCCATTTTTTGCATATTTGTGTGGTTCAATTCGTTCTTGGTCTATATGAGATTGATATAGAATTATTGCATGGTATATTATAAACTGTGTGCGTTTTCCTTTGAGTAATTATTTGCTTTTATATTTTGTATATATTTGTTAGATTTAATCCGTAAAAACTGAGAGAATACTGCAAATTAAAAAACAGCTAGCAAATATCTCAATTCAATCTATAAAGATTTAATAAACTTTTCAAATAATACTAATAGAAACAACACACCACAATTGTTGAACAAGATATATTACAATTCATTCTTTCCTAATCTACTATCAATTTCAAAAACTCTCAGAAAATATATTTAATATATATTTAATAGTGTTGGCGTTTACTTGATGTAAATCCATTATAATTGAATATAACTTAAATTCAAACACTTGAACTTATGATTTACACTTTATTGACTACATAGCATGACGCGTTTCGTCGTTACAAACGACTTCTTCAGATGCTTACAGAATAATAAAGATTACTTTTAAAAACTTAAAGATGCTTACAGAATAAAAGATTATTCTGTAAGCATCTGAAGAAGTCGTTTGTAACGACGAAACGCGTCATGTCTATGTAGTCAATAAAGTGTAAATCATAAGTTCAAGTGTTTGAATTTAAGTTATATTCAATCACGGAAAATTATAATTAAAATATGGAATTTCTGTATCAGTATGATACAAATGAACTATGTACATCTTAATTGGAAAATAATGAATTGTTTATTTGCATCACCTGGTTCACCATGAGTTTGCAGATATTTCCTCATGGGGAAAAAGACTAAAACATTTCAAGTTGAGCTCCGGTTTACTTTTCAAATTTCTGTTTGAATCTGAACGACCGACTTTTTGAATTTTTTTTTAATTTTAGATACAAAGGCTCACTCAACAGGAAGTTTGAAACTGTCCTATGAAAGAGGAGCACATAATTATTACAAATGTACCAATAATTTTGAAGTTTATGTCCCATTGATTAAGTTTTACTTCGTGAACAATAAAATCTGTACAGAGAAATTCGGATGTAGCCCCCAAATGGTTCAATATATTGTTGGAATCAATTACTCAATATTAAATTAGCCTGAAACTTTGTATTTGATTCCAGATAATTATTCAACTCACTGGCTTGTGTTTTCCATTGCTGTGTTGGGACTTATAGTGGCTGGCCTCATTATGTCACTTTCTTATATAATATTCAGGAGGAACCAGAGATATCCAAGAAAGGGAAGTATTTCTAAAGAAGCTATTGTCTATTAACCTTTTATATTTAATAAATCTGAATTATTCATATCCAATCCCTAATCAGAAGCTTTGTATCTGATATAATATAACATCATTAATAAATTGTTTCATTATTTTTGTTAGATATTTCAATATTTTGCAATTTATGTTAATTATTCAATAGCTTTTATTTGTATTACTTCATTAGGATAAGAGATAATTCAACTTCAATATCAGAATTAAAATTCAATACCTATAAAAATATCTATTTATTCTGTACAATCTAGATGAAAGTGAACTATTAATTGATAGTTGATATTTTAGCTATTTACATTTTACTACTTCCTGGTTTATCGTTTAGTACCCTTGGTGGAAACTGGATGAAGAAGCTTCGAGGTTCTCTTGTATCTTCATTATCTTCTTTTTCGTTATTATGTGCCTACAATCATGAATATTTGAATTGAACTAAATAAGTTTTGGAGTAGTTTGGACTAGCATTAGAATTAACTTATGATAGTTCTTAGTTTCTCTATATATTTCTGAAACATTTGAATTCTCCCAATATATTTGCTAAGTAGTAATAGTACTAAGTCATGAACATAAAGTTATTGTGAGCTGTTTTTGAATAAAAATACATTTTTCTCCATTCTAGCGAATTTGGTGTTCAATACTCGTCAATACTGTGACTTCAGATTACCATAACAACGTATAAAAATGATAAGATGTATTTATTATAAAATTTGCTACAAAAAAGTAGGTATAAAATAAAATTTGAGGCTGATAAAATTACATCGAAATTCCAGTCGAACATAAAGAAATAATTCAGATCAAAGCAACAATATAGCACTCCTCCTCCCATCATCTTTCGAATCATAATAATATGTGACCTTGCATAGATCATTCAGCCTTTTTAAAGTATTTCAAACTTTGGCAAGACACTGTCAGGCAATGTTTTTAAGCGTTTCAGGCCTCGAATAGAAAGACTATCATATTAAAATCAGAATTCACTTTCCTCAGAATACCAACATCATATTGTTCCAATGTTTTGGAATAAAACTGTGATATCGTTGAGCTCTCAAACATATGTGAATAATTCTAATAAGCAACAAGATAAAAATGCAAATAAATTGAAAAAACAGCTTCCAATTTTAACATCTTCCAGCCGATTGACTCCATTTCATTCCTCAGCATTCTTATGAATGCTCCTCAGCATTCTTATGAATGCTCCTCAGCATTCTTATGAATGCTAGTTATTCTGCACATTGTGCTTCTACAAGAACAGTTCAGAACCACCATCACCAGTAAAACGATAGACTATAGGGTCATCATAAAGTTTGGCTACTGAGAATCTAAATGATGAAAACATGTCTTTGGTAATTGTTCTTATTAATCCTCTAATTGTTATATCAAATTACATTTGTCTACTCTGAATAATCTGGTGTTAATTTTCCGCGACTTTCGTTTTTTCATCTGACTAATTTGATATAATAATTGAAGGGTTAATAGGAACAGAATAATAAATAGAAGTATAATAATTGGATGATTAATGAAATATGCAGTGAGATTCAGAAGTTTAATAATATATCGAAAAAATGGATATGCCGAAACGTTTATATAATATTGATAGAAGTATATTTCTTTTCCTAACCTGTAAACCCAACAACAATACAAATTTTGTGTACAAAAACAGTTGAAAAATACAATTCACGTATATATATATATATATATATATATATATATATATATATATATATATATTTTTTTTTTATTTTGAAAGTTTTTAGCATTAACAGGCTTTTTTAATATGAAATATTCCTCTGATAATGAAAATCAATAAGTGAATATACAAAAAAACTAATTTGATTTTTCAAAAAATTAAGTTTGACATTTGATATCCATAGTAACTCATAAATTCAATTATTCATTAGTTTTGACAAAGTTGTAATATAACAACGAAACGTCAACAGAAATAAACTTTTTCATATTAAAAAAGCCTGTTAATGCTAAAAACTTTCAAAATAAATACCTCAAACAGGCAATAAATCAATTTCAAGAAATATATATATATATATATATATATATATATATATATATATATATATATATATATATATATATATATATATATATATATATATATATATATATATATATATATCTTGAAATTGGTTTATTGCCTGTTTAAGATATTTTATTTTGAAAGTTTTTAGCAAAATGATATACTTCTGAAGATTTTCGGGTTTGCTTCCGTGTATTGTTTCGCAGATTCCGTTAGAAATCTTTGTTAGGGTCACGCTTCGACAAAGTCTCATTTATCGAACTCTTAGACGCACGCTTTAGTTCACGATTTGTAAACAAACGACCGGCTAGGTAATGACAAATGAGACTTTGTCGAAACGTCGCCCTAACTAAGATTCTGCGAAACAACACAGGGAAGCAAACCCGAAAATCTTCGGAAGCATAAATGTGTGTATGTATATATATATATATATATATATATATATATATATATATATATATATATATATATATATATATATATATATATATATATATATATTAATTTATTTATTTATTTATTTATTTATTTATTTATTTATTTATATTCGATTGACCGTTGGAGAAAATTGATTCATAAGTAACTTCTAACTCACCTGGTTTGCAGGTTCTATGTTGAGCTCAGATTCTATGCCTCTTCGGAATCTTGTTGCTAATTTCAAAAAGGGAAAATTGTTATATATAACTCAAGAAATTCTGGTCACATAATTCCTTACCGTCTAACGTAATACCATCTAAAAATAATAGGAATGGAAGAGTTGCAATTACTTTTTCTGAGAAATTCGGAATCAGAGTCACTGCGTTGCCCTCTAAATTGAGGTGTTGCAATTCAGGGCATAAAGATAGAAAGAAAATACTCCTCATAGAAATAATCTTGTTCCTGAAAAGCATTGACAAATTTTGAAGAAAGAATACGAAAGTTTGCGAAAAAATATTTCACTCGAATAAATAGTTTTGGGAAAATTTCAAAACACCATTGAATAACTTATTGAGTCAACATGTTTCGAGCGGTCAGCGCATTATCAAGACTACTCGGAACATGTCGACTCAACGTTACAATTTTATTTCACTCATATTCAATATATTTGAGAAACATTAATCCAAGAGTTCAATTCAATTTTTTTGTAATCATGTTTCACCAGGAGTTGAAGAAGTTCAAGCTCAGTTGCTGGTCTTAGAAGACTCACCTGCATTATAGTCACTAAACGCCACGAAAAATCTAATTAAGATCATTATTACCATCACACCGGATGAATTAGACTCACTAGATGTTTTTGTATCGCTTTTCCATCGGTTGAGGGAAACTTATATTCATTCTTCGATCAGATATAATGATCAAGGATATGCCTCCTAACTGAAATCCTTATGATCTTTACATTCACACTATGTTGGGAATCTAAAGATCTATTGTCTTGCGACATTCATTTAAGCCAATCCTTATATGAGTTTGTTTGATGAACTTCAATTTTTGGAATGAAATTTTCAGAATTCATTAAATTTAATGACATACAGATTCAACGAGAATAGTCTTATCGTACCTTTTCACGTCAATAACCCTCATTCGTGGTAGAAAAGCACAAGACGAAATGTCAGTCAAATCGTTATCAGAAGCATAAATCTCTTCTAGATTCTCCAAGCTTGAAACTGAATCAAAATGATGCAGACTGCACCTATTCAAACGTAGAATCTTCAAATTCTTCAGACCGCAACCCAGATCGCGCAGTGAGGAAACGTAACTACCATCCAAGATCAACTCTCTAAGAGCAGGGGTATATATATTAAGCTGTTGAAGACTGATTTCTCTAGTTATGACTTTCAGCTTCAACTGGGTTATCGTCTCTAGATTTTCTGTTGCTGTCACTTTCAGCTGAAAATAATAATTTTGAGAATCAGACACATAGAAGATTAAATGATAGTTTACTGAAAAATTTACTATTAATAAAAGGAGACATTCGTTAATAGGTAACAAGGACACACTGCTTTTCAATTCAAGTGCTGCATGTAGTAAAATGTGTGGTACCACACAAACAAGATTATTTGTATAGCAGGAAACAAGAATAAACATAAAATAAAAACAATAAATGATCACAAATATCCATGCTACTAGACAATATTTCATACAAGACACCTGAAATATAGCATTCCTTGCATGAAGGAAAAGGAAGCACCTACTGTAGGAGGTTGAAATCGTGAAGACCGTAGAGTATTAAATAGGGAAATCAACGAACTTTAAGATGTTCACATGCTTATGATTTATATACAAATGAATAAGTTGGCATTAGTTTTGAAGACGAAAATTTCACAAATTGAATGAAATTGGGTGAAAAGTTTGTGACCTGACCAAAAGAGGGCGCCACTAGGCGTCTACTTTTGGAGCGACGTATCAAGTTCCATTCCTACTGAGCTTGTATGTAAAGTTTCAACACAATCGTTAGTTTGCGTTTGAGAGCACATTCGTTATTTTCGTGAAAATGGAAAAATTGGAGAAACGTGCTGTCATCAAATACTTCTATTTGAAAGGTTTCACACAAAAACAAATGAAAGAAGAGATGGATTCAACACTAGGAGACTACTCCCTATCATATTTAACTGTTAAGCAGTGGGTTTCTGAATTCAATATGATCGGGTTTGCAACTCTGACGAGCCTCGCTCAGGACGGCCCTTTGAGGTCACAACTTCAGAAATGATTGAGGAAACCCATCAAATAGTATTGCAAGACTTCAGTTTGAAAGAGCATGGGATAGCTGAGACCTGTAGGATGTCAGCTGGACGTGTGCGAAATATTTTGCACAACCATTTGAGCATGGAAAAGCTGTGTGCAAGATGGGTGCCGCGTTTGATAACGCTGGACCAAAAACTGATTCGAAAAAACCTTTTTAGCGAAAATCCAAAATTTCTGGCATAATCCAAACGAATTTTAGCGTCAATCCATAACTGTTGATGAGACTTGGGTTCACCACTACAGTCCTTAAAATAAAGAACAATCAAAACAGTGAGTTGGAAAGGTGGAACCAACTCCAAAGAGGAGGCAATAACAATGTTATCAGCAAAAAAGTTTATGGCTACAGTTTCTTGGGTGCAAGCGGAAGTATATACATTGATTATCTTGAAAAGGGTGTCACTATCACTGGTCAATACTACGTCGACCTATTGCAATGTCTGAAGGACGAGGTGTAAATTAAACGATCTCATTTGGCGAAGAAAAAATTTTTTTCATTATGTTAACGCAGCAGTGCATTCGTCTATTGTTGTCAGATCAACGAATTGATGCCGCATCCTACCTACTCTCCTAACTTACCCCCCAGCGACTATTACCTGCTTCCTAACCTCAAAAAATGGTAAAAAATTTGAGAGCAATGAGGAAGCCATCGAAAACATATCTCAGTATTTTGAGGAGCTTGAGGATTCTTCGTTTGAAACTGGTAAAACTAAATTAGAACACCGTTATGAGAAATGTATCAATGTTGATGGAGATTATGTTGAAATATAAAGCAAAAAACAATTTTAAAACATCGTTTTTCTTGTTCAGGCCGGAAACTTTTCACCCACCCTCGTACATCAAGTAATTCATCAATATTATTATGTTATTACTGTAATCCTCTTTACTATAGTCTGTTCAACATTATCCTGACTTCTCATACTAGCAGACGATCTATATATGAAGAACGTAAGAACGTAATATGTAAGAACATGAAAAACAAATACCATTTAACTTAATTAAAATATATGCATCTTCACCATTAATTATTTTAAGGCACATAAACAACACAAAATGAACCTGTTTGAGAATAGGAGATACATAAGAATCGACAGCTCACTCTTCACAGGTATGTAGGTACCTACAATATCTTCATAGCTGAAATCCCAATCGTAGAAATTCCATCTGTACTCTGGATGACCAAATAATTCAAGCCTAGCGACTGTTATTAGCACACTGATTGATAAGGAAAAGCTGCCAAGAATTTCATAAAACACCATTGAAACTGGGTGTTATTTAATATCTCATGTTTTTCCTCTTAGCGTTATGCATCATAAATATATCTAATAATATTTTTTCATTCACTCTGAGAATTTTATGTTTTTCTGCTGATGACATCTCATATAGTCACATAATTAAAATATTACATTATTTATTGAATGAAGTTTTTAAAAAAAAAACCACGGTGTTTTTAAAAAATGATTAAATCATGGCGATTCAAGCTTCCGCAGTGTTCCGAGCGATGTCTCTGGCATTCTCAAACGAAAACGTATTGTGAGTTGCATACTACAATAGTCACAGTTATGTAAAGTAAAGCAGTAACTTGTAGGGAAGTGTAATTTTCACACCTAATTCCTGAGGTTTTCAACTTCCATAGATGTGAAATCCGTTTAAGAAATTCTTCATTATGGATAAGGGAAATGTACATGAAAGGAAAAATAAAAAGGAAATTTATATGAAAAATTCAATTGAAAAACAATAGGCAATCGAGGAAAAAACAGATGAGTCATATAAATGAAAGTGAATGATGCTTGTAATTGAAAATAAGAAATATTATATATCGACTAGCAAAGGATAAATACAGAAAAATTCAGTAAACTGAACTTGTTTTTCTTTGCTTAATTTGTTCTTAACTACATAATATTAAAGTAGTGGAAAGAGTGGAAAAAACAGTCAAAATATTTTTGAATTTGTTATCATATATTAATCTATATTAATTCTAATCGATTTCTGATGAGGCGGATACTTGGAGAAAATTAATATCCATAATGAGACAATATTTAGAATTTTCTCATAATTTAATACCAATAGGCATGACGACGTTTCGAAGTACTACTTTTTTATTAAATGCTGAACTAATACTGATTCAATATCAATTCAGCATTTGATAAAAAATAGTACTTAAAAATTGTATTTGTATTAAATTATGAGAAAATTCTTAATATTGATTCATTATGTATATTATTTCTCCTTTAAATATCATTCACAATATTGTACTCATGCTGTATCCACATATTTCCGTTTTCTTCTGAGGTATGTAATGAATTTTGAAAAATGAAAACTGAAAAATCACCCTGTAAGTTATTCAAGGTCCCTAACAGAAATTTGCTTGTGGTGAGCGTAGGTAGGTATCTATGAAAAATTGATGATTGATGAGGCCGATACTTGGAGAAAATTGATATCCATAATGGAACAGTATTTAGAATTTTCTTAACATGACGAAGTTTCGAAGTACTACCTCTTTATCATATGCTGAATTAATAATGATTATTAATTTGTATTGTAAATTATTATATTCTATGAATTCAGCATTTTATAAAGAAGTAGTACTTCGAAACGTCGTCATGCGTATTTATATTAAATTATGAGAAAATTCTAATTATTGCTTCATTATGGATCTATGAAAAACTCGAAATATATCTCTTGTTTAATAATCACCATATAATAATATATCATAGATCAAATATTATCAGTTTTAATGATACTCACCAAAAGATCTCTCAAATCGTTTTGTAAAGGGATGTTCCAATCAATCGATATATCTTCTTCAGAATCTCCATCTTCACTGTTTGTCCATATTTCTACGTCAGATAATGAAATAGAATCACTTTCTGGTGTAGGGAAATTGATAGGATTATTATTAGGGGTTAAATCCTTATTCAAATATACTCCCAATTTCGGAGCCATCATGAAATCGACAAAACTTTCTTGGTAACATGGGACGTTCAATCGATAACCATTGGCATTCTGAAGAAATAAGGCCGTTCCACTTCGGATTGACTTCCACTTCGTGTCCTTCGTATGCCGGCAAGCAAACAAACAGACTTTTTGCATGGATTTTCCTGACTTTCAACAGAAGAAGTTCTATTCTCACTGGTAATGTATTCTGAAGCTACATCGCTAGCCTGAGAAATAACGAGAAACTGTGCAATACTTTTGAGAAATATTTGCTGGGTACAAAATGAGATTGAATCACTAAGTGTGTAGTATGCAGTAGGTAGGTATAAACTTTTTCATATGAACTAGTAAGAGTATGGCATACATCAAACAAAATTAAATACTTGAAAATAAATGAGCTATGAGTCACAATTTTTACGATTGTTACAATTTTAACATTTTTCATTCGTTATGTTTTTTCAGAGAATGAATTGTTGTATTAATTTCACAAATGATAACACAGGCCAACACACATTTTGGTGCCTGCGATTTTTTAACTGTTCCTGAGTAATTTTTGGATGCAGAATGTAAAAAAGTTCTCAGATTTTGTCTATCAGAGGTTTTAATTATCTCTTGGTGAAACATTATGTTTCACCATAATGTTCAAAAACTAAAATTAAAAATTAACATACTTTACTTAAAAGTCACTGGATATATTAAAAACTCTACATATGTTCCCGGTGGTTAACCCAATATCAAGAGTATACAATATTTTATTAATACCTTATTAAGTATTGACAATAAGTCAAGTGTGTTAATTTTTAATTTTATAGTTTTTAATTAGGACTAAAACACAATATCAAACCCATTGTGAGCACAACGGCCCAAATTGAAGTTATATTGAAATTTATCGGGAAATGTGGATTATATAACCTCGTGTAGTTTAAACTTCTAGAAATAATATATTTCCATCTAATTTCACTACAAATAAATTGTAAATTATATATAAGTATCTGTAGCATTAACACTGTTTCAAATGGAACTGTGAAACTTGTACCATGTGTCAATGACCAAGTAGTAGAGACACATTGATTCAAATAAAAAAAAATTATCATTGATTTTTCAACTATGATGATTTTAATTCATTCAGAAATGAATGAGAAATAAAGTCATCATTACTTATATGCAACAACAAAGGAAATCTTTCGACAATAATGAGGTTATTCAAGAAAGAACTATTAATATATAATCTTGTGAGAAGTAATTATTCTCATACTTGGTTATATTTGATAAATTCGATATCAACTCCAGTTAGTTTACGTGATCAACAGTTTTTCCCACTTTGTCCAGCAACAAATTGCTTGAAAGGAAGTGGTTTGCTTTAATTATTCAAATAACTTGTTAAATGTTATGTCCATATAAGAGAGCTCATAATGATTTACCTTCACAACTATTTAAAATATCTTTAACTAGGTCGACCGGTTGAATTATGCCCGACAATCACCTTTCCAAATTCAAATTATAAAAAAGAAATAATAGATATGATGTATTGATATTTAAATATACATATTAGTTCTGGGAATGGAAATATTCGGGAAGTTAATGACTCCATAACGTAACGTTACGTTGCTGTTAGTAATTGGTGATTTGATTTTGTGGATTTTGTTACGCAATCTAATTTTGATTTCATTTTGAGCACGATGGGATTTGACAAATTGAGAAAGTGATCCACAAACAATCTATTCAGATCCACCCATTCTTATACTCCCAACAATTGCATTCATGTATATACAGGATGTCATTGGTAAACTGATATACTCAAATGGTTAACATAGGTCACCAAGGCAGTGCTACAAATATCCCATTTATTGGATCTGACGATCTTACTAACCAAGATAAAGGGTGTTTTATTATTTTTGTTAATTTATTCTTGGGGTCATTACTGCCATACTACTATGTACATTTTTTGAAATATGGCTATCATGTGTGTTATACAGGGCACCACTGAAACACTTGGAGTGAGCACAGAAAAATACAGAGCCGGATTACCAAAAATATAAAAAGTGTTGAAACCTTGAAAAAACTCCTTGTGTAATGAAATTTTCAAAATCTGTTTGTATATTTGGAAAGAACACAGGAAACCTAGTGAAGATGTGTCCATCAAACAGATAGATGTGTCTTTCACGCAAATAATTCACCTACTTCAATTTTGAACCTGAATTTAGTTAGAATAAATATGTATATATGTATATATAGATATATTTAGAGACTCAGTAGCGCACGGTATAATCACCGCATAACGTTTTCGTTCTACTGGTCCTGGTGGGTTCAATTCTCACCATGTTCTTGGTGCATTCAGCGTCGGCGTTAATCCATAGGTCAAAATTTCGCATAAGTCAGAGTGCTTCTGAAAAATAACTATTTTTCACTCAGTATCATAGTTTATATTAGTTTCAAGTTCGAAAATTCATTTCGTGTTATAGTTTCGCAACAAATTGAAGATTTCACAGAACTTTGAAATGTATCATTAAGTACATAATGCGAGTGAACATAACAAAATGATAATTGAAAATATCGCTCTCTAATTTTTTTATATGTTAAAGGAAAATACTAGCTCAGCATGAAATTCGGCAGTATTTTATTCGTCATTAAAGATCTCATAGTAAGCCAAATATGTCACGAAGTTTGTTTCACAAATAGTTTAGTTTCAATTTACTCATTCAGGAAATTTTCATTATTATTTTAAGTTTTGATTTTTATTCTCCTTCCATGGTATAACAGGAGTGTCATTGTCTGTTACTTGTGGTTTGTTGTTTTGATTAGTAGTAGATAATATTATTTAACCATTATTAATTGAAGTTTGATGTTCGATACTTTTTCCGTCAGCGTTAGTTTACGTAAATTATTAGAATATTTCATTAATGGTAGGCTATACTATTAAACCTCCTAATCAAATCAATTTCAATTGCAAAATTTCATCGAAGTTTTAATATTTTACTATAATGGTCCACATTGTAGCGAAATGTTGATGAAAAAAAAATCCGTTATATATATATATATATATATATATATATATATATATATATATATATATATATATATATATATATAGTTTCAAGATTGATGAATCATTCATACTAGTGAATACTGAGACTGTTAATCGAAATATTTTGAATAAAACTTTCAGGGAGCTGTCTAAACAAATGTTGTCAACGATAACGAACCTATCACTTTCGCGAGTGAATATTATCATCGTAAGGAATCATCATTAATGAGGAATCATTATAATGAGAGGTAATAATAAAAACTTGTCTAAAAATCACTGACTGAACAATTCTTTATTCCACTAGTTTCGCCTTTTACAGCATTATCAAGAATATATTCAAGATAATGCTGTAAAAGGCGAAACTAGTCGAATAAAGAATTGTTCAGTCAGTGATTTTTAGAGAAGTTTTTATTAGTACCTCTCATTTTAATATGAACTATCACAAAGTAGATTCATCGTCCATTGAATGTATTAGGAATCATTATTCCTTATTTACTCAATCAACCAGAAATCGATGACTTTCAAAACGTCCCCATGTCCTGTATAGGAATGAGGAGAACATTAAGTTCGTGAACTATTCACGTGAGCACCCTCTATCGAATAAAAGACGTATAAACTCTCCCAGCATTCTAGATTCCTACTCATGATAACATTAGTGAGGGTACTTAGAGGCATTGTAGACATTTCATTCGAACACAACAGAACTTTGTCTGCAATGTGTAAGAATAGTCTCATGCCTAGTCGCTCCAGATCACGCCCAGACGGGAAAAAATATAGCTACTTTCAAGACTCACAAATCATTACAATCTCCACAAGTCACCACTTTCAGGCTTCAACATGGACTCTCCGGGTTGAGAGGTTGGCCTTCGCGGAGACTATAATAGTCACAGCAAATCAATTTGGTATTCAGTATATGCTAACTCAGTTAAAATTGAGAGATTCAAAGTTTGAATCATTTTCTATTTAAATCCTAGACAATCTCACATCCCATACCTTAACTGGGGCTCGAACTCGAATCCTAGGGCACCAGAGTAGGGTGTTTTCCCGACTAAGCCACGAAAGTCGGCTTATGCCTATCATTTAATTTAATTATTAAAACACGATCTTGATACATCGGATCTGAAAATGAGATTTAATTGTACCAATGAAAATCTAATAAATTGTCTCAAAATGAATAACTATTCGATATCTTTCATTCTGAGGAGAATTGTTTTCCTCGACGATAATCACTACATAGTATAAAGCAAAGTCGCTTTTTCTGTCCCTTTGTCCCTTTGTACGCTTTAATCTTTGAAACTGCGCAACGGATTTTGATGCGGTTTTTTTTAGTAGATAGAGTGATTCAAGAGGACGGTTTATATGTATAATAATATCCACTAAATAGTGGAGAAGTACTGTTATTTTTGAGGTTTCTAATGTGATGTCGTAAATAATTACATTTTTTCCGCTTACATTGCAAACGCAGGCTGAAACCTACGAGTTTCATCAAAATAATGTACTAAGTATTGTACACATTGAAAAGGTCTACAGAAAAGTCCGTGATGGTATATGTCTATCTCTTATGGATAAACCACAATAACTTTTTTTTGTCATTTACTTTTTGCGACAAATAATGGCTAATTTTCGAAGCGATTTTAACCCATACAGCATTAATCCTTAACCAATTAAATACCTTGAATACATTGATCATTTAATATAGATATATATGGTCCTTTACACCGTATGATTTAAGTGAATATTTTCGAAGATATTACAGATTTAAAAATTGAGGGGCGTAGCGTTTGCGGCGTGCGAAGCCGGGGCGGGTCGCTAGTACATTAATAAGAAAAGGATAATTCACGTCATTTCTTTGGATTCAAAGTGTAGAGGAAATTTGTAAGCGATAGTTATATAACTTCCGGGTTACTTCTATTCAATCAGTAGGAATGTTTCTAATTTTTACATCAATATGTTCGGAAGTATCAGTGTAGTAGTATAAATATGCCTCATGGCAGATCTTGACAAAACTTGATATATGAATATGGTATATGTAGTGGGTGGAGTAATTAGTGAAGATAGTTAATTGATTTGAGTTGGTGTTCTACAAGGCTTCTGAGCTTTTATTCGTGCAAATATATTTTCGATTTATAAAAATCATTATGTATTACAATCATATCAATAAAATATATTTAATTTATTGAAATCATTTTCTATTGAATATAAAATTTTTGGGTGAAAAGTATTTACTGAATGAAATTTCATCATTCATTTCGGAAAAATTTGTTGGGAACGAAAATATGTAACTCTATAACTCTATTTCTCATTTATCTTCAATTGTATTTCTGATATTTCTGAATCATAAAATGCCAATAATAAGAAATTTCCTAGAATCTTGTGAAACAAAATCCTTTGAATTCTAAATTACGTACATTTTGTTACGCATATGAAAATCGATATTGCTCAACTTTCATGATGAATAAATATACGTGTACATTTCAACAAAATTAAGGAGAGATGCAGAATAAAATGAATAAAGACTAAGAAAAATAAATAAAATGACTTAATGGCAACAGTTTATGTATTACATTAAAAAATGTAAATTTTGTGTATAAATTAAATTTGAATAATCATGTAATACAGAATATAAATTTCAATCTCAAAAACGAAGAAATAGAATATGTTTTAAAAAAGAAATATTTGGGCATAGTTATAGACAGACATTTGAGTTTTCGCTCACATTGTAAATGTATTATGAAGAAATTATCTAAAAGAATCTATTTTATATCTAGAACTGGTAGTCTTGTCTATTTTCACGAAGTTACTTCTCTTCAAGAGTATTGCGTCGACACATCTGCAGTTTTGTTCTACACTTTTTGTTTATATCCTTTGTTGTCTTTATTGAAATACTTTCATGGCATATTGGGATTTATTACTGTTAACCAACAACAGCCTTGACGGAATATTATTCGTCTTGAGTGAACGGTGTTTGAATGAACGTTCTAAGATTAAAAATTGCGTTAACAATGCAATATATCTCAACCAATAAGTACACCATTCATTAGATAAATAACTTTTTCAATACAAGATTGTGTGGAATTCAATTTTACGCTCTAGTGCGTGAAAAACTTCAAATGGAGGAGAACAGATCAATACGAAATGAGAAAAAGGGTTACAAATTCAATTCGCTTACCAAGAAAGACAACTTGTGGTTTACTATTCGAAGTGTCATGGTGGCAAGTCGATCATTTTCATAACGGAGGAATACTTTCACGAAAGAATAGGTCAGCTTTATCGATCCACTCTTGAATTAAACAAAATAAGATTTGTTTCTTGAGAATATATATATATATATATATATATATATATATATATATATATATATATATATATATATATATATATATAGTTTCAAGATACGCAAATCATTCATATTAGTATATACTGGAATTCTTAGTCGATAAATCGAAATATTTCGAATAAAACTCTGAGGGAGCCGATGTCTACACAAATGTGGTCAACGAGAACGAACCTGTCACTTTCGAGAGCAAATATTAAGTGCGCTTCGAAAAATCATCGATATTGTTGAATGATAATAACATACAATTGTTTCATCGTTACTATAAATCATCAGTCCTTATTTAATCAATCAATCAAGAATCGATGACATTCAAAACGACCTCAGGTCCTGTATCCGAAAGAGGAAAACATCAGTTGGTGAACTATTCACGTGGGCTCCCTCTGAAGGAGAAAAAACGTACCAACTCTCCCTAGCATTCTTGATTCCTACTCATGACAACATTAGTTAGAATACGTAGAGGCTTTTCATTGTGTATGAGTAGTCCCATGCCTAATCGCTCCATATCACGCCCAGGCAGGCGAAGGATAACTAGTTTCAAGATTCAAAAATGCTTTACACTTTAGACTAGTAAATACAGAGACTCTTAATAGAAATATCGAAATAATTCAAATAAACCTGTCAGGGAGCTCTTTACACAAATATCAACGAGAACGAACCTAGCACTTTCGATTAAGTGCGCTTCGAAAAAGCATCGATCTGGTGGAATTATAATAGTATACAATTATTTCATCATTATGATGAATCATCAGTCCTCATTTAATCAATCAATCAAGAGTCATCAATATTCACTCTCGGAAGTGATATTTACTATGTATATATATATATATATATATATATATATATATATATATATATATATATATATATATATATATATATATATATATATATATATATATATATATATATATATATATGTATAAGTTAGGTGTTGAAAATGAGAAAAAATGATAAGTGGAACTATTGGAAATTCAGCAAATATGAAATGAATTGAAACAAACTGAAAGTTTCATGGTGACTGAAAGATACCCATTTAGCAAAACTTATTACCAATAATAATTTGGAAAAATAAGTTTGAAGAGTTAGAAATTGAAGCTACAGAGCCTAAATGATTACCAAATCGGATATAAAGATCAATTAAACACTCGAAAAAGATTATATGTATAACTACTGAAATATCTGAGACCTTGTAACTAGTTCCTGATTAAGGGAAAACTATCTACTATTCGTAAAAATCGAATGAAAATCAATATCCAAAATTCTCACTTATTTTTCAGTTTTCTGCTATACTTCCACTAAGAAATCAGTATCTTCAGTCAGATCAATACGAACGTATAAAAATGCAAATATCAAAAAATCAAAGAAAAAGTTAAGTGTTTTTCTTTTTTTGCTTATATATAATTCAATCAAAACTATAGTTTTCATCAAAAGTATTACTTTTTCACTGATATCCACCGAATATGAAATGCTCAAAAACATTGATTTCGAAGAAGTGGTTTTGGGTCAGCTTAAAAGTAAAATTGTTTACTAATTTCATTGCTTATTCATCGTGTCTTCGAATGAAGTGAAATGAATCTAGAGCCCTGCTTATCTACTCAATTTATTTGTGCCTTGTCGGGGTAATATCGGCTTCTCTGTCCAAATTTGCCCGATGCCAGCTATAGATTGAAGACGGCCCTGCGTACAGGGAACGGACGACAATATCTATTCACTTGTATCTTCGCTTCCGTTCTGAATATGTTCGGTCTTCGGTATTCCTCAAGCACTACATCCTGCTCATTTCTGGAAAATATTCATTAGGCATCTCCCACTTTCCTACTAACACGCTTCCTTCTCGCATCCTATCATAATCTGTCTACGAAGATTTCAGTTTCACTCGCATTTCCTAAAACGCCTTCTGTTATACCTGTTGGTAATTACGGAATATCTTGATGAATCATCATTTGAACATGAAATTCAAGAATGAAATGTAACATATATAGTATGTAGGTATATAAATTCATTCCTTATCAAGTGAAAACAATCAATTTTTGAAATTCGAAAACTATTCTCATTATAAACTGTTTATTATGAATGAATGCAACTTGTCAGTGCAGAAAATTAAACCTTTTCGATTCTACTGAAACACAAACCATATTTATATGCGAGACATATCCTAAAAGATCTTGTACATCAAGTTATTCAAATGTTCAACCTACCCATATTTTAATTATAAATTTTAATTAATTGAGTTAATTTGGTGTGTCATTCAAATATAATCGAATATAGGCATATATAAAATACTCGTGTGACAGTGTTAGTTGCTGTACTACTCCAAAACCGCTCAACCGATTTTGATATAATTTTATATGTGTATTCAGTAAATCTGAATATCGGTTGCTATCTATTTTTCTTGATAGAATGGTACAATAGTAACAGTGGTTCTCCTCAAAAATTCCTTTGTATTTGAAAGAAATTTTATTTTTTCAATTTTTCATGCGGAGGCTGAAAATACATATAACACTCAATGTATTGAAGGTTTAATATTGTCAGAGGAACTGAAGCTGAATAATGGAAAAGTTTGCCTGCCTTATTGGTGGAAGCTCCTCGAGTTTTTCCTTACATTGCGGTTGGTATCTTCAGAGGTTATGGGTTGCCGTAGTCTCAGTAAACCTTGAAACTAGCAAATCTCAACCACTTCAACGACTCATTATACAAATTGTGACAGTTGATAATTGTGACACAGACTGAGAATGATGTCTGTAGACGATAGCATCTGAAGATTCTTATCAAGTAGTATAAGAAGGGTAGATGTCAATGCTATGCCTGAACCATAGTCGAAAAGCCGGAAAAGCAGAATAAGAACCATAGTGATTTCGTTCAAAAATATGTGTAAGGCTTGAAGTTCAATTTATGAAATTTTAGTTTTCAATTGATTGTTGGAAATATTGCAAAGTATATTTTCACTCAGTCGAGCATAATGTCTATATATCTTCTCAAAGATTCGGGAATTTGCAACTCCTGTATTCCCTGTGGCAGCTGATGATTGTACCAAAGACTTTTTCTGATTTCACATCGGCATAAATGTTTCAGTTCAGGTGGAATTATACCTGACCTAGTCAAAGGAATCAATCCATCTTCTATCAGGGTATTGAACTTCATGAGCAAACTCTTTTGTTGAATGTCCCCTAAATAGCTCAGCATACCGTTCAAATGTGGTGTTAACGAGGGAATAACTCTTAGTATCAGTTGTAGTATGGCAATCAGATTGAAAGGATATCTATGTTCAAATTCAGACAGTTTTAAGATAATGTTCTGTACAACGCTCACGTTCTCTCTATCTTTTTCACCTGCCCTCAAAAGTGCTCCAAATCTGAGAAAAATATGAACTTTATCTGCTAATCCCAATTGAACACTCAGCATCAAAGGTGTGGTGCATCCGCAACTTTCTAAAGGTACATCAATCATTCTCATTTGTGATCCAGAATCAGATTCAAAATCTAGATTTGCCGTGCATGCATGGTCTAAGAAGAAAACCACTGCGCGCAGGTTTTCTTCAGGATCATCAAAATCGCTCTTCCATCCGGATACAAAATATGGCGCTCTTACTCCGAATATGGACCCTAGAACAAGACGCTCGAAGGTTTTTTCACAGGAGAAAATTTGTTCCAGCAGTGTTCCAATAGTTCCAGAATCCTTGACTTGCCAATCAAAGCACAATTTTAGAGCAACATAAAGCACATTGTGGAATTTTCCCATGAGACAAACCGAGCTGTTACTGTCTCGCATAACATCGTGGTAGCGAAGTATACAAGTGACGGCTTCTTTGGCAGATTTTTGACTGGAACGACCTAAAACCAAATGTTTATTGAAAGTTTTGAGTCATTCTTGAAAAGTATATTTGTGGTCAAATTTCATTTCATATTCACCTTCACTACATTTTTCTATTATACTGTTAAAATATAGAATCATTTGTTTACGTATTTTTCGATCGTTGAGTGCATTTCTTGATGTTTGACAGAATTTATCGAAATATGTTTTCACAATGACATCCATAACTGGTGATAGTATTTGGGGAATGTAATATTATAAATCAAAATAAAAACTAGTTACTTCCCCTCATTCTAGTTATATTTGTCAATGTTGTTATGTGAAGTTGTCAATGAGTTATTTTATCACGAACGGCAGGGCGGTTGTTATCGGTACTTATAGAACCATTAAATATTTTGATCTGTCATTCAGTAGTTCTATTTTTTTACCTGAACAATTGACGTCTGTGGTCTGTCTATTGAAATTGAATGAGTGTTTATAATCAAAAGATGAAACACTAATCGTCATGTGAACAAAGTTAGAGTATCATATTTCAATTTGAAGAATGCTTCTATTAACGAACGAAAGCAGAAAATGAAAATAATTCGGAGGGAGCAGCTTTACTATCTCATACTCAAATAGCAATGCAGAAATCAAAATGAAATATTGATTTATGGGTTCATTGTCATTTCATCTTCTGGGATTAGAAGAAGACTAAGCTGTGAAAAATGTTTTTGTTGTTACAGGAAGTTACATGAGAAACTCGATTTTTATACATGAGAAACCTGAATAAAAAAAAACTGAACAAAACAAAAATAACACTTTATGCGATTTTGGAACTTATTTGGATGTGTTACTTATATGGGGAATTTTTCCAAATAACAATATGAAAACTCAAATGCTTATTGCTCAACAGCTCAAATGATTATTGCAAGCAGTTTTTCTCAGAGAATTAGAGAAATTCAATAAATTACGGTTTCCTTTTTTTCACACATAATAATTTCTACAATAGTTTCAGGAAATTGAATGCCAAATAAGACTTTGATCATTATTCGGAATGAAATCTGGATGAAAATCATATTTTTCAATAAATCTTATAATTTGAAACATTTAAATTCAACCAAATTTTGAAATTCTTCGGATATATTTTTCGGGCTAATAGCGCATTATCAAGATTAAAACACAACTGAAATCATACTTGAATAACACATATGGTGAACTACTGCATTGAATTGTATTGAAGTATGGAATAATTGAAGTATTGAAGAATTTTGTGGAATTGAGTGTTTCTGTTCAGTTGCTTTATTAAAAAATATTTTACCAATTCTTTAGGTAAGATAAGTTCAATCCATTACCAATATTATATTTTCCAATGCAGAAAATATTTCCAAAATTTATTCGAAACTGAATTCGTATTCTTCAAACTTTATTCAATCTATAGAAAATCTACTAAATGATCACCATTAAAGCAAATAATCGAAAGAGATTTTTATTGAAACACTCCATGGACCATTTCACCATTTTAACCAATTTCAATGTATCATTCACACATGCTGAAGATAGATGTCAACTCGAAACTGTTATTTGTTTTGTTTTAGTAATAATTTCTTGAAGTAACAAAAAAAAATTCTTCCATCAACTTCTCATACTGAAGAACCTATTTATCAACCACCAAAGACACGAAGATTATGAAATTGGAAAATTTAATTTGTTCACTGGATAACTTTCGGAGATAAGAGATTGCCCTCTGTACTCTAGCAGTCATTTCAGTTTGCCTGAAAATTCTATAATCATTTCACCTTCAATGCATGAATATTAGGATGTCTTTCTTCTAATTTGTTTCTTTCTCGAAATAAAAAATATATTGGAAATTCAATTAATTCATAATTAATCGTAACTATTGATGGACACTATCGATTTTCTTGAAAACTTCACTGAATATACTTCTGCGCACAAAATGACGTTTCATATTAATAACAAATTTCCTCACCTAGATTTCATGAACTAATGAACTGATGCAGCTTCAAATTCATCGTTCAGTGTTACTCGTCAAGTTTTTAAAGGACATCACTTTCGAACAATATTATCGCATTTGTTTCTAAAGGTATTTGAATCTTTTGTGAAATGCACATAATCTGTCAATTGTTCCTTGTATATGAGTTGTGATTTTGAATGATAATTACCTTTATTACATCCCTCAATTACCGTATTCATGTACTCTATTATTTCTCGTCTTTTTCGCCTATCGTTCAAGCAATCTCTCGGCAACTGTTTGAAGTCATTGTCAAAATAACATTGCAAAAACACAAATATCATTCCACTAGACTCCATAGAAAAATAAATTGCTTCTGGGAATAGTACAAAGCCCTCGAACCCTCACCGATCATTGTTCACTTAATAACTACGTTTTTTTCCTTTACTCGAACGTCATATTACTAACAGGATGAAGATGAAAGGCTTCATGATATTGATGTGATAATAAAAACCTCTGATACGAACGAGGAAAACTAAGTAATCTCATTTTGCAAAGTTTCAATTCAGGTAGTATTTTTGTATACCTTGAAACATTCTCTCATATAACTCGAGAATTAGACAACCGTGTGAACAATTCTAGAAAAGCAGCCGGCATTCGTAAAAAGCTTCTGTTTTCGTAAATTTGAGGGTGAATGAAACGACGTACCTGATGTCTGGGGAGAATCTTACATCTAGAAAATCATTTTGAATATATATATATATATATATATATATATATATATATATATATATATATATATATATATATATATATATATATATATATAGTGGAATGTTTCACGACTGTAGATATGTATTTTCAGTGTTTAATTCGGATTGCAGTCCAGGACAGGAAAATAAGTCACCTCTTTTCCAAGCTTTTTTCGAAAGTATTTTTCAAGCCTTCGAAAATAGTATTCCCTAATGCACTGGGTTCGAATATTATTGCATTCTACGTGTTTAGTAGTTGAAGGAATCAACGACACTAACTGTATTTCTCAATTCTCCTTTTCATGTGGATTGATCCCAGATGTTTCCAAGAGTGTTTCTTAAATGGCATAACGTTGGCCGAAGTTTTATTGCTAACGTAAGGATAATGAATTTATTTTTGTATTTAGGAAAAATGTGGGGAAAATCCACTCCAAATACACATACTGACTTCATTCTTGAGAATTGAGAAATACAGTCGTTTCTTCTTTCAACTAATATTCGAACCCAATGCATTTTTGTACCTACTTATTTTCAAAATTCAAGGAACTTATGTACTTCCGGACTAACTTCATAGTAATTGTAAGAAACATTTTCAATAGTGCCTTGTTATGTAAACTATTAATATTGAACTATTTTAGCCCTGAAGAAGAGAATAAACATTATTGAAAGATTGAAAAATACTAAAGAGATAACTTATTTTCCTGTCCTCGACTGCAATCCCAATTAAACACTGAATATATATATATATATATATATATATATATATATATATATATATATATATATATATAGATCCCAAGAATTTTAGATTCTTACTCATGACAACACCCGTAAGAGTGCGTAGACGCTTCTTAAATTTTTCATTTTTAAATATTTAGAAGATTGAACAAATTTCTAACAAAAGGTTGAGATTTGAAGTGAAATACAAACCAAAAAGATTATATCAGTTTTCCCAAGCTATTTTTGCTCTCTTGTGGACATACATTTCTCATGAAGAGCAAGACTTGAACCTAAATTAACTTCTTTTCGATGAGTAAGTAAGGAGTCTGTTGGTGTGTGTCTTTCTAAGTCATTGGAAAAATCACAAATGTTTCGTGTTTTGAAATAAAGACCATTGGTTCTTCTATACTCAGTGATTATTTAAGAAGAAAATAATGTTAAAATTATTTTATCAATATTTTGAGATCAATCAACTCGAAACCATGTATTATCAATCATATTGAATTCTGCAGTCAAAAGGTATCTTTAGGAATAATTTATTTTCAATGTATTTACAAATTCAATTTCATCCTTATGGCTTCCCCAAAAGTTCTACGAACTCACTCGTGAAGCAGGTTTCTCTCATTTTATAACTCCCTTCGATACACCAAAATACGAGTTGATTTACCTAGGTGCGTAGAATGTGAGAGGATAGTGGTCTTTTCTCGAATACGTATATCATTCTCCATTATATTATTCGAATAAAAATCTCAGGATAACGTGAAATCTAACAATTTTATGTCAATATCTAACGACATCATCGCATTTGTATAGAAAAAAACTTTATTCACCGTTCCATTCAGCGAAAGGAGACGTATCATAATGCAGCAAAGGATCAATCAAAATAATAAAAATAGAGAAGAAATAGAACAAATAGGAGATCGAAGATGGAATTGAAATCGAAAATAGAATTGAAAAATGTAAAAGTATTAGACTCCGTTTGCTGTGAAAAGAAGTCTTTTCAAATATATGCTACAGAAAATAAAAAATTTTATTTTAAATATTGAAATGAGAATTTGAATATTGGAAGAAACAGATTCAGGATTGTTTCGGATTAGGACATATCCGGAATGAGACGCATAATGAAATTATACAATTTATAATAATCATAGGAAAACGCCAGCTCAGTATTAGTTATTGGTTCCCTTATCAAATATTCATTATCGTGAAGAGAGAGAATGAAACTTTTCTATCGTATTGAAAGTTGGCTCAACCGTTTCGACGTATAAAATGAAATACTAGCTCAGTATTCGCTTTGGAAGTAGGCATATTTATCTTCTCACCATAAAATAAACCTTGGGAGAACTCATAGTTATCCAAAAATCATATTTTTTGAATAATTAATGAATTGCATTACATAATTATATTAGATAATTATGTACATTTGATAGTGTTTCAATGCATCAATTCAGAGAATCTATGTAATTGCACTTTCGAAAGAGTTCTTTCTAGCTTTCTTATAATAGTGTGTGGTTTTTATCAATGTTGAAACATGAATTAATGGAAAAATCGTTAGTTGAAATCAAATGTTTTTCACTAATCGATTGGGCCGATAGATGTTGCAAGAACATTTGCAAGACAAGACATAACTTGAATAAAACTAAGTAGTATTGTGATTTTCATTATAATTTGGTTTAACATTAGTTTTATTCAAATCGAATATCTTTGTCATTGAGGTGTACTTGACTTGTTATGTGTATAAAGTATTCTCAAAATTTCTTTTGAGAAATGTTTTTTTTTCCACTATAGATGAAATATTTGTGTAATTTCATTGAAAAACATTGAATATTATTGGTTTTCACACTTTCTACGAAAATTCCAATATTCAACCATTTTAGTCAAGTGAATTTCACGTCGATATTTTCAAGAGATGCTGTTGAAAAGAACCGATATTGTGAAAATAACTCCGACTGAAGTGGTGAACTAATTATTTCTTCAGTAATCATTTCCTGTTAAAGAATTAACGGAATTCACGTAGGAATTTAATTTGAAATATTCATTAATTTAACTTCAATTTTGAAGGAATCGAATACATGATACACGTTGCCAATTTAACGAAGGTTCAATGTTTGGAATAATTTATTTACTTAATGAGTTAAAACATCTTGTTACATATATTTCTCACAAGATATAAATTAAGATTCCATGGAATTAATAATCGTAGGGTTCATGAATCTTATATTCAATATATTCGCAGAAATCCAAATATTTATTTTTTCTTGAATGGTTTCAGCTAGGAGAAGCAATGGAGTTCAATGAAATACAATTCAGTTTCAGTATTAGTCCAGAAAAATTTTGAAACTTTTACTCTGCGACCAAACATTTGTGAAATACCTCTGTGAAATTCATCAAGAAAACTCTTTTATTCCAAGAAACGTAATTCCAATTATCTAGCATTGTTTTGAAAAGTTACGAAAGAATTTGTAGGCATCACTCAAATGAAGCTGTCTGAAAGGCAGATTAAGCACCAACACTTTTATCAGCGTATATTTTATTTGCGAATCTCTATTTTTTTTCATTTCCAATTATTGTGCTCGTAATCTTCGTACATTACCGATTCGATAATCTCAATTTTTATAACTGCTGAAACCATTTTACATTCACAAACGAACATTTCTTACCCGAAATTCGAACCCAGATCTTCTCAGTGAATGCAGTCACTCTCCTCGATAGGCTGGAGCAACGACAAAAAATTGCTTCTCGACTCCATAGACTATATAGAAAAAAATCATCTTAATGTTATTTCCAACTATAAATTATCACGTACGTCTAAACGCATCATGCGTATTCTTATTAAATTATGAAAAAATCCTAAATATTGTTTCATAATATATTATCTCTCGATTGAATTGTCTCTCAATGTCATTTGAATGACATCCTAAAATTAACGCAAGATTTGAATTAAATCGAACACATAGTTTTTAATTTTCTTATTGTGAGTCTTTTATTGAATTATAAAGTATATGAATGAAGTTTATCATGAAATGACACATCAAGCAAATGGCCTCCACGGCTTTGTATACACAGATGCACTCGTTTGCAGGAAATTTCCATGACCATTCTGCATAAATCTGGCTGAATTTCGTTGATGAGCGTTGAATCTACTCCTTCAATGCCCGCGTAGTCCTGGGCTTGATGATATAGACCTGTGATTTTGAATATCCTCATAAAGAGAAATCTAATGGTGTTAATCAACAGGATCTAGGGGGCCAATTCTGGTCACCGAAACGAGGGAGTACACGACATGGAAATATCTCATTCAGTAATTGAAGTGTTTCATGGGCTGTATAACATGTGCACCTTCTTGTTGAAGCTTCATATTGGGAGCATAGATATCATCCAATTTCGGCAAAAAGAACAATGCTATCATGTCGCGATATTGGGCAATAGTAACATTTACTGCCTGAACAGCCTCATTTTCCAAAAAATGTGGTCCAATCATTCCTCCAGCCCAAAATCTCCACCAAACGGTTAGAAGTTGTGGATGCATTTGTTTTGAGACAATTACATATAGCTTCTCAGAACCCCAAATGCAGCAGTTTTTGGCGATTAACAAAGCTAACAAGTTGAAAATGTTCTTCGTCGCTAAGGATGAATTTGCTCGAAAAATCAGCATCCATTTAATGATGCCCAAGAATCAATTCTGCCAGCTCTCTTGGCTGTGCATGGTGGTTAGACTTCACTTGTTGTGTTTATTGAATTTTGTCAGCATAGTCAGAGACCTTTAGTGAGTATACTCTGTAGTGTGCTCCTTGAAATTCGCAATTTTTTTCATCAACAGTCCACGGCGCCGAATTGAGGTTCCTGAATTGTCACTGACACTCGATGATTCGATGTTGACATTTAAACGTCTTGTTTTTGGACGAGCAGTGTGTTTGGCATCTCCAACGGATTCTGTCTCCCTGAATTTTGAACTGCGATCGCCAAGCTTACATCATTTTTGAAATATTGTTCAATAATGAAGACAGGGTGTTCTATCGTGTAGTTCGATTGAGTATCAGAAATCTAATCATTCACATTTTTGGTATTTTAAGATTATGAGTTTAAAAAGAATGAAATCCATTTTATATCTGATATCTCAGATAAAACAATGATCCTTTGAAATAGCTTGAAATCCATAGAATGCGAGATAACAATATTGATCTGAACATCAACAGAAACTCTTAATTGAATATTGGCCGATCTCTTGGTGAAACACTGTTCAATGTATTGAATAAAAATACACTGGCCTTAGGCATTATCAAAATATATCCGGGGTGTCACCCCAAGGTTTAAGAATTTGAAAATGGTTTACACCCGAAACCATTGTCAAGCAACGAATATAATATAATCAAATACTAATTCAAATCTTCTCATATTTGAGAAAAACGCGAAAGGTTTTGGAGAACAATTTTTTTTCAGTTGCTAAATTAACTCTGGTTATTTTAATGAAATCTGTTAAATTTTATGAATTCTGGTATTTTTTTAATCAATTTTCACGAATAATTTTTTTTATGAGCAGGGAATGATTTTCTTCAGGTGTTCAATATCTTAGGAATGATGAGGTAAGTTTTGATGATCTTTGTACGAAAATAATAATTAATTCTTCTTTTAGAATGGAAAAAATGGTAATCATAATTAATTATCATTTAAATCCATCAATGCAACTATACAAAAGCGCCATACATTTAATATAAACAGAGAAACATGAACAGTAGATGAAATATTAAAATGTTTTAAAAAGCAAAAACGTTCATAATATTAATTATAATATGGGTTTCAAGCGTAACTGTACGTTAAGCCACAAACTTTGTGACTGCCACATGATCCAATATCACTTCAAGGAAATAGGTCACCTCTAAGGCAAGGAAGTCTATCATTTCTCGGAAGTCGAAGAGTTCCAGCGGATACCAGGAATATACAAGTGTAGCCTACAGCCAACTGATTTCGTGAGTTGTGTTGCCAAGTTCTCATATGCCAAATTGTTTTATAAAAAGGCAACAATTCGAAAGTACGAGTTACGGATTGCAAATATTCATATATATATATATATATATATATATATATATATATATATATATATATATATATATATATATATATATATATATATATATATATATATATATATATATATATATATAAATATATATATATATATATATATATATATATATTTCTATATATTCAAAATTGATTTATTGCCTGTTTAAGACAGTTTACTTTCAATGTTTTTAGCAATAACAGGCTTATTTTAATGTTGAAAACATTAATTTCGTTGACGTTTCGTTGTATATAACAACTTTGTCAAAACTTATAACTAGATCTGACAAAATTATTAAAAATTTATTAAAATAGCCTGTTATTGACAAAAACATTGAAAATAAAATATATAATTATTTAATTGAGATTGCAATATAGGACAGGAAAATCAGTTACCTCTTCAGTATTTTCCAAGCCTTGGAAAATGTTTATTTTCTTCTTCAGGGCTAAAATAGTACAAAAATTAACAGTTTATATAGCAAGGCACTATATAAACGATAAGTTTTTTCTTACAATTACTGTGAAGTTAGTCCGAAAGTACATTAGTTTTTTGAATTTTGAAAATAAGTACAAGTGTTCCCAAATGCATTGGGTTGGAATATTACTGCATTCTACGTGTTGGGTAGTCTAAGGAAGCGACGACAATGACTGTATTTCTCAATTTCGGAAAAAGGAAATTCGTTATATCGAAATTCTTTGATTCAGATCTACAAACTCTGAGATCAGGATTTCAAAATTGTCTGAAGTGAGTAAATATTAAAGGTGAATATATGCACCTTATAGTACCATTTAAAAATATTCCGTTAAGAAAAACATGGTCCACCATATTATTCTTTCTGAGCGATACATACTGTTTTAATATGTATGAAATGTCGAGAGACAGGTGTGCAACATGAAGCAGGTTCACCTTGCTTGCAAGGTGGCCAAGCCTGTTCGCCTCAGGATATTTTCACCAGATTCCAGTGAAGAGCAAACTGGTGGCTATTTCGAATGAAGATGCTATAAGTATTCAAGATAGAAAGGAATTTCCGAAGTTGAAATTTGATACGTTTCGATTATGTGCTGAAAACTGTCTAAAATCCTTTATTTCTGATCTATAACAGCTTTATCTCAAAGTTTTCGTTTCAAAGTAATGGATATTAATTGTTGATATCCATTTTTGTAGCTTTTTTTAATTAGGAGAATTTGGCCATGACAAACATCATTAATTAAGATATCAATAGGATACATGATATCTTAACTATACACAAATATCTGAAGATATACAATTTCTATTCAAAGACTCAATAATTGAACAATTTCAGAACTGAAGCCCCTATAATATATTGAAAATTTCATTATTATTCAATGATAAAGTGAAAATATAAATTGAAAGGTAGATAATATTTTACAATATGAAGTAGCTTTGTCGAGATTGAATCAATCTTATTACGAGAGTATTATTTATTCAGCACTTGATAAAGAAGTAGTACTTCGACACACGTCATGCGTATTTTCATTAAATTACGTGAAAATTAAACAATATTTGAAATTTTCTCATAACTTTAATACAAATACGCATGACGACGTTTCGAAGTACTACTTCTTTCGAAGTACGTCGACTTTCGAAGTACTTCGACACGCGTCATGCGTATCTTTATTAAATTATGAGAAAATTAAACTTATTTGAAATTTTCTCATAACTTTAATACGAATACGCATGACGACGTTTCGAAGTATTACTTCTTTATCAAATGATGGATTAATACAGCATTTGATAAAGAAGTAGTACTTCGAAACGACGTCATGCGTATTTGTATTAAAATTATGAGAATGAGAGGTAATAATAAAAATTTGTCTAAAAATCTCTGACTGAACAATTCTTTATTCGACTAGTTTCGCCTTTTACAGCATTATCAATCATTCTTGATAGAAGATTCATCGTCCTTTAAAAATTTTAAATATTGTTTCATTATGAATATTCATTTTCTTCAAGTATCGGCCTCAGCAATCATAAAAGAAAAAAAATTATTACGAAGGTTTTTACATGGCCCAGTGATCTACAGTACCCAATTCACCTCAGCTGCGAAAAGCTATCAATCCTCAAAAACGCCATGTCAATATCAAATCTCCAACTTGATTGATCTTATATGATTTTATACAGCTCTACAAATGTCCATATTCTTAAGTGTTAGTAGAAAACATAGATTATATGGCTGCTTATATTTGGGAATAGTTGAAATTCGACCTAGTACAATGATGCCTGAAGTTACTACAATGCAAAATGAGATATTCTCATGTACCTTCCTCTCCAAATTGACATACTGGTGAATCTTCCACACCTATTCTGTGGAGATAAGTTAGTACCTTAGCATGACCACTTCTTAGTCTATTGATTATACTAATGAAGTTTCTATCTTCTGTACAGTTGTTACGACATGGACCTCTTAACCGAATTTCTTGCATTTATTTATATTTCTGACTAGTTTTCAGAGAACCATATGTATTAATCCATTCCTGTCGACACTTTTCTTAACATAATAGAAAAAAATCTGAGTACACTAAACCCTGTTTAAGTTTTGGGGCCAAAATAGCTGCCTCTTTTGCTTTTATATACACTATTTTATTATCATTCATATCAACATGATCCCTACACAAAGTTCTGTAGCTTTATTACATCAATAAATCTGGTGATGACTTCTTCAAATGTCAACCTAAACTATCTTACTAGATTCTAAAACTCCTAAAGGTGCATGTGCCAGACAATAAATTTCAAATATGATCGAATAAAAACAATTAAAAATGTCTTCTATATTTATTGGCAATTGATTGAATCAAGAGATGCATTGTTTACTTTGTAATTGATCTCCTTGAATATACTGAGAAGTAGAATTCATTAGTATTTTTTTCAGTCTTCATTTTACCTCCTTTTCTTCATTTCATATTCATGAATTATTAACTCACCAGTTCGCATATAACAGAAGAATTATTTGTAGAAAGTATTCACATGGATCACAAAATTCATATTCTCTGAAATTTTCTGATCGATTTATGGAATTATAATTTCATATTTCAGAAGTGTTAGTAAGTGCATATCTGTTACATTCTGTCAGAAGTATTGACAGGCTCAATATTTGATGACAAATAATTAATTTATCAGCATAGATAGAGAAATATATCCATATTAATTTATCGAAAGGTTTGACACTAATAGTATTAGGTTTTTGTTGTATTCAAATTTTATTTCTGATTGTAAATATATCCACTCCTTTTTGATATAAACTGTGTCACTCTCGAATAATCAATTTCTTGATGAAAAATATCGTCAACTTCTTATACGTATATCGAATTTTGTTTATATAACGTTCCGAAATTTAAGAAGAATAAGAAGTACATTTTAGGTAACATAAAAATTCAAACCAATCGTAACCTAGCTGAAAAAAATTATAGAAATAATTACAATGAAAATTGAAGATGAAACAGGATATTTTCCTCCATTGTGTTGTGGCATCTTCTTAAATCCAGAGTTAACTTTTATTGCGTTAATGTTTTCAGTAAAAATTCGAAAAAGCAAATGTTAATTCCAATTGAAAGACTCAGCAAGTAAAATCTTCTCTAAAAAATTTTTTCTGGAAGAAAGTATGAAATTTTCATCCACAATATTCACCAATTTATCATTATTATAGTGAAAATATTCCAAATAGTTATTAGATTAGCATATGAGTATCATCTAAACTGTTTACTGGACTAGATAAACATATTGTTTACTGGATAAACGAATACAACCAACAGGTGCATCTAGATTAAGGCTAAAAAATCATTTCAGGTGAAAAGCAGTATCAACAGTTATTTATATGACCAGATGTTATATATACGGGGTGAAGATATTAAATAACGAGACTAATACTGTTTTCTCCTAATGAAATACTGCTATCATCTATAAACAACACGGCATTGCGTTCACTAATAATGTAACATTTTCAGGCAGAAACTATTGAACAAGAAATCATTTTGTTATTTATCTTGAGAATGGGGAAGAAGACTAATATAAGATACTTAATATCTAAAAAGTTTAAATGTTAAAAAGTACATGCAATCTTTCATAATTCATGACTTCTGTGATGACAACGTTCTGGGTTTGAATCCAACATGGGTTTGGACGTTTGTAATAATAAAAATATTTCTTTGGCTGAAGCTATGCAAAGATACACATTTTGAAATATCCATTTTTTGTATTCTTTACTTGTATAAATTTTCAAGATTTCACTGAACCATGATACCAAAACTAAGAAGTCAGAGTCATACAGATTAAGCTATATATCTATTCCATATATGAAATATTCTAATAGATATATCTAAGATATATCTATTCATTAATTGCAGAAAGATGTCGATTGATCCACTCAGTTATATTATTTGTGCAGGTATCACATATGTATATATCATGCATATTTGGGCATGAATATATTTAATACATATATTAAAAATCAAGTGATGAATGACAACATCATAACTTCAGAGCTCTGGACTGGCCTTGAAGTCCACGTCACAGGCTAAGTCTGAGGAATTCAGAAACAAAGTTCTTTAGCTGTCTGATAGTGTCGAAAATCGGAGATGAATAGACCTGACTGTAAGATATTCTAAGAATTGCTGAAACAATAGGCATTGAAAACAGTGTAAGACAAATTTCACTATCATTACTTTGTTTCAAAATCTTGGTTTACATTCACACGCTTGAACTTATAGAACCTTTGAAAATCATTGAACAATATCTGAGACAGCATAATGAATTTTTTTGCAAATTGTGGAATTTAAGCAAATAATTTGAAATATATGCATCTACTTGTAAACTTTCATTAGATGAATCCAGGTTCTTGGTGAGCAATCAAAACATTCAGTACTTCATGCATTTTATTCAATTCAAGACAGAATAAGGAATAAATAACTGAAGATATTTTTACTGAGGGTGGTTAATTCCGTAATTGAAGTCGAGACAATTTAGGCCAAGTATAACATGGTTAGAATATCAGCTGTTTTCGGATGGGTGCACTCTGCGACTTCTTTCTGTTTCAATAAAATAAAACTACCTTAAGAGGGAAAAAATTCGTTGAAACGTGGAAAGCAAGCAGTTCTTTTAATTCCCATCGCAGCAAGCATGTCTGCACTCACGAACAGCGAAGGCGTTTAAAAAGTGAGAGAATATTTTTACTATTATTCAAAAACATATTTTCTAAACCTCGTTGAATTGTCTTACCATTTTCACTATACGCAAATATTTTTCCACTATTATATGAAAACATATCGACTGGGATATTTGTTCCTTGGATAGGCATACCATTTTCAAGTTGACTTGCTCCAATATTTGTTCGTGTTATCAATATTTTGAAGTAATCCTATGAAAGAAAATAATTCGAGTATAGATTGAGTAGAAACACTCTAACAATAAATCAAAATTGAAAGACCTGGCTTAAGCTTCACTTAGTATGTTAACAACTCTACATATGACTGAGATTGAATTCTTGCTTAACTCTTGGTGAAGCATAATTGAATATTAAATTGAATTAAACTCTTGGCTAAATGTTTCACGATTTATTCAACAATATGAATAGTCAACATGTTTCGAGTGTTAGCTCATTTTCAAGACTAAACTACTATAAGGAACGTACAACAAATTTATATCTATACAATGGATGTGAGTAGGAAGGATTATTGAGAATCTACTTGTTCATTTACGATTTCTTTTCTCTTCCAAGAACTGCTTATTTCAATTGCTTCCAAAAGGTCTAAACGTTTCTAAACGCAGGTAATAAAGGAAAACGTTCAGACCTTTTGGAAGCAAATGAAATAAGCAGTTCTTGGAAGAGAAAAAAAGAGATCGTAAATGAACAAGTAGATTTTCAATTATCCTCCCTAATCACATCCATTGTATAGATATAAATTTGTTGTACTTTCTTTATAGTAGTTTAGTATTGAAAATGAGCTAGCGCTCGAAACATGTTGACTATTTATATTGTTGAATAAATCGTGAAACATTAAGCCAAGAGCTTAATTTAATTTAAAACTCTACATATGTTTCGGGTGGTTAGCCAATTATCTAGAGAAATGACAATATTAACCGACGTGAATGTGCGTGATGTAGGCATGTTTATATTCATATTTTGGTATTACTCTTGATAATAGGCTTACCACCAGAAACATATGCAGAGCGGTTAATATACTCAGTGAAACTTGGGCTGAATATTTTAATTTTTATTTATTATTTAACATAATGTTTCACTAAATGGTAAGCGAAACCTCTTTGTCATTTATTAAAAAACAGTTGTCTTCAGAATTATATTGTTGCTTCACAGTTGGGTCTGGGTGTTACTCCATTTTCGAAACTTTAATCCAAAATCGAAAGAATTGAAAACAAAATTGAAAACATTCAGTCATCATTAAAAGTTTTGAAATTTTGTAAAACAGAGTCAATTGTTTCTTATTCAATTTATATTGAATTATAATTCACCAAAACATCAGAGCATAATTGAATTTATTGAGAAAAAAATTCACATTGATATCGATAATGCATTATTAATATTTTAATCTTTAATATTATTCGATGATGTATAGATTGATATTTTATATGTATTAATGTGCTTTAATATGTAGTAATATAACGAAACTACCGTTCCAAATTAGAAATATAATGATGAAAGACAAAGTGTATTTTCTCTATAATAGAATCATCATCAAGCGGTACCACAAAACAAGCGAACGAATCTATTTAATATTCAATATGAAAAAATGTATTTTTCAATGCCACTATTAGATTTCAAACAGTTCTAGACAACGAGTGAACACATTGTTTATATTCATTTTCTTAAGACAACGCTCGATTAGTATTCATTTAATGAGAAATTAAACTCGAGGAAACTGAAATAAATTGAGGTTAAATGAAGCTCTCGCACTTTGTTTTCTTTTATAATATGTAAGAGAGAGTGTGAGATTCAATGTCATTCAGAATAAGCATTTCTTCGCAGTAGAAGCCGTTGAACAAGTGGCACAGAATGCACGCGCTGTCTTCCAAACGGTCCACGCGATCGACATAACCTGACGTATTACGGTTTGTACTTGTCACACTTGAACTTGCTACTGGAGTTGTTGACTTGTGACAATTTATTTGAAATTTCAATGACAATCGATACTAGGAAAAAACATTTTAACTAAAACGTATGTTTGTTATATGCTTCATAATTTCTCTAAATGCTATTTTTTGAAATATATTTTGAAATCGATTATTATATAAAAAATGAAGACAGTGGACAATAAGTTTTCTATATGTAATATTTTTCGTGGAAATTGAAATTGTTCACATTAGATAATGCAAGATAATTTTGTAATAATTTGACAAAACATTTTTTTCGAATATTTGGAAATTAATCTGTAATAGTTAATACTTGAAAAGTAAGTGTTTTTATTCGCCTTTTATATTAACCTATAAACATTACATATTTTTTAGTTAATCATCAAAAGTTTCCTTTTAAGTACAGATGTTTTATATTCGGAATAATTGCTTTGAATAATTTTACTCGCAAAAATTTTCGAAAAACTTTTGGTAAATAGATTCCTGATTTTTTTCACAAAAGTAAAAATTTCTCAAAATACCAGCATGATTTTTTAAAGAATAAGAATATAAGGACAGCTATCTATGAACTGAAACAGTCTACAGTTGAGACTTCTGAGAGTAGAGAAACTCTAGAGGGTTTATTTCTGGACCTCTCGAAGGCTTTTGACTGTGTCAATCATGGCGTATTTCTTAAAAAACTATCAGTTTACGGAATCCTTGACAATTATCTCAAGTAGTTGTACAGTTATCTCCGTGGGAAATGTCAAAAAGTACCAATGGATATTGATGGTAAAATAACATCTACCGAAGAAAAACTTTAAGCTGGGGTTTCCTAGGGAAGTATTCTGGGACTTCTTTTATTGGTACTTTATGTGCCCGATTTGCCTGGTATGTTTTTGGAGTAACCTGAATTCTGCAGATGGCACAAATATATTGATGACAAAAAAGGTCATTGAAGGCTCAATAGCAGGAAAAGCCATCTCTGAAGCATCCAACTCGCTTGAAAAAATTATTTATTAGTTACTGTATCAACACAGATTATGAAGTTTTTGCGACTGCACATACTTAAATGAAAAAACAATTACTATGAACATCTTAAGTGAAACTTGCCTTATAAATCCCTTTGTAAACTTTTTAGGAGTTATTCTGGATTGTAATTTGAAGTGAACAGTTCAGGTACAGACTGTGAGAACACAACTGAAAAGTGGGATCTATTCATTGAGAGTTTTGTCAGGAAGATTAGGATTAGAGATGCTCCAGACCATCTTTTGCTCAAACCTCCAATCTCTTCGAAGTTATGGTGTTATCTTCTGGGGAAGTAGCTATGCAGTAACTACAGCTTTTAGTGCTCAAAAAAGGCTTAGGGAATAATACTTGAGATGAAGGTTCCTTAATCATGCCGAACAAAGTTTTAACAAATGAATGTTCTCACTGTAACGGGACTGTACATTGCTGTCTTCAATGCATTTTTCAATATAGAGAATATTTTGAAAGCTAGAGGAATTTTAATATCACTAGATATATTCAACATTTTTATTTCCGAAGTCATTTTCTGATAATTACCGAAAGGAACACTTCATATATGTGCATTGAACTTCTCATTTCTTTGCCAAGAACATATCTGAATACGGAAAGCTTCAAATGTTTCAAAAAGGGAATTTTTCATTATCTCGTCAACATTGAACCACATCACGTGCGAGAATTTCTAGAATACCCCGTGTCCTGATAATATGACCAGTAACATTAAGTTTGAAGTATTCTTCATTTAAATTTATTTGATTTTGGGAATAAATTCTATCCCGATTTACTCTCTTCCAAAACATGCGGACGCTAGATAATGATAAATGCTATAATTATTATGATTATCAATACCTAATATTCTTCGAGATATAACACATTATATTAAAAGATATATTCATTTTCTTCATTTATTATTACTGATAGAAAGACATATTGTGTCCTTGATCGTTTTACATGTTTACCATTAGATTCCTTCGACAGCAATGATTACCTTGAGTTGAAATTAATACACAATTTCAACTTACAGACACAATTTCACAGACTTCAATAAAAAAACTAATATGGTTTCAATTAAAAAACGAATGCATGTTTACTCTATGCTCCTTGTATACGATGATAAAAAATAGTGTAACAGTTGATAATGTTAGATTTGGAAGAAAAATATACAAATCCAGAAGAAACTGCAAAAGAAGGAAATACTAGTAAAACATAAATTTTTAATAATTTGAATATATATTCATTTTATATATATATTTGAATACCTATATAATCAATTGCTTTTCACACTTTTAACTAAATGAAACGAACTGTATCAACTGCAGAAGTTCACTTTTACTAAAGTTGGGTAATAATCCGAACCAATTGTTGAGCATTTGATATAATTCTCTGAAACTAAGCCATATTTTTTCTATTCAATTTATATCAGAGCTAATTTCACTAAGAGATGAGCAAATATTGATTCAACTTTGTATATATAGATTGAAAGGAGGTAAGGAGTGAACAATCGTATAAATTTGTTTTCAGTAAAATGGGTGTTAACCGACTTAGGCAATTAAAACTTCAGATGTTGTTCTCTTGTATAAGCTCTATATTTCGTCTGAAGTTTAAGACTTTCTCAGAAACAAACTGAAATTCAATATTTGTTTTAACTACATCGTGTCATTATATTCTGTCTCAACCTGCAATACTCGTTTGTATTTCACCTGATTATCCTCCCAAAAACAGACAAGGTAGGTTAGGTTCTTTGAACAGAATGCAGGGCAAGTATTTTCTTCAGATATAACAAAATCACTTGTGAGCCCAACTTTCCGTTTTTATCTTATTCTTCCTCTCTTTCATAATGTCAGATGAATGAAATTATTTCTCTTCAAGTTACCCGTATTTATTGTGATTATTATGTTCTCTAATATTTTAAACACTATATCATCTTAGAAACCATACTGGAATCCTTATTGTATGTGTAAAAAATAAGATGTATTGTACTGCTGAATCACGTTCCATCAATTTATATTTCATCATCTCCTGTCATATTTTTTCATTCACACATGTATTTCAGACATCAGAGGTCGAATTGCCAACTATGCATATTTACTAATCTTCCCTTAATCTTTTTTCCACTTCCTTTTTAAGATTTCAATCAGGTCTTCGTGGCTTAGCCGGGAGAAAATCCGACTATTGTGAGGTAGAACTCGGGTTCGAGCCTCAGTGAAAGGCATGGGTGTGTGTGTTTTTCTATGATTTGATGTAGTTTAAAAATGATATATGCTGGGTAATGTACATTGATTACAAGCCTAATTTCTATTCGGAACCGTCGTTAAGCTGAAGATCCACTCAATAATAAAAAAAAAGATTTCAACTTTTTTTCCTATCTATATGTCAGTTAATTTTAAACTATGCAACACAAATGAATATTGTTAAATATTTTTCGTAACTGGCTGTTCCTTCGCCTGAAGGAATATGAAGGCTTATCATATTATATCATATATATATTTGTGAATTTTCTCTGCTACATAAAACCATCATTCAATTTCGAGTCGATTCTTTATGCTGATGACAGCAATTTCTTGGTTATATCAAGTAATATCTCGTCCTGTATCCAGGCAGGTCAACACACGGTTTCAGCTGTAGATGATTAGTCAACGACCATGGTCTCATTTGAAATCATAGCAAGACGCAAGTTCTTCTGTGGCAGCCAGTCGGTGGAAGACTATCCTACTTTTTCGTGCCTTGGTAGCAGTTCGATCGCCTTTGAGGCCTCTGTTAATTTCTTGGGTGTTACTTTGGACAAACACCTACGCTGGCATCATCATGTTGCTATGTTGAAGAAGGCTCTGAACTCTGCTGCTTACATGTTTATCATGATCAGAAGTAAGGTGGAGGCATATGTTATGAGAAATCTTTACTTAGCAAGTGTCCAACATGTACTAACGTATGGAATTATCTTTTGGGACAGCTCATCTAGTGCCTACGAAATTTTTCTCATTCAAAAGAGGGTCTTGAGAATCATGTGCCGATTCGGCTTTCGAGACTCCTGCCGCGGAGGTTTTAGATCCAACAGAATACAAATAGTGTTTGGTCTATATATTTATCTTCTTTTTGTCTTCCTTAAGTTACAAAGAGGTTAATTTCTGCCCCATATCAATAAAAATAATACTTGGTAAGTATATCCTTTCCTCTTTCCTATTCATGGTACCAGTATATTTGAAAGGGGACCACTCTATGGCCATGCGTTTATCAAATTAACTTCCTAAGCATTTAAAAATTATTGAAGACTAGCTGACTCGGCGAACTTTGTACGCCCATTTATTTTGATCTGAATAATTTTCAAAAAGCCGGAAAGACATGTTCTACTATTTGTTCTACACTAACTTGTTCTTAATATTTATCCTGTGTGGAGCAAGGGAATTACTAACTTACGGAGGGACTGCAATACATCCTGTTATTTCAAATCAGTCGATTCATCAAAAAATTCCTATATTACCACGTTTGATGTAATGAAAGTTATTAACCTGTCCGTTCTATAATTGAACCTAATTTATAGTTCCTAATATCGTAACAAGTACTTTTCAAAATATCTCATCATTAATTATATGAGATATTTGCTGGATATAAGTAAAAAAATGTTCAGAATTTAGGCCATTCCCGGAAACCAATGAATATAGTGGCTCTGGTGGCTGTACCAATAGCGTCTATCTGAATTGTCTCTTCGCGCAATATTTGGTCTCGTTATTCTTAGTATTTTCTCATCAATAACAATTAAATTTTGCCTTGCAATATTGACACACAACTTTCATTGGTTCAATAGCAACGATTTGCTGTGAACTGTAATCTCTTCATATTGTTAATTTCGATTCTATCGATTCCATTCAACTTCATTTCGATTCAACTTCATTTTGCATTGCTCGTCAGTTTGACTTGCTCTTTTAGATCTTTGACTTGCTGCATTGCGAGTTCTGCAACTTAAGTTTGAACATCTAATACCTAGCATTCTTAAAAACGAAATTTTAACTGTAAATCAAAGAAAACTTCTTCTTTATAATCAAATATACCACGTGCTATGTTGGTATCGTGTATGTCAGTTGATTAAAATTGATAGATATAAAATTGAAGTTTTAATATTTGTCGTAATAGCTCTGAGCTAATCGAAATGTTTGACAAGATGTTCAGTTTTTTACATATACTTTTTGAGAATTAATAATTATTTCTTATTTTTTCGTTGACAATAACAAACACAACAAATAGAATAGTAATTCGTCCAGCCGTTGACTCTACATTTTATTTAGAAAACGTTTGTATGGAAAAAAGAAATGGGCTGTTTTCAGAGTTTTCTCGGCCATTATTCGACCATTCTTGGACTTCAACGAACATTTTAAAGAAAGAAGTGGCAAAATTGGTCCAGGCGTTGTTGAGTTATGCACTTACTAACACATTTCGTAATTCATTTTTATGTTATAGATATTATGTTATTCAGAAAGCGCATTTATATTTTTATCTTGATCTATGAACCTTATTCATTAAATTAATTTATTGTCGTTTGCGAAAATTTGTTTCTTTCCTTTTGACATATTTTTATTTTATTCAGTGCAATATTGTTTTGTAATGTGAATAATTGTTGAGATTAATGAATATTTTCATTATAATTATTGTACTTTAGTACCAGCAATTGATATATTGATATGTTATGTAAGTTTCGTCATGATTTTCATAAGTCAATGCGTATACTAAGCTGAAGCTTACTTCGTATAGGCAGATCCCATATTGAGGATATCATAATGTGTGTGACTCGAAGAAGGTAAGGAAGGCGAGTTGTTACTGTGGTAAGACCCAACGCAGTGCGTCTGCTAAGCTAACTGAGTCGAGAACACACGCATTCTTCGCCTGTAACCTTCGAAGTTGCCTTAACGGTTAAACTGTGCGCCATAGTCAACTGGGAATCGAGTGACCGCTAATTAATAGATCAACAGGTACTTCTTCAGGTATTCGAGCTGTTCGACCGCCAGCCAACTCCGATTTCTACTTTTCCACAGCTGAATTCGGTTACTTGACTTGTTTCGCCAGTCGCCGGTTAGTGTTTCGTTTCGGTACTTCGTCGCGTTTCTCTGTGTTCCTGATATTGATGCATTCACTGGTTTGTTATTACTTTTCTGTGTTTCGCAGCTGTTGCTGGTGATTTGATTAGTTGTTTCGCATGTCGAAACATTAAACCCGTATTTGATTATGGAAAAAAATTAAGGTAATAAATGTAACTAGTTCAATTTGCTGCATGTAATATAAGTTTATTGGTTTTGTATTTTGTAATTGGAAAGCTGGTTTTATGATTAGGTTATCTGTTACTGGAGACGATAGATTTTTTCCGAGTATCCTCCTATTTATTTACACATGTGGGTAATCAGTACCGAATGTCAACCGAAATTTAATTTGAGAATTAAGTAATACATATCGGTATAAATAGAAGAAACATGATCGATGTTGCAAGTGGAAGTTTACAGTCCATATGGAGTACTTTGTTTGAAAAACCAGGAAATCAAGGAGAAATAAGAAATGGTTTGAATTGAAGTTTTAAATATCTTACTTATTTAAAATCCATATTATTTTGAAATTTTTTGACTAGGAAAAATGTATTTCACCATTGAGTATTATTGGATTGATTACAGATACAAAATCCAGCAATATTGTAGTATGTATTTTATACTTACGATTTAATATTATTGTCGGTAGTTTATTTCTTGAAAAGTTGCGTTTGTGAATTCTTCTGAAGAAATGACCTCATTGTCGGATACTTTAGTCTTGATTATCATGTTTATAATAATTCTGTATATTTTCTGTTTTATAAGAGAGTATTTGGACTTGACACAGAAAAAAAATGTTCTAAGTTTTATCGTGTGCACATTCGTAATTTTTGATTTTATCTCTTACCAACAATAAATCTTTAAGTTTTTGTTTTTCATTTTGTTTGACATCTTAGATTAATTCTATACTGCAGAAGAAGGAGGGAAAACTGAAAGAAAAAATCAATAACAGTCGTAGTAATCATACCCAGAACAACCAATAACTAGTGTGAATTTATATATATATATATATATATATATATATATATATATATATATATATATATATATATATATATAGTGAAGATGAAACTGGGTCATATTTGGGAGCAATAATTGCTGTTACCTGTTGGAGATGAAGAATATCATCGATATGATATTCTCATACATGTGAGGTGAAACAGTTGAAATAATGATTAATATTCCCAATATAACTTTGAATTGTTAAACCAATTTTAAATGATTTTATTTTTTTTTCAGGCAATAAATTATATTTTAATTATTCCTCAGATACTTGCAGAGTAAATTTGACATGCAGTATTTGAACAAATATATAATTTGATGAAAAACTTCATGATATTTCAGCTGTACGATTTATAGTTTCTCAGTTTGAAAAAGTGCATCAAAAATACGTATACGTGTTTCGAAAAAGAAAGTCTTTCTCTTTTTGGAAGTCAATCATTTTTGAATCAATTCTTTTTTGTGGTCAAAATTCAGTACTTATGGTGTTCTGCTATAAGAGCATTGATATCTCAACTAAGTCTGAAAAAAATCAGTGAGGGTTCACTTTTTGTGGTTGATATGAGTTCCACAAGGATCTATTACAAGTGTACGAAGACTAAAAGTTAGTCTGTAAACGAACGTAAATGTAAACGTTCGTTTACAGACTAACGTCTGGATGATGAAAATCTCGAACTATAATGATAAGGCTTATTTTCCACTCGTATTAAAATCACGAATATAGTTCATGTTTTCACGCATGCATATCCACCTTTTTCTTTGTATAATAATAATATAATAATAATCAAATTTATTGAGAAACATTCCTTACATTGTAAAATTATACTCATTCAATTGATACAATAATTACAACTAAGAAAAATATGAATTATGAATGTTCATAAAAGGACTGAATTCAGTTTCGGATCTTCCATTCAACCCTCTAACAAAAATATTGGTTTAAACAAAAATATTGGTTCAGTTTTTATTTACAATAATATACAAATTCATTTGAGAAGAAAAGAAAAAATGTACCTCAGAAATATTGAACATTTGAGACAATTTGGTGGTAACAAAATAAACATTGTGATACAAAAAATTCATTCATACATTATTGCCAACATTCGAATCATCCAAGTACTCTGCCACGCTATAGTATGCCTTTATTAACATCAATGATTTAACTCTCTTCTTAAACAAATGAGATTTCAGTAATTTCAAATTTGACGGTAAATAGTTGAAGATTTCAATACTCTGATAATAGAGAGATTGCTAAAATCTAGCTGATTTATGCTTAGGAATAAGTAGCATATCACCGTTTCTTGTTGAATACTTATGATTACTATTCAATTTAATAAACCTATCTACTAAAGCTATATAATAAATATATGCGTAGGAAAACAGAATCTCTATGTTTATTGAAAGAAGTTTTTGAACTTTCCTGTACCAAATCTTTAAATGATGAGTTTCAATGTGAGTTTCCTCACATTGAGAACATCATTCAATGATTCGAATTAATGGTGGCACCGCACCGCAATTACTTGGCAGCAATTTGGCAGTACCTACATTATCTTTTTTATTGTTTTTCAAATTTTAATATAAATTTCTGTATATATATATATATATAGAAATATATATATATATATATATATATATATATATTTCTTGAAATTGATTTATTGCCTGTTTGAGGTATTTATTTTGAAAGTTTTTAGCATTAACAGGCTTTTTTAATATGAAAAAGTTTATTTCTGTTGACGTTTCGTTGTTATATTACAACTATAAATTATTATTAATTATAAATTATTAGTTTTGACAAATTTGTAATATAACAACGAAACGTCAACAGAAATAAACTTTTTCATATTAAAAAGCCTGTTAATGCTAAAAACTTTCAAAAAAAAATATATATATATATATATATATATATATATATATATATATATGAATATTCATTCATTCATTTTAGACTAGTCTGAAAAATAATGTACTTACCCACCATGTCTCTTTAAAATAATAAAAAAAAGAAGTGTGATAAATATTGAATGAACATATATAAAATATCTTCGTTTTTGATTATTTCGTTTCACTTCAAGTACCATGAAATAGTTCGGGAGGTACCGCAGATCCGCCTCTTGGTATTTGTAGTTGCCGTTTAGTATGATTCATATAATTAACAACCTTTCACTGATACACACCTCAGTAGTAGCGATTCAAAGATCCGATTAAATTATAAAAAGTTTCCACTTGAAGGACAATTTTATTCTTGTTATAAATCCGTCTGAAGTATACTTATTGACAATAACTAAGTGAATTATAGCATGTTGACTTGCTGGAAATGTCGAATTCGTTTCATAATTTTCAAGAAGAATACAATTGTGAAATTGTAGGTCATCTTATATCAACAATTTAAAAAATTTCTATCTTGATTTTTCTATATCCTTTTTTCATGAGTGCAAATATGAATCGAATAATATCAATAGTGTTATCGAGTTATATGCTGAAAGTTTCTGAAAGTGCTGCCAGCATGCCCTAGAATATTTTTCAATGTTACTTTTTGTAACAGTTGTATTGATTCTGATCTGAATAAGCTTGGCTGTCTCTGTTTGGCTTGAATCAGCATTGAATGTTTTTTCTGCTGCTTCAGTATCATCTTTTGTAGTAACTCTTATATGATTGCCAATGAAAAATTATCGAGGATATATTAACCTCAAGGTACATCAGAAAATGATGGAGTAATAGTCTGCATCAAAATATCTGAGTCATTCTAACTTCAGAATGGCACACAATATGCAATTAATAATTTATATCGAGTATTTCGTAATTTTCACATGCAGTTCGAGTTCTGTGCCATTCACTGTATATACAGAAATATTGGATAAAAATATTGAAATCTCAATGTGAAAATATGATATCTATGAAACTAATCAAGCCTTCCTTGAGAACAATTGACGATATCACGGCAAAAACACAAAAATAGCAATGAATCAAATGTCATTCATTGCTATTTGAGGCAAAATCTAATGTAAACGTATTCAGATTTGATGGCAAAAAGACGATACGAAAAAACTGAATTCCAGCGTGAATTACGTCATTAATTTTTTCAATTTCCTTCACAATTAAATCTCGTTGAATTCTTGTTGAATATGCCTATCTTAAGATTCATTCTGTGAGTTAAATTGTGCTTCATATCGGTAGGATTGTCACGATAGTTTCGTATGGAAACAGAGCTTTATCGTAAAGAAATTACATCTGTGTAGGAAAACTGACAATATTAAGGAACTCCTTATTATATGGAATAAATTTTCCTTTTATTCAGTAACATATTACGTAATATAACATGGTACTTTATATTTCAGGAAGACACATCATGGAACATCTGGGAGTCCAACCTCCTCCACTGCCTCCTAAATCTCGCAAGTCCCCACCAGCATCCGGTGCAACGGTACTAACCAACTGCATCATACAGGACGATTACAGCCACAATATCAGATTCTCGAACACTCTCGGTACTCAACAAGAATCGAAGGCAAACACACACGTGGTCAAGATTCAGATCAATCCTTCACAAGAAACATTCGCAAATGGTTCGACCGGTTCAACCAGCGTAACATGCGTGGTACAGCCTTGCATTAAAATAAGTGTAAATACATCGGAAGGTGAAATGATACAAAACAAAACAATGGTGGACTCTTCAACAGAAACAAGTGGCTTTTATTTTTACGATCAATTCCATGGGAGTGTTATGTCAAGCGGACAGATCTCTCCTAGTGACACTCTAGATTCGGGTACTTGTAGTGATCTGGATGGTACTCCTCCACCGATCTCGTCCAAAAAAAACTCGGGGATATCTGTCACTATAATTGGAGAACAAACGAAACGGCTGTCAAGCTTGAATAGTAGCGGAACAGAAGTAGATAGCGACGACAACGAAAGTAATACGAGCTATGATTCTTTGAATAACAAAAAAGTACCTCTTGTCATCGAAACATATCAAACCACGCCAGTCAAACAAAATAATTCGGGGTTTCTTCCACAAATGCTTCTTCAAGATATCAGAAACGCTAAATTGGCTGTAAATGAAATTCCATCACCCAAGTCGTTATCCATTGACGAAAAACCTTTTGAAGACCGAAAAATTGAAGAATTACAGAAGTGCAATAATATCAGTAGTAAAAACGAATTTGATACAGACATGTACTATGACTTTCATTTAAATGAAAACGTTTTCAGTGAAGAGGTTTTACCGGTGAAAAATGTTGACGTTGATGAATCTTTCGCGGGTTATAGGGACTTATTGGGAGACGGAGCTGCAACTATTCGAAGTGCAAAAGGTACAGTGCGAGGAGTAAAGAATAGAGTGCGTGCAGGGATTGCTACGTTCTTGCAAATTAATTCAAATGTTAAGGTAAGAATTCAATTGAGATTTTGTTTTATATTTATATAGTTCTAGACTAGGGAAAGTATTATAAGAAAAAAGAATCGTTCAATGAATTATACAAAAATACATTTCGATTTGCAGCACAATTTCGGGAATATCATATAAGTAATTGAAGAAAGTTTTACTGAGGGAAAACTGTTTCAAGTTTACTTTATTTTTTCATTTCTATAACATTTCTATTGTCTCTATCAATTTTTTTATAATTGAATCCAGTAGTCAAAAAAGTTTTTACAGTTCATCGTGAATTTTTTATTGTTAACAAGGTTTTTTCAATGGATAAGAATAAACTTCTTTCGCATTTTTTCCTCTTGTTGAATCATGGATTCAAGTCGGTCCACGTAATGAGTGTGAAGTACACTCAGCAACTCCACAAGCTTAACTTCTAAATCTGAGGGATAAATACAAACTACCATATTTTTTCCAGTAATGAAAAACAGATTTCTCTTTTATGTTCTCTGGGACGATTTTATTCACATTAAAACTATGGAATAATTCACACCAATATTGAAACATTCAAGTCTGAATTTTCTCACACTTTTGCGGTAAGGTATGAAAAAGAATATAATCGAAAGGTAAACAGTTATATGTAAACATTAATTCACTTTCAACAATAATTAAACGGAGATGAATAGTCGTCAATTTTTTCTATCATTAAATAATGAATATCACTCATTTCTTACAATCGTTTCAATCAAAAATCAATTCAGGATATAGTTTTGGAATTGTGGATATTTTAAAATTTTATCTGAAAAATATTCATACTATAGGAAACTTTATAGTTAACGTTAGTTATAAGGCAATTCAAATTCAGTATAAAATAAGAAATATTCAATTCAATAGTAACATATAGAGTAAACTTGCTAAAAAATTTCATCAAAGGTGAATATGAGTATTTTGAAGCAAAAATGCATTGTATAATTGAGTGCTTCGGTTTTTGCGCGCAGATTTAAAAGAAGTTAATCGAAATATGTTATGAAAACGTTGCTATGTACGAGTATTATAAACATGCAACGCGTTGATAACTAACTATGTGGAAGATGGCAGGTTCCAAAAAAGGATTAACAAAAAAATACATCTGGCATTTTTGAATATTGAAGTCATTGAAAAATCAGTGAATTTTCAACTATTTTATCACCTATAAAAGTATAAGCCTTTAAGTTCCTCATTAGATAATATCTAACAGACATGACAATGCTGCGAAAATTTTTCAAACTTTCAAATCAATGTATTATGACATATACTTATGTTGAATTTATTTCTGATAGACTCATCTTTTAAACTTACTGTTTAAGTACTGTTTAGGTGCTGCTAGTACCCATTTCGTATACTCATTTTGCATTAAATTCAGGTAAAAAAAAATCATGTTCAACTTCTTGATTATTGGCTAGTAACCTGAAACATATGAGATTATTGAAGAATTTTTTGGAGATTCATATAAGTGTTTTCGGAACGATTACGACAACGAAGGTAAAAATAAGTCTTGCATTCTTCCGTTTATCTTCATAATTCGTTTTTAAATACAAAAGATATCCACAGTGGAGAGTGCTTAGATAAGGGCTCGCTGAGAAGTGATAGCCACAACTACTTCTTGAAGCGAATGGTCAAACTAGTTGGTCACTGCTACCACTCAAAATATCTTCGACAGTTAGAAACGAAAACACGTTTCATAATGGACATACGAAGGACTATGTTTAAATTAATCAAGACTCATATTAACGTAGTAGAGATTTTTATATTGTTTAACTTTCGACACAGGCCTTGGAAACCCACCCAATCTCATGAATATAAATAATTCAAAAGCCATCTAGCTAAAACTACTGGCATCTAACAATATATAGAACGAAACTCTACGCAAACATCAGTTGATATGAATATACAAATTATAATTAAAGTACCTACCTAATATAGCAATAAATTTCTACAAATTTGAATATAAAATTATGTTTATATATTTACATAACAAAAATGTCTTTGAATCCATTCGACACTATTTCTTGAACGCAAGTTATTTAAAATTGATTAATTCAAGGCTAAGATGTCGGTGACATTGATACCACACTGCTTATAAATTAAAAGAATAAGAAAAACAATCTGAGAGTTCCGTTTCGAGACGAGACAGTGTCATCTAACTGTTACAAGCTCATAATTTGTTCAGGAATAATTTCGTGGAGACATTTGTGGGTCATACTTAACGGTTCCTGCATAAGTAGAGGACTGTTTATATAAACATTAAGGTGAATGTAATTTCTGCGCAAATTATGCATAATGTATTTGTATCACTTTCGAAATTATAAAATATTCGAATAGGTCGAATGAAAACTTTTACACTGATTTTGTAAAGTAATTGGTTGGTCACAAAAGAGATATATTTACATATAGAAACCCCTTGCAAAAAATATTTGACTCTACGATTATTCATTACTCAAACACTCTGGCATCCTAGTTATTTCTTAGCTATGGATAGAAAATATAACTTCAAATCAAGAAGAAAATTAGAGATTCATAAATTTCACAAAAGTGTCTTGGATAATATTATTGTTATCCGCGATTTCAAGCCTTACAGTTTCACACTCCATCACATGGGAACTTTCACTTATCCCAGATATTATCATAGAGATTAAGCTTCGTGGCGGCCCATTTCAAGTTATCAGGCCCTTGGCGGCGGTCCCCATGGCGGCGATACTCACTGCGACGACCTTTTGGCGTTGATTTCCAGTATGTCTTAGAACTTTTCTGACAGACCTTGCTGTGGCAAGCAGCGCCGATGTCTGAGATGTTCGCCGAGCCCTAAATCTCTGATATTTTTCAGAAGATTTTTCGGGATTATACCAGTGAATCCCAAGAGAATTGGAACAGTCCTGACCACGTTCATGTTCCACTATCCCCGCACTCTCACTTCAAGTTCTTGATATTCTGAGATTTTTCAGCATTCTTCACAACTGGGTTGTTCGCCTTTTAACTTCCCTCGTTTCTTTTGGTACCAGGTCATGCCTATTATTGGGAAATGTTTGATCGGTCAAGATAGTAGATGAATATTTAATGCCAGTTCTTGATGCACAATCGTTGCTACGGCGTCATGTCCCTCTTTGTACTCCGTTGATACGAATATTTGACATCCGCTTGTCATATGTTGGATTGTCTCTAGGATGTTTGTTATCTGTATCGGAACCTGATGTTCCTCACTGTATCGTCTTTTACGATGTGTTTCTAGTAATTACGGGTAGAAATAACCTGCTCTTCAATAGCTAGAAGTGTGTCCTCAGTTGATAGATTGATGATAACTTGGCCTTCACCCAGTTTCAGAGGAGTGGTGTTATCAACTTGGAGACCACTCTCTGCAGATGTGAGTCAACCGAATTCTTGTGGAAACAGTCTCGAAGATTCCCTATTTACTGGTTAATCAAGTTACCTCATGTCCTGGTAAAGTAGTCCTTTCAACTGCGCTTTTGGTGGTGGTTATTAAACTTCGTGAGCAATGTTATGATCTGTTGCTCCTGGTTGTCAACTTTAGTTCTGCTGCACTGTACTACTCGGAATGAGTAAACAAGAACTGAACAATCGTAGGTGTTGATGGCCTTGTTTATTGTCAAGTTTTGTTTTCAGCATGTCTCTCAGTCTCTTCGTGAATTCAGTGCGAATTTCTTCCTTCATTTTACTTGGATGGCTTCCGTGTTGTTATGTTTGAAGTAAAATCCGTTGTTGGTAGAATTCAGTTTTCGCGGTATGGGATTCATCTGCCTGAAATATTGCTCTCTTTATTGGTATGGTCTATATAGAAGTTGACTCCATTCAGATCAGGGTTTCCAAAACTTTCTTTACTACTCCCCCTCCTGTTAAAATGGAAACCATCCACGCCCCCCTTCACAGTAAATTTTATGGGCATGTGAAAAAAAACCAACAATTACATTGAAAACAAAACGTGTATTTTTTAATAACACAAAGAACAACATCTGAAGAGTAAATTTGAAAACATAGTGTTAGAGAAAAACATATACAAAAAGAACATAGTAAACTAGTGAGATGAGTGGGCTTGCAATTTATCCACTAGTAAAATTTAGTTTATTTAGATATTTTTATTTTCAACTGTTCTTGTGCTCACGCCCCCCCTGACATATCTTCACGTCCCCCAGTTTGGGAATCCCTGATTTGGATGTATTAAGGAAGACCACAATTACCGCTCATTACCTTCTTATTGTTATCATTTTTATCATTATCATAGTTCTAAGAGCGGAGTTCACAGACCTATAACGGCCACTGAGCCATAATATGAAATATAATTTCGTCTGAAAGGATTTATAGTGCGACTGAAAACACCTGATTGATCTCCACAAGAATTATTCAATTCATTAGGCACATCATTTGAACAACTAAACTATTGTCGAAGATTTGATAGAGCTGACTTATTGAACAGTAATATCAAATCGACACAATGCGGTTTCAATTCGAATAATGAGTTAATTGAATAACTTCTGTAGAATTCCGGCATTACTTTCAAATTATAATCACTCGTTAACAATGTTTCACCAAGTGTTATGCGATAGAAAAACAGACGATAATAATATCCTTTATTTAATACATACGATATGTTAAGGAAAATACTATCCACTTACTGTACCTGTTAAAAAAAACGGTAGTTCATTATTGCTGAGAGTAATAATGAAGTACCGTCGAGCTGAGCAACGAAAAAATGTGTTTTTCGAATTAACTATATGAAGCTCTGAATATACATAATATATATGAGCTTCGCTGAATTTGAAAAGGATACAGTTGTGCAGTTGTTAGAGTGATATTCTGAGAGATCCATAATTCGCATATTATTTTGAACTTTTCGAACCGATTAATGGTTTTGAATATGAGAAGGTTATAACAAAATCCAGCTCGAAATTACTAATAACATTTTGGTTGATATTCAGAAGTTACCCACATTTTTATTATGGTTTCATGAAAATGAATTGATTATTAGTTTCTCTTTATTGGGGTTCTGATACATTCAGATTAAAATCCTAGTATTCGAAGTTGACAAATACTATGTTCACTCATAGACTTTTTCTTTATGTTGTTTTCACTATTTTATTCAATTGAATTGGTGACAATATGTCTATATTTGATTCTGTTAATTGTTGACATATTGCTGAAGCATGAATTACTGAAAGAAATTCATGTATGAATAAAATTCAATATAATATCAAATTTATTTTTATTGCATGAATACATGAATTCCTGCACTTGTTTGGAATTGTGGCAAGGAGCCAGGTCATGCTGAAATGTTCCATCAAACGTTTTCATGAACGGGACAATCCTGGTGCGCAATATTTCCATATATTTCACTGAATTTATCATCCGGGAGGTAATAGTCCAGTGCCATTGGTTGTGAAAAAACCCCAAAACTCGAAGGATGCTTTACTGTTTGCTGGATATGATCAGGCCGCAAAGTTTCCACATCACTTCGTCTAACAACACTTGATTTGTACCCTTGAACAAACAAATGTATCTCATCACTAAAAACCACCTTCTTCCAGTCGACCACAGTCTACGCACGGTAGTTTTTGGCCCATGCCAAATGTTTCTTCAACATTTTCTGGGTAAGCAGTTTTCTTCTTGGTGTTCTTGCCTTACGGCCAACCTCCAGTAGTCGTTTTCGCATAGTTGAGGTGCTCACCCCCACACTAGAAACCATTAAATCCCTTCGAAGATCAGCGCTTGTCTTTCTCGGATTAATTATGCTATTTCTTATCAACAATTTGTCTGTTCTTGGAGTAGTTTTGCGTTTGCGGCCACAGTTTCCTTTTCGTTTTGGAGATGAAGAGCCACTTTCTTAAAATGTTATTAAAATTCTCGAAACGCTGGACTTTTCCACACCAACAGCTTCAGCTATATCTCTTACAGTCATTCATGTGTGTTCATAAAGCGCGATAATTTTGGAACGCTTCCTCGGAGTGATATTCATTTTTGGACAAGAAAATACAGCACGTATCAAAATTGAAACCACCAACTGTCGAAACGGTAGACTCACAACTGAATTGCTGGCGAGGTGAAACCGGTCAGAATGTAAATGATGGTCAAGGTCGAACCCTCACGGCACCTCAGGTAGTAAACAAGCAGGTGTCAGGGTGTTTGGGCCACCCTGGTACTCAGATAGTTACTACAGTAACTCAAACGAAGAAAAAAATGTTTGTCCCAATTAATTCGAACAGCAAAGTTAGTTACTTGGCTAATATTCTGAAATAAATAACTATTTGGTACAGTTTCTACTGTAAAACCTCGAAATGGAATAGGTAACAGGTGACAGCATATTTTGGAATTTCAGCCAATTATATCAGTTGAGTGGTTCAAAATTATAATTCATGTGGAATCGTAAACGAGATCTATATTTTGGACATCCCTATATAGAGTATAAAGTACGTGATCAATACACGTTAAAAACTTTTCCTCTGATCATAATTGGTGGTCATAATATAAGAACCACATAACCCTGGAAACATTTCAGACAAATTTGAAATATCTCTGTGTAAAAGCGGAAAAGTTTAACGGAGTTTTTCAATTATGAACCATGAATTTTAATATTCAAATACCAAACAATGATGTCTAACATTTAACTACGCTACGCTCGGAAGATGAATTTGTATGGATATTTTTACCTACTTGTTTGAAGTTCATGACTGAAATTCCTAGAATTATGTTTATTTGAATTTGCATACAATTACTTCCGCTTGAGAACATGAGCTTGAAAGGAAAATTAGAAAGTGGAATTTTATTTATATTCAGATGAATCAAGTTCAACGAGTATACAGAATTTTCTTTCATGACAGAATATGACTTCAACCAATATTTTTTACCAATTTAGTGCAATATGGAATATTCTATGAAAATTTGTAACTGAGAAAATGAGTGTACTATTTACCTGATTGTGATAAAATCTGAGATTGTGATGAAAAGGCCTAACTATGATATTTGATAATGATAAAATAACCATATTGTGGTAAAACCTGAATGTAATTTAAAAAAAAAGATTTATGTTGTAGATAAAATGTCTACTTATATTTTACTTTTGTTTTCTCACTTACCAAGGTTATTTTAATTTTTTTCGTACCTTTGGGTATTATTTGTGACTTATTTTTTGCAAAATAAAGTAAATCTTGATTTTTAATGAAATTGTTTTGATAAAACCAAAATATCTGTTAATTGACTAATTGACACAACTGGAAACTGAAAAAACATAACGATTATTGCACTTACTTATAGAAGAAGAACTACACATTTAAATTTGTCACGCTCTAAGTTATCAATTATTCCTGCAAGAAGGTCATAATCCAAAATGAATGCAGTTTTAATTATTATAGAAATATTTCATTATAGCAAACACCTTCTATGATACATTTTCTCTTACTTTAGAATCATATCTTTCAAAAAAAAATCGCAAAGTTAATATATTTGAATGTAAATAAGAAGAGATATATAACATAATGTTCAAATTGTGCATAGCGAAAAATCACTGATATGTCGCTGTTGCAGCAAATAAGCTATATACACGATTACCTATATACCTACTGTAAGGTTTCGTACTAATTTCACTAAAAGTGAATTTTATTCAGTGAATATAATGCAGGAAAGTTGAAGGTTTCATTGAAAATAATTTTTTCATGATATCGTGGAACCGACTGAAGCATGAACTATTTAGTTCAGGAGCACTAATCACATTATCTCTTATGGACATGTAGAAAATAAATGAGCTAAATTTTTTTCAGTTTTCTTCTTGAATTCAATTGAAATCTTTACTAGCTTTCGAGAATGAAAAATTTGATTTTCTAATGTTTGTGAAACCAATGGAAAAGTTGCATTAGAAAACTGGTAGACGCGGAAGAGGTATTCAGGCTGCGAAATCGCATTTTTCATGATTTCAAATAAGTTCGAAAAGCAAATTCCTCAACATATGGAAAAGATGTCCGGAATCACTTCGAATATTTGATGTTTTTGAAGGGTCTCATTTGACCTTTTCGCTATGGGAATGTGTAGAATTTTTATAAAAAACTTCCTGCTCACTCTGCTTTAATTCAGATCTTTCAAACAAGTAAATTTTCTCCACACACAAAAAAAACTACATATCCGCTGCACGAGTTTCATGTTTTTCAGGTGATCTTTGTGGCCCTTCGTATTTCTTACTTGTTTGAATTACATATAACACAAGCCTCTTCGTTTAATTTCAACATTCACGAATTATTCACACTAGTAAATACTGAGACTGTTAATCGAAATATTTCGAATAAAACTCTCAGGGAACTGTCTACACAAATGTTGTCAATGCGAACGGACCTATCAATTTCGATTATTTAGTTCGCTTCGAAAAAATCATCGATCTTGTTCAGTGATAAGAGGATACAATTGTTTCATCATTATTATGTCTTGATTAACATATTTTAATCAATCAATCAAAAATGGATGACTTTCAAAACGGCCACAGGTTCTATATCCGAATGAGGAATAACTTTTTGTGAAAATTCACGTCAGCTCCCTCTATCGAAAAAAGACGTATAAACGCTCCCTATCGTTCTAGATTTCTACTTATGACAACATTAGTGCGAGTACATGGACGTTTCATTCGAACACCAGAGAAATCACAGAAACACGAAGTATTTAGTATCATATATTCAATCACAATCGAAATAATTTGAAGCAGAACGCTGTCCATACAAATCATCAAGGTTAATTGAATGTTGAACATTCAATTCATTTCTTTATCAAATGTTTTTTTGATACATTCTTACATGATTGAGAAATGTTGTGCAAGAGACATTACATTCAAAAATTTTTTTCAACTGAAATTGTTACATAATTTTCATTTTGTCGTATTTATGAAATAAAATATTCTGTGTTGTATTCATGATACTCGAAATAGTATGATTTTTTTCACAGTTTATAGACAATATCCCTACTGTCGAATATTTTCGGAATATGCGATACTTTCAATTCCAGGACGCAACTGAAACAAACTAATACACCCTCTGATCGGGCGAAGCGTAACTTGTTTACAGTCTCACAAAGAGTCTGCCTAAATTATAAATCTCGTAATAAATATCTCGTCGTGATCACGTGAACATGATTGTTATGATAGGTTGGCTCTTAGGGATGATCGTAGTATGTTACCTAACAATAACCGGTATATGAACACAAAGGAATGAATATACCTAGTGATGAAGTCCTGAAAAAAGGTTGGAATGAATCATACTATTGTATTCAATATCACTTAAATAATTGGTATGCATATTTTCAATGAGACACGGTTGATTTTAACCAGAAACAAATACCTGAAAAGTTATATTCTTACAGTTCAGCTTTTCCAACAAGATGAATCGAACTTTTGTTATCATAGAAATTTGGCTTGACACTTGCAGATAATTCTTTCAATGAAAATTAAAGATTCTGTCGCCAATTGTAACATTCCATGTTCAACTTGAGATATCTCGAGAAGTAGTTACATTATCACTGTGAGACAGTTGACGACATTTGCAAAGACAGTATTAGAGAAACGAAAAAATATGTCAAATTGAATATAAACTTAAATTCAAACATTTGAACTTATGAATTACACTTTATTGACTACACAGCATGACGCGTTTCGTCGTTACAAACGACTTCTTCTTTTCATTAGTCGACTTTACATATCGACTGTTAGCATCAGAAGAAGTCGTTTGTAACGACGAAACGCGTCCTGCTGTGTAGTCAATAAAATGTAAATTATAAGTTCAAGTGTTTGAATTTGAGTTCATATTCAACAAAAAAAAAAGTTCAACCTGATTTTTCCACTTCCTTGAAAAGTTGTTACAAACATTTGAACCTACTGGAAAACTACCACTTCTCTCAACTTGTTATTAAATTGTTGAGTATATAGTGGGTACTACAAGCAGCTGAATAGAGTACGAGAAAAAGTAAGTCTAAAAGTACAAGTTAGAGTTAGAGAAATAAAAACTCGAGTTCTCAAATGAAACTTCCTGTCTCGTTGTTCTATCGAATCGGGTACATAGTTTACTTTGTTCATTAGGATTTAATATTCATATTTTTAGTTTGTAATTGTATGGTTGAAATAATTAAATTAAAATTTATTGAAACGCCCTTTATGTGTATCATATACATTATAAAATACATTGTATATATTTCTTATATAACATATAGAAAATATCGGAAGATTCATCCGTCTTACGGAAGAATCTTCGATACGAGAAGACTACGAATGCAAGTAATAATGTTGTGAATAAGCCATAAACACTTCAAGTGAAAGGTGAACGACAGAAAATGAGGACCCATTGCAACTTATTCCAAGTCGCACAAATAGAATTCCAACATGTGGCATCACACAAGAATCGTACCATCAATTTACCAAGATTGGAACAAGATATCAGCTGTTTAGCGAAGTTGAAACAGCAAACGTCATTGAAATTATGCATAATTACCTATAATTATTATGTGCCTTTTCGAATAGACTTCAGACTAAAAAACTAGTGCGATTAACTTAGAAACGGGGTTATAAAGTCTCATCTAAAGGATTAAGAATTAGTGATTTTTTTTATCTGGACTAATGAAGTTTAATGCAGAGCTCCTGCTCATAGGATCGGATCGGATCTCGATACACATTAGTAAACTAACAATGCGTACATTTGTGAAAAACATTTAAATCCCATTCGTTACATGGCGATTTTTCACGACAAAATCTTTCTGAAACCCGTCGGAAGCCTGTTATAGTTAGAAGATACGCACTGATGTTACACCACACCAATTGTTGAGATTTATTTGTCGTTAATTCAATCGCTATTATGGAGTGGACGGAACAATTATGCTTGGTAATAATTGCAGAGTTTGAAGCGACAGTAGATTAGTGCAAAAAGGAATGTTTTTCTGTCAGTACTAAGGAGAGATTACTTCAAAATTAGGCAGAGCCAATGAAGTAATCTGCTGCATCAACATCGATTGCACTAAAAAAATATAATTGTTCTGTTTTAAAGACGAAACGGCAGCATGTTCCTTCCATAAATGGCGCAACAGTGTATAAATACACTATATTTTTGACACGCTGTATCTTCGGTACGTAACAAACAAGTATTACGGGTAGAATTAAGATACGAAGATATATTCTTTATCTGTACGCACCGTGATATTAGTCTTCGGCTCTTGTATTTGTATGTAATGACAAACAAATTGTGCCAGATTGCTATTTCACCAGTTGACTATCTAGCAGCTGCTTCTCTCATACGATTTTCGATGACTCTCTATACAATCTTCGATATCGAAAAAACTCATTTTCATGAAACTTGTGGAACTAGGTGAACATCCGTGAAGATGACCATTGTGAACTAATGAAAATCATTGATTTTCATTAGTCATAAATTGAGTCAATGAACTTGAGTCAACAGTTCCACAGTTGCCAACTATCTTCTACTTCTACTTGTAATTTCAAATTAAATAAAATCTTTGTAACCTCTTTCTACAATTCACCTGAATTTAAAAAAACGTATCGAAGGATTGTTGGTATCTTGGTCTTCGAAATGAAAAAAAACCTGCGTCCTAAGGAGGTTCATTTTTTGGTCTTAGGTTTCTGGTGACAGGATTCGACGCATCATTGGGCCTTTATTTCATAGATAAAATTCATAAACGTTCAGGCAATATATCAAAAGATAGATAGATAGATAGATAGATAATTTATTGCATGTGTTACAACATAGCGCTTACAATTGTCACGAAAGAGAAAAAAAAATTTATAAATTTGAAAACAGCAATATAAAATTATAAATACATCATACATATACCACCATATAATCATAAATAAAATGGACTTATATAGAATACAAGAAACACACAATATAAACAAACAAACCAAAGCAAACAAACAACTGTGTTCGGAAACACAACAATAAATGATTTCAAGGCGACACCATCGAGTCAAAACGGAAAGAAAGATACTCCTGAAAATCGTAGAAGGGGTGCTCAAGTAAGAAGACTCTTATGGTCCTTTCAAATTGAGGAGACGGCAAGATCCGAATATAATTTGGTAACTTGTTGAATAATATTATTGAAAAGTAAAAAGGCCCTTTCTGAGACTTTGTGAGCCTACAAAAACTTGGCCTCAGGCAGTATCTATCTCGGGTGGCAATCCGATGGCAATCCGCACCCGAGCGAGATTCTCCAACGAGACCATGAGCGAACATGAGCCCCTCAAAAATATAAAGACACTTACAGGTAAGAATTTTATATTTGCTGAAAGCAGTTCTACAGTCGTCACGACATTGAAGAGAGGAGATCATTCTTACTGCTCTCCTCTGGAGAGCAAATATTCTGTCTTTTGATGCACATGTGCCCCATGCCAGAATGCCATATCTCATTCTTGCTTCTATTAATGCGTAGTAAGCCACTCTTAGGATACTGGAGGACAATCTACCTGATAAGCGTCTGAGCAAATATATACTATTGCACAATTTTCGTGCTAAACATTCAGTATGTGCCTCCCAGCTCAAAACTGAATCCAACGTCATTCCTAAAAATCCAAATTCCTCATGACATCCCGTTCCTTCACACGCTTAAGCGTGAATACCATTTTGGAGGTTTTCTGTTCATTTGCCACTAGTCTATTCGACATGAACCTGTCGAAAACCATTGACTTTGCCAAATCACCTTCCTTTAGCAAAGTTCTCCACTCTGCAGATGTAACAGATACAGTTGTATCGTCCTCAAACAAAATTGTGGAAAACCTCTCTAGGTAAAGAGGGAGATCGTTTATAAAAACAAGAAAAAACGAAGGCCCAAGGACAGGTCCCTGAGGTACACCCAATGAAACATTTTGGTGGTCAGACCACTTATTGTTGAAATATACAGCCTATGATCTGCCTGACAAGTATGATTCGATAATAGCGCAGCAGTCATTCGAACAGCCATATCCAGCAAGCTTGCGCAGAAGAATAGAGTGTGTTATGCGATCGAAAGCTTTCGTCAAATATAAGAAAAGGGAGTAGCAGCAAAATTGAAGAGCAGTTGTGATATTGCCACCAGCATATCTGATCAGCAGTTACATTCGTGGTGTATAGTGAAGAATATTTTATTGGATATTTACACTGTTGTGTCAGGAAACTCATAGAGTGATATATATGAATGGGTATTTTTTTTTCTATACAATATGTTACCAGAAAAGATTTCATAATTAACTTCAACTAAAACCTGAATGTTAGAACTATAAAAAAAGGATCCAATACATGTCATAAATAAATCAAATTATCAAAAAACCTAGGAGTACATTGAACTGTTCCGTAACAATTAATTATTTTTGCGCAACTGAAAATTATCATTGAGTATTTGTTCTACATTCAATACTAAGAAATATCAGTTCACCGAACTTAATATTTGCATTATTTTCTAATCTGATTACCTTTCCTGATTCATAAACGCATTATGAAAGTTGATCATATAATAAGACATCTTACACGATATGTTGTTATACTCGTATCTCTCGAGACTAGACATATCGAACTTGGATTGATTAGATTCTGTTGATTCGGCATCTATCAAACAGTGATTCTCACGAAGTTAACTTTTCCATTAATGTGAAAATAAATAGTCATTGACCTGTGAATTGACGCTTATAAAAATTCTGCTCAGAATGATGGTGAATAGGTGAATCTAAATAAATATACGGATTTTGGGTATTTCAATAATATTATATATATTATATATATATATATATATATATATATATATATATATATATATATATATATATATATATATATATATATAAGGAAATGAAATTTTTGTGCATATTATTTTACATATCTAGCTTTGAATTTTTCAAATGAATGTTCTAGTTTTCATTTTCTTATATATATATATATATATATATATATATATATATATATATATATATATATATATATATATATATATATATATATATATATAGATGAATGTTTCACGGCTGTAGATATATATTTTCAGTGTTTAATTGAAATTGCAGTCTAGTGCAGGAAAATCAGTTACCTCTTTAGTATTTCCCAGCTTTCGAAAATGTTTATTTTTTTTATCAGGGCTAAAATAGTACAATATCAACAGTTTATATAACAAAGCACTGTCGAAAATTTTTTTACAATTACTATAAAGTTAGTTTGAAAGTACATATATTGCATTGTTAGTGTCGTTGCTTCCTTCAACTACCTAAGAAGTAGAATACAGTAATATTCGAACATAATGCATTTGGGTAAAATTGTACTCATTTTCAAAATTCAAAAAGCAAGTGTACTTTCAGACTAATTTCACAGTAGTTAATTGTGAGAAAAAATTTTGATATTATAAACTATAGATATTTGATATTATGAAATTTCATATTATCGATTTGATATTATGAAATTTTCGAGTTATATAAACTGTTAATTTTGTACTATTTCAGCCCTGAAGAAGAAAATAAACATTTTCGAATGCTTGAAAAATACTAAAGAGGTAACTGATTTTCATGTCCTAGACTGCAATCCCAATTAAACACTGAAAATATACATATACATATGTGTATGATGTTTCTTGATAATATACTGAAATAGGGGTGGTTCTCAAAACCAATTCAAAAGTAAAACTCCATATGACATCATGTCTAATTTTCAGATTTTCTGAGTTCGAGAAAGTATCAAGGAAAAATAATTTTTTCCTTGATACTTCCTTTTTTAATCCATTTCTCGTAAGCGATTAAATGAAATGTAAATGCAACCTGTATCTAAAAAGTAAGAACATTTAAAACATATATCAACATGAACTTTATGCTTTTTACAAGAACGAAACATTATGTTTCAAAAGAAGCATCCTCTATATACGTGTACATGTAGTTATATGATTCTACGATGTTCAAAAACCGCCACTATTTGACTCACCGTGTGTTTTTTAGAGTGAAATCTGAGTGGATAATTTCCTCTCATATCAAAATGAAGCTGAGAATTTCCAGAAAGCTGCCTGCAGTATAGAGAAACGTTAAAGAGAAATAACTCTCTACACACTTACTATTGTTTATAACTACAAATTACAATTTCGAGTGTTAATTAACCAACGAAAGAACAATAAATATGAATATATATATATATATATATATATATATATATATATATATATATATATATATATATATATATATATATAAAAGGCACAAGTAGAATTTTCGTTATAACTCGCTATTTAATTATAAGCAGCCGTTGACACTCGTTTCGAGCTTATTGTCTCTCCTTAGAACAGCGTAGCCAAGTTCAAGGTGTACGAACCTGGAGATGGAATCAACATTTAAAAAAATATCACGCCTATAGAAGAAGTCTCCTGGTTAGGCTCCCTACGTGAATATATATATATATATATATATATATATATATATATATATATATATATATATATATATATATATATATATATATATATATATATATATATAATATTGAATATATTTTCGACCGGAACAATTCAACATTCAAGAAGTATTATCGGGAAGCGGTCAGTGAAAATTGAAGTCTCAATTATCCTCAATATTTCGCTATTTATTTTATGGCTTCTTCAGAAGAAGGTACAAAGTATATTGTAAGTATTGAAAGTTTATGCAGACAAATTATGTTATTATTTTTACAATATACTTTGTAGCTTCTTCTGAAGAAGCCATAAAATAAATAGTGAAATATTGAGAATAATTGAGATTTAAATTTTCACTAGCCGCTTCCCGATAATACTTCTTGATATATATATATATATATATATATATATATATATATATATATATATATATATATATATATATATATATATGTTTGCTCTCATCAATTTGACGTAGTCAATTTCAAGATTAAGATCTTGCAGATGAAGAAACAAAACTTCTGCATGAGAAGTGACTATTGTGACTTCAGCTTGAAGAGTAATTCAAAAAATTCATAAATGACTATGTATTTTACTTTGTTATAGATCCTTAATTTTACGAAACATCGAGCAGCATTTTTTCTTTTCGAAAATGCGTTCAGTATCTTTCGAATTGGAATATGAGATGATATGAGAAATATCTGATTTAGTAGCAATTCCCACATGTTCGTAGGTGTGCAATTTGCAATAATTCCAAACATCCTTGTTGCGATAACTTACTTGAGACTCGCAAATTCTGAGCACGCAGCAGTATACCCAACTAAAGTTATAATTAACTCTTATGATGATCCTCAACTAACCTAAACTTTCGGGGATCGATTGGGAAATGGATTGAAATTCAACTTTACTCTGGACTATCACTTTTAATCTTGATATTTGTACACTTATGTAAATGTTAAGTTTTCTTGTCTTCATTGTTGAGTAAGAACTCGTATGTAGGTGTAGGCTCAAGAATGAATACAAAGAATAAGAGATGTTTATCTTAGAAGAACGTTTATATCGATTTTCCGGTTTCATTCATATGCTGATGGCGTGTAAGAGAATTGAATTTGCATGCTTGAAGAAGTGATGTTGGAGTATTTCGCGAAGAAGTGTTTGATTGAAGTCTTTCGACCACATCCTTGATTCCGCTTTCTTATTCAATGTGTGACGCATTTTAAATACTGTTTAAACAATTAATGGAAAGAGTTTTCGACACGAGTTCATCGTGTGGATGATTATTTACAATTCTTGAACCAGTTAATTTACCCTGAGTATCTTTGCAAGGAATAAATTGAAGGAAAACTTCATCAATTATTCGGAACATTCAGTGAAATGTATGGAGCATATTTTGCGTAAGAGACTGTTGGAGTAATATTCAGGATTTAATTCAACTTCAAAGCAGGTGTCTTTGAGTATTTTTTTGAGATTAGAAAACTCATCCTAAAAGGGTGTTTTGAAATTTCATAATTCACTTAAAGGTGTTGGAAATGTAGATTCTTCACTATTTTGTCCAAATTCTATTGCCTATTCATTTAATTCCGAATTCTAAAATCATCTATTATAGAATGGAAATTCAACAGGTAAAATTAATCGGATTAAATTCAAAAGAAGAATATTAATAATATAATAATTAATGTTCCGAGGGCTGAAACAGAAATATAAAATGTGAATAAAATGAAATAGTATAAAATAAAATTAATAAATTCTTACTGCCGATGGACAGACAGATGGTTGAATCAGAAATCGAATTCACATGACGTTTAGGTTAGTAATATATCTTTTACCGTTTTCAGGTAAAAACTGTTCTTCAAACAGTGAATTCATCGTTTGCTATGGTATAATGTATATACATATATGATCGACACACAAAAATAGAATATAGAAAATAGCCTAACACTTAAGTTCATTCTTCTACCATTAGCCTCGTAAGTGGCTCATTTCGTCAAACGAAATGCCCTTCTCAGTGGCGAGTTTTGATTCAAGAGATTGAAGATTTGGTCGAGATTGAATATTCAAGAATAAATGTTTTTTCAATATTATTCATATTTCGATTCCTGGATTTTCTTCCGATTTTTTTATGGGAGCAATCTGAAGCTGTATGAGAATTTATGACCACACTTTTCATAGCGTTGATTTTTCTGTTACTATGGAAAATTAATTTAACTAGACGCTAAGCTTTCTCCGCGAATAATTTCACAATACAATCGATTATCAGATTTCAAACCAAATAAATCCGCCACAATAATTGGAAGCAGTGAGAATTAAACAAATCGAAGGAATGCGTACTTATGGTTTGATATCGATGACTAACTTTTAGTAAACTTTCACGAAGAACCGATAATTTGTGAAAGAAAGGGGACCACGGTGGCCACATTGTTTTACGAACCACTGGTGCGTTTTATGCACGACTTCCTTGTTGAGGTAAAAGGTGCAATTCTGTGAAACACCATTAGTCATTGGAGAGGTTGCGAGATTTATTGATTTTCTGAAGGTGTAGAATAATACTGACGTTTTCCGATTCACACATACATGTTTTCAAATGGTTGGGAACAAATCATTTTTTGCGAGCTTCTCTTCACCAAATGGTTGGATAACAGTTTAATCTCCTTGAAGCTAAAGTGTTGAGTTTGAATCCCGAATAAGGTCTGTACGCTAATGTATAGGGACCGGATTATATGCATCTGCATATTTGCATACGCGTTGGAATATTTAAGCCATTCTCTGTGGTAATAGCATATTTCATATAAGATCTGTTATGATGCATATTAGCGGTATAATTACATCATTTTTCCGAATGCAGTGAACTCCCCTGGGTTCTGAAATTGATAAAAATGATAATATTGCGAGTGCGACCCAATTTAATAGTGATAAAATATAAGTGAAAATATATATGAATCTTTCCAAACAATGAATGAAATTTGCCGAATCAACTCCCTATGTCGAATGAACTCGTTTAGTTTATGCTTTGCCACGTAAACTTAATATATCTTATAATATAAAAATGAATCGCAAAATGCGGGTAAGCGCATAACGCCTGGACCAATTTTGCCAATTCTTTTCAAATCTCGCCAAACTCGGAATAAAATTGAACGGAATCGATGGAATCGAAATTACCAATATGAAAAGATTGCGTTTAACTAAAGATTAACAGTTCACATCAAATCGTTGCTTTGGACCAATGAACGTTTTGTGTTAATATTGCAAGGCAAAGTTTCATTGTTATTGATAAGAAAATACTACCAATGATGCGACAAAATATTGCGCGAACTGTCAATTCAAATAGACGTTATTGGTACATCCACCAGAGCCACTATACTATACACGGGGCAGGGAAAGTTCAATAAAAACTTTTCGTAACTTTCAATTGAAGTTACGAATCTGATATTTTATATTACTTACCTTTATATTGATGAAGATTTCTTCACTACTCGGTAGATGTCTATTCTCCCACATAACAATTCTATCAATTGATTTCTTTCACAACACTTATAATATAATTATAATAATTAATTATAATTATATTATAAATTATTATTATGAAATAATTATAATAATAAAAAACATTATCAAATATAATGATCTAAATCTAAAATGTCAATATCTAAATGTTCAATTATAATAATAAAATAGAAAACAAATCACTCATTGAAAAAAAATCAAGATACCTCACTGTTAAGATTTAAGTACATATTTACGATAGAAACAAGTGAGTACCAGTGCAAATCACAGCAGCTTGATATCTGGTTTACAGTAGCACATACAAAGCTAAGCGGCGATTGCGAGAGAAGGTTGGTTCTGAGGCTTTTTGAATCAAAAGTCTGTCTTATTCTAGTACACCTAGGAGGAACGAAGAAATTAGGTTTACCTAAGTTTAAGATTATCAGTGAGCAAATTGAATAAAAATTTCAATGCATTCAAACTTCTCCTGGTGTGGAGGCTTCTAGTGTCAAACTTCGATAGCAAACAAGCGTGATCACAACCCAATCCAAATATAGGTGGATATAAACCATCCTCTCGAAATGCGAGCCATTTCAAGAACTTCCTCTGCAGTGCCTCCAGGCGGTTTAAACTTGGTGAAACATCTTCAAAAATCATAATACAATTCAATTGATTAAACACTCAGTATAACTCTTGATGATGCGTGAAGTCTATGTGGAATGTCTCACACAATTTATTTATAATTTGGCGAGTCATTTGATACAACATCATACAAATCAATCTATTTTGGAAAAACTGCAAACCTAATACATATATTTCAGAGTATAATGAACTATGAGGAAATATTGAAATGATTTCACCACAAACGCATCTGCATCAACAAACTCATCATGCTTTTGTGTCATGGTCACGATATCATCATATCTTCTTTCATACACATATGACACATACATCAATTGAATGACCACAGTTCCATATTGTTCCATAGTTGAGAAAATATGATTGGGACTACTTGACTCAATTCTGAAAAATTAATTACTCAAAAAAAAAAAGATCGAAATGTTGAATTTAAATGTAGCCAGACAGATTTAGAGTATTTCACTTTTCAAGGATTTTCCTTCAAATGTTACAGAAGTGGCAAATCATCTTATTACTCGATTGTTTATTTTATATCGAGAACAATTGTGAAAAAAGCAGAAACATTCAGATCTCATCAAGATTATATCGACCTTCGTGAAATAAAGCATCTTGAACTGTAGTAACGGAGGTAAACAACACTAAATCGAATCCATTGTCGTTCGATAAATGTCATAATTGACCTTGATGTGGAGCAACTTCTTTCTAATGTTTTCATACTTTACATAGTAAGGTTAAGCAAGATTTAACTATACTTGGTTTTAATTCTATGCGAAAGTATTGTTTCTTATACTTTTCTACGAATTCATATAATTAGAAGAAAGCATAGATAACGGGCCTAACAACTTCCTAGATTTCTGCTCAGCATCAAAATATCATTATATAATGAAAGCTTAACAAAACAGAATTTGCAATGCAAGTACCTATATCACAGCCAATAAGAAAGTGTTTTCTTGAAAGTGACTTCTTCAAATACTATGTACGGTTGATGGATCATAAAAGTTAATTTTTATAACTATAACTTGTTTCATAATAGCCAATCATCTAAATTATCATTAGATTCACTTTCTTCGAAATTAGATAGATAATTGCATTGTTTCTTTTCGTTGAGATTTCTAACTCTGAGATAAACGCAGTGTTTTATCGAACATATGAATGATTTGAACTCATTTGGATATGGATGGTTTGAGTCGAATCAAAGCAACCAGTATTTTTCATACATTTCTCATTCATATCATGAAAAATAATTGTTCCTTTTTTTTAATACATGACACAGAGGTTTCGCTTATCTCTTGGTCGAACATTATGTTAACAACAGATTAAAATTAACACACTTGTCTTAAGTTTCACTGAACATAAGCCAAGTGTGCACATAGAGTAACATTGTATACCCTTATCAAGAGTACATATTACATGCAGTAACATTGTACTTATACTCTTCATAATGGGTGAACAAGCCGAAACATATGTAGAGTTTGTAATATATCCAGTGAAACTTAAGCCATGTGTGTTAATTTTAATTTAATGTTTTTAAAAATTGTTTCTCTTGAGTTACAGTTGAGAACATATATTTGTAATCCGATTCAATTTATTATAGCAGAAGAAGAATTATATTATAGCATAGAAAGAAATGTATATTTGAACCCGGAAATAGAGAGGGTTGGACTTCGGGCACTTTGATCGTCAAAAACAAATAAAATTATCTAATGAATAGGTAATTTATATGAACAGGTTTTCTCTGAAACGTAAAATGGACCTTTTCGTTTCAGATTTGATGAAACATTTTAAATATTAGATGTCTAATTTGTAAAAACGTTACAGAACAAGGTTTGGTAAATGGGTAAACTTCAGTTGACTCATTTTATATAAGTATTACTTGAAGGACACATAGTTGTCTTTGATAAACACTTCTCAATCTTCAGATTAACTATAAAATACACAAAGAAAAGTGAGGGATTTCAAAACTGTAAATAAAAGGTTGACATTCTGAATATCAACATCAAGAAGTTACATCAAATTTTCAGTTTACATAAAAATTCATTTCAGAAACATAAAATGGACTTCTTTGCAGTTCGATAAAAAAATTTGAATATTCTATTTCGATTAATCAAACAATATAGAAAAACGTTTTGTGAAAGAGTCAGTTGTCTTCGTATTGTAATTAATATTCAGATAGACTAACTATAAAGTACCCATAGAAAAGCGACAAACTTAAGGCTGGAAATCGAGAGAGTTAGGCTTCAGGCATATTGCTGAGAAAAAAGTCCTAAGTGACCTATCAACAAGGTCACATGAATTGTCACTTTGAATACAAATTTTTCACCGATTCACATGATTGACCTTTCAGTTCTTGATTTGAAAAAAAATTTCGAGTAGTAATTCGACGCCGAATTGCAAAGAAAATGTTTATAATACAGAAAACTATTTTGTGGAAAAATAAGCTTTACTTGTATCCATATTATGTTCCTACCCGTGAGAGATCTAGAGTAGAGAAATAGAAAAGTTATTCTCGAGGAATATTTCATACACATTTCATCTCTAATATTTTTTGAAAACGATAATTTCAATATATTCAGTCAGAATAAATCATGATACATATTCGACAAACTTTCGTTATTTGTCATGAAGTAACCAGAAATTTCTATAAACTTTCGTTATTCGTTATGATAGTAACTTAAAGTTTCAACAAACTTCTGCGAGAGAGGCAATCATATTCGAAGGCCTTGTCTCTATCGTGAAACCCTCTAAACCAACGTTCATGAACAGTACTGAAACTAAAAGCTTCATTTGTTTTACGAGCCATTTCCGTACGCACGATATAAAATGCTGGACATTCATTACAAAAAATCTTATAAATACCGCTTTTGTCTTCAACATTTGTCTTTTCTTTAGTAAATAATAAACTTTTAGTAAATAATATATCGGCCAAACAGGTAGAAAAATAAAAACTCGGGTTGATGAACATAAAAGGTCGATTTTGTACAATGTTAATAAAACTGGATTCTCAGAACATTGTATTAGCTCTAATCACTTCATAGATTTTGATAAAACTAAATGCCTACACTCAGGTAATAAAGGTTAACGTTTAGACCTTCTGGAAGCAATTGAAACTAGCAGTTCTTGGAAGAGAAAAGAAGAAATTGTAAATGAACAAATAGATTTTCAACTATCCTCCCTACTCACATCCATTTTGTAGATATAAATTTGTTGTACGTCACTTATAGTAGTTTAGTCTTGAAAATGAGCTTACGCTCGAAACATGTTGACTATACATATTGTTAAATAAATCGTGAAACATTAAGCCAAGAGTTTAATTTATATTTATATATATATATATATATATATATATATATATATATATATATATATATATATATATATATTTATAAGTTATAAGAGTAAAGGTAGAGGTAAAAGCAAAAAGAAATCGTTTTCCGTTGTTGAAATTTCGATATGGATCATATAAGAATTGAATAATCCCAGATCCTTTAAATTCTTTGAGAATATCAATTACCTTGAGAAATTTCCACTGGTACAAATGAATATGGAAACCTGAGTCCCAGATACCACTGAAATACCTTTCAATATACAGTTGCATTTAAACGGTTAACGTTATTTGCTTTGGGAGAACTCGGGCCGTCAGCTGTAATAAATAACAAAATAACGGTTTGTTGCATTAAATAACTACTTCGAAATGTGTTATTATAATCACTTCAATTAAATTTCCGTGTCTCCGACAATATCTTCAAGATAATTATTAATCTTTCCATTTTCTGAAATATGTGCACTTACTTGATTAGTTCTAATTTTATGAGGGTCGTGCAATATTTCAAAAAAATGAGGAAAAATTGCCAGAATAAGGTGAATTAAAGCGTAATGTTGCCGAGAAAAACAGTCTCCAAAAGAAATTATTTTAGTTAGCTTAATTGTCAGTCGCAGTGAGTCAGCAACAAATTCCGAATCTCATTAAAAGTATGGAATTATTTTCAGAACGACGTAGGAATATGACAAGCTACAGATGTTCGAAAATTTAACTGTGATTGCTTTCGCACAGACATTCCTGCGATTTGGAATTCAATAACAGAAAAATGTTTATAGACTGTAATCTAAAAACGGATTTTATGATGAATTCGATTTTATTGAATGTCAACACCTAATTAATCAGTAATTTTTTGAATAACTCGACAAAAATATACGAATTGACTAGACAATACTGAGAAAATTATTCTTACTATGAAGCTCTCATTTTTATATCGATTCTTTCTTTTCGTCTCAGCAATTAATCAATTTCTTATTTACTGACAAAATATTTCTAGCCTCTTATTTCTAATCATCTGCCTCGAAAATATATGGATTCGTTATTCGCAATGGCAAATATTTCAATAATTCCTCAACATTCAGGACATTCACCTCGGTTTCGGATAAATATTTTTGAAAGATCTTTCACATATAATGCATTAGATAGTGACATAAAAGATTTTTCTCTGTCCGGATTTAAAAAAAGGTCAAATACCAGCTCTTATTTGCCCAGTAAAGCTGGATGAATTCACATTTAACAGACTTCATTTAACACACTTTGCATCTCTTTTTTTGTTCTGTTTTTTTTCGTCATTTTTTCATTATATAAGGTCATTAATTTGAGAAAGGTTGTCATATTTATTATGTTAAATTATTGTTACACAATGTTTACTTTATATTTTTTTTCCTCGATATTCTATTATTACTGTTATTTTTATTATGATTATTGTCTTATTCAAAAAATAGAAGTTATCACATGGAGTGGTAGTGAACAATATGATTTTTTTCTCGTAATTTTCTCATCTTTGATTTGATCTTCAGTGAAATTTGCTCATGAAAATTTTACTGATACTGAATAATGATTCTATCAGATAACAATTTAAGGAATTATTTAATTGGGAATTATGTGTAAGATATTGGGAATACTTACTGTAACCGTAATAAAACTATTACAAAACCATTGTACACTCAAATCATTAGTAAACTGCTCCTACCTTTAAATATCTGAAAACAATTATGTACGTATTTCTGTTGTTTGATATCAGTATATCAGCATAAACAATTGAATACTTTGTTTAAAATTTTCTCATTGTTTCATTTGTTTTCATTCAAGATTTCATTTCACTGATATTCTATAACACTTGCACAAAGTTATCAGCATAGTTATAACCGGTGTGAAGTTAGCAACGAAATCGCAGTAACGCATCGTACCTGAAGGTGTCACACACGTCAAGATATGTATATAGGAACTTTGTAAATCGAAATCACAACTCTGTAATCAAGTATATCATTCGCTGAAACTTAATTATTTCCCTATATATATATATTTCGAAACTGTCGATAGCGTTGGTACATTGTAGAGTGTTTTGTAATTATTAATGTTAATATTTTTATCGATAGAAAATGGTCACCGAAATTCCACAATCGTCGTATAGCGGCGATGGAATAAAAATTGTTGTATTTTTTGAACTGAGTTAGTTCACAAAAATTTGATGAATGATTTTGTCTACACATTTTAATCCCTTTCGATAGTATATGGTCACTTCAATGTCGCAACGCAATATGTAGACAAAATCATCAAACAAAATTTTGAGAACTAACTTAGTTTGAAAAATACAGCATTTTTTTTACGGCTATCAGCCATATGCGTCGCCAATGCCTATTGCGACATTGAAGTGAACATATATCATCGAATGGCATTAAAATTTGTAGACAAAATCATTAAACAAATTTTATCACGCCTATACGAAGCCAATGGCCGCTGCGACATTGAATTGACATTTACTGTCGAAAGGGAAAGGGACATATACTACCGAAAGGAATTAAAATCTATAGACAAAATCATAACATTTTTGTGAACTAACTCAACTCAATATCAAAAATACAGCTCCTATACGACTATTGCAAGATTTAGGTGACCATTTCCTATCGAAAGTGATAATAATAATCACAATAATAATTACAAAACACTCTACAATCTACCAACACTACGAATTATATAAAAAAGGGAAATAATTCAGTTTTAGCAAATGATGTACTTGATTACAGATTTGTGATTTACTATATTAGTTCTTATATACATATCTTGACGTGTGTGACACCTTTAAGTATTATTCGTTGTTGGGATTTCGCTGCTAAATTCACACCGGTGGTATAGTTATATACTTAATAAGATGTAATTTTTTTTTCAATTGACTAAGTACGATAATTTGTTGAACAAATTTATATAAATTTTCATAATAGTTATATACTTCTACACATTTTCGCACATGAAAACTTTCATGTTGAAAAACTCACTGTGTTTCAGTACGTTTTATATAAACGCACCTAGTACCTACCATAATATAAAATATAATATACAAGTGGTTACTTAGTTCCTGAAATAATTCATTATTGAATATTCTGATTCATTCAAATTGACTATATTGAATATTTACAAGCAGACGTCATGACTGATAGATTTCACTCTTCGGTTATTATCTAATCTGATGCCTCAGGCTTAGCATCACCCTGAACTTTAAAATGGAAATCGTGAGATTCTTTAGCAATCTTTGATAGAATCAAATTGTTCTATCCTTCATTTGTCAGCATTGCTAAACCACGAATTGATTGAGAAGAAAATGTCTGAAAATCAATTATGAAAGGAAATATTTAGTACCATCTTCCTTATATGAAGTCTTGTAATGATTGAGCTAATATGTAAATTTGAGCCTCTAACTTACCAGGAGCAAACACCAAAATTTTCTCCAACTCTAAATCAGAACATAGCAATATAGAATTATATATATATATATATATATATATATATATATATATATATATATATATATATATACCAGGAATTACCAAACCCTTAAGGGCCTACAAGCTCACATGGGAGTACTATAATAAACAGTACCTTTCGAGAGGAGCTGAATTAAGGCATTATAACACAGCGATTCTCTACGCAGCTGAAACAATGCATATTGACGGTCATTTGAAAATTACGGAAAAAGAAAACCAAGAAAGAAAAATCCTCAGTACGATTCACGGGCCAATCAACAGAAACGGCATTTTAATGAGAAGACATCAGTACGAACTTCATCAAAAGAAAAATACAAAAACAGAAGAAATCAGAGAACGACAAGCAAAGTTTCATGCACATGTCTACAGGATAAACTAGTTCAGAACACCAAAGAAACCACTGGATATAATAACGAATATAAGGAGTAAATGAAGCACACTGTGACGCAAACAAGTTTGAGCGAAAATCATCGCACCAATACGGAATCGCATATATATATATATATATATATATATATATATATATATATATATATATATATATATATATATATATATATATATATATATATATATATATATATCAATATTGGTTAATTGGGCATTTGGAGAAATTCAAACTGTACTCGTTCAATTCACCTTCTATTATTTATTCTTTAGTTTTCGCACCTTATCAGTTGCTTGGTCAGAACATCTATAAATAAATGAATAAACAGGTAAAAATTCATAAAATACTCAAAACGGGTGATTTTTGAATAGTTAAGTTTTTCGGGTGGCGGCACTGGTTGGTAATAGCATCCAAACGTCATCTGTCAAATTGAAAAGTTTTCAGTATACTCTGCCATTTCATCATGGAAAATCTTACAAACGAGCAACTATTGCAAATTATTGAAATTTACTATCAAAATTCGTGCTCTGTGAAAAATGTGTATCGTTTACTACGACCATATTATGGTCGTCATAATCGACATGGTGAATCAACAATTCGTGCTGTTATCACCAAATATCTCACCAAGTTCACTTTGTTGGACATTAAACCATTGTCTGGCATGCGTCAGTGCGTACTGAAGAGAATATTGCAGCCCTAGCGTACAGTGTTAATGAGGATCGTGAAATGTCAATTCGTCGCCGTTCTCAGCAATTGGGCATGTGTTACTCACCCACATGGAAAATTTTACGCATTGATTTGGGTTTGAAAGCCTATAAAATTCAACTTCTGCAAGAATTGAAGGCGAATGACCTACCACAACGTCTAATTTTCAGTGAATGGGGCTTAGAAATGCTTAGCAAAAATTCTGCTATTTTATCGAAAAATTGTGTTCAGCGATGAGGCTCATTTCTGGCTTAGAAAAATTGTGTTCAGCGATGAGGCTCATATCATGAGGCTTAACAGATATGTAAATAAACAAAACTGTCGCATCTGGAGTAATGAACAGCAACATGCCATAGAAGAATTAACGATGCCTCCCGAAAAAACGACAGTTTGGTGTGGTTTATGGACTGGTGGCATCATCGGTCCATTTTTCTTCAAAGACGACCGTGGAAGAAACGTTACCGTCAACAGCGAACGATATCGAGCAATGATAAGCAGTTTTTTTTGCACCAGTTGGCCGAGTTGAACTTGGTTAACATGTGGTTTCATCAAGACGGTGCCACATGCCACACAGCTCGTGAAACAATGGACATGTTGAAGGATGAATTTGGTGAGCAGCTTATCTCTCGAAATGGCCCTGTGAATTGGCCGCCGAGATCATGCGATTTGACGTCTCTGGATTATTTCTTGTTGGGTTATGTAACGTCGTTAATGTATGTGGACAAGCCGAACACGATTGAAGCCTTACAGGGTAACATAACACGCGTAATTCGTGGGATACAGGCCGAAATGCTCGAAAAAGTGACACAAAATTGAACCTTCCGAATGAACCATTCGATACGGAGCCGCGAACAACATTTACATGAAGTTATCATCAAAATAAAGGCCAAGTCATCAATTTCAATAAAATTTTGAATATATGATACAAAGTAAGTGTTTTATTCGATTTAAAAAAACAACGCTTAAAAAATCACCCATTACATAGTATAAGCTAACTTACTTAGCTACTTATGATCATAACTTACACAATGTTGGATTCATTATATGAGGAAAAATGTTGGAAATTGGCAGTGTAGAAATTTTCAAGACAAAATATAAAATTTTGCTGTAAAACAATCTCCAACATCTTTCCACATATGATAAATCCAAAGTTATGTTCATATGTAAAATGTTATCGTATACTATGAATAAGTATAACATGAATTTTACCTGTTTCTTCATTTATTTATAGATGTTCTGACGAAACAACTGATGAGTTGCGAAAGCTCAACAATGAACAATAAATGCTAAATTGAAGAAGTACTGTATGAATTTCTTCAAATACCCAATTAAACAATATTTATATTTACTTATTGGAGATGACCACATTGAATTATATATATATATATATATATATATATATATATATATATATATATATATATATATATATATATATATATATATATATATATATATATAATATCTGTATACGAATGTTAATAATACTCGTAAAATAACAATACAAGAACCTGCTATGATAATTTGTGGAGAAATCAGCAGAATTTCCCCAACTGATTACCTCATTATTTTGTTGTATTCACATCTTTTTAAGATGTGAATCAAACGAAGTTCTTTAATGGGATCGTACGTTGATGTGGCCAATATTATAGTTAAGAATATTCTCCATAGAAATTAAAGTATCTGTTGCAAATTGTTCCCAAGAATAATCAAGGTTTTTCAATTGTGTAAAAGTTGCTTTCTTAACTTGAGAAGAATATGGAATATAATCCCAACAAATGTCTCATTAGTACAAAATCGAAAACATTTTAATTTGTTATTTTCTCATAACATGGATAAATGATACTTCTGTAATTTATATGGGAATATAACAAGATAATTCAGAATGATAAAATACATTGATATAAAACTAGAGAGTAGAGTGAATTCACTTTGCTTAAGTTGATTTCAAGAAATTGCAGCATGTCTCTCTCGCTCCTCCTTATATATATATATATATATATATATATATATATATATATATATATATATATATATACAGAGGAATTTATCTCTCTGTCGGACAAAAGACGTATGAACTCTCCCTAGCATTCTAGATTTCTACTCATGAAAACATTAGTAAGAGTAAGTAGAGGCTACGTAGACATTTCATTCCAACACAACAGAACTTCGTCTGCATTGTGTAAGAATAGTCCCATACCTAATCGCTCCAGATCACGCAATGACGGGTAAAAAGATAGCTAGCTACAAGATTCACAAATCATTCTTACTAAAATGAAATGTCTACGAAGCCTCTATGTATTCTTACTAATGTTGTCATGAGAAGGAATCTAGAATGCTAGAGAGAGTTTATACGTCTTTTCTCCAACAGAGGGAGCTCACGTATAGAGTTTACTAACCGATGTTCTCCTCATTCGAATACAGGACCTGTGGGAGTTCTGAAAGTCATCGACTCCTGATTGATTCATTAAATTCGGACTGATGATTCACAATAAGAATGAAACAATTATCCTATTATCATTCAAAAAGTTCGATGATTTTTCGAACCTCACTTAATATTCAGGTTAATATTGGTTCGTTCACGTTGACAACATTCGTATTATATACATATATAATGATTAATGTGCAGAGATTGAAGATATAAAGAATTTCAATGAAAAAATTATCTACTTGCTTTTTGATTGAGTTCGATATTGAAGTATCTGCAATGGAAGTCACTTAAATCAACACAAAAGGAAACAACTGAATATTTTCCTGAGAATAAAGCTAATAGATTTCATTTAAAACCTGATTTATTTGTTTTTACAAGGAAGTTTCATCTCACCAAGATTCGAAAACATCTGCAGGATATTCGTTTCTCTCTCATGCTGCTGAATAACTGATATCGATCACTCCAACCAAAGAGTTTCATTTCTCCTTTAACCGCATAATTTGCAGAGAATTTATCATTCGCCTCAGGAAGTTTTATTTCTAATATTTCGATTTAGTGTCTCAGTATATATATATATATATATATATATATATATATATATATATATATATATATATATATATATATATATATATATATATATATATATTATTCAGAATGTTTTTAGCAATAACAGACTTCTTTTATATGAAAAACTGTTTTCTCGTTGACGTTTCGTTGTATATCACAACTTTATCAAAACTAATTAGTTTAAAAAAGAATTAGTTTTGACAAAGTTGTGATATACAACAAAACGTCGACGAGAAAAAAGTTTTTCTTATGAAAGAAGTCTGTTATGGCTAGAAACATTCGAAATAAACTATCTTAAGCAGGCATTAAATCAATTTAAAATATATATATATATATATATATATATATATATATATATATATATATATATATATATATATATATATATATATATATATATATATATATATAATAAATATAATATATATATATATATATATATATATATATATATATATTTAATATATATATATATATATATATATATATATATATATATATATATATATATATAATATAAGAGATATTTTATTCGAAATTATCATTTTATTTCAATTTAGGTGTGTAAGAACTCGATTAAACAAAATTAAACACGAAATATATTTCACCTTAATATTCCGTTTTATTTCAGAACTACAAGGAGAAAGATGCCGGTAAAGTGGTCGTTTATACAACCACAATGGGCATCATTAGAGAGACTTATCAGGCTTGTATGAAAGTGAAACAAATTTTGCGTACACTTCTGGTTAAATTCGAGGAACGTGATGTATTCATGAGCGGTGAGAGTCAACAGGAAATTAGGGAACGTATGAAATGTGATCACATTTTGGTACCTCAAGTTTTCGTTGACGGACAACACGTTGGGGTAAGTGAATATACTCATTTTCATGATTAATTAATTCAAGATGCTATGATACAAGGTGAGCTCGAGAATCTTAGATATTTCGAGAGATTTAAAAGGAAAAATACTAGATGTAGTGGAAGAACTTTTATTCCCCATAAAGGTGATTATACTATGTAGTTTTGTTTCAAGTAAAACAATTTGTCGTTAAAATTTAAACAATAGCGTGCAACACAAGCATTGAGAATCTCGGAAATGTTTCTCATGAATTCTCGATAGTTTGAAGCATAATTTTGTTTTGGTCATTTCAAAGCTTTGACAGAGTGTCATTCAGAGAATTAATTCAAAATAATGAATATTGAATTCATTCAATATTCAATTGTGATAGGTTAAAACACAGCCTACTGAATAAGAAGAACTACCTACGTAATCAAGGTTGAAATTTTTACTATTTTCGAATACTTGTTAATATCTCAAAAACGGATAAGATTGATTAGAAGTAAGTAAACATAAACTGCCTTTATTTTCTGCATTAGGCTTGAGTGGATAAATGAAAATATGAATATAGTGACATCAAAATCATCGAGTAACATCAAAATTTATTGTGGAAACCGTAAAGTTGATAATACACAGGGTTTCAACCCTGTAACAAAATTATATAAATTTTGTATAGGCGACTTGACGGTTATGTGGATGTATATTTTTATTGATCTTATCTCTTAGGTGGATCTTTATTTCTATTAATCTACCCATTTCAGTGATTCTAGAGTTTCAATGATCTGGCTACACAGCCGATTTGACAGGTTAGGTGGATCTTTATTTTTATTTCATATTGTTCTAACCGTTTAGATGAATCTATATTTCATCAAATCATATTTTTATTATTGATCTAACCGTTTAGGTGGATCTGTATTTCTATAAATCTACCCTCTTAATTGATTCTATGGTTTCAATGATCTGGCTACATAGCTGATTTGACAGGTTAGGTGGATCTATATTTCTATTGATCTATATTTTTATTATAATTATTTTTATTATTGATCTACCCTCACTAGAAACTTACAGTTTAACCTTCAAATTGAACCACAGATTACATATTCTCTAACATTGATGGGACAGTATAGACGATTTAGGTGAATCTATATTCTCAATGATGTGGCTACATAGGCGACTTCTATAGTTTCAATGATCTGGCTACATAGCCGATTAGGCAGGTTAAATGGATATATTTTTCTATCGATCTTTATTTTTATTATTGATCTACCCGCACTAGTTTTATACGATATAGATAAAATTATATAACAAAATTATTGAATTCGTTATAAAATGTATGTCAAAACATTTTCTTTCAATTCAGAATGAATTGTTCTCCATCTACGCCAATTTTTGTAAAAATCGTGTTAGTAATTTATCATACATAGTTAGATATTTCTCAACATAACTTGAAAATTCTAATTTCATGAATATAATGCGTCATTCATAGTTACTCTATTCTGAAATAAGTAGATGGAAATATGCACAAAATTCTTTCGACCGAATGCATTCCAGAGAATTTATTATGTTTCTTCGACATTGGAATAAAGAAACACCATGGAAACTCGATTGTTTGCATATATGCCACTGATGATTACCAAATTAGGATGAAACGAAACTGGGTGATATTTCCAACGAGTTCAATGTTCTTCAGAATGCAATAAATATTTACTCTGGAAAAATGATAATCTGTGTACAGACGCATCACTGACTGATTCTTTGAATTACTCCGACATTTCGAATGTAAATTTCAGTTATGAGCAATCAATAAATGATAGATGTTGATTGTGATGAAATATTTCGAAATATTGTTATATTTCAGTAAGAACTGTTGAGTGAAATTGACAATAAGCTGTTGGAGTGATCATTAAACTGATGCTGAAAAGAGATTTTCATGAAAAATATGAAAATTTATTCAAAACATGCCACATAATTGATATAAAACTAAACATCAACAATTAATTATGTGAAAATGTGTAATTGAAGTGACGGTAACGCCTCTAATTAAAGAAGTGTACCTTTTAAATGTATTCAAAGGACGTGAGTTTCTATACAACTTCGCACTAACAAAGATGAAATTGCCAGATTTTCCCTTGATTATTATAAAAGCTCAGCTGGTATGAGGAATGGATTTTCTTCTTGAAGTCAGTTTGGGAAGTCCGGAAAAGCGGCGAGAACTTGTGCTATTCAAGTTCGTCGAGGTCATTTAGCGTTTACCCAGGCAACAGCAAAGGAAGAGCCAAGCTCAATCGAACTTCGTGGCTCTTCGATTAGCTTTGAAAGGTGTTGATTCGAAAATCGTTACGGAAAATATTAACTTGTTCAATAACGAATTTGAAAGAATCTTTCGTACTTCCTGTCGCATGAAGTTCATCAGAAGATATCATTGGCCTTTCATTCTGGAATGAAGAGTTATTTTGAGTGATTGAACTGATATATTAATAGATTAACGAACTTTTCTCGTGATAAATAGGATGATCATCCACTCTATTGACTTTTACTGACGAAATCCATATTATAATAAAGGAAGAAATATATTGATTAGAGTCACAATGATCCCATAATATATTATGCAGAAAGATACATGTATAAAGAAATAGCTGTTGATTTTTTAAGAGTTAAGTTTTTCAGGTTGGTAGCACTGGTTGGTTGTGGCATTCAAACGTCATCTGTCAGAGTGAAAAGTTTTCAGTATACTTTGCCATTTTAGCATGAAAAGACTTACAATCTATCAAAAATTGCAAATTGTTGAAATTTACTATCAAAATTTGTGTTCTGTGAAAAATGTGTATCGTTTGTTACGACCATATTATGGTCGTCATAATCGACCTGGTGAATCAACATTCGTGCTGTTATCACCAAATTTCGCACTAAGTTTACTTTGTTGGACATTAAACCATTGTCTCGCATGCTTACTGAAGAGAATATTGCAGCCATAGCGTACAGTGTTAATGAGGATCGTGAAATGTCAATTCGTCGCCGTTCTCAGCAATTGGGCATGAGTTACTCAACCACATGGAAAATTTTACGTGTTGATTTGTGTTTGAAAGCCTATAAAATTCAACTTCTACAATTGAAGCCGAATGACCTACCACAACGTCTAATTTTTGGTGAATGGGCCTTGAAACAGTTTAATGAAAATGCGCTGTTTGATCGAAAAATTGTGTTCAGCGATGAGGCTGATTTCTGGCTTAATGTAAATAAACAAAACTGTCGCATTCGGAGTGATGAACAGCCACATGCCATACAAGAATTACCGATGCATCCCGAAAAAACGACAGTCTGGTGTGGTTTATGGGCTGGTGGCATCATCGGTTCATTTTTCTTCAAAGACGACCGTGGAAGAACCGTTACCGTCAACGGCGAACGATATCGAGCCATGATACGCAACTTTTTTCTGCCCCAGTTGGCCGAGTTGAACTTGGTTGACGTGTGGTTTCATCAAGACGGTGCCACATGACACACAGCTCGAGAAACAATGGACATGATGAAGAAAGAATTTGGTGAGCAGATTATCTCTCGAAATGGCCCTGTGAATTGGCCGCCAAGATCAGTCGGTTTGAAGCCTCCGGATTATTTCTTGTGGGGTTATGTAAAGTCGTTAGTGTATGTGGACAAGCCGATCACGAAAGAAGCCTTATAAGATAACATAACACGCGTAATTCGTGGGATACAGGCCGAAATACTGCAAAAAAGACGCAACATTGGACCTTCCGAATGGACCATTTGATACGCAGCCGCGGACAACAATTACATGAAATTATCTTCAAAATGTAAATGGCAAAGGCCAAGTTATCAATTTCAATGAACGTTTTGAATATATGATGCAAATTGAGTGTTTCATTCAATTTAAAAAAACTACGCTCAAAAAATCACCCTTCATATATTTCGTGTCATTCATTGTAATTTTAAAATTTTCACGCATATTAAATTTTACACATATTCTGGAAATTCCTGGCATTTTACATCATTTTCATTCAATAAGATATTATATTCTTATATATAGGGCAATGATTTGAGTATTCACTTCCAAGATCGTTCTATGTATAATAGGTACCCAGTATTGCTTTCACTCATAGTAAATTTTTTTATTTCAATGAAACTGATGAATGTGAATTTACTTAGTTTTTGATATAATAATGAGTTGATGTCCATCCTCAAAACATAATTCTGCACACATTAATCATTATTGCGAGGAACTTATACAACATGTTCTACCAGTTATAATGAAATATCTTTCGAGATCATAAATAAAAAGTTCTCATTTTGTATCTAAACTTGAATAAATCGAAAAAATTCCTTGAACTTTCTCCTCATACATATATGTTGAACAAATATGCTAGTTATTGGCTACCTTATGTAAAAAACTACTATATTGTGTAAAATAAAAAGTCGGGTACTACATCAAAACTCCAATTTTCATTCGAAAACAGCGTTCAACGCTTTAAATCTCTTCTAAAATTATATAAACAGATCCTTGAGTTATCTCATTAAAATTATGTCATCACGTGTCGCTGTAATTATGTCCAACTTCTTCTTATCAAAAGCTGTAACAAGAAATTGAGAAACTCTCCGCGTTCAGAGGATAATTGGGCCGAAATCAAAGAGGACGCTATAAACGAAAAGAGAAAAGAAGAAAGAAACCTGAAGCAACACTAGCCAATGTGAATTCTAACTGGTATAAATCATCTGCTCAATGAGTCCAGTAATGTCCAATTTAGATAAGTCGTATCCGCGTTAATTACAAAACTATCTAAGTTAGGAAAAGTTCTTGATATGACAAAACATCGAAAATATTTTAGAAAGTATCGATTGGCGGTACAATGATCTCAATGAAGTAGGACACGAATAACCTACATTTAATTCATCATTTTCTTATTATTCTATTATATTGAAAGAAAATTTTATAAACTAGGATGAAATATTTCATCTGCAATTTTTTGCACATGAAATTGAATAGGTACGATCATTAACACGTCGTGATATTGTACAGAGGAGAATTGTGTTTTTGCAAATCTAGCCATCTGTTATCTGATACATCTGAAATGCAGGCAATAATCGGATCAAAAGTGCCATATGACCTACTGAGTTTTCTTTCATACAATTTCTACCTAATTAGACGTTTTTCTCTATAACTTCCTCGAATGCAATTAGACGGAAATGTAAACTGAGTGTTCATTCATCATCGTTGAGGAACAATGTCTGCATTTAGTTTGAATTAGAAAAAACTGCTTTCAGTTCTGCAGGAGGTACAATTTTTTTCTCAATTCAGAGAGTATGATATTTAATCAGAAAGGTTTTGCGAGATATATCTGACCTTCACAGAGATTGAGAAATGCATGATCTTATTCTGATAAAATATATTCAGAGACTTTGATTAATACGGGCGAGATCTACCTTTGGAATGGTGTATCCTGTATCCAAGGTATATATTATATGCCTTGAACCATGATTCTTGAGAATATTGATAAAAAACGCTATTATAGAACCGATGCCTCTGTCATATCGATCAAAACAATAACCTTCAATTTGATCATCCCTGCCAAAAATATTTTGGCAAAAAATTTCATCGTGTAGTGTTTCTTGGGATGCATGTCAAATATCAATTTCCACCGAATATTGAATACTTACTTTTCCACCATGAAAATGTGAATACTTACTGGTTTTGAAGGTCGAATGAAGGTTTACCCATCAGATTTATCACCACTTGAACATAAACGCATGAGCTCAAATATTCATGTGGGACTCGAATCCAAATCTCCGCAATAACTGAATTTCATTAACTGGAAACAATAAATTTCAGAAATAATGCAGAATCAACAAATTTCCAAGCAACTCATGCTGTCTCTTTATGAACACCTGTTAAATTAATTCATAGTTGGTTCAAAATTTCGTTATTTTGACAGTTAATTATATCAGAATTCAGCTGTATCCGTAAAATAAGTTTCTACAGATTGGGAATATCAATTTGAAGAAATAATAAAAATTCTGAACAACCTGTATCATTTTAAGACGAATCATCAACTAAACTGGCTTAAAAATAGTAAAATATGAAAGCATATATACAAAACAACTTTCCTGTTAAGACAGGTTCAAAGTGAATTTGATGTTTCTCTATCTTTTCATCCACTTGATGAAGATATTGTATACCGAAACAATATTGTAGTGATAGAAATAATGACCATGTGTATAAAATATATACAAAGCTTTTGAAATTATTGAAATTGTCTTGAACAAAATTTTGCATAAAATATTTCATATATTCAAATATATAAAGAAAAATTTTCTATTATTAAACCAAGTTATAATTGTAAACGACAATTTATTATTAAGAAGAACAGACTAAAATTACAGTAGAATAGAATAAATAGATGAATCTGAATACACATTCCAACACATTTGTGTTGAAACAAAAGTAGAATAGAAGAAATAGATGACTCTGAATACACATTCCAACACATTGGTGTTGAAAGTTTTCTCAATGATGCAGGTTGTGATTGATATGATGTGATTTGGGTAACATAAAAACACAAACACAAAGAAACACAAGAATCAGGAATCTGTCAAAACATTCAAATCATCAAAAAGAAAGATTGTTATTTTTTGACCAATTGAAAAAACTGTCGACAAGGTTCAAATTGCTGTCTTTATATGGATGTCCGTATATGTATGTCTGCGTATGATACGTGAATGATTTGATGATAATGTCTGATGCTGATGCAATGAAAATTGGCCAATCAAATCGACGTTAAACTGGAGATTTTCTGATCCGACAAAATGGTACTCATTTCTACTCACCCACGTAAAAGCAATTTTCAATATTTCAAAAATGACGCTACCAAAAAGTATTATTCCCTATGAAGCGATATGAAAATCTCAACACTCACTAATAGTGCATCTGTGCAATCTATTTTTGCCTATATACACCTGGACATCAGCGAATCGATTTCCTATAAAAGAGAAAACAAAAGCTCCCGAGAAAGGGGCGAGCGGTTCCCTGACTGTGTAAAAATGAAATTCCACTCTGATGAACAATTCCGAGTGTATTCCGACTATTCATCGCCGCGATAAACGATGATAACAGATTCACGAGAAATGACAAGCATTGAAATCGTTTTAACAATATCAAGCAATCTATCGAAAATGATATAAAGCATACAAATCGTCAGTACATCTGTCTTATTGAAATTGTGTCGTCAATTCACTGAAAAAATATGCTCGATTTAATATTTTCAAGATGAAAAGAAAAATTTCACGTCATATATTCTGACAATAATATTGATGTTTTGTTATCGGAAATCAATTTCCGCATTTCAGTATGAATGATCTGAAAACGAACTAGGAAAATTTTATCACATAAATTTTATGTAAATTTTTCTAACATGAGCTATCAATTTGTCTAAAAACGCTGCATTTCAGGAGTATGTCCTTTTGAGTCTGTCTGGTGACGAGTTTTTATAAGCGAATCATGATTTGAATTTACAAATATCAGTACCTATTTTATCTATTCATAAAACCATGTGATTTCTCCAAAAAATTCAGAATCAGTAATGGCAAAATAGCGAAAGTTCTATTTTTATTCGTAAATATCGTGATTAGAGACACTACTTTACGACTACGACTTTTTTATTACAGCTGCCTGCAATATTTGAAGTTTTTTGAATTTTTCGACAAACATGCTTCATCTTCTCTTGGGTAGCTAAATACTTATGCGCCAACTTTTTCTCTGTTAAATGCAATAGTCGAAATTCAGCCCACAATAAACAGATATCAACAGTCTCTTACTGCGAGTTGAACTACGTCATGAGTGATGAATTTACGCATTCGAAATTCTAGAATACAAGTATATCAGAGGCAAACAATTAAAGACAATATTCTTTCAAAAGTAGTGCAAATTAGTTCACATGAAAATTTTCAAAATATTTTATCATTCAATTTCTCTCATATATTTCTTTTCTTCAATCTATGAATATGACGTTAATTTTCAATATTTCAATTAAGTAATATTCCTCTGAGTGTACGTACACTAGGCTGACTGTGAAAGTGCATAACAAAAGCTCAACGAAAATTCAAATTTCTTCAATAATTCATCCGAAATGGCAAAAACTAGTCAATGGGTATCCTGACGAATCGGAGGAGACATTAGGGATATAATAAATTTTCACTTATAATTTCTCGTAGAATGTTCAACAGTAGTCAGCCATCATACTTACATCCCAGCTGCCTTGATACTTAGTCTCTATGACCTTCATATCTGGGTGGAATCACTCTCCCTGTTCATCACTAACAGGGTGAAGATCTGGAAATTTATCAAAATGGCTATGTAATAAATGCAGTTTGTTACTTATGTTATAGCCAAGCTTTTTGAAGCTTTCTTAGAGTTTTCTCGAATTTCGACGTAATTTTGGGCTCGTGTGTTTCCAAGAAAGTCCTTGACAATAATTTTGAATGCCAACCAAGCATTATGGTTATTGTTTCAATGAAACGTTCATCTTTAATAAGTTACCGAATATGTGACCCATCAAAGACACCAGCCTTTATCTTCTCATATGACAAGCTAGAAAATGCCGAAATGATATACTTAAAACAGTCTCCTCCAGTTGACAAAGCATTAACAAATTTCTTCATGAGACCTCGTTTTATATGCAAAGGAGGAATATTAATGTTTTTACTGTCGACAAGTGGCTGATTCAGAATGTTTGGATTACCAGGTTTCAGGTCAGATCTTTGACTCTACCCAATGCTTCTCACGAGCTCTGATATCCCACATACATAGAAAACAGGGATATTTGGTATATCCGCGTTGCTGGCCAAGAAGGAAACCATTTTAAGGTCAACACGGATGATCCATTCGTGTAAGTTATATTGCAACAAGTCAATGACCTTGTTTATGTCTTCGTATTCTTCATGCGAAGAAACTGAATGACCTTTTGGGATTGAACCATATAAATTTCCATTGTGGAGGAAAACACACTTCAAACTACGTTTTGAGCTATCTATAACCAGTCGACATTCAGTTACGTTATAGTCTGAAATTCCCAATTCTTTCATTAAACCAGCTATGTTATACCTCTTTACTACAGTGTCTCATAAAAATAAACTATATAAAGACATAAATGATCTCAACCTATTGCGCAGCGTCATTACCCCCTCCAGTCGTTACTGGATAAAGTTCAGCCGACAAGAGTGCAGCGTTCGGAACCGTACGATAATTATCGTACACATACGATAATTTTGTGCCTACGTACGATGTACGATAGCATATTATTATCGTACGCAGATTGTACGATAATTTCTATCATGATGCAAAATTTGAGAATTTATATTTTTTCACTCATGCGCTGATAGTCTAAATCGCAGTAGCATGAAATACAAGTTCTCTATTCCTATTGGTTCTTACGATCCGCTCTGCTAAGTTTCACCACTGCCGATACTGTAACTTTATCCAGCGCCTGCTGTACAGCGCCTCTTGTTCGCTGTACCAATGCGAACAAGAAAATATAAGTTCGATATTTCGATTTAATAATATTTTAATGCCAAACGATTTCTAAGTGATAACACAAATAATTAATCTTTATGAATACCTTAATTATATTAAATTATTTTTTTAAAACTATATTAAAATATAAAAATTATATTTTCTGTTTTTATGAATATAAGTGTATATTGATATATAAAAGAAATTTTTTCATTTTTTATTTCACTACTCATTACTATCCATTTCTTCTTTATAAATACAAAATTTTGGCGTATTTCATACCCAACTTGCATGGGAACAGTGAAATTTTGTCTGAGTGAATTTTAAGCTTGGCGGCGCGTTTATTGAACTTGAAGGAAAGGGAATCAGTTCAGGTCTATACCACGTGTAAAAGATTTGGGTTTCAGTGTTCTGTTGATTTGACAGCGGTTTAAAAAAGATAAACTATAGAGTACTTGCATGCATATCAATATTACAATTTATATGATTTATATATCTATAATTGACATTATCCTAAAAAATACGATAATTTTTCGATAATGTACGATAATTTTACGCCCCTGGTACGATAGTCAGTCCACTTCAAGTTGCTAACGCTGCAAGAATGCAGTAGGGCTTTCTGGGTAAGTTGGTTTATAGAGGCGCAATGCACATCCGCGATTTAAGACATCCCTACGCTCTTGCTTTGACGCGTTTTTACCGGTCAGGCTTCCGTAAATGTTTCTCGTTCAATGCTGTACAAGTATACAACTCCATTCCCTTGGACGTTAAAGCAGGTAGCTTGGCCAGGTTTGAGCGTATGTATAAGTCATTTCTTCTCGGTAATCAGAATTGAATGTTCTACTCTTGCGTTATCTGTTCTTATCATTATTTCTTGTTTCAAATGAACTTACGTTGTTATTTTATTTTTATTTATTCAATTATTCTTTTTATAATATTATGTTTTCTTCCTTTTGAATATCTTGTTTCTGTTATTAATTTTTGCTTCCTTTTGCTTTTAACCTATTGTGAATTTCATGTATTATTTTAATATATAGAGTTTAAGTGGAGTAGCTTTCTGCTAGACTTCGCCCTATTTCTATCTCTATTTGGCAATAAAGACAATTTATTATTATTATTATTATTAAATTTTTGGAATCAGCATGTCACTTTTCCTCTAAAACCGCCTGAAAATCGAAGTCATCAGAAATTGATCCCCAGTGTAATTCAAGACCAAAATTGGCCAATCGGTCTAGCTGTTCTCGAGTTTCATCAAGACTAACGAACAGGAATTCATTTTTATAATATAGATATTGTCCATTTCAATATTGTTTCGGTATGCGATACTCTCATCAGGTGGATGAAAACTAATGAAAAAATTGTTTTACGATCTTTTCAAAGTTTATCTTTCAACACGGTGAAACATTTCTTGATATCTCTTCAGGAATATCAGAATTTCACGCTGAAGTAATAGAATTTCTGTTTTTGCTGCCTTGAAAGCTATCTCTCACAAATATATTTTCCTATATACAGTATACTATGGCGTACTTATTTCTACAAGAAATTTCAAGTTCATGTGTTAAGAAGAAAATCGATAGTGTAGAACCGTAGGTAGAAAGACGTTCTCTATTTCCTTATCGTAACATCTTCCTGTGAGCCGCACATAATTAATGCTCGATATAGTAATTATATTAAACAGTTTAGCAGGTAGGCTGACAAATCTGTGTGGAAGTATGTATTTTCCTTGATGTGTTCCTCTGAGAAATAGCGTTCGGAAATTAAAGTATATCCTAATTCGAATAATGACAAGGAACTTTAGGAATAATTCAAATGTGAAATGATGAAAGCAGAGGCAAGCCAATTATTCAACAAGCACATGACAAATACTTACACATAATAGGATACAAAAAAGTTGTTTGAAGAAATTTTTACTGCTTCCGATGCTATCAGAATACTGACTAACAACAAATTTGTAAAAACAGGTATAAAAAACAAGCGAACTTCAGGTTTCTACGAGTCTGAGTTTTACTCAAGACACAAGTTAGAATGAAACATCAAGTTATTGCATTTTGAAATTTAATTTTATTGCCTGAAAAAGTTTCATTGAGCCAATTTCCAGAATTTTTATGCTGATTCATTTCTACTACTTCTCAAAAATCTAATTGTCTTATTTTCTGTATATTATGTGAAATTTCTAAATTCGTATCTTCCTTTCTTTATATGTGAAACTGCATTTATGTTGATGGATTCTATTGCCGAAATTTCTGCTTGTTTTTTCCTATATATATATATATATATATATATATATATATATATATATATATATATATATATATATATATATATATATATATATATATATATATATACCGGATAATAACCAACAATTTTTTTTCGACTGGTCCAAATAAATCCACTATTAATTGATTGAAGAAAGTCAATAAGACGCTTACATGCATGAGGATGAAATTTCTGATTGATAACATTGAAAATTGAGTTGTATTCAAATTAGGGGAGTGGATAGGAACAACCTGTGGAAATTTACTGGCTCAAAGGACCTTCAGGAAACGAATAAAGGGCTAATTATACGAGAACCGTGGACATTAACGTGTGTATACCCAACTAGCTGCGACTAATAAGTGTGTAATGGGAATATGTTGTGCTTGTAGTGTAATAATTGAATGCGAATGAGAATCGTAATTCTCCAAGGCCCAGTGTCAATCAGGCTGAAAATATATATATATATAAATATATATATATATATATATATATATATAAATATATATATATATATATAAATATATATATATATATATATATATATATATATATATATATATATATATATATATATATATATATATATATATATATATATATATATATATATATATATATATATATATATATATATATATACATATATACATAAATATATATATATATATATATATATATATATATATATATATATATATATATAGATAGATAAAAAGGAAATTTCTCTACCGTGCGATACTTATGTAGAACTTAGGTAACGGGAATAATCGGTCTTGTGAAGTGTTTGGAAACTCATTTATTCATTACAATTCCCGATATTTATACACTTTTTTGTGTCTTCTTCAGGAGAAAAAACAAGCTGCAAAGTAATAACTACAATGATAAATTTCAATGTGTAAAACTTAAAACTACTTACAATTATAATTTATGCAGTGAAGATAGCCTAACTAACATTTTTTTATAACAAACGTCTCTCATTTTGTTGCCACTTTTTCCGTACATGTTGCTAAACCGAATGGTCAAAAATTTCAACACTCTAGAAGGTTGAAGGCCAGGAAAATGTGTACAATGAGTAGATCGAAAGTATTTTTTTCAAACCATTGGCGTATTGAAATGTTTTTATTTGTTCTATTTTGAATTATTGTTATTAGTGAAGCTTAATTTATCAATATCTGATCTTGAGTTATTCGTAATGTCTGTGTTGTGTATATGTGCCATTTCCAAAAATAATCTCTTTCTGTGATTGCTCACTCTTTCCAAAATTTTAATACTTTCGTAAGCACAAGATCGTTTTCCAATACGACTATCACTTTTGTGTAGCGTGACTCTTTTTCTTCTCTGGTCAGAGTGCGCGCTTTATGTCTGACTAGTGTCAATGTCAACAGAAAACGACGAACATTATCTATGGCTAAACAACACCATTGTCATGCCTCAACCACCGTATTCCGATATGCCTCCTCCAAAATTTGGCTCCCTGAGACTATTTCCTATTCGCAAAACTGAAGAGACCAATGAAAGGAAAGCGTTTTGCCACAATTGATGAGATAAAGTAGGAATCGAAAAACGAGCTGATGCCAATACCAAAAAGCGCATTTCAGAAGAGCGTCGCGAATTGGAAGAAGTGCTGGCATCTGAGAGTAATTACTTTGAAGTCAACAAAATTGATATTAAGGCCAGCTAACTCCAAACAATTTGGAAAAAATAGAAATTTGTTTTCATAAATTGCTACTATATACTCGTAGAAATAATATAGAATTAGTCCCGAAGGTCAGCAAGACCCAGAAGCAGGTATAAAAGATTAGGGAGCGCTGCAGTATATCCGGCCGCTCGAACGCTTTCGGTGGCGGCAGCTGCTGCATGCCTTCGGGTCGTCTTATTGTTTTGTTCTTTGTTTTATTATTTTTGTCTTGTTATTTTGTTGAACTGCTTTGAGAAATGCAAGAATTCTTCAGAATGATACTTACGAAAACCAGGAAGGAGTTGTGTGTGAAGCTGGAATGGATATGTGAGTAACATTCACTTTTTTACGATTTTTCACGAATAAAGACTTTAAACTGATTTTTCTCCGAACCACGTTTTTTCGCAAGAATTACACTCTCATTTGAAAACTATTGCACTTATCGATACGAACCAAACGATATTTTGCTCTTTAGATGTCTGGCTATGACCTCAAGGAGAACCAGAAATATTCATCATTATTTGAAAAAGTTATAAACTATTGAAAGTGAAAAAAAAGGGTAAAAAAAATTCAAAAGTCCGTCATTTTGTTTTATTCATTGAAAATGTTTTATTCTGCTTGAGGTCATAGCCAATTTGATACAGAACATGAAACCGTTTTGTTTTTTGCTTTCAGATAATTCTTTTCCAAGAAATGATGTCATTCATCTCCGATTCAGATGAGTTTCAGCAGCCATTTTCAGGACCGCCATTTTGAAAAAAAAAAATTTTTTTTCAAGTAATTTCATATATGTGCTTTCATATGTAAATAAATTGATTACTCAACATGTTTTGTTCTATAAATAAAATATATTGAAAAGAAATACGTTTTTTGAAGTAAACTGGCCTTAATGAATAAATGAATACTCTTCGAAAAAATTCAAAGTTCACCTTTTCTTTTGAACAAACTTTGTATATATCCGTAGAACTATTTTACTCCATATACCGGATGAAAAATAGTTTTGACCAATTTCTTCGATATGTCTCTGTCCTTTGAATCATGTGATTTTGCTTCACTTTGCTGCAATGAAACAAATATTACGAGAGAATTAAAGAAGTTAAAATCGTTCACTGGATGTGAAATGGATGTTTGTAGTTCGTCTTTTTACACTGTGAGCAAATAAGTATAAACTGGGGAGTTCACTTTTGTTCTATATACACTTTTTGCACTATTTTGACTTTGCACACTATTTTGATTCCTCTTGTCGAGAACACTCAAAATAATAAATAGGACACAACTTCACCTTCAAGAGATACTCAAATGAAGATATCAGTTTTCCTCCGCGCATCTTGTATTTGTTGAATATTATTCAGTGGAACAATACGGGATGAAAAAACGAAAATACAAAACTTTATTTTATTGAGTTATTTATAAGGCTTCATTTAGATCATTTATTCGAAATAAAGAGAAATCCAATGAAAAAATATAAAATCCAACATGAAAAACCTTCATGAATGAAATCAAAATATCAATATAATAATTATTATAATGATATTTTATTTTTTGATTAGTTATGAAACTGCCTAGTTGAAAAATGACGCGAAAAGCTTTCGAGTCAGTATATCACTTTTCCAATATCTTGAATATTCAAGCTGTATTTTGTGTCTTGATTGCGCCTTTATTGAAATTCAACTTACTTTGAGTTTTATTATTACTTTATAATAATTCTGATTCAATTATGAACTCATATTGATGGTTATTCATAGTTTAAGCATACCGTTTCACAAATTGAGGTGGTTTCATATAAATTTCTCAGAGTTTCATAGAACTTCTTCAATGTGAATTTGACGTAATATATCATTTGTAATTAATATCAACATTGAAACGAAAGTTTTATGGAATTCATCTAAATTTCTTGAATTCTACCATACTCTTTCGATTCGAATAGTCCGACGGAATGAAAAACCATTCCAAGGGTTGCCTAATTATAAGATCTGTATCTATAGCTTTCACCTAGAAAGAATTATCATCTTTTAATCACCACATGATCAGATATTCAATGAATTATTAGTACTTAAAAAAAGTTCTGGACAATGGTCCTAACAAATATCCACCATGATGCATGATAAATCCAAATGAAGATGTTTGAATTATTCGAATAATTAGAGAACTCCATATTTCATACACTTTCTTTATAATCTTTCAATCTTTATAATAATGTTTCATCACTGATTCACGATCGATTAATTCGTCCATCATTAAGTTATTCATTTGGGCATTATTCACTCTACTTGAAAAAAAATCGATGAATTTTCTCCCATTTATAATTAACTTTTCTAATTACAGGATGCCGAAACAATAGAGAAGCTGAATGAATCTGGTGAATTGAGAAGGATCCTGAAGCCTTTCAAGGTAAAATTTGATTTCTTTACTACACTAAATCTGTAATAAAGTGTTGACTGGAAGTAATCAAGTTTTGTTAGAACGAAATATTCTCCACTTGTCTGTCAAATGTGAAAAGAGTTAATTAAAACGAAAATTATTCGCAGGCTTTTCGTCTAGCTTTGAAGTTTTCCCGTCTGCGTGGTTTCGAAATTCATATAGCATTGTGAAATTCATTTTCAACACTTTGAAGTACGAGGAAAAACGGGGACACGTGAATGAACGTGACCTAATTCATTTCAGAGTATATATAGAAATATTATGATATTAAAATATCTACAAAGGAAAATTTTCGATAAATTTCAATTTTGAGATTTCACTCCGAAGAAAGTTTTTCAGTTCAAATATTCCTCATGAACTATAATAACATAAACACAATAAAAATAGTAATATTTATCAAAATTGATCTGATATTCGCTGATTTTTTTGATGAAACATCACTTAATATATTAAATAGAAATCTTGGCTTAGTTTCACAAAATTATATGAATTACTTGACAATCGTGTCTGGTTGCTACCTCATTTTCAAGTCTTCAAAATCAACTTTTGAAAACGGAATTAACACTCTGAAATAATCAATTAATCAATATAATATTGCGAAACTAAGCCTAATGTTTTCTATAATAAAACAATTGTTAAACTGATTTACACATATATTAAAAAGAATACTGCATGACGTACGTTTCGATGAGATTCACCTTTTTCAAATGCTACGTGCAGACTTATGACAATTTCTCGAATACATAGAATATATAAACTTAAATTATGAATACAGAGAAAACAGGTTAGATAACAGGTAGAAGGGATCAATTCATACTGAACTACTATATAGTTAACTAAGTAATTTTGAAAAGATTGAGAAGGGGGCTTAAGGTTTGATCGATTTGGCTGTTCAAAAGGTTGCCAGAGTATTTGTATTTATTAATTTGAAGTGATTCTAACAAATTAAGCTTACTTTTCAATATATGTGTAAATCAGTTTAACAATTGTTTTATTATGTTTATCGATTTACATCAAGTATCGGCCTCATCAATTATTAACCTAATGTTTTCTATTTAATATATCGCTCTAGTATTCATAAGGAGACACAAATCAAAAATCAGTGTTTCTTCAAGAGAGGAATTTTGGGCAAGCTTCAAAACTTGTCTTTTGGCACACAAGCCTTCAAACTAGGTTGATACAGTTTTGATAATAATAATAAAAATACATTTATTCCCAACAGATATACATCCAATTGCAGAGAAAAAATAACAAATTGTACACAAATATCAATAAATAAAAATAAACGAGAAAAAACAAAAAAGAGAGTATAAGCGAATTATACAATGAAAAAATTCAATTGAAATAAATTGAAATAGTATTCAACAAAATCCAGATAACTAAAAATGAAATAAAATATTGTCTATTACAAAGTGACGTATGAACAGTAGAAGTTCACCGTGTAGTAACGAAATATATTTCATGAATATAAATAAATTGAAATCGATTGCAATAGTACTATCTAGTAAACAAATGAAACAACTAAAATTGAAATAATATTTATAAGTAAGTCATATGTAGACAACATAACTTCATGAAAATATCACGACATGCCATTGCGATGTTCTGAGTGGCATGTCAAAATCACTGATAGCCGATCAAAATAGATATCACATCGACCGCAACACCCATCATGAAGATTACATATACAGTTAATAGGAGAACGTGATATAACATTTGATCTGCTTTAAGTGACATAAAATGTATTATTCTGCCTAAGACCAGGCCTTGGTACGCGAATATTTATTTTGCTGAGAAGAAATGTGCAACTTTAATCACAAATCAATCGAATTGTGCAAAATTTGAAGATAAACGTTAGGCCGAACCGTTCGCGCCTCAACTTCAATAATTCAATTCCCAAACTATCGGTGAGGATGGAATGGTCGAAGTCTCTAGAAGGATATTGTCCATAACATCTGAAGTAGATATACTTAAAAAATTTCTTCTGAACTGCCTACAAGTCGACAATAGAATTAATGTACACAGGAGACCAAATTATAGAAGCATATTCCAGTTTACAGGAGTAGTACAGCATTTTCATGGTGCCAAGATTAACTTGATAACTGATAAAGACATATTTCCTATTCCGTTCATAGTCATAACTCAAAAATAATTGAGTTGTGGTGCTCCAGAAATACTAGGGCTATATGGTTATCATTCTTTCTTCAAGACGACTAATATCATGAACAACAAATCAAAATTGAATTTGGCATCGAGCAATAAGAAGGAGACTATTACAATTTAGTATGACAAACAAAGAATTGAATAAAAATTCTATATTTGTGTATTTGTCACTGTTGTAACAGGTGTGTAATATTAGAAGATTCCCAGTGATTTTCCTAAAAGAACAGCACTGAAGTGACATATGTATGTAGTAGGTGGTAGTTGAAAAGGTGAATGCCTTAATACAAGCAATCGTGATAGTTTATATGTAACTCATATACGCTTCAGTAAATACAAAATTCCTCCACTTTTGGTATTATACTTGTTCAGAACGTTGAAAAAATTTGTGTTGAATTTTTGTTATATTGAGAAACGTTTGAGTATAGAAATAAAAGAAACAGGAACGTATTACATTATTGCATGAGTAGCTTTGGTCCATGTTGAGGAAAAATGAAAAGCTTCGATCACTCTCGTTTGAGAAGAGAACTTCAAATCTTCATACAATAATTCTTATAGAAATATCTGAAATACTCCCCAACTTTTGTAGAGGACTGGACTTAAATCCTCTGCCTCCTCGTCGTCGATTTGTTTTTGTACCTCTGTTTTCACGATTAATGGTTCACCTCTCGTTCTATTTGTGCTTTTGCGTTCTCTTTTTTTTCTTTTATTTTGTACACATCTTTGATAATAATTCATAAGTCTATTGCATAAGAGATGTTCTGACCCGTGATGTTCTGGGAAGCATTTCTGTCGTTCTACTTATAATATCATTTTCATATCTTTCCATCCTTTCTATAATTTTCAGTCTTCTCTCCTCAAATATTTCCTGAAGTGTTTCCATTTTCAATCTTTTTCAATGAATGTATTTTTCATTTTCGATGCATATTGTTTGGTGCTCCTGTTACTGTTTTTATTGTACGGTTCATTGTAAGTTTTTGTATTAATTTACTGTTGTCAATTGCCATATTTCATTTCCATGAAATAGACCTGCTTTGATTTATCGTTTATATTGATATTTTGTCAAAGGTCATTGTGCTTTCTTCATTCGAAAGAGGAGTACAATAAGGCATGCATTCCTTCGGTTTATTGGTATTTTCAGTCACTTGCGTTCTGAACTTCGAACACAAGTTATTTCTACCATTCTATGGGGTGGTTTCCTGTCCATTTTTTTAATGTGAAATTAAGTAAACATACACTGTTTTTGATTTCTGATTTAAGATATATGAGTACAGTGCTGTATCGTCAGCAAACTGTGCTGACTTGCATTCAACGGCTGATGTTATGTCTGCCGTCTAATGTTGTATAGTAGTGGGCCAATTAATGAGCCCTGTGGAACTCAGGCACTGATAGTTTCGCTTTTCGACAATTTTCTCCTTTTCTGAAGGAATCATGGAAGAAATGAAGTTTCTACCATGTTGATACGTCTGGATGATATTCAGAATCTTCATCGGAAATCTTCCTCTTATCAATTTGTATATCAGATCAGTCAGAAGCCTTTTTTCGATCAAATCTTTTCGAGGAATACCATAATATTTGTTATATATACTAATATACTTGATACCTATTTTTTCAAATCTGCTTAGTCACCTTATTTCAAATTATCCTCTCATTTTCAATAGATGTATATATTTTCGAAATTTTGTATCTCCGAATTAATCTCAATTTCGTTTCTAGAGTATAGATGCCTGTACGCCCTGCAAGATTTGCGGCGGCTATCGTCTCCTGCCTTGTACAGTCTGCAAGGGAAGCAAGAAATCCGTCCACAGGAACCATTTCACAACAGAATTTGTTGCCCTGAAATGTATGAATTGTGATGAAGTGGGATTAGTGAAATGTACTGCATGCTGCTGAAGAGACTTTTTTATTGGATCCAGATGAGTTTGAAATATCCTTACAGAGACGTATTTAGGAAAAGTGAACTATTTATTTCAGCTTTTTCTGAATACTTATCTGATCTTGAGTGGAAGTTGAATGGATACCGATTTTTGAAATAAACTCATATTAAATATTTTGAAAAAATTGAATTGATTGAAGAAATCATTTTATATTACTAAATGAGATTCAAAGTAGCAAGTTAGGCTAGTGAAAAAATTTCACATGTTGAAGAAGAAAGCATCAATGTTGTATGAGATGTTTTTTTTTACTGAACCATTATCAGAATATCTGATATGAAAATCTCTGTAGCAGTCACTAAAACGGTTCACCGAATGATTTGTAAATTGTATTATTTTTTATGGACTGTTTCATGGGCTTTTATCAAGATTTCTAACAGATATGTCCTGACGAATAAGAAACAAAACTTCGACATAAGCGTCTTCTTCATCACAATCTACTCACTCACATCCATAGTCTAACTCGCTGGTTTGAATTCAATTTTTCGAATATTCCGTAAATTACTATTGTAACTTCCGGAATTTTTCTAAGAAATTGTATTAGGAAAGTTTAAATTCACTGGTCAGCTATTTCATTGTTATATTAACCCCAGATAAAACATATTTTCTGGTAATTTTCATGCGAAGGAATCACTTAAAAATATTCGTGACTTTGCATGAGGTGTATGATATTTCAATTAAAGTAATGTGTCATATGATTATATATGTCATTGTGTTCATATACTTCAATAAATACTGTTTTGTTACTTGTGTTCGTTGAACTTATTTCCTAATCCAACTACTGAGCAATACGTTCTTCATTCATAAAAAAAGAAATTCACTCCAATGAAAATTTATTTCGAGATAATTCAATTAACTCAATATTAACATAAAATTGTTTTAACTTATCCTTCCGATACTTGTTGTCGATCATGATGGAACAAACTCTAGTGGTCATTGTTGACATAATTATTAAGAATGCTATTAGGATTTTAAAATTCCCAAATTTGTCAGACAGCAGGTACAAAAGTTTCAATATTGTAATGCTTGTCAAAGCCAAATAACAGCAATGCTTTTTACAATATATAAAATACTACAAAAGCTGTAAATAGATATCCAAAAGTCTAGGTTGAGTAACGTGGTGATGTTTATTCATGACAAAATGTTTGATGTTTGTAAATAGGTATGTACATTTCGTTACATTACATTTCCTTTTCGTTTTCATAAGGAATTATTATTCAGATATTCCAAACTGAATTAAGTGCTACAAAAAATGTCTTTTCGGTACATTTGGGGGATTGATCGAAAATCCTGATTCATTTTAAAGGTATCATGTATATATATATATATATATATATATATATATATATATATATATATATATATATATATATATATATATATATATATATATATATATATATATATATATATATATATATATATATATATATATATATATATATATATATATATATATATATATATATAAGAAAATGAACAGTAGAACATTCATTTGAAAAATTGAAATTAATCAAGAGAATGTTATAGCAGAGCTTGATATGTGAACGTGTACGATGTGATGTCTCATCACCTTCAAGGGATAAATGTTAGAGAAATATTGAAATCGATGCCACACCTGATGGAAGTGCGAGACATATATGTTTCGTTCTGCAAGGAACTCGTCAGTCGCACCACGTCCATCGAAGTGAGGCAACGATTTCAATCTCCAAGCATCTTCTTGTGACTTCAAGTGGAAGATCGTAGAATAATGAATACTCTACAATTCCATCTATAGAAATCAGTAGAAAACACCTCTCTCAGATTACAGAGTCACCAAGCATTGAAATTTCACATATCTTCTATATCCGTAGGTATCTACTAAATTGCAATGTCTATTTGACAAATATCATCGAACGATGTTTTTAAATGTCAATAGATTGCGTTAGTAGTACGCTCGCGTTTATTCCCGTTTTTCAGGGGCCAATTCGGCGATATTTTTAAGTAAATGAAATTTTTTGTGCTTATGGCACTGAATGAAATATTCAAGAAAATGAACACTAGAACCATTTGAAAAATTGAAATTAATCAAGAGAATGTTATAGCAGAGCTAGATATGTGAACGTGTACGATGTGGTGTCTCCATTATCCTTCAAGGGATAAATGTTAGAGAAATATTGAAATCGATGCCACACCTGATGGAAGTGCGAGACATATATGTTTCGTTCTGCAAGGAACTCGTCAGTCGCACCACGTCCATCGAAGTGAGGCAACGATTTCAATCTCCAAGCATCTTCTTGTGACTTCAAGTGGAAGATCGTAGAGTAATGAATACTCTACAATTCCATCTATAGAAATCAGTAGAAAACACCTCTCTCAGATTACAGAGTCACCAAGCATCGAAATGTCACATATCTTCTATACCCGTAGGTATCTACTAAATTGCAATGTCTATTTGACAAATATCATCGAACGATGTTTTTAAATGTCAATAGATTGCGTTAGTAGTACGCTCGCGTTTATTCCCGTTTTTCAGGGGCCAATTCGGCGATATTTTTAAGGAAATGAAATTTTTTGTGCTTATGGCACTGAATGAAATATTCAAGAAAATGAACACTAGAACATTCATTTGAAAAATTGAAACTAATCAAGAGAATGTTATAGCAGAGCTATAACATTCTCTTATATAACGAAACATATATGTCTCGCACTTCCATCAGGTGTGGCATCGATTTCAATATTTCTCTAACATTTATCCCTTGAAGGATAATGGAGACATCACATCGTACACGTTCACATATCTAGCTCTGCTATAACATTCTCCTGATAAATTTCAATTTTTCAAATGAATGTTCTAGTGTTCATTTTCTTAAATATTTCATTCAGTGCCATAAGCACAAAAAATTTCATTTATATATATATATATATATATATATATATATATATATATATATATATATATATATATATATATATATATATATACATAAGAAAATGAACAAGAGAATATTCATTTGAAAAATTCAAATTAACCAAGAGAATGTTATAGTAGAGCTTGAGAAACACATCTTCAGATCAGATATGCCCTATGAGCAAAGTGTTTGACGAATGCGTATTACCAGCGATGACCTACGCCAGCGAAACTTGGACCCTGAAATCTGATCACATCCAGAATCTTCGAACAACCCAGCGGAGTATAGAAAGATACATGATGGGCCTACGCATACGAGATAGAATACGCTGGAGCTGGATAAGAGGTCAAAAAGAGGTGAAGGATGTCGTGGAGTGTGTAAAAAGATCGAAGTGGAAATTGGCAGGCCATCTATTTCGAACAAGAGATGAGCGTTGGTCAGCTGTAGTTGGTGATTGGGAGCCTAGAGACAGGGCAAGACCAAGAAATTGGCTGTGCGTTGCCTGGAAGAATGAGACTGCCGACAGGAAATCTTGGCAAAGACCGAGGGAGGATTTCGTTCTGCAGTGGACGGACAGAAGCTGATCATGATGATGATACATATATGGTAAGGACGTATTGACGTAAAGATGAGACTTTCAAAAATATTTCAGGTTATCGGCAAAATGTGGGCAGAACTGAATTAAACGACTAATCGTCAGCAACTCTATATTTTGAACGCTATCCTGTTCTTCTTCAGGAATACTAAAAATATATACGGGATGTCTCATTAGTTACAATTTGTAGAACAAATGAACTTACATCTGACATAGGTCAATAAACCAACAAAAACGACACAAAAGTCATCCAACAGTCCAACAGTTACTTGCAATATAAAGGCGACAGTGCTCAACAACGTAAGATTCTTCGCTTGATGTTCTGTGAAGTTTGACCTGTGTACACTCCTCGACAATCTAAGCATGGTATACCATATACACAGTCTGTGAGTTGATTGAAGGGAACAATTTTTTGGTTAAAACACTTTGTTTTACACTTATTTATTTTTCAGAGTCCTGAAGAAGAATGTAAACATGTTCGAAATATAGACAAGGTTAATATATTGGTCGTGTATCAATTATAGTGGCCCTATTTTTGCCGAGAACTCATTTTTACTCATTATATATATATATATATATATATATATATATATATATATATATATATATATATATATATATATATATATATATATATATATATATAATATAATGTGTGTCTATGTAAATATGAATTTTTTTTATATAACCAAAAACAATATCAGTCAAGAAAAGTACAGATTCGAAAAAAGTTGAAAGTTTGTTATATTCTGGAATAGCTAGGCATAGTATTATTTGAAATAGTTGAAATAACCAGTATAATTATTAGGCAAAATCGGATGAGTAAGAATTCTATCTCAGCAAGAAAGACAATGACATTTTGGTTAGTTATTCCCAATTAGTTGTGAGTGTGATGTGCCTTATAATTAATTATGTAATTATGAATCCGTTTTTTCTCTGAACTCCTGAATCATTTGAATTAGGCAGTAGCAAATTAGTGAGCTCTGATAAACGCACAGAGAAATATCTCAAAATAATTTGCCACTGCCATGCTTTGAAATGGTACCATCCCTTACAAATTTCCATTTCGGTCAGCTGTTTGTTTCTAATAACTTTCGTGTTACCTATTATCCCATACTTCACAGTCTGCGGTTTCGTCCCTCAATGTGACTTAATGATCATTCATACTGTACCGAAAAGGATGCTTTGATATTCAACTTCTAGTATATATATATTCACGAACCTTATTTGTGTGACGTAATCCAAAATATTCTCTCAATTTATAGAAACTTTGTAAAAAAAAACCCACCAAAACCACACCCAAGAAACTATGTGAAAAAAAGTTACATATATTTTAATTCCTCGATACGTTGGAAATCATTGATTAATACTTGTGTCCCCTCATTCCATTGGAAATCGTAGAAATCTCCAAATTTTCACACTACTCATTTCAAATACTACTTAATAGTCACGCAGCAAAGTTATTCTTCGAAATCGACGAAGTATTTCGTAGTTATCACCTCTAGGTGGGGTAATTGTCAAGTGTTCGATAAAACATAGTTTACTTAAAGATATTGGCTACGCTCTTAAATATTTCTTGATATGTGAAGATCGAATAAATGACACCTAAGAATAACTATTCGAATATGTCGCCTACAAAAAAAGTACTTCGAATATTCATTTTTGAGTTGCCATTAAAAGAGGATAACCGAAAATATGGCGGTCATAAAAATTCATAGGCTAGAAAAATTTAGTAGGTACAATTTCACAACCATAAATGACACGTGCTTTCAACCCAGAACATAAAAGGATGGCCATTATCAATTCGAAACGAAAAGAAATAATGTCCTAATTTAAGTGCATACTCATAAAAACAATCACAATTCGCATAAACTGATAATGTTATTCATATTGGAAAAGACATCTTGTTTTTACCATATTGTGATAATATATATATATATATATATATATATATATATATATATATATATATATATATATATATATATATATATAGTACAGTAATTTATCATGTTAACCAACCACGTGCAGACGTGGAAATTGTATTATTATTTTTATGGTAAAAATTGATAATTGAAACATTTCGAAAACTCTTGAAATGGTATTTCAATTTTCAATTTTCACTATGAAAATAATGTGAATTAATGAATTCATGAATATGAATATTGGTTCATAATATAATAATAAGTATTGTTTTTGTTTGTGTGTTGATGACAATATATTGATGAAACTTCATTTGAAAAAGGCCCAAGAAAAGGACCGAAACGTTATGTGATATAGATGTTTAATAAATATTTTTGAGAACCAGAAAACCCAATAATTTCTTTCTGATATATATATATATATATATATATATATATATATATATATATATATATATATATGTATTATATTGTGATTGCCTTTTGGTAGTATTTTTATTTTTTCTTGCACATTGGTACACAAATTTCTATTTTTCAGATAGTTAGATATATTCAATTACGTATACAGAATGATTTTTTTCTGAGACAATTGACTGAGTTTTCTTCCTTCTTGTCACGACGTCTCGATATTTTCGTACCATTTTCAGGAGGCCTCAAAATCAGCTATTTATTGGAAACCTTCTTTTATGAGATATAGATTTCAAAGCGAAATAATGTGAACTCCATTTAGTTTTGATTAATATAAATAAAGGATAGGACAATACTTGGAGAAACGTTTGAATATTATCAAGGTAAGTATTCAGCCAAAAGCTCCGATGACCCCAATATCGATTTGCACAGACTCAGCTAGAAAGCAACAAGTAAAAAACCGAGCAGCATGCAACAATGGCATCAACGTGTAGAATTTCTGCCAGAAACAATGACGGGAGTACAACACTAGTGATTTTCAAATGCAAATCACGAAGGAAACAAATTTTATATATTTCACCATACACTTCGCATTTATAATTTCACTAATCGTTAACTGAAAGTTCAAATATGGAAAAATTTCTACATTTATGACTTCGACTATTTCTACAAATTCGAATGTTTGATAATGAAAAATTTCGATTGATACGGTATGAAACCGTATAAATGAAATAAAAAAACTCGTATTCAGAACACGTTTTCAACTTACTGCTGATCTTCCATTTATTCTAAGATAATAACTTTTCCTCTTGTGGCTTCGGCCCTTGAGAAGTAAAAAAGTAAAAGTATTGAACACACACACAACAACATGAACACACACGCACAAAGATGTATATCTCAGATATATATATATATATATATATATATATATATATATATATATATATATATATATATATATATATATATATATATATATAGTTTCAAGATTCACGAATCATTCATACTAGTAAATACTGAGACTCTTAATCGAAGCATTTCGAATAAAATTCTCAGGGAGCTCTATACACCTATAAAACCTATCTCTTTCGTGAGTAAAGTGCGGTCCGAAAAAATCATCGATCTTGTTGAATGATAAAATAGGATACAATTGTTTTATCATTAATATAAGTCCGTATTTAATCAGTCAATCAATCAAGAATCGATGATTTTCAAAACTCCCATAGGTTCTATATCCGAATGAGGGGAAAACTACACTTTGTGAAGATTGACGTGAGCTCACTCTATCGGTGAAAAGACGTATAAACTGCAGAACGAAGGCCTCTCCCTGTCTTTGCCAAGATTCCCTATCGGCAGTCTCTCTCCCAGGCAACGCCCAGTCAATCTACAAGCTCCTTATCCCATCGATCGTGAGGGCGCTTTCTTGGTCTCACCCTGTCTCTGGGCTCCCAATCACTAACCAACTGACTGACCAACGCTCATCTCTTGTTCGAGATAGATGGCCTGCCAATTTCCACTTCGGTCTTTTTAAGCTGGTCGTCCACTAGGTTGGCAACGTGGCTCGGCGCGGCGCGGCGCCATGCAGGCGTTGCATGAGGAGCCTCGTCCATTAGTGCGCGGCGCGGCGCGGCGCGGCACCGTCTCTCTGTGGTCGTTCCGTCCTACTTTTCAGTGAACGTACTCGGTTTTGGTTTGACAGTGCTCAAAGATGGATACGTATAGCGATGAAGAAATGTTTTTCCTCGCAGATTTAATTGAAGAAAAGGAAGAGAAAATTTCGCCGTTTCAAAAAAAATGAAACGGCGTAAGATGAGGATTCATGAAATTAATTCAAAAAGGCTAATCTTTGGAGAATTTCATCATCTTTTCCCAAATCTCCTGAGAGATGAGAAAAAAATTTTCAAATACTTCCGAATGTCACCTAATAAGTTCTACGAACTCCTTTCTCTAATCAGGCCAGATATAGAGAAACGAAACACAACATTACGTCCAGCAATATCCAGTGAAGAACGTCTTGGTACATGTCTCAGGTAAATATACAAAATAAAATGAAATAATTTCAAGAACTTATCAACTTATACAATTTTTTTACTCTAAAGCTTGGACCCTATTGGACCCAAATTTGTTCGAGTGCCGTTCTTGCCGCGCCGCGCCGCGCAACGTTGCCGACCTAGTGGACGACCAGCTAACTTATTCAAAAACGTTGCAGCGGCGCGCCGCGCCGAGCCTCTCTGCCGACCTAATGGACGAGGCCTTTCGTTCATCATTTCCTAAAATTTTCTCTTTTCCTATAAAACTGATAATCTTGGAAATTTTAAATTTAAAACTTGAATGACACGTTTATTCACAAATGTACGCTCTAAATAATAAATCAAAGTAGATTGTTCTAGCTCGTATAGTTTTCGAGAAATTTGATTCTAAAAGAAAATTATTATTCCGTTTTGAATTAAATTTGTTCGAGTGCCGTTCTTTGCCGCGCCGCGCCGCGCAACGTTGCCGACCTAGTGGACGACCAGCTTTACACACCCCACGACATCCTTCACCTTTGTTTGACCTCTTATCCAGCTGCAGCGTATTCTCTTTCATATGGTTAGGCCCATCATGTATCTTTCTATACTGCGCTGGGTTGTTCGAAGATTCTGGATGTGAACAGATTTCAGGGTCCCAGTTTCGCTGGCGTAGGTCATCGCATTGGTCAAACATTTTGCTCTTTAAGGATAGTGGCATATCTGATTTGAAGATGTGTTTGAGTTGGCTAACTCTACCCCAAGCTATTCTGGTTCTTTGACATCGAGACGGTGGACACAACATGTGTACACCGGATATTACACATGTTGAGGACTTCACGATAGAACACATTATTACTTAAAAAGTGAGAAAACCTTCAAAAGTTTCAAGAGAACATCTCTGTCACTATTATATTCACTAACAAGGGAGGAAATTATGAATATAATGAATGCAATCAAGTACTTTCCCGTTGATATAAAAAAATTAAGAAAAAACAATTAACATCAACGCTGAAAAATTATTGAACGGAATTAGTTTCACCTTTCATATATGAACAGCTCTCATAAAAGTATATTGTACTTCTGAACGTTCACATGATTTTGTGCAAGATCTTTGTTTTGCCCCATTATAATAATTGTAAATTTTGGTTATAAAGGGATATAATATATTATAAGTATTATTCTGATTGTGATAAATTATCATTTCAGTTGGGTGAATATCATTATTATTTTTTTTATCATCTTTATTATTATTGTTATCATTATTATTATCATTATATAACTGAGGCTTGTCAACCTAGCTCACTATTATTAAGTTCAAACTATTCCCAAAATTTCATTTAAACGTCCCAAGTTAAATTTAACAATAGTAGTTGAATATTCTAATAACTGAAAAGAGCTCAGCTGGAATGAAGGTGGTCGCATTTTCTAAGAGATTTGATACAATTGTCATAACCAACGAATCTTTCCAATAATCAAAATATTTTTGAATGTAAGTAGGATGAAGTATTCATAACATCTTTTATAATTCATGATTCATTCTTTTCAATGAATTTTGTTTCATTAGTATTGAGGTTTTTTATCAATTTATTCATTTCAATAGTAAGTTCAGTCAATTTTCAATAATGTTGGTTGTGTTTATTGTGACGTTTTCATATTTTCTAATCTTCAACTTTGTATTTTTCCTTCTTCTGATATATCGTGTTGTTTTATTTAGACAAAATGTTTATTTTGAACAGAACCCTGGAAAATCATTTCCAATTGATCATTAGAAATAATAAAATCATTTTAACATAAAAGCTTTACCGTTGCTAAAATAACGGTGAATCTTTTATTCCTGTCGGAATATAAATTTCGAATCACTTTGTATAATCAAAATCTGTGTGAAAAATAAAGAGTATGTTAATCCTTATAGTTAATGTAAATTTCGATATATGTTAAGTTTATCCAATAATTCAAACAATTCCTACCTCAAACGAACACTCCCGAGCAGAGCCGATCGCATCAAGCCCGACCGATTCAATCTTTCAAATAATTCAAATCATTTCAGTGCTTTCGTTTCTTTCAAACATCAAAATCTAAAATCTTCTTCCTTGCTACTCGCTTGTAACGTTGTCAGATTTCCACGTTAAAACCTGGAATGTCTGAATATGTTTACATTTGAAGGTTAATAAATATCCATTTTTAATGACTTTTCAGTAGAATTTTCAATTTTTCTATAGCCGACAACATTGTTTGAATGGACATTTACAGCGATCGTTGGAATGAAAGTGCAGACTGCGTTTTCTCTTCTGGAGAATTTTGAGATGAATTTACGATTGCTGGTTGTTCAGATATGTCAAAAGTTTTCGAAAAATTGTAAAAGATTTGAAAATTCCTCAATGAGTACAGTGTATGAGATAATATTTGATAATATTGATCTTATTTATTATTACGAGTAGCAATAATATTCTGAATAAATAGCAAACATTCTATTCCAAAAAATTAAATGAATGAATTTTTTCAACTATGATAATTTTAATTTTTGTAATTAATCAATAATGTTTACTATAATTCAATGTTGCAATTATTCAAATTTAAATATCTTGACTATAAGATATTCATAATATCTTTGTTTTTTATTTCGTTAAATGAACTTTCTAATGATTTTCGTTTCAATTGCTTTTTCATTGTTTATGAATTTTAGTATTAATTTTAGTTAATTGGAATATTTTGTTGTTTACTTCAGACGGAATGTTAATTTTGAACTTAACCTAAACTAATCTTATCAAAATGATCATTCGAAAAAATAGAATCGTTTCAATATAAAAGTAAATTTTTATTCCCGTAGAAATATTCATTTCCAATCACTTCGAATAATCCAAATTTATGTGAATAATAAAGAGCATGATAATTTCTATAATTAATGTACGTTTCGGTAATTGTTCAGTTCATCCAATAATTCAAACAATTCCAACCTGAAACGAATATACCCGAAGCTGAGCCGATCGCTTCCAGCCCGCCCGATTCAATCTTCAAATTCGAATCATTTCAGTTCTATCAGAAAAGCTTTCGTTTCTTTCAAACATCAAATTCTTAAACCTTCGTTGCCACTCGCATGTGATTGTTTTGTGACGTTGACAGATTTTCACGTCAAAACCTGGAATGTCAGAAAATGTATGTGCACATTTGAAGGTTAAATATGCATTTTTAATGACTTTTCAGTAGAATTTTTTTATAGCCGGCATCATTGTTGGACTGGACATTTACAGCGATCGTTGGAATGAAACTGCAGACTGCGTTTTCTCTTCTGGAGAATTTTGAAATGAATTTACGATTGCTGGTTGTTCAGATTTGTCAAAAGTGTTCGTAAAATTGTAAACTATATTTGAAAATTCCTCAATACGGTGTATGAAATGATATATGATAATTTTGATCTTGTTTATTAGTACGAGTAGCAATTATATTTTGTATTAATAGAAAAATTCTATTCCCAAGAAATGAAGAAATAAATTTTTAAAACTCTGATAATTTTAATTCTTGTAACTTATGAATAATATTAACTGTAATTTATTGTTGAAATTATTCAAATTGAAATAGTTTGACTACATGATGAGATATTTTAGTATATTTGTTCATAATTATGATAAATTAACTTTCTACTGAATTTCGCTTCATTAACCTCCGCTTTTACATTGTGTATGGATTTTAGTATTACTTTTAGTTAATTGAAATTGAAAAAAATTTGATCATGTGAATATTTTATCTTCAATTGTAATAAACAATTATATATTTTCTACTTTCCAATACCTTTCAATTTTTCTTTCTACAGAAATATTTTGTTGTTTTCTTCACAAGAAATGTTAATTTTGGACATAACCTAAAATAATTCTGTCCTATAATTAATGAAGTTTTCGATAATTTGTTGAGTTATCCAATAATTCAAACAATTTCAACCTAAAACGAATGTTCCCGAGCTGAGCAGATCGCTTCCAGCCCGCCCGATTCAATTTTCAAAACATTTCAGTGCTTTCGTTCTCTCTAACATCAAATTCTTAAACCTTCGTTGCCACTCGCATGTAAATGTTTTGTGACGTTGTCAGATTTTCACGCCAAAACCTTGAATATGAGAAAATAGTTGAGTACATTTGAAGGTTAAATAGCCATTGTTAATGACTTTTTTGTAAAAATTTCTTATCTCCGGCAACATTGTTGGATTGGATGTTCACATGCGATCCATTGGAATGAAACTGCAGATTGTGTTTTCTCTGCTGGATGGTTTTTAGAATGAATTTCCAGTTGCTCCTTGTTCAGATTTTCCAAATGTATTCGAAAAATTGTGGAAGATATTTGAAAATTCCTCAATGAAAACGGTGTATGAGATAATATATGATGATTTTGATCTTGTTTATTAGCACAAGTAGTAATAATTTTTCAAATAAATATCAAACATTCTATTTTCAAACAATGTAATGAATGATATTCCCTATAATTCAATGTTGAAATTATTCAAAATGAAATATTTTGTCTTCATGATGAGATATTCATAAATTTTTTTTTAAATATGATAAATTAATTTTCTAATGAATATTGTTTCATTAACTTCCGGGTTTTCATTGATTTATGAATTTTAGCATTAAATTTACCTAATTGAAAAAATTAGAATATGTGATTATTTTATCGTTAATCGTTAAAGAGAATTGTATATTTTCTCCTTTACAATACTTTTCTATTTTTCTTTCTATAGAAATATCTTTTTGTTTTCTTCAGACGAAATCTCAATTTCGAACAAAACCTTACCATATCAGTTCAAAATGATCATTCGAAAACATTACATTCCAAAAAATGAAATCGTTTTAACATAAAAGTTTTCGGTTTGCTAAATGAACTTTGAGTCTTTTTTCTGTTGGAATATTTGTTTCGAATTACTTATTAATCAGTGAAAAATAAAGAATATGATAATCCCTATAATTAATGTAGGTTTCGATATGTGTTGAACTTATCCAATAATTCAAACAATTCCAACCTTAAACGAACACTTCCGAACAGAGCCGATCGCTTCCAGCCCACCCGATTCAATCTTCACATTCAAATCATTACAGTGCTTTCGTTTCTTTCAAATATCTAATTCTAAACTTTCCATGCAACTCGCATGTGATTGTTTTGCGACGTTGACAGTTTTTCACATTAAAACCTTGAATGTGAGACGATGTAAGGTACATTTGAAGGTTAAATATTCATTTTTAATGATTTTTCAGAAGAATTTTTTTATCGCCGGCAACATTGTTCGACTGGACGTTAATATGCGATCTTCGAATGATACTGCAGACTGCGTTTTATGTTCAGGACGATTTTAAGATGAATTTACGATTGCTGGTTGTTCAGATTTGTCAAATTTTTTCGAAAAATCATAAAATATGTTCCGAAATTCCTTTATGAGTGTGGGATGTAAAAAACGATTATAATAATTTTAATTTTGGTTATTCAGTTGAGTAGCAATATTATTTAGATAACTAAAAATAGAACTATTCTTTTCCGAAAAAAAAGAATAAGAATTCCGATTTCCTCAACAAATTTAATTTTCAAATAATGAGTAATGATTTCATAATTTTATGTTAAGACTATCCAAATTGAAATACTTTGTTATATAGAAATATATACACTTTTTTCTTTATGACTATATTCATTATTTTGCGATTGCAGTTTCGTAGTATTACTACATTTTCAAGTATATTAATAAAGAAATCGGATTGTTTGAATATAAAATCTGATAATAATTAAAAGTAAAAAATGTGTATTTTTCGCAATATTATGTATTATCACAAAATAATTCACGAATCTATAGAATATTCAAAATATTTTGATAAAAGTATCACGAAATATTTATAATAAGTTTCATAATTCATAACGTATTTTTAAATGAATTTTGTTTATTAATTTCAGGTTTTTCTTAATTTTTTCATATCAGTAGTAAGTTCAGTCGATTTTCAACACACGTTGTTAGTATTTATTTTGTCGTTTTTATATTTTCTAAACTTCAACTTTATATTTTTCCTTCTGCTAAAATATTTTATTGTTTTCTTCGGACAAAATATTAATTTTCAACAGAATCTTGCGTAATCATTTCAGAATAATGATTCGAGAGCATTACATCCGAAAAATAAAATCGTTCATAAAAGATTTGCGGTCGCTAAATTAACTGTAAATCTTTTCATTCCTGTCGGAGTACTTACTTCAAAACTTCTAATGATCAAAATCATCCAGTAATATGTCAAAGAGTAATTATAATCAATCTTCTCGTCTCTTTCAGTAGTTTTCATCCCGCCTGGTCGTTAGAAATGTAATGAGTTCCAACTCTGACCATTTAGCCTTTATACTCTCAATAGAAAGAATGAATTGTTACTTTAATTATCAGCTCGAAAATCCAACATCTTAGTGTGATTTTTTTTACCTCTCTTTCATCATAGGTCAACAAATCGTAGCGGATGCCAAAAACTCAATTTGTCCTTTAATATTCTCATTGAGACGTCTACTTTATAACAGTTGATAGCTTTCGAAATCGAGTTACTATTATAAATACTACTATGAGTTTTCATAAGGATTCATATGCATCTTAATCAAGTCTCAATAATATATTGAACTAGAAACAAAGAAGTAGAATGCATATATCCCCCCTATTATTAATAATTAAACATTAAACGATTACCAATATTTTTGCATATATAACGGTGTCTCCTCACCACATAACCATTGATTAACTCCAAACAAATTTTTGAATGATTATCAAGACTTGGTTGATATTTTCTCTAAAATTTAGGACTTACTCCAATAAGACGAACTGTTAAAACTCGAAATCCAATAGCCATATTGTATATACATTGTGTTCTATTAAACTTTTGAAAGTCAGAAGAGCAGAATATATATCTAATATATGAAAAGCTCTTTTGGAAATGAGCCGAGTACTTTCAATTATTATCAATATCATTATTTATTTGAATAAGGACAGAGAACATATCTCCTATAATTAACGTGTTGTAATATATTATCTCTCCTATTCAAAATGACAGAATGTAAAACTGAATGCTAAAGAGGTTCTTGAAAAAAAATGAAATATTACGATATACAATAGAGCATAAATAAATGATACTCATACATTATATGGAAATACATATATGGAAAAATGGGCAAAGTAAAAAACTTAAACAAAAAGATCTAGTAGGAGACCTGGCACCAATTTTTGGGTAGGTATTTGAGGCAAGCTGAAACTTGTCACATACCTTTCCTGATATACCCCAATAAGGAATTGCACACCTGGCTGGTGAGTAGCGGGACTAAATCAACCCCTAAATTTCACCAATTCATAAAATTTGTGGTGGCTTTCAGCCTTTTGATGGCGTCATCGACATATTGGCATGCGTGCCTGGTGATATCAAACGAGCTCTCGCCTGCCTGATTTTTAGTTATAAGTTTTTCAGATATTACTTTTTCCTGTATCTTGTGGGTGAGCTTTAATGTCAGCTCGCCAACAGAGTTTTCGTTCATGTGTATTGTTCGTACATTATTGATATTATTTCTAGTTTTATTTTTTTATAAGTTGTAAACTATATTGTATTTTTCCACTCAGTAATTGGCCCAAGCTGTTGAGTGGAGTATTTGTAAATAAATAAATAAATTTTTAGGGGTTGGCAGCTGGAAATTCCAACCAAAATTATCTGTGTTTTTAGGAATCTCATCTTTTAGTTTTTAGGCAGCTTGAAATTCACTCCACTAAAACTTCAAGCTGCTTCAAATATATTTTTTACAATTTTTTGCAAAATATTTATGCACGCGTCTGGAAATGATAAAACCCCGATTAAACCGTCTGGCTTATTTTTTTTCTTATTCATTAATTTTCGTATACACTGCAACATATAAAAATTCCGTTTTGCCTCAGATATATTTTTGGGGAAAAAATATTTTCAAAAATTTAGGGGTCGATTCAGCCACGCTACTCACCAGCCAGGTTTCCAATTCTGGATTGGGGTATATCAGGAGAGGTATGTGACAAGTTTTCAGCTTACCTCAAATACCTACCCAATAATTGGTGCCAGCTCTTGGACTAAAAGTAATAAAAATTTGAAGAGTAGGCTTTACTCAAACTATAAATGTTTATTGAATGTTTATCTGGATAGAAATTTCTCAATTGATTGCACCTGTAGAAAGACTATTTCATACAGTCACACACAACATACAATTATACAAAACATTTCAGTGAATATTGTTGGGGAAACAATCGTCGATATTATAATAACCTCATTAACCATGCAAAATCAGCAACAGACTACAATAAATTTCAAATCAACGATAAATGGCATTTATTCACAATAAATAAAACACAAAAGGGAACACTATAATGTTTGAATGAGTTAAATTATTGATAATACTTGAATATAACCTTTTATTCGCCACTTAAACATGAAAGGTTTCATAAGAATAGCATCGTTTTATATTTTAATATTGCAGCGTACTTCAAAATATTCAATAAAAATAAAAAATAGGGAATACGAAATAACATAATCATAACAATACTTCAATAGCAATAATAATCATCAGATGCTTCAAACCAACGAAAAAATTAATATTATAATTAATTATGTTGCATTGATCATTGTTGTATTTCAAGACTACATGAGAAACAAGCCATCAGATGCGTTTTGTTAGCTTTAATAAAATTTTGTCTTAATGAATATTTGATTACCAAGTATATCGATCATTAAGGAAACTTATCGTTTATTATCGCAAGGTTGAGTTTCTTATGAAAAAGTTTCATTACACCAACAAAAAGTATAAAGTTTGGAGATTCATATTAAATTTCAGACTGTGGATTTGAAACTTGGTGTGTTATTATTTGGAAGTTTCACTCAGAATTTCAACAGCGAACAACAAACTGGTGTTTGGTTTATTTCAGGCACTCATTTGTGACTTGGAAAATATTTCCGACAGGTGAGTCTTCTTTATTTCATATGTGTAAAATTTGTACTATATAATTCATATTCGGAAGTGCCCCGCTGATACTTCAAAGTATAAACTGAATGGAAATATCAGTATAAAACTGATCAATTTCAAACTAAACTACCGATGAAAACGCATCGAGAACAAAGTGAATCCAGAAATGAAACTAATACTGCGATGTCTTATTCTCAGAAAGAGTCTTGTGAATTTGAAAAAATAAAGAGCAAAAACATTTTCGAACCAACCGTCGTCTTTAAATTCATCGAGAACCGGGACTTAAGACTGAAGTCACTTTGCGACAAAGTCGCCTTTGCATTAACTCTTCTATAAGAATAATCTCTTAAAATTCAATGAAAATTAACCAAAAACTATGCAAATTATCTGATGAAAATTATGCAATAAAATGTATATTTAGAGTTACATTCAAATCAAAAAAACAATTTTGCAGTATTCAACATATAAATCACCCTATAAGAGGCCATAGAAATGAACCAAACATCATTTTCAATATTATTGAGTCCTGCAATAGTCCTGCATATTCGATAAGAAAACCGGAAATCATTTCACAATCAAACCACCATTTGAAAAGGTACCAGAATAGAGAAATCAAAATAGAAAAAGTCATTGAAAATCTGAAAACGTATTAGCAATGTGAATTTCATTGAACATTCAAAATAAATCAGAAAACCAAACGTTATTTTCGAAGCAAACCGCAGATTGAAATGGAACTCATAAAAATTCAAACAGAAAGACATTGAAGTTGAAATTGAAATCGTCCTTATAATTACCTATTCTTAGGAAATAAATTCAGTCCGAATAAACTTATAACGGGTGTTTTTTATTAGAGGTATTGAATTTTAAGTTGGCATTACTGTTGAAGATTGCGACCGATTCAACAGCTGAGAAGAGATTTATTCTCAGTTTGGATTGGCAATTCATCATGAATAGACCCACGCCTGAACAACGATTGCAAATAGTGCAATTTTATTTCGAAAATAATGGTTCTGTGCAGAATACGTATCTCGCACTTTGTTTGCGAATTTTATTTAGCGATGAAGCGCACTTCTGGTTGAATGGCTACGTTAACAAACAAAACTGCCGCATTTGGAGTGAAAATAATCCTCAAGTGTATGTCAAAACACCGTTACATCCAGAAAAACTCACTGAATGGTGCGCTTTATGGACTGGTGGAATCATTGGCCCGTACTTCTTCAAAAACGATGGCGCCCAGAACGTTACAGTCAATGGTGATCGGTATAGAGCAATGATTACTAACGTTTTCATTCCTGAATTGAACAACCATAATGTCCAGGAGCTGTGGTTTCAACAAGACGGCGCAACATGTCACACAGCTCGTGTCACAATCGATTTATTCAAAGACACGTTTGGTGACCGCCTAATTTCACGTTTTGGACCTGTGAATGGGCCTCCAAGATCTTGTGATTTAACACCGCTAGATTACTTTTTGTGGGGCTATGTAAAGTCATTGGTCTATCGGATAAGCCACAAACGCTTGCTCATTTGGATTACAATATTCGCCGTGTTATTGCCGATATACGACCACAAATGTTGTAAAATGTCATCGAAAATTGGACGTCCAGATTGGACTACATCCGAGCCAGCCGTGGCGGTCATATGCCTGAACTCATATCTAAGATATAATGCCACAAGATTATCTTTCGAATAAAAATAAATTCTTGTCAATCGAATGATCCTTCGGTGTTTTATTGCAATTTAAAATTCGATACCTCAAAAAAAACACCCTTTAAAAATACTTTTGAACAAAAACACAAGTGTCTCAAAACGTACCTCTCAAATAACTAATTCGTAGAAAAACTCGTAAAACAACATGAGTGTGAAGATGAAAATCTGTATGTTATTTCAACAAATGAGTGCTTCATTGAGACTGAAGTGGTAATTAATGCTACAGTCGCCAACGTTTATAGAAGAGATTAAAAGTTCAGGTGGTAATACTGTTGACAAAGTCTCAGCATAATGGCAAGAACTTTTTGTATGTATACTCGTATGTTGAATCCTAGAATATGTAATGTTTTGAATTGGTTGCAAGGTGAAACTTTATACGGTGAGGTTTATTTGGTTATCCCTCTGAGTAGTTTTCCACTTGTGAAGAAATTGTTTCTTGTAATTCCTCATTCACTGAATGAAATTTTTACATTTCTTTGTATTAAAACATATCAATTCTATTGCCTTGTTGTCGTCATTGTTGAAGGTAGTTTTTATCATTCAACATTGAAGTCACAATGGATTAATAATTTAAATGAGAGGCAATGATAAAATTTGTCTAAAAATCACTGAGTGAACAATTCTTTATTCGACTAGTTTCGCCTTTTACAGCATTATCAAGAATTATTCTTGATAATGATATTCTTGATAATGCTGTAAAAGGCGAAACTAGTCGAATAAAGAATTGTTCTGTCAGTGATTTTTAGACAAGTTTTTATTATTACCTCTCATTTAAATATGAACTATCACAAAGTAGATTCATCGTCCATTGAATTGATTAATAATTCGCTAATTATTTATGAATGGCAGTGATTCCTAAAATATCCACAATCTGTGGAATAACCATTGCAATCTGTACTTCGGAACCAGACAAATATATGTACAAATATCATTTTCATGTTAATTTATCTTTGTATGTGAAATTTCATTATGCATCATGTCCACAGGAAGATCGTGTCAATTATATTGCATGGTTTGAAGAACCGTTGGTTCTCACGTATCATTGGACAAGATGAACTTGAATCTATAAAGTTTGGTTCTATAGAGAAACCTCCAATTGCGTTGAGTACGAGTTTATACAAATTCAGTTATGTCAATACATTTTGCTGTCATTTTACCCAACCCAACAAACCCAACAAGTTACACTTGGATCTGATACGTTTTTTTTTTATCCTGAAAATTTGACCCAATGTGACTCACTTTAATCGGATTTTGAGATAAAAAATTATGGATTATCTGGAATATTTTTGATATATTGTTCTGAATAAATATGTCAACATTGTATTGAAATCAATGACAGTAGTCTGTGATTTTTGCTTTCGTCGTCGTTGTATATTTGTACTGGGTTTTTTAAGTAACATAATATTGAATCACCTGTTATTTCTGAGTTTCCAATTTTCAAAATATTTCTTTCGAAATATACTCAAGGATTGGTTGTTTATTCTATTCAATCACAAAATGAACTTTCCAAAATATATCATTCAATAATTGGGCATTTGTGTTATAAGAAAATTATCGAAATAAATTTGCATTATATCAGGAAACTCTACTACTGAAATATAATGATGTCCATTTCTTGAATGAAATATCCAATTAAAACATCAAAGGACAATTTTTCACACAATCCTACAATTAAATGAACGAATAAACCGATGCTGATGCAATTAACTACATTGAATTACTCGAAAATTTCATCAGTAATTTTGTACCTTTGACACCAGACCAATAGAAATTGAAGTGTTGAGCACTACATAATGGACAACATTTCCCTCATTAATTGTGGTGTGCAATATCTTTTATTCACTACATTGATGAAATTCAGTGGAATATAGCTTTCACGATGGGTGTTTCATTATAATTACGAAATGGTGAAAGAACAAGGTTCTGATCATTCCATTACAAACAGGTAACAACGACATATAATAATTTTCAATTAACGTCAACACTGGAAAAATTAAAGTATACATTCTTTTCACTCGGTTCTACAGTTCTCAATATTTTATCATCTTCAACAGGAGACCCTATTGGGCTGTTCAGAAAAAACCAATCATTTAGGTATCCCCCGATTCTTCAGAAGAAAAGTAGAAACAATCATCGAAAACCAAAGAAAAAAATTCATGGTTTTTTTTCTGTATATAATTACTGTTTTATGCGTAGTCATCAGCAATGACAGTCATCAGTAGCTTAGTTGGTAGAGCAACAGGGCGTAAACCTGAGAAACCTGGGTTCGTATCCCAGTCGAGGTTGAAAACTTTTGTGGTTTAATTTCGATTCCACATTTACACAAAAAATATTTCTTCATATACAATATGTCCGTACGTGCATGGTTAGCGCGAATAATATTCACTTTACTTAATCTCATGTAGATTAACGAAAAAATTCAAAAATACATCTGGGAGGATCGGAACGTGTTTACTCACGTTCGTGCAGTTTGAAAGAAGACAACCCGTGCGTCGATGGCTTGCGAACAAAAGAGTAATTAGATAAAGTCGGAATTGCATCGCGATGTGTAGACCTCTGTAGCTTAGTTGGTAGAGCAACAAGGAGTAAACCTGAGAGACCTGGGTTCGTATCCCAGGTTGAAAACTTTTGTGGTGTAATTTCGATTCCAAATTTACACAAAAAATATTTCTTCATTTACGCGGGGGAAAATTTCAATCAAAAAAAAACACTGTCGGCATATCCCGCAATTAGTAGCCACCGTTGACACGTGTTGCGAGCTTATTGGTTCTCCTCAGAACAGCGTAGCCAAGTTCAAGTCGTACGAACCTGGAGATGAAAAAACAAATATATATATATATTAAAAAGTTTTTATCCTGACCTTTTGTATTAATTTAATTTCTGATTCTTGGGGGAAGGTCATATATTATACTAAAAGAAGAGAATTCTTCTTTAGGTTTTTACAATAAAAACCTATTGTTCCTATACATTGGACATTGCTGAGTCTGTTTCCTGCTTTTTCTTGTTGTTTTGTTTTTTTTATATCTTTTTTTTTTGTGTGTTTTCTTGATTGTTTTAAATGATGATTTTAATTTTGTAATTGCTGCGATTGTCGAAGGAAAATATGGTATTGGTTCGGGGAATCAAACATTTCATTGTTTATCATCATATCAATATAGATATTATAAAAACTGGTTATCCTAATACGACTTGCATATTCCACAGTTCTCAATGCTGCCAGTAAAATTAAAACAATGAGTGATTGCTATTCTGTTCTAATCTCATCCATCAAATTATGCATTGTTAGATGAATTCTTTTTGTAAGTTGTATTGATGTCTAATTAATTGACATTTAAATGATTGGCTGTTCTTGTTTGAGACAAAAAAATTACAATTTGAATTGAATTGAATTTGAATTTGAATTTTATTGTAAAAACCTAAAGAAGAATTTATATATATATATATATATATATATATATATATATATATATATATATATATATATATCTAAATTTATATCTGTTTTTTCGTATCTTTGAAGTTAGGAGTCAATACCACCCTATGAGTCCAGTCATAACGTGGTGTTGATAAAGCGCAGAAGATATTCTTTTCATTCTTATTCAGAATAGAGAATACAAGTGACATACGAAATAAATTGAACAATATGAGGAACATAAATCCATACATAGAACAACACGAGATCCAAACGAACGCGACAATGCAACAGGAATCTCAAAAGTTATGAAATATTCAATAAAAGCTAGTAAAGAAATTGTGCACATCCCAGCAACCGAGCATTGTCAAAAAAAACAGGAAAACGCAACGATGAAGTTTCCTGACTACAATTTACGCAATCGCCACACAAAAACCGAATTTCGGGATTGGAAAAATCTATCACCATCTATTTTGTTGTGATTATGCACTATTTCACTGTATTAAAGTGTATAATACGCATTGCTTGAATATTCAAGATGATAATTCACAATTTCAAACTTATATTTTCCTTCGTGAAAACCTCAAGAATAAATATTGTATGTTTAAATTGTAAATGGTTTGTAGGATTTTTAGAATTACGTGAAAGCCCCGTATCAACAAGTCCTTACTTCTTTTCATGAGCTCAATATGCCACATTTTGATTTTCGCTTCGATTGATGAAATATCGGGAGACAGTCATATTATTTGAAATAACTTGTTCCCATTGAAATCTGAATAGGATCATGAAAGAGAAAATATTTTTATCATACTTCCTATGAAAGCCTGGATAATTCTGTGAGTTATATGCTATAACACCTTTATGATGATGGAAAGCATTCGCACCCACTTTTTTGCCAAAGGTCGTAAAAAACGAGACAAACTACTCATAAAAAACTAACAACACACAGGTGGCGTCTATCTAAATCCTCACTGAATCGTCCAAACTCATGAGCGCAATATATATATATATATATATATATATATATATATATATATATATATATATATATATATATATATACGTATATATATATATATATATATATATATATATATATATATATATATATATATATATATATATATATATATATATATATATATATAATATATAAATATATTTATAATATATATATATATATAAAAATTGCAATGTTAGTCGCCGACTATTATGAAAAGGAAATACAGAGTATTGGGGTATGCGGCAAAAAAAAGGAAAAAAGAAAACTCTTTAAAGTGAATCCAAGCTATTCGGAAATATTTATTTCCATCCTCAGGGATCTACAAAGACAAAGTTTCATCATTTTCATGAAAGAGTAAGATCAAATAAGCATGAACTCACACTTTCTCGAGGTTGGTATTAATCGATGTCTGTACAATTTGCAAAATAGAGCTATCGAAAACAATCGTCCAAAAAATAAGCTAATCCAATTAAAAGAAAAAATTTTTTATAACGATATAATGGTTAAGTTGAACATCGGTTGGTAACAACTAATTTTTACTGACGTTGACGTGACTGTGTACCTTGACAAATGTCAAATAAACTGATCAGTTATCATTGTATACATACATATTCTACATATTCTCTCTATAAAAAATTTTTTCTTTTAATTGGATTAGCTTATTTTTTGGACGATTGTTTTCGATAGCTCTATTTTGCAAATTGTACAGACATCGATTAATACCAACCTCGAGAAAGTGTGAGTTCATGCTTATTTGATCTTACTCTTTCATGAAAATGATGAAACTTTGTCTTTGTAGATCCCTGAGGATGGAAATAAATATTTCCGAAAGCTTGGATTCACTTTAAAGAGTTTTCTTTTTTCCTTTTTTTGCCGCATACCCCAATACTCTGTATTTCCTTTTTTATATATATATATATATATATATATATATATATATATATATATATATATATATATATATATATATATATATATATATATATATATATATATATATATATATATATATATATATATATATATATATATATATATATATATATATATATATATATATATATATATATTATTTTCAATGTTTTCAGCAATAACAGGCTTATTTTAAGAGTTTTTTATTAAGAGCCATAATTTCAAAAAAAAAGGGGATATGGATGAGATTCCAAATCGCGAACTTATTGAAAATAGCTGTAGAATTTCCATTTCCAGTGTCTTGTGCAATTTTATATTATCTATACATATAAAGATAAATGTAACGGAATGCAGTCTGTAAATGAAAGATATAATCGAAAAATCATTATTGAAACTTTTTGTCTCTTTGTCTGACTATCTCAATGTATGTATGTTTGCTCACCAGTCAGATGTGATTTTAACTATATTAAAATGGTTTGTTTCATGTCAATCCGTTTATAAATGAATGGCAATTTAAATAATCACGTTGAATGTTTGTTAAACTATCTATATCCAGCTATTCTTTCTATGTTGAATACTAGACGAAACTTTGATATAGAGCGATGTATTAACGAAAAATAAGTATTTTCTAAAGAAGCCGCCAGGTGTCGTAGATGAGTGTTTTGAATGGAGATGGAAGTAGAGTTATAACTCTTCACTAACAACCGTGTTAAAGCGAGAGATAGGATCCACTGAATTTTTCAACGAAGCATTGAATTCTAAGATCACATCATCTCTTTGGGCGGTGTTCAACTAAATCGAAATTCTCAATATTGAGAAAATTTCCAATAAAATCAAATCACACTCAAAAATGTTGAACACTACAGGAATTTCTTCCAAAATTTTGTAAACATCTGGATGCCTATGACGAAATAATCGAAGAAAATGTGAAATGTGTATTTTTCAAATTTCCCAATTCAGAAGAATGTATTAATCAATCATTCGATAGCCCTTAATCATCCTGTTCTCAACAGTTCGTTCAATCCAACACCGGATGCATCGAAGTATGCTTAAGGGGCTGTATTGAGTCAACAGCTGACCAGTCTAGTATTGATGTGCCTATAGTGTTTGCAAGCTGGACATTGACGAGAGAGAAATGAGGCAATACGTCTGGTCTACTGTCTGTAATAATATTGATCAATTATCTCGATGATATTTACATCCATTAGATGCAGACGAAGCATCCGCTCATTATAAATTTGAATCAAATAAGCCTAATATATTCTCAAATCTCAGAGGGCGATCTGCAAATAATCAGGAAAATCCAAATGTTAATTTGTGAAGAGCAAAATTTCAAGTTTCAATTATCTTATTTCATGAATTTTTTTTCAGCTTTGATAGAGTTTCATTCAGCTAAACGAAACCTGAATGGAATGATGATTCCTCCAATCTGTCCTTAAATTAATTAAATTATCTAAAATTATGATAAGCTAGATTCATTTTCAATAAAAAAAAACACTTCACCATTCGCGAACTATTATGAAATGAAGAGATATTTTCCAATAAACAAACTCACATTGAACAATGAAAATAATAAAACATTCAACGTGCTATAAAAGTAATATATCTCGCAACACATTCAATCATCACCAGCCATTTGCTCCTCAAGCTGCAACATTATTGCCAGTATCCATAATTCTGCAGACTGGGATAACTGATATTGGATTCCCTACCGTTTCTAACGCATCCACCTGTAGCTACGCTGGGAAACTCTTCCGATAATTTCCCGTCGTCCCCTCCACATTCCCGTGCCCTTAACCCGGCAACATTGAACCCGGACCAATCAGACTCTCCGTCGCCCCGTGAACCTGCGCTAGGTGCGCTTGCCCGCCAAAAGCGAGTCTGCACTTGACCGTGCGATGCTCCAGACGGCCCTTTCAAATGTATTCAGCTCTTGTCATGAGTTTCGTGAAAGCAAATTTCGAGGGTGCGCTCCAACAGCAACAAGCTACGCATATGAACGAAAATACAAATACAGGTGAGTTGTAGCTGCATTTTATTGCACGTCTCACTCTTTGTATATTAGTTATATATATATACATATATATATATATATATATATATATATATATATATATATATATATATATATATATATATATATATATATATATATATATATATATATATATATATATATATATATATATATATATATATATATATATATTGAATGTTTTTAGCCATAACAGGCTAAATAAATTTTATGAATTACTATAGACATCAAAATGTCGAACTTATTTTTCAGAAAAATCAAATTAGTTTTTTTGTATTTTCACATATTGATTTTTAGTGAATATTTCTAGCTTAGCATTCGTTTCGGAAGTTTTAGTCTTCTTCGCCATGAGGAAACTTCTAAAAAACTCATGTTTTTATAATATAAAAAATTATAAATATAAATATAATATATAATCATATTTTATATTTCAAACTCATGGATTATAATATACCATGTAATAATTGCAGTAAATACTATATAAGACATTACTACAAAATCTCGAAGAAAGAATCAAAGCGCATAAATACGCAAAAACTCAAATACTAAAAAATCTACCATACTAAAAATATGTGAAAATACAGATAAACTGATTTGATTTTTCTGAAAATTAAGTTTGACATTTCGATATCTATAGTAATTCGTTAAATCAATTATTCATTAGTTTTGACAATGTTGTGATATACAACGAAACGTTAACAAAAATAGAGTTTTTCATATTAAAAGAAGCCTGTTATTGCTAAAAAAACATTCAAAATAAACTATCTTAAACATGCAATAAATCAATTTTAAATTTAAATATATATATATATATATATATATATATATATATATATATATATATATATATATATATATATATATATATATATATATATATATATATATATATATATATATATATATATATTCAATGTTTTTAGCAATAAGAGCTTATTTTAATGTTAAAAACTTCATTATCGTTGATGTTTCGTTGTATATCACAACATTGTCAGAAATGATTGTTGAAAACATTGAAGATGAACAGGATCTTAATCAGGCAATAAATAAATTTCAAATATATATTATTATTATTATTATTTCGATTGTTCCCCATGAGGAGAGCGACTGAACTTGAATTCGCAATCATTAGGAATTTTGCTTCATCTTTTTTGCCTCCCAAAAACGCTTCATCCTCTCTGAATGCTCTTTCCGTTCATCTGTCCACTTTACTCCAGGTTGACGATTTACTTTTTGCTCAAACTTTATATGTGCGATTTTATAGCGGCATTCAGTGCGATCTTCGAGATTTTTTATAATGATCTGTTGTAGATCCTCTTAGACCTCTTTTAGCCACTCTGTTCCGCATTTACTATTCATAATTATATTGAGTAGTTTCTTCGGTATTCTAGACTGTTTCATTCTGTAGACATGTGCATAGAACTTTGTTCTTTTTCAAATATATATATATATATATATATATATATATATATATATATATATATATATATATATAAGAAAATATATATATATATATATATATATATATATATATATATATATATATATATATATATATATATATATATATATATATATATATATATATATATATATATATATATTTATTTTTTGCGGAAATTATTCTTTTTTCATTGATTCATTGATCAAAACGTATCAAAGGATTTTAACTCAAAGTTTGATTGTTTGTTTTGTTATTCTTCATTTCTCCAAGATGATAATGAAAAAAATAAGAATACAGAGAATTCTCAATTTTCAACAGTTTTAATACCCAATTACAGAAAATAATAACACAAAGCTGAATAACAACTGAGTATCTAAATAAATAAATTGAAATTAAATATCAAAGAACTGAATCTGAACTGAAAAAACTGAAACCAGACTAATAACGAAATAAATTGGAATGAAAATGTTTCCGAATAAATTGTTCAATTTATTCATTTATCAAGCAGTCGAAACTTTCATTCCTTTTTTCGTCGTAGTAACAAGGTGTTATGAAAAAAACATAGTTATCATCAATTTTTATTCAGAGGAATGCTATGGAACATACGTAAATTTCAATAAAACCCACTGTTTAACAGCTTTGATATTTTTCATAGTATAGGAAACGTGAAAAACTCTCAGAGACGATATACTCGGATAATGTGATGTAAAAAATAATCTTAAAGTGTATGTTATTGACTTACTACGAATCTTTTGCATGTTAATTCTAGGTTTGTTAACTTCTTTATAATTGTCAGTTATTTCGTTTACGATTCCTTAACTGATAAGTCGTTGACATTTTTTTTTAATATATCACCTGTTGAGATTTTTTTCGCACATTACTTTTCTCATCTATTCTCCTACTTAAACTTGCCAAACGAAATGTTTATTGAGGGATCAAAAAGCTTGAAATCATATTTCAGTTGAAAGCGATGCATATAATGCTTACAAATAATTATATAATATTTTGCTAATCATATAACTTTCAGATTGTAAATTTTTGATATCCATAATTACCAGAAGGGGTGGCTGTGTGTTTACTGAAAATAACATACTCATTTCTTCTTGAATTGGTTCCGTCTTTATACGTTTCCTTCTTTCTCTTACACACATTGACAGTGTTGAGCAGCGGATTGAAGTGAAAACATTGATGAAATTTGATTTTCAGATAACTTCATCATTTGGGCTGTTCTTGTTGTTCTGCCGTAATGAAGCCATAATCAAAACTTCTAAACTATTCAACTGAAATTTGAAGTAACTATCAGCACTACATAAAACCTCTAATTTTCTGAGTATTATTTAGTTTTCATATGTATTCTGACATTCCTTTTTGCCAATACTGTGGATATATCAATTCTCATGTTTTCAAATTGAACGTCATTCCATTAGTTAGACCATATTCCGAATAATTTTACCCAAATATTTCAATTAATATTCCGAGATACTCAAATCTTCTGAGAGATATTTTAATTTGGACAATTTGTCATACACTGTGTGTTAACAAATTTATGAAGATAAATAAATACAGAGAGTGTCATATGAAAGTGTGTAATACTAGTTTTGCTTTTTTTTTAAATATTTTTTAAAATACCCAGAAATGGGTAACAATTCAATAATATCGCATTGAAATATAGGCAGAAATGGGTAACAATTGAATAATATCGAAAATATAATATTTGAATCTCATATATAATATGAACTTATTAAAGTGAATATAAATAATAATGAAGTGTATTAAATTATGAGAAGATTTATAATATTGTTTCATTATGAATATGAAGTTCTTTGAATTTCAGACAAGTGACAAATTTTAAATGTAATATTATGTACCATCTTTCAACTGATTCAGAAATATCAAGTGTTTACATTTGATGAACGACTTGCTTTTTATAATAACTTTTTCATTATTTGTTTAGAGAATTATTGTTTTCGCTATAACAATTGTCTTGTTTCCAATATTGTTCGAAATTCAGTCAAGACCAATTTCTTACTCAGTATCGAATGCAAAATAATTGGCAGCTATTTTTCTATATATTCCGAATAAACGAGAGACTGTTCTTTCATAGATCGGATTTTGTTCTTGGCATATAACCCTAAATTTCTAGAGTGTTAATTGAATTAATTGAGAACTTATTTTCGTGTTATTATGAAATCTCTAGAAACAAATTTCTTTTGAAATCATAAGATTTTCTTTTTTTGTGAAATGGAACGAATTTTCTGACATGAAGTTTCATAAAGTTCAGGTGAGGCCAACATTGATATTCAAAAATAATTTACAATATCACTTATCACAGTCCTTGATAAGTGTTTTTTTTTAATTTATGTTGAATGGAAAAAGTTTCAAGTCAGTTTTACTATATTCACGGATGAAAGTTTCTAAAGGTAGTTTTCCAAAAATTCAGAACATTCCATTCGATTTCCATAATATCTGAGAATGTATTTCAACGTATATTGGTGTTATGCTTGTGAATTCAATTTAACATCTGTTACACCCTGTTGTTATACTAGGTAATTGCTTTGTTTTACAATTTCTGCTGTTTTTCCGCACCTTGTGGCACTGTTAACATCGTTCGTATTTCCGTTGAGAATGATCATCAATTTTCATCAGTAAATTTAATCTGATTAATTTAATTTGAATAATTTTAACACTTCACCTCCAAAAACCATCCATTGATTTTTTCATTCAGTTGCAGCAACGTAACGTCTACATTGAAATCAATTTTGTGATTATCAAAATAATTTCTAGCTTTGAAGGTACAATCTGTAAAATTTTTTTCAATGAAGCATATTTGTAGCTAGTAATGAAAATCGAATTGTAAAATTTAGATTTCGATAACTTCTGCAATCTTTTATATTACTTTTAATTCCGTTTGGAGTATCAACAATGTGTAAATATACCAATTTATGTTATAATAAATGAATCTAGTAATAATAATAAATGGCACGTTAGCCATTTTGTTCCTTCATGCAAAATGGCGAAGGCTCCGGAATAATGAGCATCGAAATATTCTCTATAAATTTACTAATCCTAATTCAATGTGAAATTGGTTTGCATTTGGAAACTTCCATCAGACGAAGGAAAAGATGAAAAAAATATTAGTTTGCAATTATCAACGAAACGTTAACGAAAATATATCCACTTTCAAATAATCGAAAATATGGTATTCAATAAGTATCGCATTCAACAAACTGAAACGTAGTCAAAGCAAACATAAATAAATCTTCAAAAATTATAGTATCGATCATTATTCGTACCTGACAATATAAAAGTATATATGAAAACACATTCAGATTTAATTGGTGAATCCTCACGTTGTCAAAACAGTGCACGTGTCAGATTCTCAAAGTTCCGAAGGCCAAAAACAAACAAGGCCTCTCAAATAAACATTCCTAGTGGTGAACGTAATTACAAATAGTTAGCCAAATTGGATCTTCATACTATTGGAAATTCTATTCAATGTCATGCTCTTGCGTAGTAGAGTAATTGGAAGATCTTACTCATGTGCTTTGTGTTTACGAATATGCTATGAGCAAAGGCAAATTGAGGATTTCAAACAACAATCCGTCAAGTGTTAGTTACACAACAATTTATGACAAATTTCTGTACATTTTTAACGAGTAAATGAACCATGAATCTAATATTTAATACACTCACATATAAAATATTTTACAGAAGTTGATTAATTACATCAAATTTCCAATTATTATTGATAATATAATTATATTGGTATGACGCAGGTGGAATAACCTACTCTATAAAGTTGTGATCAACTAGCTTCGAGGCACAAGTCATAAACCTTTCTTGTATAATTATAATTACAATAATAATAATAATTCATAAATAATGCTTCAATTTAATATATAATATAATTTTATAATATATATAAAGGTGTTTTTTTTAGAGGTATAGAACTTTAAATTGCAATAAAACAATGATGAATCATTCGATTGAAAAGAAGTTTTTTTATTCGGAAGATAATATTGTGGCTTCACATTTTAAATATGATTTCTGGCATATCACCGCCACAGCTGACTCGGATGTACTCCAATCTGGACGTCCAATTTCAGATGACTTTTTGTGGCCGTATATCGGCAATAACACGGCGAATATTGTCTTCCAAATGGTCAAGCGTTTGTGGCTTATCCGCATAGAACAATGACTTTACATAGCCCCACAGAAAGTAGTTTAGCGGTGTTAAATCACAAGATCTCCTAGGCCAATTGACAGGTCGAAAACGTGAAATTAGGCGGTTACCAAACGTGTCTTTCAATACATCGATTGTGGCACGAGCTGTGTGACAGGTTGCGCCCTCTTGTTGAAACCACAAATCCTGGACATCATGGTTGCTCAATTCAGGATGTAAAAAATAGTAATCATGCTCTATACCGATCACCATTGACTGTAACGTTCTGGCCATCATCGTTTTTGAAGAAGTATGGGCCAATGATTCTACCAGCCCATAAAGCGCACCAAAGAGTCAGTTTTTCTGGATGTAACGGTGTTTTGACATACACTTGAGGATTGTCTTCACTCTAAATGCGGCAGTTTTGTTTGTTGACGTAGCCATTCAACCAGAAGTGCCCTTCATCGCTGAACAAAATTCGCTTATGAAAATCGGGAACAATGGCAATCTCGTTTTGGGTCCATTCGACGAATCTACGCCTTGCTTGATGAATGTGAGTCTATCCATGATGAATTGCCAAACCAAACTGAGAATACATCACTTCTCAGCTGTTAAATCGGTCGCCGTCTTCAAGAGTAATGCCAACTTAAAGTTCAATACCTCTAAAAAAACACCCGTTATATATAGGGATATTATACATATATATATATATATATATATATATATATATATATATATATATATATATATATATATATATATATATATATATATATATGTATATATATATATATATATATATATATATATATATATATATATATATATATATATATATATATATATATATATATATAAAACATCAAATGAAGGAAGCATTCATTTCTTTTCAAACTGCAGTAATTTCAATTCAAATGGTGTACTAAGTTTGCGAGCAACACGATCTCCAGCATTGTTATTCAAAGTTGGTTCTGAGTAGGGTGGTCTAACATAATGTATTCAGCTAGGTCCAAGGTCTCCTGAGATTAAGTAAGACCTAGCTTTATCGAAGATTGACGAAAGAGGGCATCACAGTTCGACCAACTGTAAATAACCCCAGACATGAGATGGTTCAGAAATACTCCTTCGATCTCATTCCCCTTATTGTTGTGTCAGAAATCCAATTTTTTGTCGTGATGATCAATTCAAATACCATTTTATTTCAACAATATATTTGAAAATGATTCATCACATATTTGATGAATACTCTTGTTGACTCGGATTCTGTGTGACCCTGCGAATTTGAGATATTTGATTCCAATATCTACAACAAATATGATACTTGAATGCAAATCTCGAATATCATTAGAACAATCCGAAGTTCACTCAAATTTTGGAAATAATTTTACTGAAATAATTGTCCCGCATTTTATTTCATTATACAAAAGTACTTTCAGTCAAATAAAAATAATATACAGCAGAGAAAATATCACTTGAAAATGCCTAATTAGATTCCGGAGAAACGTCGTGAAAATTCACATTATATTCACAAATTAAACTATGAAAATCGTGTGAAATCTATGTTGAATATTATTTTTCCACATGTTATTATATTATTTAAATAGCGATATTCCGAATTTCAATGAAAAATTAATTTCATATATTTGGAAATTTTAATCGAAATTCAATCATTTTCGTTAATATGTTATTCTTAAAGCTGAATTGTATTTAGAGTTTAATGCAATTGCATGATTATTTTCGATATATGCACAATAGTTCAAGTTATCATGACTGAAATTTTCATATAACATTTGAAAAAAGCATAATATTATTTTGAACCCAAAGTCCAACACTGCGCAAAAAGCTATTCATGTAATATTTAGTTTAATTTGAAGTTATTCGTATATCCTGGGTTGTTATTATATAAATAATATTTCGAATCAAATTTTTCAAAAATTATTCGAGGACATACTAGGCCTATTGCGGAAAACAATGTGGAATCAAGTAGGCACTAATCATTGAAATATCAGGATTGAATGTGACTTATTTTGAAATGAAAAATGGAAATAACAACACAAATTAATCAAAAAGGAAAAAAACATTATGAGATATTGAAAATAATATTTGAAAGTTAGAATATCATGAATAGAAAAACGTAAATCAAACTTTCAATTTTGAAGAAATGTATAATTAGATACTGAAGAGAATTGGTTATCACTCTTATGGCAATTGGACATCTTTAAACGCTAGTCTCATTTTCAGACGGTAGAACGAACTAGCTAAATCTCTCTTTCGAAATAGAATTTGTTAACAAATGTTTGGATTTCTCCAAATATTTGCGGGTCTTCAGATGATAATCATCATGGCTTTCATCACTTTTGAATATTGCCTGTGTAATGTCTAATTGCAGAAAAATATCTACTGCAAACATTAAAATTTATCTAAAACGTCGAGTATCATACCATTCGCACGAGCTGAAATTGAACGATTTAGATTCCAGATATAAACTTCAGAGATTATGCCCTTTTACAATTACCCGATTCGTTTAACTACAAAGGAATAATCCGGGAGCTGTGCTTGAAACGCTACCAACACCGACGTAAATGGAATAAGTCGTTTGTATATGTGAATCTTCAATTGGATAATACAGAGAGAACTGCTGTTTCAGCTCATAAACACATTTGTTGCTTCTACTCGTCGGAGTTCGGTGCCAGCAACAGGTCCTACAGGACATTTAGTTTTTCTTCTGAATTCTGCTTTCATACGCAAAGGAATCATTCCTTACGATACCGTTAATCAGATTCCTTCTTCATACATAGTCCTCATTGCTTATTATTTTTGCAAACCCAATTATCAGAAATGTATATTATTTATCCTTCTGAAGTGTGAAATATTGTACATATATATATATATATATATATATATATATATATATATATATATATATATATATATATATATATATATATATATATATATATATATATATATATATATATATATATATATATATATATATATATATATATATATATATATATATATATATATATATATATATATATATATATATATATATATCATATATATATATATATATATACCGACCAATAAGCATACTATATATATATATATATATATATATATATATATATATATGTATGGAGAAAGGAGAAATATATATATATATATATATATATATATATATATATATATATATGTGTACTTATATATATATATATACAGTATTTCATAATGCAAATACAACCATATATGCAGATATATATATATATATACTGAAATGGATGACATATGCTGCAATAGACTGATTGCAAAATAATCCGTACATTCATTTCAATATTCAGCAGAAAAATAACGATATCAAACCTGACCTAACCTCAAAAGCGGGGAACATATTGTTTTCAAACAATCGAACTGGCAATCACAACTGGCACTCCGCCTGAAGAGTTCCAGACATTGAACACTCTATTAGTAACAAAAGTAAATCAGTTAATAAACATTGGATTTCAAACGTACTTGGAATTTAAAGTCGTTGAAAGTCCAAGAATACTGAAAACGAGGTTGGGAAGAAACAACCTTATATAATGAATATTTTATGAACGAATCTTAACACTGAATTTTATTCCATGCAAAGTATCAATTTCAAAGTTTTGATTAAGATAAAATTTGTGGCGAAACGTCAACTTAAAACAAAATTCTTCCATTCTGAATTATGTTATTGTCGATAATGAATTCAATCAAAAATTCTGAATCATCTTAATCGACATTGCAAAACTGTCTATACGAGTATTTATATCGCAACATTTCAACTGAAAGACAATGAGAGGTACTGACATTAAGTATCGAAACTATATACCTATATCACATTTATCTAAAATGATAGACAACTTTTCTAATCAACCAAAACATACGAATAAGTCTCAAAATGTGTATGTGATATTTTGAATACCTACATGCTAACCCATCCTACACAAATCAATATGAGAAAACCTCCTAATATCTCAATCAGCAGTCGTTTATGAATACATACCAGTTCCTTTTCAGGAGGACTAGAATATATCAGGGCCAATTATAAAATAATAAATCTTTGCCTCATTAAATGACAGACATATTACAATCAATAAACTCTTGTGCTCTCATACATTTTTCTCAATACATTTCAGTAAATATTAAAATATAATATCTGAATGAAAGAAGAGGTATCTCATCATATTCTTGTATATCTTGTATACAGTTTTCTATATATATATATATATATATATATATATATATATATATATATATATATATATATATATATATATATATATATATATATATATATATATATATATATATATATATATATATATATATTTAAGAAAATGAACACTAGAACATTCATTTGAAAAATTGAAATTAATCAAGAGAATGTTATAGTAGAGCTAGATATGTGAACGTGTTACGATGTGATGTCTCCATTATCCTTCAAGGGATAAATGTTAGTGAAATATTGAAATCGATGCCACACCTGATGGAAGTGCGAGACATATATGTTTCGTTCTGCAAGGAACTCGTCAGTCGCACCACGTCCATCGAAGTGAGGCAACGATTTCAACCTCCAAGCATCTTCTTGTGACTTCAAGTGGAAGATCGTAGAGTAATGAATACTCTACAATTACATCTATAGAAATCAGTAGAAAACACCTCTCTCGGATTACAGACACACCAAGCATCGAAATTTCACATATCTTCTATACCCGTAGGTATCTACTAAATTGCAATGTCTATTTGACAAATATCATCGAACGATGTTTTTAAATGTCAATAGGTTGCGTTAGTATATATATAGAAGATATGTGAAATTTCGATGCTTGGTGTGTCTGTAATCCGAGAGAGGTGTTTTCTACTGATTTCTATAGATGTAATTGTAGAGTATTCATTACTCTACGATCTTCCACTTGAAGTCACAAGAAGATGCTTGGAGGTTGAAATCGTTGCCTCACTTCGATGGACGTGGTGCGACTGACGAGTTCCTTGCAGAACGAAACATATATGTCTCGCACTTCCATCAGGTGTGGCATCGATTTCAATATTTTTCTAACATTTATCCCTTGAACATCACATCGTACACGTTCACATATCTAGCTCTACTATAACATTCTCTTGATTAATTTCAATTTTTCAAATGAATGTTCTATGTTCATTTTCTTAAATATTTATATAAGCACAAAAAAATATATATATATATATATATGTGTGTGTTTGTGTGTGTGTATTTGAACGTATTTTCACGGATGGAAAAATATAATGGTATATTGGTCCGGGAATACATCCGTTGATATATATATATATATATATATATATATATATATATATATATATATATATATATATATATATATATATATATATATATATATATATATATATATATATATATATATATATATATTTATATATATGATGAGTTTATTACGATTACTATTAAGAGTCACAGTATTTACTAGTATGAATGATTTGTGAATCTTAAAACTAGCTATTTGCCCGCCTGGGCGTAATCTGGAGCGTTTAAACATGGGATCATTCTTACACATTGCAGACAAAGTTCTCTTGTGTTCGGATGGAATGTCTGAAAAGCCTTACCTACTCTCACTAATGTTGTCATGACTAGGACCCTAGAATACTGGAGAAAATCTATACGTCTTTTCTTCGATACAGGTAGCTCACGTGAATAATTCACGAATTAATGTTCTCCCCATTCGGATATAGGACCTGAGAGAGTTATAAAAGTCATCGATTCTTGATTGATGATTAAATAAGACTGATGATTCATAATGAAACAATACTATCTTATTATCATTCAACAAGTTGGATGCTTTTTCGATGCGCACTTAATATTCAGTCTGGAAAGTGATAATAGGATCGTTCTCGTTCACATTTGTGTAGACTGCTCTCTGGTAGTTTTATTTGAAATATTTGAATTGAGAAGCTCAGTATTTACTACTATATATATATATATATATATATATATATATATATATATATATATATATATATATATATATATATATATATATATATATATATATATATATATATATATATATATATATATATATATATATATATATATATATATATATATATATATATATATATATATATATTTATATATATAATGTATTAATATTCTTATAGTGAAAATTGAGAATTGAAATTACATCTCAAAAGTTTTGAACTCGACTGGGATTCGAACCCCTCTCGTTTACGCCCCACGGTCTTCTCGTTTACACCCCATTGCTTTGGACCACTAAGCTACCGAGGTCTACACTTTGAAATGCAACTTCAATTCATATTCGAATTCCAGTCGAGTTCTAAACTTTTGAGATGTAATTTCAATTCCCAATTTTCACTATAAAAATATAAATACATTATTCATGTCCGCCCGTGGTTGGTTAACACGAACAATTACTTACTATATATATATATATATATATATATATATATATATATATATATATATATATATATATATATATATATATATATATATATATATTTGTTTCAATCCAGTTTTGTAACACTTAAAGAATAAAGTTATTACTTCTTTAGTAGTGCCCGTAAACTTACGAGTAATTCATTGGCTCTTGTTTTGAGCATTAGCATCACTTCTTCTTTCGACGAGAAAAATACTGCTTTCGGTGAAATACTCATCCACCAAATTGACTTCTGTTGAGAATTATCACTACTTTTTTTCTCCATTTTAATGAATTATAATCTGAGTTTTTTTTCTTCAAAACTGTATTTTTTATGCGTGTGCATCTTTATTACTGTTACTTATATTAAACGTGTTATTAATCATCATTTATAAGCAGGTGTGCATTTTTGTAATTTATCATTTGGTGAAAATCAACCTTCGCCTCTCTTTTTAGAACCAGGGACAGTTGTTGAGTCTACACTTCATTGGTATATTTCATTAGCTACTTTCGAAGCATATCAACATTTATACTGCTCAAATTCTCATTTCTAATTACCATCATTCTTCTCTCCGCCAGTCGTTATTATAGTTTACTGCTATCCAAGTTCGGAGACATCTAAACAGCTCTGCGCGCTAGAAATTTTTTTGAAGTAACAGGTTGTTTGTTGGCCTTTTATTTCAACTCCCGCAACTTGAAGGAATGGGTTATTTATGAACGGAGTTTTCTTCTCTACTGGTTGGCAATTCAACATAGAACTTTCGATTTTTTAAATGATGATTACAGAAAAATCCCAAATGATCTGTTCATTATCTACGGTTTATTATTTATGGTTTCGCAATATTCGAGTCCATTCATCAATATGTTTGAATCATGATGTTTGAATCCAGATAAAACGGTAGCTATGCTTTTCGGAGCAAATTATTTGAGGGCAAGTGTTAGAAATCGAATATTGTTGAATATGAATGATATATCCATTGCATTATATAATGAAGCGAAAAACCCTGGGACTCATTTTAGATAATAAATTGAGATTCGACTCACATGTGAATTTTTTTTCATATTCAATAGTGTTGGCGTTTACTTGATCCAAATCAATATAATTGAATATAAACAAATTCAAACACTTGAACATTTGGTTTACACTTCATTGACGACATCGCATGACGCGTTTCGTCGTTACAAACGATATCTTCAAATGCTAATAGAATACTAACAACAAATTTGAAGAAACAGATATAAATATCAAGACGTATGAAGTATGAAGATAGAAGTATAAGTATGAAAAAATCGTTTGTAACGACGAAACGCGTCATGCTATGTTGTCAATAAAGTGTAAATAAAAAATTCAAGTGTTTAGATTTTAGTTTATATTCAATGTAAATTGTTTTTGTAAATTTCAAATGAGATATTATTTCAACAATATTTCATGGCACGCAAGATATCACAATATTGAAGAGTGAATAAATCAAATGAAACTTATTGATATAATTCATTTCAACTGATATAGCGAAATTAATCATTACAATTCACAGAATTCATATAATAATGCAAAATATTAAAGATGAAGTAGATTTCTAGACTTGTGTTCAGAGGTAAGTCTATGAATTTTCTACCTGAAGTGTTTTGCTGTATTTGTCGCATTGTTAGATTTTCGATATAGCGAAAGTTATCATTACAATGCACAGAATTCATATTATAATGCAAAATATTAAAGATGAAGTAGATTTTAAGACTTGTGTTTAGAGATAAGTCTATGAATCTTCTACCTGAAGTGTTTTGGTGTATTTGTCACATTGTTAGATTTTCGATATGTAAAAAAGATAAATAATGAGATGAATTATACCAACTCTTATAATAATCAATTGCACATCCTCTGGTCCCAAAAGTGAATAAATTTGGACAGAAGGTTTCCTCATGCTGATGTGACGTGCATCCTGGTTGATTACTTATTGAAGACATTCGAACCACATGGATTATGAGATGATAACATCGAGGCCATTTCAAAGTTCTCATTGACGTTAAACATCACTATTGATGTAATACCAAACGGAAGTTGGCATTCAGAATCCAAGAATGTATCAGGAAGAGTTGTCCTTTCAACCACAATAACCTTAAATTGCATATATGAAAAAATATAGGACAATTTCTGATATTTATTAATTCAAACCCAAAACAAACTTTGATGCACCAAGAAAACTGAATAGTTGCAACCAGAAATTCTCTCAAGAAGAGTAAAATTATTAGAAAAAGACGACAAGAAAGATAGATAAATGAGACAAAGAAATGAATACAGATTATTCATCTTATTGAATAGTGGAATTAAATATAAACTTAAATTCAAACACTTGAACTTATGATTTACACTTTATTGACTACGTAGCATGACGCGTTTCGTCGTAAAAAACGACTTTTTCAGATGCTAACAGAATAATGATATCATATTTAATGATATTATTCTGTAATATGACATTATTCTGTTAGCATCTGAAGAAGTCGTTTGTAACGACGAAACGCGTCATGCTACGTAGTCAATAAAGTGTAAATCAAAAATGCAAGTGTTTGAATTTTAGTTTATATTCAATGTAAATTTGTTGTTACGGAGATTCTATAGTCGAATTAAGTTAATACGTGGTTGTAAGGAAATTTTGGACGGAAAACAACTTGGAATGCTGATGGATGCCCTGGTATTGTCACAGTTGAATTACGGGCATGTAGTATACGGCCTGTGCTTAACTAAGTACAATGCAACTAGAATACAAAAAATTTAAAATTATTGCGTTAGATTGATATACTTGTTGAAGCGTTCGGACCGAGTCTCACACAGATTGGTAGCGTTGGGTTGGCTCAATATGGATAAGCGTAGAAAGTTACAAATATTGTGTTCGTATCATAAAATCTTGATAACTAAAAAGCCGTCTTATTCACACCGTAAAATCAGGTTTCGTTCAGACATCCGTTGTCTCGCTGTAAGGTTCAGACATAAGTTGGCTATTCCTCGCTTTTGTAGAACCTTATTTAAACAATCTATCTCCTATACAATTGTTAATTTAATGAATAGTATTCCGAATGAATTCTTCAGTTACAAAGCAAAATTTTCAAAAAAATGTAAGCAATTTCTACTGCAGAAAAATAATTGAGTTTGGGGCATTTTAAGTGAAGCGGACAGGAAAAAAAAGTGAGGTTCTGAAAATCGATCATTTCGGCTCATTTATACTTCTAATACGTATGAATGTGAGCTCAAAATATTTTTTATGTACAATGTACATTTCACAAGTTATGAGTTTCTAAAAAATTGTCGTAATTGTAATATCAATTTTTTGAAAGTAGTTTTTCGAATTTAACAAATTCTCAATAAAATATTCAACATAGCGATACATATTGGAAAAATACTGTTCTTTTCAACAATAAAATGAAATTGGAAAAAAATTTTTTTCATGTCCAAAACCAGAAGTGAACTTTTCAAACTTAAATTTCAGTCACTTCAACAATTTTTTTTCTTAATTTTTCTCTTCTCAAAATATAGCTTAGAGTATGCTTGAAATACCTTAGAAAATTCAAAATGGGATCTGTATTAGTTTAGGAGTTGGATTGATTAATGTACATAAGCGTCGCAATGGCCGTGATATCTGGCGCTATTTTGTAACACCAATACGATTATACGATTGGGTTAAATCATCTTTAAAACAAACAGCCATTTACTAAAGACGATATAGAACGCCAGAGAATTTTTTTCCAAACCCGGTTTGCGTCTACAGTCACCATTGCTGGAACCAAAAAGATTCACAACTTTATTCCAACAACCTGTGACCTTCTTGTGAAAAGGACCAGTTCTAGCATATGTTGCCATTGTAAAATTGCAAAAATTACAGAATAAACTAGTTCTTGCGTTGTTACAATGTGGATTCATCTTCTTATAATTATTATATCACAGCAATTATACAAGACATGTTTCGCGCACACCAACCGAAGTAAGCTAGCGCCAGATATGACGGCCATTGTGACGCGTATGTACATTAATCAATCTAACTCGTAAACTAATAGAAATAGCATTCTTAATTCTCTAGGGTATTTTAAGTATACTCTAAGCTATATTTTGAGTAAAAAAATTGAAAACAAAAATGTTGAAGTGACTGAAATTCAAGTTTGAAATGTTTAGGTACTTCCGGTTTTGGGCATGAAAAAATTTTTTTTTTCGAATTTCATTATATTGTTAAAAAGAATAGTATTATTCCAATATGTATCAATATGTTAAATATTTCATTGTGAATTTGTTAAATTCGAAAACTAATTTCAAAAAATTGATATTACAATTACGACAATTCTTTTGAAACCCATAACTTGTGAAATAACCATTATACATAAAAAATATTTTGAGTTCACATTCATACGTAGTAGAAGTATGAATGAGCTGAATATGATCGATTTTCAGAACCTCACTTTTTTTCTTGCCCGCTTAACGTGAAATGTCCCGTTTGTTATTTAAGTAGTGTTTTTATTTGTGTTATTTATTGTGTTTTTTTATATTGATAATGTGGTTTGTTTGCATTCTACACTGAACAACCTTACCTGCCTTATATAGTTTGAATCATTTTATTCTTTTCTTCTCTTTATTAAGCAGAAAATTGTTGAGAAATAGTTTTTTTTTTGTTTTATTTCGGTTCATTAACCAACTCCTGCTGTAGCCCACCTTTTAGTACTTCATAGTTCGTGAAGTTATATCAATCCAATTTGAATAAAATATGTTCAAAAAAGTTATCAACACCATGTATTTATGAATTTTGTAATGAAGTACCAATAAAGTTCTATTAGTATTATTATTATTATTTTATCTATGGAAGTCAGAAATATTATTTTGCGTAAATTGTATTTTTCATTAATTGGCAATAACTGATACTTGATAACTCTGAGTAACTTTAATTGAATTCTGATCTTTCTTCATTTTGTTAATTGGAGCAATTTTTCTCACAGGCTTTGTTCTTTTCGATTAAAACTTTCCTGATTCTGCCTGATTAATTTCAGATTATGAACATAATTGGTCCGTCATTCTGGAGTCCGTTAGCTGCCACTGCTCAGCTACTTGGCGATGGATTAAGGAGAAAACATGTGGAGAAATTCCTGATAATGAGAATAGTTTAGAACTTCAAGCAGCGGTATGCATAAGTCACTCGCTTCCCGAGTTACAGAGGGAACCTGAAGATAATCTTAAATACGTCCCTGACCACAACAATGTCACGAAAAAGGTGAGCTGCTACTCCGTACATAATCAATATTAAACATACGAAATAAATAGAATCGCAAAAATATCGATGAAAATTTGAGTTTTTCTCTTCATGTATAGTTCAAAATTATAAAAGTTTTGAAGTAGATACAATATTATATAGCTAGGTTTCAGACTAAATACAATCTACACCACAACCATAAATTGGAAAATTGAATTGAAATTATGGAATCCACTAGATGCTCTTTATCAGTTCATTTCAAATTTTTGATTGGGTAGATTTATATTCTTCATTACACCTAATATATATATATATATATATATATATATATATATATATATATATATATATATATATAAATATTTTCCGTGAGGAGAGCGATGGAACTTGAAATCGCAATTCTAGTTGCCTCGAATTCTTCATCTTTCTCGCCTCCCAAAAACGCTTCATCCTCTCTGAATGCTTTTTCTTCCGTTCACATCGCCATTTCATTCCAGGTTGGCGACATCTCCATTTTATTCCAGGTTGACGATTTGATTTTTGCTCAAACTTCACATATGCCATCTTATAAGATAGTTGGTTTCAGAATTTTTCGTTTTCTATCCGTTATCGTATTTGTCTTTGTATTTGTTTTGTATGAAAGTTAATTCTGAGGTCTTTTCATCCAAATGCCGTTTCTATTGTTAATGTTTCTGAAAATTTTCCGTTCTTGTTTTTCTATTTCTCTAGTTCGTAAATGACCCTCAATAACCATTGTTTCAGCTGCGTAGATTGCTTCTGGAAGAATCGTTTTGTTATAATAGCTTAATTTGGCTCCACTAGAAATGCACTTTTTGTTATAGTACGCCCATGTTAACTTGTAGGCCTTTTGGAGCTTGGTAATTTTACGTTCATTAGCGATTCGGTTCAAACCTGAGGACTGTATAACTTCTCCGAGGTATTAAAAATGGCCGACTCGCAGAATTTCACCATGTTTTGTGATGAGAGAAGATTTACTTCTTGGTTTTCTTTCCATGTATTTGGTCATAAGGCATTTGTAACCCGGTTTTTTGCGCAATTTCATATAGTTTTTCTACGATTAGAATTGCTTCAGTTCTATTGTTTGTGAAAATAGCAATATCGCCTGCAAAGGGGAGACATTTGACATTTATTCGATTTTCTTTTTTGATACACACTTGTATGCTCTTCACATGAAGTTCCCATTCTATTGATTTTTTCCAAAACAATATTGAAAAAAATTGCCGAAAGTCCGTCCTCCTGTCGTACACCTGTTTTGATTTCGAAGGGATCTGATACTTGGCCCATGAATTTTACCTTGGAAGTTGTACCTGTAAGTGTCTTCTATAATTCTTCGGGTCTTTCGATCGATCCCAAATTCTTTCATGATTTTAAAAAGGGTCTCGCGGTCTACTGACTCATATACTTTACTTGAAGTCATTAAATGTGATCACTATATTTCTACATTTCCCTATCTGTAATATCATCTTCAAAGTCCAGATCTGTTCAGAATCTGATCGACCTTTTCTGTATATAGCCTGTCATTCGCCAATTAGTGGATCCGCTTGTTGTTCTACTCTGTTTTATATATATATATATATATATATATATATATATATATATATATATATATATATATATATATATATATATATATATATATATATATATATATATATATGTTTTGGAATATGGCAGCAGCTGAACTTCAATATATGCTCAAGAATTTCATTGTCCAAGTTTTCATAGACTACACGCTTATTTGTCAAGCAAATTACAACAACATTGAAGCACAAAAAATTGAAGTATCAATTCAGATAATCAGAAATCCTATCTCAAAAGTAGAGAGAGGTCCATCTGTGATTTTTATAATTTATGTAATTACTGTGACGCATATGTGGAATCAATCTATTTTATGTTATTGTTGGCTAGATGTGTTGGTTTGTGTATGGCTATAAATTCAGTAAGAAAATGACATACATATTTAAAGGGTGATGTGCACAGTTTAAAAATCAAAATAAAAAAAAATGGTCATCACCTGAGTTATTAAAGCTCCATTTCAGTCCATCTACAATCCAGCTTTCGATATGAATGGTATTTTTGTTTTGAAATACCAAATTAGCACTATTACTCAAAAGGTATTAAAAATATCCTGAAAAAAAAGGAAACGTCGATAGAGCGACTAACTTGCACCCGATTTTACATTAATTGGTAATATTTCGGTTGATCATGAAGAGACTTAAATTCTTGAATGTCCATATAATCCAGCTTGCTGTCAGTATCCACCTGTAGACAACGTTTCTGCGCTCATTCAATAATTCATCCTGCACTTTGAACGGTTGTTCAGTAGTTGAACATAAAACGATGAAAGCATGTCCCCACAATGTACTAAGCTTTCAGCCTCATGTTCTGGTTGAATCGACCCATTCGTTTTATTCGAATGCACATTTCAAAAGCAATTTGACATGAATACTGCTGTGATCGCAGTATGATAAAAATTGTGAGCAACACTGATGGCTTGAATAAAATGACAATTATCTACGAGAACCTTATGTACCTTTTTCAAAAATCTTTTGACTTTATGGATATATATATATATATATATATATATATATATATATATATATAATATATACATATATATATTTTTAATTGATTCATTGCCTGTATAAGACAGTTTATGTTCGATGTTTATAGCAATGGCACGCTTATTTTAATGTTAAAAATTTTATTTACGTTGACGTTTCTTTGTATATCACAACTTTGTCAAAAACATGTGAAATACAAAAAAGCCAATTTGATTTTTTTTAAATCAGTTTGACGTTTTGATATCATGAATACCTGGATGATGTTCAATTAAGTGAAACTGAATAGCAACAAAACGAAATGTATGGTACTAGGCTCTAAAACCAATTGCAGTAAGTTTAAAAGTGAAATCTATGTAGTGGAAATTCGTGACATGGCACTCAATTTTGTAACTGAAATTAAATATCTGGGGTTAACTATTGATCCTCGATTGAATCTTTCTCAATATGTATCTGTCTCATGCAGAAAGCTTGGGGAAAAAATGATTATTTTTATAGAGTGTGTAAAGAACATTCATCCTGGAGCAAAATAATTGTGTATAATTAATTTTATGTTATGTCATAGTTTCAATTATTTTGCTTTTCTTTTGAGTGTTTGTGATAAGAAAGATATTCAACAGTTACTGTTCCTTCTGAATAAATGTATGAGGTTCTTATTATCGTGTGATAAGTGCTCCTCGATACATTTTATGCTTAAAGAACTGAAATTCCTCACAGTTCGGCAGCTTGTGACTCAATCTGGTCTGGTTCTCAACTTCAAAACAATAAACAAAACAAAATACTTTGTACTTGCAAAATATTCTAAAACGGAGATCAGAGTCGGTGTGTTACGGGTTTTTTAATTGAGAGATATGCAACAACTGCAATAGAAAGGTCACTATTTATTGAAGGCCTCAAAGCGTATAATACAATACCACTATTCGTTAAAACATCTACCACTGTAAGAATCTTCAAAGTTATATTGAAGAAAACGTTTTTCTGTGATTAGAATTATCTTTTCGAAATTTTCGCTGATGTTTTTCATGTAATATTTTTTATGAAGCAGCAAATTGCTAAATAAATGAATAAGTAAAAATAAATAAATATAGTAATTCATAAAATTCAATTATTCATTAGTTTTGACAAAGTTGTAATATACAACGAAACGTCAACGCAAATAAAGTTTTGAACATTGAAATAATGCTGTTATTACTGAAACCATTGAAAATAAAATATATAAACCCAAGAATAACCCTTTAATAAATTTTTAATTAATGAAAAGTTTGTTATAGTAGAGCTAGCTATGTGAACATATAAGATGTGGTGCCTCGACTATCCCTCAAGAGATAAATGTTAGAGAAATATTGAAATCGATGCCACGCTCGATGAAAACACAAAATAATAAAATAATAAGACTGTAGTCATAAAAAGGTGTGAGTAGGTTAAAAAAGCCAAAAAATATATCTTCCCAAAAAAATGACAAAATATGGTGAAATTCTGCAAGTCGGCCATTTTAAATACCTCGGAGGAGTTATACAGTCCTCACGTTTGAACCGAATCGCGAATAAATAGAGAATTGCCAAGCTCCAAAGGGCCTACAAGCTAATATGGGCGTACTATAATAAAGAGTACATTGCGAAAGGAGCCAAATTGAGGCATTATAACACAACGATTTTTCCAGAAGCAATCTACGCAGCCGAAACATTCTCTAATTCTTAAATGACCGTCAAGGTCATTTAAGACTTAGAAGAAGGTCAAGAATTAGAGAAATAGAACAACAAGAACGGAAAATTCTCAGAAAGATTTACTGGCCAATCAACAGAAACGACATTTGGATTAAAAGACCTCAGAATCAACTTTATCAAAAAACAAATAAGATAACGGAAGAAATCAGAAAACGACGAGCCAAGTTCTATGCACATTGCACATATCTACAGAATGAAACAGTCCAGAATACCGAAGAAACTACTCGATATAATTATAAAGAGTAAATGCGGACCAGAGTGGCTAAAAGAGGTCCAAGAGAGAATGAAGCGTTTTTGGGAGGCCAAAAAGATAAAGCAAAAGTTTATTTGCGAATTCAAGTTTAGTCGCTCTCCCCATCGGGAACAATCGTTATAATAATAATAATAATATTTGCATGTATATATAGTCAGTACACGTGCTTCAAGATATAAATCAGTTTATACAGTAACATCACCTTAAATTGACATATCTGACAGCCAACAAAAACAGGTATGTGTTGCACACAAAGCATTTTCAATCTATGCACATATCAATGTCAAAGACTTTTCAATGGATGTAGAGAAACTCGGTTATATCTAGTCAACTCTAAAGGTGATATTCCGATATTTGAATATTGCGACCGTGTTCGCTATTTTAACATCATCTCAAGCGACGTTTAAAGCAGAGCAGTAAACAATAGGAACGTATTATATGTGACTGTGATCGACGTAACCTCAGCTATAATATAATTTCACCGAACAGTTTCATTCTGATTACACTACTGCTTCATTAATGCAACAAATTATCTACATCAAAAGCGACGTTTACATTGAAACTCAGCGTGATAACATAGAATCATAATATTATTTCATGAAGCACTGTAATTACATTGATTCAGATATGTTTTATGAAAATTATTTATGAAAAGATTATAGTTTCAAAAAGGGTGAAATTATCATACAATTCATTTGACGAAAAATATTTACATAAATGTTGAATTTCCGAATATTGTGAATTTCCTGAAGAATGAAAAATGACAACCATTATACCAGTGCCAAAAAACCGAAAACTAAGAAATGCGAGGAATTCAGATCTATAAATACAGTGCCTGTGTACGAGAAAATTTTGGAATTAATTGTTAAAGACCAAGTAAGCGAGTTCTGTGATAGAAACAGGGTTATTGTGTAGTGTCAATCTTGTTTCCGAGTGCAGCACTTTTGGGAAACCTTTATCACATTCATCTGTGATAAATGGTCTAGAGTGTTAGATAAAAATTAAATAGTAATAGCAGAATTTTTGGATTTACGTAGAGCTTTTGAAACTGTTGATAGGTCGTTATTATTAAAAAAACTTGCCAAGTTTGGATTTTTCTGGAACAGTGTTGCAATGGTTCAATTCATATTTACATAATAGAGCACAACATGTTAAATACGGAAACTATTTGTGCGAACCAATGATTTGTGATTATGGAGTTCCACAAGGAGCAGTTTTAGGGCCGTTAATGTTTAATTTATATATAAATGATATATTTAGTATGTGAAAAATTGTGAAATTTCTATATTTGCTGACGACATGATGTTGTATACTGCGGGCAACAATTCACAAGAATTAGCTATTAAAATTAATAGTGACCTTTATAGTTTGCATACATGGCTGTGCGATAACAATCTTTCATTGCATACTGATAAATCTAAATTTGTTATTGTCGGAAACAAAGCAAAATTACCTAGATTAGAGTTTGATATACAAATCAAAGTTAATAATGTACTATTGGAACTAGTCAGTGAAATGAAGTATTTAGGTGTTATTATTGATGAAAATTTGAGTTTTAAAAATCATTTTAGATATGTTATGAGTAAAATTTCAAGAAAAGTGATTTTTTTTAGCAAGGATGAGTAATTATGTTAGTGTTTTTACAAAGTATCTAGTGTATAAGTCGATAATATTACCACATATAAACTTTTGTTCAACTGTATTACACACCTCGCCTCAAAATGATATTCAAAACTTGCAAAAGCTCCAAAATAGAGCATTTAGAATTATATTGAAGTGCAATAGGTACACACCTGTATCACTTATGTTAGAAACACTAAGTTGTTCAAATATTAGGCAGCATATAGTATATAAAACTCTAGCCTTTGTTTATGAAATAAAATATGGCAAAGTTCCTAGCTATATCTTTGACAGTGTAAAATACGTTGAAGATGTACGTGGTTACCAAACAAGGTCTAGGGAACAAAATGATTTCTATATTGATAAGTGCAGTATATCTAAATGCCTAAATAATTTATGTGCGAAAGGAATGATTGTATTTAATAGTCTAGATCCGAACCTTAAATTATGTAAGAACCATAATGAGTTCAAACAACTATTGTATCATTTTGTAAAAAACAATATATAGAGTGAAATATGTTGTTTGATGTTGTATATTTAATTTTGTGTGTTGTTGTGTAGAAATTGTGCATTCTACCACTAAAACACTGACGCCTTAACTAATATCCCACTACCAATTTTACGGTCAACTTCAAAAACTGTCCTTGTCTCAGACTTAGTCACAAGTAGTGCCATAACTTCGTTACTATTAGTGAACGTTGATTGCTTGAAAAATCCGGGATTATCGAAGCACAATGCCAATATTGAATCATTTTCAATCAATTCCATCGACCTCCAATCAACCTCGATATATTTCCTAATCTCTTCAGTTATAACAAACTCATAGATGCGTGCATCAATGTTCAACTTTGTACTAGTCAATTTTCGATTACAACCAAATCATATTGGAAAGAATTATATTGAAATACTCACGATAATTTCTTTAAAGTAGCAGATATTTTTCAAGTACTATCTAGTGTTACAACCCTGGAATGTTTTTAATATTATAATGTTATATTCAATTTTTTTCATTTCAAACCAATGGAATTTAAATACTTTTCGGTATGAAACAAAGTGACACATATAATACAAAATTAATTCATTTTGGAAAGAGCCTAAATAGTTCAGAAACGATGAATATGTACAGAGATTTTTCATACTTCTCTCACTTTTTAGAAAGAAAGAGAAATTGTACAACATTTGAGGTATATTAATTGAGACACTATTATGATAGATTCAGATTCAAATAAGACATTGAAGATTTAGATTTGAATTTATACCAAACATTTGAATTTCTTGTACAAATTATATGAGAGTTAATAATAAATTGTCTATCACTAAAACATTTGAATTTCTTTGTACAAGAATGAAAATTATATCCGACTTCATGAAAAAACAAGAAAAAGAAAAATTCTTAGAATTCCAACAAATTTGAATTAATCAACCTAAGTCGAATAAAGAATTTTTCAGTGATTTTTAGACAAGTATTTATTATTACCTTTATTTTTATGAACTATCAAAGTTGATTCATGTAATTTTTATATCCCAAACGAATTATAAATTCCATTCTCCATTTCTTATCAATAGTAATTTTGAAACATATAAATTCCATACTCTTTTGTTATCAATAGTTTATATCTTTTATTTATGGTTAAGACTACAAGTTCAAATTATTATTGATATCATATGATATTCTAAAGGTGTTTATTGAACATTATAATCGGTTCAGTGCTTTACTTTGCGTCCATTCAAAACTTAACAATCTATTTTACGGCGAAGTATCCTTGTAATGAACCATAGCTCCGTATAAATGAATAATACTGGCCCTTTCATTATTCAATATTTTCATATTAACTTAAGTAAAAACTCATGTTAAGCATATTACGTCTCTGCATTTTTCTCGCATTTTCTACTTTTGAGTCAGAGTTAAGTGCAATTTAGCAGATTTTTGCAAGAATAACGAATAACTCAAACAGCTCAGATAAAACAACAAATCCCACAATTCGTGTAATATCAGAACTTAATAACTTTTCACTACAACGCCGCAAAAAGTTTGAAATGAATAAAATCTAGATGAAAATAGTTATCGCTAGAACTAATTGAAGAACAGCAGCAGAATTTCGTTATCAATTATTATTAGTCTATCAAAAAATTCCCGAAAATTTCAAAATCGAAAAAAAATTCATTTGGAGTATTTTCCACGTATCGAAAATTTTGATTTCTGAAATTATTCGAAAACTTGGTCTCTACTGCTAACTTCAAATGTATTACCTCATGGGAAATCTTTGTCTCAAGCTAATCAAGTATCTGCGTCACAGGAAAAAAATTTCGTGCATATATTCGAAATTTCACTGACCTGAAACTCATCTACAAACATTATGTCCTTCGAGTTAAATAGCTGAATGACATTTTTGAGCAGGTTTTTGAAAAATTTGAAGCACCTTGATAATTTTTCCAATACATTTTCTGTGTTATCGAAGCAAAATGACGAGTAGCTGCAATGCAGAAAATATTGGCAAAGCCATGCTTTTGAAATATCAATTTTTGAAGGGAAATATTCTTGAAGCAATTTGAAATTTTGATATAATCGAATTGAACATATAAGAAAATAGGAAATATAGAAGTCAGACCATTTCAATGGGTTGAATATTCAGCCAGACGTTCTCAAAATTATATTTTTCCAATCCAAAAAATACATTTTATGTACTTCAGGGTTTATACGTAATATTCTTCATCATTAGAAATAATATGTATGAACCCTGAATTGTCTCAAACATAGTTTTTCGGTTGAAAAAAAATTTTGAAACGTCTGGTTGCACCTTGAACCTTTTTTCTGGTTATTGTCTGGCTTCTATATTTTTCATTCTCTTATGTGTTCAATTTGGTCGTATCAGCATTTCAAACTGCCTCAAGAAATTTTTTCCTTCAGAAATTGGAATTTTAAGAAGCTATGTTTTGAACACTTCACTCGTCGGCATTGTGTTTGGATAACACAAAAAATGTATTGGAAAATTTTCAACTTGTCTGAAATACTTGCTCCAAAATGCCATTGAGCCTGTTCATTGCTTTTTCAAGAAATATCAATTTTCAATTGCTTAAAAATCGATTTCGTTTTCTTGAATAGTAACCAAGAATATGTTTCCTTACATCCAGTAATTTCATTTCTATATTATATCATCATTTTTTTCAGGTCCTCCGACAAACCACACTTCCAGTGGTACCTACGAGACACCAAACGTTTCAGCGACAACTGTCCCATCGTCTTGATACACCTAAAGAGATTGAATTTAGTATATGCACTCTTCCTCATAGAGCAACAAACGTCATTGGAGTTATAAATGTGAGTGCTTTATCATAATTATTTCAATAAAGAAAATATCTCTCAAATTATTACACAGTTGATGTCACACGGAATCAAAGCTGAAAATTGATCACAGGATTGGATATTCGTAGCAAGAAACGAATGTTTCCATTCTCACAATTTATTATAGCTAGGAATATTAACTTGATCGAAATATCAACATGCAAGTAAAATGTTTAAAAAATAACAGATGATGTAGAATTATATACCTATATATATATTTATATATATATATATATATATATATATATATATATATATATATATATATATATATATATAGGATATAATTCACTACAAAAAAAGAATTATGTAGTTCTCGTGCTATTTCATAGCAATTTTAGAAATTCGATATCAAGAGTTTACTATGACTTTCTTTCGATAATTTTTCGACAAATTCTTCAAAAGAACATTAAAGCAAAGCTCGCTATGAGAAACATGAACAATGCGATGTCCCCATTATCCTTCTAGGGATAAATGTTAAAGAATATTGAAATATATATGATATAGACAAGGTGTTAATTAATCAGTTACAATTTGTAGAACAAGGAAACCTACATCTGACATAAGTCAATAAACCAACAAAAACGACACGAAAGTCATCCAACAGTTATTATTAAAATGTTAAATATAAATGAAACAGTGCTCAACGACGTAAGATATATAAATGACCTGTAAAACAAACTCCTAGAGCGAGCTTAAATCATAAAACATATATCATGACAAATCAACGTACAATTCTGTATTGACACAGAAAATAATCACAACACGACCGATGGTCCTAGCCATTGGAAATTTGGCCAGGCTCATCCAACGATAACAGGTAGCTATAAACACAATTAAGACACTCAGTATCTGTTCTTTTGTTGATGTTATCAGGAGTATTCTTGATTGACTCTTGGAGATGTGCTATATATCTTTATATATTTATTGACTTATGTCAGATGTAGATTTCCTTGTTCTACAAATTGAAACTGATTAATTAACACCTTGCCTATATTTTTAGTATTCCTGAAGAAGAACGGAATTCGTTCGAAATAGAGAATTGCTGACGATTAGTCGTTTAAATTAGTTCTGCCCACCTTTTGCTGATAACCCAAAGTATTTTGAAAATATATATATATATATATATATATATATATATATATATATATATATATATATATATATATATGTATATATACTTACGAAAATATTTTTTCGTCACTTATTTCTCAGCCTTAAGTCAAGAAAACGTATATATTCTATAAGAACTTTCTCATTTCGTCTCAAACTTTTGACGTCTTGTTTCATCAATTTGAAAAGTGAGAGTAGATCTTACGACGGCAGAAGCGGATAATGAAAACTTTTTCAATTTATGCATTCAGTTTGCATTAAGATACAATTTTGCAATATGAAGTCTTTTGAAAGGACGAAGGATTTATGTGAATCAAAGTAGATTAGTTCTGTACCTACAGCTAAAACTTATTTATTATATCTTGAGTAATTCATGGAAAGTATTCATCAAATAATATTTATTCGCATATGAGATCTCGGCATAATAGGTTTGCAACAAGTATCGAAGAAATTTTCCATCAGAGAATATATTTAGAAACATACGGTACATTTTTAAAGTCTTAGGCGATATTGGGTATAATAATGATAATAATAATAATAATAATAATAAGTTCTTTATTCTCAACAGGTATATTAGCCAATTACAGAAAATAAAAACAATGTTGAATACATAACTAAATAATTAGTAAAACGATTTTACTAAATAATCAAAAAAAAAACATTTAACAAAGGGCTCAATCTAATCTTAAAACAAATAGTAACTTATAACTACATTACAGCATTCAATGAAATATTACAAATAATTCGATCTCAATCAACTCATTTTTGTCAATTTTCGTTGTTCACATAACTCCTGATAATAAATTCTATGGAGTCAAAGTGAATATCACAATTATTGGCAACTCTATTGAATGTAGATATATATGTCCTTTAGGTGGAATAATTCTGTATTACGAGAATTTTGCCTAGGAACACGAAATTTCAAAGCAGACAAGAGAGGAAGACAATCAATACTATTGTGCAGTAATTTGTACAAAAATTTTAGTGATAAAGTTCCTCTCCTACTCTGCAATGAGATTCAACTAAATCGACTCAATAATTAGTAATGATTGACTCTTCTCTGTGGATAAACTTTATCCTCTCTCCAAACTAAGAATTTCAAGAAACTCCTCTGAAAAGCCTCAAGTTGATGGCAAGTGTAAATGGGATGCCAGATCATGCTGCCATACTCCAACTTGCTAAGATTAGGGTATTAAATAGTCCTATGAATGTTGAAGAATTATTAAAATGTTTGCCATTACGTTATAACGAATCCATATATTTTCGCAGCAGATGAAATAAGTTGGGTGATGTGTGGGAGAAAGGAAAGCTTCTGGTCGAAGACTACACTAAGATCTCTCGCTAAATATCTTGGGTATTAACACAGTTGGCTATATTTCACGAGGATGATTTAATACAATCGATTTACGAAGATAATTCGGACTACTAACGCATTATAAATAGTTAAACACAATGTTATAATAAAGTCTAGGTGATACATCATAGTCTGAGAGCTGAGTGATATTTTTGAGCAGTTATTCGAGGCAAATTGAAAATTTGTTAAACACATGTTCTGCGTTATCTGCACACAATGCCTGGCTACAAAATTGTGTATAATCTCCAAACCATATATTTTCGAAATTGTAATTTCAGAAGAAAAAAATTCTTGAAGCATTTTGAAATTTTGATATCATTAATCCATTGGGCCGGTACTTAATTAAAATAAATTAATTTTAATGAAATAATAAATAATAATTGAAATAAGACTAAGTAGTTTTTTTACTATCGTCATAATTTTGTTAAACATAACAATATTAACATTTTATCATCTACATCTAATGAAGCCACTGTGCTATCGAAAGAATATTGTTATGTTTAACTAAATTATAGTGAAAATTAAAAAACTAGTCAGTTTTATTCAAATTGAATTTTGATATGTTCGAATGGAATCTAAAATAAAATATATAAAAGCCACACCATTTTGATGGGTTCGATATTCACTCAGACGTCTCACACTTATACTTTTGAAGAAACCAAAAATTATATTGAAGGCACTTGAAGGTTGATACATAATATTCTTTGACATCAAAAATTGATAAGTGAAAGAAACCAGCTCATTACAGTGAATTTTTATGCATAGAGTTCGAAGTGTCTCAAGTATATTTTTTGTATCTTTCAAAAAAATAACTTTTAGAATATCTGATTGAATATTGAACCCATCAAAGTTATCTGGCTCTTATATTTTTTGAATTTTCTGAAATATTCGATCCGAAGATATCAAAATTTGAAACTGCTCCACTTATTTATTTTTTCTGAAATTGCAATTTCGAAAATGTATAGCTCTACCAATATCCACAATCCAGGGCATTGGTATTGTGTTCAGATAAGATAAAATAGTATTTAACAAATTGATGACGCCGATATTTGGAGAAAATTAATATCCATAATGAAACAATATTTGTAATTTTCTCATAATTTTGGTAAAAATACGCATGACGACGTTTCGAAGTACTACTTCTTTATCAAATGCTGGATTAATACTGATTAACAAATTCTCAAGATGCCTCGAATGCTCTAAACTGTCACCTTTACCTTTCAACATTGTTTCATTTGAAATGTGTGTGAAGTAAATTGACAATATTGAATAATTGCTAGTATTATAGTAACATTCAGTCCATAAGTAACTATAACTTTGTCTGAATTGCTATGCTTATCCATTATTTAATCTTTTTTTCTTCCTATCACTCAAATATCTCCTATCTTTTTCCATCGGATTTCAAAATAGTTTTAAATCAATATTCGCAAAGATCAATAGCATCAAGAGGTACTTAAAGATCTAGTAATGTAAACTAATAAACTAATCGTGTCATAGTGTTATATAGTTCACGTTTTCTCATCTTCAATCGCTTAGGATTGTATAGCCCTTTTTGAATTTCTACAGAATACTTTTCTGATCTTTTTTGTGCAGAAGGAGAACAATACCCAACTGTTACTCTCTTGAAATTTTTTCAAGAACTGACGAATACAAATTTTCAACCAAAATATATGCATTTCAATTCAGAGTTTTATAGGGAGCTAAAAAATCACTATAAAACTTATCATAAATGATATTTTTATAACCACGAAACTCGAAAACTCACACAAACGTCCTTTAGTCTAAACTCATCATTAACGCAACTGGTCTCCAACTTCCATGCCATAGAGTATGTATGTTGCCATGCCATATGTATGATTTTGTAATAGCTAATGCTAAAATAAATATTATTATTATTATTAGAGACCACACTGGAGTTTCATTTCAAAAATCTGGATTTGGGATTTCCATGAAATACGGCAAGCTAAATAATTATCTACTTGATAATTGTGAGTAACCATTGAATGTTGAATGAAATTTCAAAGAGTAGAAATACAAAAAATCTCAAAATCTAATAGTACAAGGCTGCATAAGGCCTATTTATTGTTTTATCGGAATTTAAACTGATATTTCAAGATAGATGCTACAATCGTTCAATGTTGAAATCCGTGTTGTAATTATTCCATTACAAACTTCACTAGAATTTCGATAAATATTAATGTATCCTTCAGATTGCTATATCCGAATTCATATCTTTGGGTTCGAAAATGCTCATTTTCTACCTAAACGAGAAAAGACAGTTTCTCGTGTTCTCAAGGAAAAGGGAAAATAGAGTGGAAATTACAACTTTAGCAGCGTCAATTCTGTTATTCTTACGTTTGTTGCTGAGTTATGTGTAACATCAGAACTCTCTGTTTGTGTTTCTTGGGATAACTCTGAAGAAAAGGAATGAACTTGTTAATTTAGAGTTGTTTCTGTTTTTAGTACGTTCTTCGAGCTTGAAAATATCATAACATGTCAACAAATTATTCATTCAATAAATGTGAGATGACAATAATTTATCAAAATGACAATAATTTATCAAAATCTTTTCGACAATCAATATATCAATTATGGATTATATGAAAGTTTGTTGCATATACAATCACAATTTTTATCCAAAGCGTATGATGTTCAACTTTCCTCTGATAATTGACACGGAGGTTTCGCTTATCTAGTGTTGGTGAAACATTATAAAATGTTAAAAACTATAAAATTAAAAATTAGCACACTTGACTTAGGTTTCACTGAATATATTTAAAACTCTACATGTTCCGGGTGGTTAACCCATTACTATACAATACCACTGAATACAGTACAGTACTGAATACAATTACAGTAATATTGTGTACTCTTGATAATGGGTTGACCACCCGAAATATTCAGAGTTTTTGATATTTTCAGTGAAATGTGTTAATTTTTAATTTTATAGTTTACACTCTGATGTCAGCTGTGAATAACATACTGAAAAATTTATTGAAAAGTGGAGAAAATAGTTTCATTCTGTTATTACCATAGTCTGGCCTGTTTAAGGCTTATTGAAGAATTCAAATACTTTGACCAGAAATTATGATAACTTATGCCGGTCTTTTCAATCAACAGGACGCTTAACTTTTTATTTCAATCTCCTCGTGAATGAAAAAAAAATATGGGATACCAATTAACTCCGCTGAACGTCCAGTCAAAACACCTCACAATTAGATATATATCTTCTCATGATAAAGTGTGAGATGACCTTATGGCATTCATCCTGAGTCAGTGGAATATGTTTTTAAATTTCTTGAAAATATTCAATGTTCAATCACATTTTATTCTCTAAAGACTAATTGGCTGTTTCAATATTGTAGAGTGGGCCAAACTTACTGTTGTATAATTTGTATCTTGTGTCAGATAAAGAAAGGTCAACTTTGTTCTCCAATCAATTAGTAGGATGGATTGAACGACCTTGAAGAAAAATTCTCTAGTTTTCCGTTAATGTAATTGCTCTTTCTGCTTCTTATCGCGTGCAGAAGTGTATACCGTGATTGTAGAAAAGAAATGCAACCGTTTTCTATTAACAAATGAGATTTAATAAACAGAGTCATCTATAAATAGAGATAATATGATACAAATAAAATATCTAATAAGAACTGAACGCTAAAAAGAACTTATCATTTTAAGAGTAAACTGTTAAAAACTATCCATTCGGATATTTTAGATATTTTTATAGCACTCATTATCGTGGTGTCGTCTTCGATCAGAAGCTTCCATTCATTCCACACATCACCCAACTTATTTTATCTGCATCGAAAATATATGGATTCGTTATACGCAATGGCAAATATTTCAATAATTCCTCAACATTCATAAGACTATTTAATACCCTAATCCATAGCAAGTTGGAGTATGGCAGCATGATCTGGAACCTTATATACACTCGCCATCAACGCCATCTTGAGGCCATTCAGAGAAGGTTCTTGAAAATCTTAGTTTGGAGGGAAGAGCAGGAGAGAAACTTGATCACTCAAACTTTTGTACAAATTACTGCGCAACAGTATTGATTGTCCTCCTCTCTTGTCCGCTATGAAATTTCTTGTTCCTAGGCAAAATTCTAGTACTACAGAATTATTTCACCTAGAGACTCCAAGGACCAACTCGCTAATACAATCCCCCATTTGGTTTATGGAGTCTACATTCAATAGTGTTGCCAATAATTGTGATATTCACTTTGATTCCATATAAGTTATTATTAGGAGTTATGTGAACAAAGGAAATTTACCAAAATGAATGGATTCAGATTGAATTCTTTGTAATATTTCATTAAATGCTATTATTTTGTTATTAGTCATTATTTTAGTTTGTTTAGATTAGATTGGGCTCTTTGTAATATCTCTTTCATTTCAATTATTTCGTTATTATTTAACATTATGTTATTATTTTCTGTAATTGGGTATTATACCTGTTGAGAATTAAGAACTTATTATTATTATTATCAGCACCATATAAAGGTACTTGTAACAATAACTATCAAACACAACATTCAATGAAAATTTAATATTTACAATCAAATCAAATCAATATCCAATTCTTCGATAATTAAACCCAATTCAATTGAGATGAAGTTTAATTATGACGTTTGAGTATCAAACTAATCCAAAAATTGGACTTTCTCCAAACAGAATTCAGATCCCAAAGAAAGTAAATATCGATTTCAATATCACATTAAATTTTATGATCATAGTTGTTCTATTGAGAAAACTGATTCAACACAAGCGCCTATGTAACCATTCAAATTGAAAAAGTAAGTTTCCAGCTCTTGATATTGAAGCCTTAGGCTGCAGCCTTGTTGGCTTATAGGAAATTTCTGGGCTGCTTATTAATGCTTTGAAATTACAACAAGCAATATTCATCAATTCTCCTTAAGGGTGTCTAGTGAATACAATATTATGAAAATAAGCTACGAGATTCAGTTCATTAGTTTATCAGTAAGTCAATCCTCATTTGTACAAAAACCAAATGTTAGATTTGTTGGCTCTGAAAACAACACATAACATCTTTCGTGAGTCTTATTGGAAAACAGTGTAAATTTTTGATGTGGAAACTTGTTGTTCACTCTTTAATAAGGGAAAATTATGAATTCACTTTAAATTAAGTTATGAATTCACGTTAAAGACATGGTGCACCGTATGCTATGCGCGTTAGACGCTTTTAGGATCTCGTACAGTCGCGTCACCGACATGCTCAAAGCAGACGGTGACGCGTACTCAAAGTCTGAGTATTGTTGAATGACAATGACAATTATGCAAACAATAAACATAACATAATAAATCAAGTACATTCAAATAAGTGTGAATACGAATACTATCCATAAATAATTGTGATTTCAATTAAATTGTATTTATATTTTGTCATGATTTTGTACAGACAGCAATATATTTCAATAATAAAAAAAACATTAAAAGTTAATGGAATTTTTGTTCGGAGAGTCAATAAATGTGAAAACCACATTGATTTTAACAATTTTAATTCAAACATTATGAAATTTCAAATTTTATTACTAAAAGTTCTAAGTTTGCATTTTCGTCAGCAGTTTCTATAACCAATTATTGAACTTTTTCATTTGGTATAGGTATAATCACTACCTCCTTATGAAAATACGTAAACATTACTTCTTCTCAGTCGTTCACTCTTGACAAAGTGGTCGTGGTCGTGTCCCGGTCTTGCGCCACTGTGTCCCACGCAATATGTCCCACTTCTCTATGCTTAGCGGCTCTAGAGTTTTCATTGATGCTGGAATGCGTCACAGATTTTATCAGATCTGTACACCTTGTTGGAAAGCGCCCAAGCGATCTTTTGACCTCGACTTTCCCTTGGACCACCAATCGTTCGATAGAGTCTTCGTTTCGGGTTATATGTCCAAAGAATTTGAGGATTCGCAGCTGCACAGTCGACGATAACCTCTCCTTGATGTTTAGCTCCTTCAGAATCGAGACGTTGGCTCGATGTGTAGTTTGCGAGATTCTGAGCAAGCGTCTCCAGCACCACATTTCTAACGCATCAATTTTGCGACGATCTTGCATCCTCAATGTCCATGTCTCAGCTCTGTACAAGAATATTGGAAAGACTAGGCATTTCATGAGTCGAACCTTTGTGTTTCTGGTTATTCTGCGGTCCCTCCAAAACCTTGTGAGCTTTTCCAATGAAGATCTTGCTATGACGCAACGCCTCCGGATTTCGTCGTTGCAGCTGCCAGCGTTTGAGATCTTGTAGCCCAGATATACGTTCCTGTTGGCTACTCCACATCCCGCAATGTTTTGAACGTTCACCTGGTTGTTATTAGGGCGGTCCACGATCATAATTTTGGTCTTATCGCGGTTAATAGCGAGTAATCATTACTAGATATTATCATATAATTGGGAAACACAACTAAGTACAACTGTTGGAAATTCATCATTACGCAATATGTCATCAGTAATCTCAAGAACATGAATTTGTTATTGATTTGTTCTGCTGCCCATAGGCTCTATGAGGAATGTTCATCAGTGCAACTCCAATAAACGAAAAAAATTATTGCGATAATTGTTCTATATTTGAAGTTAAACTGTATAGTCAGAAGTTAACGATCATACAATATCTTAATCGGTCATATTAACCAATGTAGGAAGAAGGTAAAAATGCTTGAAAGGCTTCGTAAGGAATACCGTTTAGTGAAATTGAAGAAAAAAACCAATATAATCGATACATTCATTTTGTAATTTGATTTCGAAATATTCGAAACAATTGTAAAAGCCATGCGATGTACACAAAGTTTTTGTCAGAATCCCTTTTCGTAATCTCCTCAAATTTTTCATCAACATACGTGCTATCAAGCCAAAAAGGGCAGAGCATTATGTTTTTATTCGAAATTGACTCTCAAAAGTCATTCAAACGATGTTTCAGAATGTTATTGTGATTCCGTGTAACGAAACTCTAAAATATCACCAGAGACCCAAATAGTAGGAATATTGATTACTCTAAGAATAACACTACGTGATATGAAAAGTATTATCTAGTGAAAAGTTGACCATTTATGTTTTAAAATTTCATCACCAATTTAAATTTTATATTTACTGCTTGTGCACGTGCTTACAAACGACTCACCTTTTCTGAAATTGATTATTCTATAAATAACAATCTCAAAGAAAACAGTACTGAAACTTATTTTCATGTAGGTGGAAATCTAAGTTTAATTTTCAACCAGAAAATGTATTGATTATCAGTCTAAAACATTGACCACGTAGTTCAAACTTCTCCATTTATTATTATCTGCTACTCCAGACGTTGTTAACTCAAGATCATCTATTCGAACGAACTAAACCTCATTTCCTACGGTGTTGTTTGAAACAACAAGGAGCTTCCTCCACTTAAAAGACGCCTTCCTGTATAAAAACTTCAACTGGAGTTTTGTATTTATCCGATGGAATGGGAGACCTTGTCTCGCATTCGTTCAAATAGATATTTTAGATGAAAACAATTAGAAAACTATTCTTTGTGAAGAATACAAGTCTATAGATATATTGAAATATCAATTAACTTCGTCATAACTATAGATTTCTATTGAAAAACCACATAAACTTGGCTTGGACTTTCATCCATCATCAGCATTGGTGAATGCCATTGAGAAATACTATAATTTGAGAAATACATAAGATATTAAATCTACCAGCCAAAACAATCACATAAGAGAAGAATCACAGAACAGGAATATACACATATTGAGGACAATTGTACAAGATATTAATATACGAATATTGATATAAATGTAACTTGACATTTGCCAAGGAATAATATAATTTTGTGAAACTAAGCCAAGTGTTTTGTATTCATTATAATAATATCTAACGGGTGTTTTTTAGAGGTATAGAACTTTACGTTGGCATTACTGTTGAAGATGGCGACCGATTTAACAGCTGAGAAGTGATTTATTCTCAGTTTGGTTTCGCAAATCATCATGAATAGACTCACACTGAACAACGCTTGCAAATAGTGCAATTTCATTTCGAAAATAATGGTTCTGTGCGGAATACGTATCGATGATGAAGCAATGAAGGATGAAGCGCACTTCTGGTTGAATGGCTACGTCAACAAACAAAACTGCCGCATTTGGAGTGAAGATAATTCTCAAGTGTATGTCAAAACACCGTTACATCCAGAAAAACTGACTGTTTGGTGCGCTTTATGGGCTGGTGGAATCATTGGTCCGTACTTCTTCAAAAACGATGATGGCCAGAACGTTACAGTCAATGGTGATCGGTATAGAGCCATGATTACTAACTTTTTCATTCCTGAATTGAACAACCATGATGTCCAGGAGCTGTGGTTTCAACAAGACGGCGCAACATGTCACACAGCTCGTGTCACAATCGATTTATTGAAAGACACGTTTGGTGACCGCCTAATTTCACGTTTTGGACCTGTGAATCGGCCTACGAGATCTTGTGATTTAACACCGCTAGACTACTTTCTGTTGGGCTATGTAAAGTCATTGGTCTATGCGGATAAACCACAAACGCTTGACTATTTGGAAGACAATATTTGCCGTGTTATTTCCGATATACGGTCACAAATGTTGGAAAAAGTCATCGAAAATTGGACGTCCAGATTGGACTACATCCGAGCCAGCCGTGGCGGTCATATGCCAGAAATCATATTTAAAATGTAATGCCACAAGATTATCTTTCGAGTAAAAAAAATTCTTGTCAATCGAATGATCCGTCGTTGTTTTATTGCAATTTAAAGTTTTATGCCTCCAAAAAAACCCATTACAAATACGTCCCGATTAGAACGAGGCTTTATTGTTATCCAGCTCGATGAAAAATTGCTTTATTTGTTGCCAAATAAAGTAATGTATGATCATCAAGCATATCAAACGGCATTCCGAATCAAAAATTCAATATACGAGGTCTGTTCAAAAAAAAGGTAAATTTTAATTATCGCGAACTCTACACATTCGATTATCGAGAATTTTTTTTGTAATCTTGGTACACATTCATTTCTCATATGTTGGCATTATCAGCCATTTTGGATAAGTAGTTTATTTTCGACAACTGAAAACTTTTGCACCTTTTTGTGTGTTCTTCGATTTTTTCTTTTGAAAAGAATTGATCAATGAATCTACTTTGTCTCAAAAAAGTGTTTATAAGTGTTTCAAGCGCTTTACAGAAGGCCGAGAAGATATTGTCGATGAGCGTCGTGGAGTTGCAATTACGCTAACAAACGAACAAAACACCGAAACAGTTGAAAAATGGTTTTGGAAATTCATCGAATCATTATTTGGGAATTTGCTAACTAGAGGATGTTGGCATATCAATCGGCTCATGGCATGCAATTAATTTCTTGGATGTTTAAGGCATGAAGCGTGGAGCAGTGAAGTTTGTTACGAAATTGCAAAATTTTGATGAAAAGTAACGTCGCATAAAAGCAAAAAAGCACGCCAAGTTCGAAGGTTTTAAGGTTCAAATGTGAAGGTTTTGCTCACTGTTTTCTCCTATTATAACAGCGTGGTGCCCCATGAGTTCTTTCTTACCCACAGATCGTACCTGATTTGGCTCCCTACGACTTTTTCTTATTCCCAAAACTGAAGAGACCAATAAAAAGAAAGCGTTTGCCACAATTGATGAGATAAAGTCGGAATCGAAGAGCAAGCTCATGGCCATACCGAAAAGCGCATTTCAGAAGTGCGGGAGGATTGGAAGAAGCGCTGGCATAAGTGCATTATCTCTGAGAGAGGTTACTTTGAAGGGAAAAAATGGATATGAATAAATGAATAATTTTCAAAAAATTCAAAATTCAACTTTCCTTTGTACAAACCTAGTACCTTGTGATTTCGTTGGAAACCTTTAGAATCTCCCAACGGATACCTTCCAACTTTGCTCCTACTCTATACTCTGCATGAAACTTTTTTTCCAGAGAAACTCACTACTTCTGTATGTTACTCAAATAATATGGTTGTGCAGAAAACTTCGAAAACAGTCAAGTAAGTGCTGAATGAAAAATTGAATGTAAGATGAAATAAAATAATGGAATCACATGGCTGATTTCCAGACAATAAATACACTTAAGCTGCTTACTCTCAAGATTAAATGTAATGGCATTATCAACAATTAGTTCAATAAAGAACATACAAAACATGAATAAATGAAATTTTCAATTTTCCACAAGTTTACGAACCCGAAATGAAACAAATCAAAATCCACAAAATAAGAATACTGAAACTCATAAATTATTGTTATTTTTATACATTTTCTCAAGACTACATAGATTAAAATGAATTCCATTCTGCTCATTTATATGACTTCAATTGATGTAAATATCTTTTGTCGATTGCTCCGTCAATTAGTTCTCAGTAATGTCAATTTTGATATCTCTTGACGACGAAAATACTCAGACATTTAGATTCTAATAGCATCTAAATTCGGTATTTTGGCATTTATTATAGAAACTTCATGCATTGTAATACTATATATACTTCAGAATTGAGCGGGTATAAAGAGATAGTTTTTTGCAAAATAATATCTAATGTCATTTTTACAGTTTGAATAATCAGACAGCAAAATTGAATGTCAAACTGACTTCTGTCGAACTGACACGGCCTTTAATATTGAAGGAAATTTAAGATGTACAACCTTAAAATATTTGTACTAAGTGGAGTAATTACAGAGCTTAGTTCTTGGGAAATGTCAAATTTTAGTTAAGTTAAGTTTAATCTATGTACTCATCTTAACACACGATTTACTATGATATTAGGGCACTTTGTAAAATTGGTAAAGTTACTCCGAAATAATCGTTGCTATGACAGTTAATTTAGCTAAATCAAACCTTTTGTCTGGCTGAAAACTCGAAAGGATTATTGCATTTTTATTATTTTTGACAAATTTAATTCATTCAAACGTAATCTGTACTTAAAATTCAGATATTAGAGTGAAATTTGTCAACAATAATAAAAGAATTTCCATTGACTGCTATTTCTCCTGTTACTTTTCACAGTTCCATGGATTATGTTATTTTTCACATTACTTATTCACCGAATAAGTAACGTGACAATGTTTCATTACTGCTTCTAACAGAAATTCAATTTACTCAGCACTGAGTGATTTGTAGGTAATAAAATGGAATTCCAAGTCGTCCGATTGCCTCGAGGTTTAATAAAGTGGTTCCTGAAGCTCTTTACATCGGACAAACTTGCAAAATATTCTGAAGGTTTTCCTCAGAAGGATTGAAACTCAATGTCCTATATTGCAGGATTCTTTAGGAATTATTGTCTGTTTCGATATTCGAATTCAATTTGTCACTGCTGAAGATGTTTTATATTTCTAAATCTCGTAACATGTAAACATTCTTCTCTTCAAAACTTTCGTACCTAGTGATATTTAGGTATATGACATATGAGTTTTATTCTGTTTATGTTTATTTCAACGGTTTCGTTGAAATTATGAGTAATTGAAGAATTCTTGCTGCAGTATATATTCAAAATAAACGTTAATTCATTTACCCAGGAGTAATTTATTTCACGGTAAGCCAATTCTACAAGATCTATTAGGCGTAAAACGACTGGAATCTTTTCAATTCAGTTTCAGTCATGTATGATTAACGGCAAACCCACTCGTAGCAAGTCTTATTATATGTTCGATCATAGATTCTCTGGAAATAAACGGTGGATAGTAATTATTCAATGACGTTTCTATTTGATCTGAATATCTCAGGGGTGTCCAACCACCGTAATATAAATGTGAAGTACCCTACTTTTGGTCTAGGGAAGACGAAATCGAACCAGATTTTTTTCATATAACACATTTTTTCAAACAATATATCTGGATTATTCACTGCATAGTACACATATTCGCGGTGAAGTTTTCGAAGACATTCACATAAATAAACATAAATATACTATCAATAACATTCAATAGCATATTCAATAATATTGAATGAAAATTTGTGAATTAAGAAGATTCGCTGATTCTGAAACAGCTTTTGTAAGTATCTACTATGGATGTTAATTTAGACTTAAGAGTTATTCAAAACATTAAGTTGAATTCCAAAAAAATTGTATCATTCTCTTGGCCTGATGATTTTCAGCAGTTCGAAACATATATCTAGTGAATTGAATAATTTTTGTCGTATTTCGGAGTATTGCGAATTATATCATTTCATTTTCATTCCTATTTTGAGTCAAATGATTGTACTACATGATCTCTAAATTGTAGTAGTTTTGAAGGCATTGCAAATAAAATTTCCTCGTTTTTTCATATTTGAGTGAAAAGGTTCTATTTCAGTATTCTGTTAAATTCAAATTCAATAATTTTTTTCTGTTTGCACGCACACACAATATGATTTCTGCTATTATATCGTAACCCAAGAAATTTTTCTCCTCAATTTTGATAATACTGTTCATCATGTAAAGTTCAAATTTCAACTATTCAATTTCGAAAAAAAAAGTAGTGGGTCTATGTTTTATGTCATTCGAAATTAATTTCAATCAATATAGTCAGTCTCTTTCATTCCAGTTTCGTCCAGAAATTTTAAGTCACTATTGTTTTCTATTGATCCATATTAACTATCCAACTCAAAAAAATGTTCAATAGTGTTAGCGTTTACTTGATGTAAATGCATTATAATTGAATATAAACTTAAATTCAAACACTTGAATTTCAGTATTCTGTTAAATTCAAATTCAATAATTTTTTTCTGTTTGCACGCACACACAATATGATTTCTGCTATTATATCGTAACCCAAGAAATTTTTCTCCTCAATTTTGATAATACTGTTCATGTAAAGTTCAAATTTCAACTATTCAATTTCGAAAAAAAAAGTAGTGGGTCTATGTTTTATGTCATTCGAAATTAATTTCAATCAATATAGTCAGTCTCTTTCATTCCAGTTTCGTCCAGAAATTTTAAGTCACTATTGTTTTCTATTGATCCATATTAACTATCCAACTCAAAAAAATGTTCAATAGTGTTAGCGTTTACTTGATGTAAATGCATTATAATTGAATATAAACTTAAATTCAAACACTTGAACTTATGATTTACACTTTATTGACTACATAGCATGACGCGTTTCGTCGTTACAAACGTTACATTATTCTGTAAGCATCTGAAGAAGTCGTTTGTAACGACGAAACACGTCATGCTATGTAGTCAATAAATGAGTTCAAGTGTTTGAATTTGAGTTTATATTCAATCAAAAAAATGTTTCTATTCTGAATGTTACATTATTATTACATCTTGTATATTTCTGAATGTCACTGTTAACAGATTCACTTGAATATATTGAATAATTATTTCGAATGTTTAAAGACTTAGTTTCATTTATTTCGACATGCTAACAAACTTTTCAATATTTTCACTTCATGTGTTGATTATTTTCAATAAAATTTCACATACTATCGAATATTTCAATTCAATCCTTATGTCCTATAATTATGTGCGCAAAAACCTGCAATTGTCTTCAACATAACGCCTGATGTCCCTCAGAATGAGCTTCTGTTTTCATGAAACTTTTCCAACCCATGTAATTTCACCAACGATAAAATATTTGTTTTGTTAAACGAGGCGAGAATTCAGAGTCTGAATAGAATTCCCGCCATCGGTCAAGTCTTTCACGAAACGCTCCAATCAAATTACACCTCAATTAGTCCTTGAAATATTCATGAAATTTGTTCCTCCAATAATTTCATCGAACTGATTTGTAAGTCCTCTCCATTAATTACGATAAGCTAAATCAGTATGCCTTGCCTAATTACGTTTCAATATAATACCTGAATTATTCAAATTCGATCTTCAAGTCATTTTGAATGATTTCTATTCATCTTCAAAATAACATAAGTTTCGCAGTATCTTATAAAACTCAGAAACTCACATCATAAATTATTTTCTACATTACTCAGAATAATTTGTCATGATTATCTCCACCATTATTACCAACCAACATTTCCTGAAAATGCAAATTCATTATTATTAACTAACATAAAACTTTGGATCATTTATTGCAGAGTGGTTCAAATGAACATTCAATTAAAATCTTCTACCTCTACTTTCGGGATACAGCTTCTCAGTTGACAATTTCATAATTGATGATTGTTTATCTTGTTAGTCGAGATGTAAGAGGCGTATAAGGTAGATGAAAAAGGGAACAAATCTATATATCCGTCTTCATTATAGGCTAGCTAGTTGAAGACAACGACATATAACAATACAAAGTAACAGAATAAGACTCCAGATAGACAGAAACACTCCTTATGTGCGCATAATAGATACAGACATCAGACTCCTAAAACGAATAGGTGTAGTAAGTACCAGGAGTTGTACAATAAGGACTCGTATAATTAATATTCATCTTAGCGCATTGTGATGAGAATATTTTGGCCTTTGATGATATTTGAATAATCCCTTTGTTTCGAAGATCAAAACTGAAAAATTCGTGAAAATAACAACAATTCAAGCTTCTGATCATTGACTGAAGAGCACTTTCAAACACGCCACTGCCATCGCTGGTCAAGTTCACCCAAAATTCCCCTCGGTGTTGCAACTCGTAAAAAGGCCCATTTTTGGTAGAGTAAACTAATTACTCTAGAAATTCCTACAAAAATTAATCCACAGGGTTCAAACATTGGTACCGAGCTGGCCACGTGAATGGCCCACCTTCACAAATTCCGCTCTATATTACATGATTTGGAGCCAAGCACATATGAACAAATAAACTGAAATATGAGTGATAAACAAAGTGCACAATCTACCTTATTCACATTGCAATTATTATCTTTCTTCAAGAACTCATACAACGAGGTTCCTATGAAGTGGAAATACACTTCACTACTAGGGCTTCGAGGTTGAAATACAGGTGCAAAATATTAGTTGCCAACGATTCGAGGGTAAACATTGCACGAAATGTGATGTTTAAAACTAATACTCTTGACATACCTCATGCAAATTCGCATCTCTCCTTACACGATAATCAAAAACAATTCCTCATTACATTCGTTGAAAAACTGGCTTAGTAAGTGACAAAAAACCTGTTCCGGCAATAGAGAGCTACAAATTCATGTTCGCAATATTCATTGTCATAATACCTGGAGGAGAATCAGATGGACGAAGTTTTTGAACAAGTTTTGAGCAATTTAACTATCATTCCAATATCTTAGATTACATATATTTGCATTTCATTTTTCGCGTAAAACTACGAAGATCTTCCTCTATCATTTCCAGAGTAATATGTTTCAAGCTCAAAGTTCTTGTCGTCATGAAGTCTTCTGACACTCTGCTTCGATTCAGTATCCCTGTTGCACGAAGACATGGATGAATATCAAAGACACGAACACTGAGTCTGAACAGATGACGGATGAGTCGTATTCAAATGAAAATTTTTCGTATTTTACTACAAAAAATGCTAATTCCTTTACCATTATCTTCAAAACACAATGACCTTTCAAAAAACTACATATAACAAAATATTCTTAGAATAGGACAAAAATGACATAAAGTCTTGTTTTCACTAACACCCTGATGACCTTCTGAAAGTCGTTGAAAGGCTTCAATTGTGAATCATTTTATGTTTAGATAAAACATTTCTGATATCTGATATTTTCGCTTTGATGTTGTACCTGATAAACTATAACATTACCATTTGACTCAATGAGAAAACTCTATTTTACTGCAGAGTTCACCTCAATATATATTTTATAAAAAAGGTTATTGGTGCACTAACACACAATGAGGTGGTCTAAGTTGTTGTACTCAGTTGCAGACCTCTGACTTCTTTGGTGTTCGGGAATTCAGTCTATTGAATGTATATAGATAAAGTACGTGCCTTCCCAGCACCTCGATCATCCTCACTAAGATACAGTTAGGTTTGCAAACGATACGAAAATTTTTGCAAAACTTTGTGTGAAAAATTTTGAATAGATCAATTTTTATATCTTAAAATTATGCTGTAAGAATAGTATCTTCTCAGTCGTTTTTTGTGATTTTTGACACCATTTAAATGAAATTAATAAGACGACGCTAACATCGAATCACTTCACCTTTCATATTTTGCTCATATGCGTGCTTCGTTATAGCAGAAAACTGTTTTTGAAACAACAACTCTTATGTAAGTGAATATTCATTGAAAGGGTATTCTCAAAAATTGCTTTCAATAAGTTAACCTCTTTTTTCGGCTTTGCATTAAAATGAAATGACACAAAACATAGTTACCTGTATTTTTTGGTAGTAGTAAAAGTAGATGAACTCCAATATTTCAGAACGTAATAAGTATATTCAAATCCCAGTACCGAAAATAAATACGTGTTTGGATGGATGTTGCCTAGTTTTGTTGAATAAAATGAATATTCAACAAAATAACTAGTCAATCTCCTCAAATATTTTTTTACTCTCAAATAAATTTTGAATATATGATAATTTTGTAATTAGAATAGGTTTTCTCAAATTACTACAATACAATATAATAATTTAAACTGACAAAATTTTATCTGATCATCTGTATTTCTGAATTGAAATAGTAATATAACTCCTTTGCTTGCAGCCAGAACTTTACAAGGAAGAAATAACAAGTCCATCCTCTATAGATACGACTTTTCCGGAGATGGAATATTCGGGGAATTTGCTATTTGCACTTAGATACGATGACGAACTCGAGAGTCTCATAGTGAAGGTGAGAACAAATTTTCCTCTTTAATTTCAGATGAAACCATATCTTGAAAATAAATATATAATTTATATTATGTATATCATGCTTGCTATATCCTCACCATTTAACTGCTATTTGTATTATAAGTTGCATTCAACAATAATAAACATTCAAGTTCCTTCTCAATTATGAATATCTGACCTCAAATTTGACACTCTGAAAGAGTGAACTTTTTCATCTGTCTGTTTTATTCTTTGGAATTTGAAACACTTTACGGTTTCTTGTTGAATACCTATTCTTCATTACAATTTAGTCTAGCAAAATTATCGTTATTCTCTTCAGCATAAAAGAAGAAGCATTCAAAAGCTATTCAAGATCAGAAAAATGATACCTGCTGACAAGAACCATGCCAGTAGATTCAATACAGTAAGAAAAGGTGGTAAAATAGCCTAACAATACTAGTTGATTTATATGATTATATGACTCGACTTCAGGAGGTTAAAGATCTGGCCTAGTATTTGATCAAAAATTCTCATTCATACCTCATATCAACCAATAATTTTATTATTGTAGCAAAGTTTACGGTTTCATCGTCCGCAATGCTAGATTTTTTTCAAATTCCTCAACACTTGTCCATTTATTTAATGCCCTAGTGAAGAGCAAACTTCAGTATGGCTGTCTTGTTTGGCGACCAATATATAATTGTCACATAAACCGCCTGGAGGCACTGGAGATCAAGTTCTTGAAATGCTCTCATTTTGAGAGGATGGTGTATATCCACCTAGGGGTTGTGATCACGCTTGTTTGCTATCGAGGTTTGACACTAGGAGCCTCCACACCAGGAGCAGTTTGAATGCATTGAAATTGTTATTCAATTTGCTTAATGATAATCTCGACTGTCCTGAGACTCTGGGTACAATTAATTTCCATGTTCCTCAGAGGTGTACTGGAATAAGCCAGACATTTTACTCAAAAACCCACAGAACCAATCTTCTCTCCTAACCGCCGCTCAGCTTTGTATTTTCTACTTCAAACCAGGTATCAACAAACTGATATGATTTGCACTGGGACTCACTTGTTTCTATCATAAATGTGTATTTTAATCTTAACAGTGAGGTATCTTGATTCCTTCCGAATGGAGTTCTGAGTTATTTGTTTTCTTGATTGTTATTATAATTATTGAACATTTAGATATTGACATTATAGATTCAGATTAATATATTTGATGATATTTTTCATTACTATAATTATTTCTTAATATTGTATATCTATGTTGTTATTGATATTTTTAGTATCCAAATTTATTCATTATGCATTTTTCTGTAATCAGATAGTTACCTGTAGGAAATATATGCTTATTATTATCATTATAATACCTTTGAAAAAATTCTTAAAATAAGAAATTCAGAACATTCATTCTGTTGACGAAATCGCGCAAATGCCACTGATAAAAATCAATATTCTTACATCAAGTTTTCCGCTGAAAACTACATGCTTTCTGTTGCTGAACTTTTCTATTGCAACTGCAAAAACAGATAGAAATCAGGAAATATAAAAATTGTTTAAAAAGCTCTACGGAACACAAATGGCTACTAGAATCCTCGTTATGGCATATAGAGGTAGAACTGCACACTTGGTGGCAAAAAATGTTTGAAATATACTAACGGAAAGTCATTCAGTTCGGAAACTTATTTAGCTCATTAGATTCTGAGTATTTGCTGTATATAGTAGTTGTTTATTTCTTTAAATTTGATTACAGTCACATACAAATTACATTACCACTTCACAATGTCACATACAAATAGATATTAAAAGCCATAAAAGTTGAATGAAACTTGGTCATGAAATTACCAACCTTACATGCAATATGTCACATGACGACACAAATTAAAATCTGAACAAAATACACTTAAAACTAGTAGAATCAATTCACATAGCTGTACTGTCATATAAAATCAAAATTAAGGAATTCGCTAAATGTGTATAATGGATGTAGTTTCAAAATCGTCCTCAGTCTTTTCAGCACTACCATTACCATTGGACATTGACCGATCCCTCCACTCCACTAGTAGTTTGTTATCAAATTTCAAGCACCAACAATTTGATCCTAACTAGGTCTTCTTTAGTCGATGACGTTCAAGAGTTAAATCGTTTTTATTTCTTGTCTCATAAGTGTGTATCAAGTCGTAATTGTTGAATCTCGTTTTGTTCACTATATAATAATAAAGTGTATGTTTAATGCAAGCGAGTACCAACACAGCCACAACAGTAAGTAAACCTCCTGTTCTGAACAAGGTCCAGCAACTTGTTTTCTTTGAAGCACTCCATGATTCAAATCGCACATACTGCCGCCTTATGTCTAATCAAAAATATTTGTAAACCAAGACTATGTCCCCACAAAAGAACACCATAAGTTGCAACACTATGAAAGTTGGAATAATATGTGAAGCTACAGATCTCCGGGGTGCCCAGATCAGTCATTTTTCAGTGCCGTGGACAGCTTTTTTGTAAGACATGTTATGTGCTCTTTCCGTTCAAGTTCGACATCAAACACAATTCCTAGTAGTTCAAGACTACTCCTATTGCCCCCGCCAGTGCTCAATCTTCTAGTTTTACTATTGTTTAATTTCAGTCCATTTGACGAAAACCATCCCCCAGCATCCTCCAAAGTCCTCTCGGAGAGTATATTTAATTCGTCTTTCCTAGATGTGACATTAAGGAAATTGGTGCCGTCAGCATAGAGGCATGTCTGTTTACAAGTAACATTATTTGGTATATCGTTAATGTAAACTACAAACAGGATTGATCACAATTTTGAACCTTGGGGGACACCATAATCAATTATCCTTATAGGTGACACACCATCCTTCCACACAACTTGCTGTTGCCTGTCTGTTAAATATAAAATAAATAATTTCAAGGCAGTTCCTCGAACACCATAAAACTCCATCTTGGAAGAAAAGCCTAAGATTTCAGCATATTGATAATTGTCAATAGCTGCCGCCATGCCATCTAACAGATCTGACAATGCTGTAATCGTGGATCTACCGCCTCTAAATCCATGCTGACGGCTATTAAGCACTGAATTTTTCTCCAAGTAATCACCCAATCTTCTCTTATTCACCTCTTCCAAGATCTTTGATATCACCGGTAGAATTGAAATGGGCCGATAATTGTCAGCATTATTTATATTTTCACCGTTATTTCCACCTTTTTTGCCAAGTATAACCAAGCGATTATTTTTTTCCTTATGTTTTCAATTAGCATTTGGGCCTCCTCAAAGTTAGATAGAAAAGAAGGCCCTCAACATATTATTAATATCGAATTCATTTGGGACAAACTACTCAAATGTCTGAACACAATAATGACATTTTAAAATTTTAAATCTAAAAATTAATATCATCTCCAAAGAATAGTCTTGATAAAAGCTGACTCATTGAAGCAAAAATATAATTTTTTATATTTTTTCTGCATTCTCAATCATTGAACCTGCAACTAAAGATTTATGTTTCAAAATTTGTGTTCAACCAAAAAATTCCATTTAATTAGCTTTGTCTACTCTAAGACAGGACTATTGTCTCCTACATTCCCTTTTCTCAATTGGCAGACTATTTTTATTTAGACTCTTCACGTTAATCTGCCGAGATAGACAATGAGTAGAATCTGTTCAGTCAGAAATTCAATCAAATTCAACCAGATGAGTTCAGAGTATCGAACGAACTTCGACTTGACTGCTTGAGTGGAATGTCAATTGTCTATTTCGTAGTTCAAACGTGGGTTGATCGAAATGGAACTGTATTCATTAATTGGATATCAAATCAGATCTTCGAGTTCGTCAATTCAAATACCCTCTATGTTGGATTTGATATTGAAAAGGATGGAAAGGATGGAATTTGGTTTTATTGTCTTATTATGGTATAAATCAAGCCCTGTTTGAATTCCGTACTAAGAAATCTTTCACCGAATAAAGGATATTTGGTTCTCAAGCATCCTTGTAACTTGTTGAGTTTATTGATTTTAAAGCGAATAATATTCATTTATGAAAAGGAAGCTAAACATTAAAATTCAATGCTTCATCAGTTGGGTTGGGTCAATTTATATAAAAGTAAGTTAATGGGTAGTTTTCAACCGCCTGAATCGTGTTATATTCATCAGATATTAGCAGAAAATTAATTAAAAATAATGTATGGTAGAAATTGAAATGCATTTCACGAGAAGAATTTTTAGGTTCAGAGCACAAAAATAGTGGAACCTCTCGTCTCGAATTATTCAGAAAATGTTGGGAAAATTGGATGACTATTCTTTAAATATTTAATTGTGTTGGCGTTTACTCGATGTAAATCCATTATAATTGAATATAAACTTAAATTCAAACACATGAACTTATGATTTACACTTTATTGACTACATAGCATGACGCGTTTCGTCGTTACTATCTAGATTATTCTGTAAGCATCTGAAGAAGTCGTTTGTAACGACGAAACGCGTCATGCTATGTAGTCAATAAAGTGTAAATCATATGTTCAAGTGTTTGAATTTAAGTTTATATTCAATATTCTGCCAATGTTATGATAGAATTATATAATATATAATTCTATAATAATAATGAATTAATGTTTTATAATTCTTATAAAACATATTAATTCATGGAATATTCTTAATAATTTCGAAATGATATGAACACGAAACAACTCTGCATCAGTATAATTATATTTGTTATGTCGTTTACAGAATATATTAATTTTTTTTGTACTTACTACTATTTTGATTTACTTCGTCCTCATATTACTTTGAATGTTCAAGGAATATTGTATAAAGAATAAGATAATATAACCCGCACTTGCTGGTAATAATTGTTCGATAAAATCATAGAGAAGTCTTGATTTTCAGACTCAATTACTGAAAATATATAAAGAAATATATATTGATCATATTTTGGAATGTTTGAGTTACCTTCCATTGGAATCTATCCAAGTTTTGACGGTATTAATGATTTCAGATTTCAAAATGCTAAAATTCGTAATCATGAGCCGATTGGGCCGATACTTGATGAAAATCTAAATACATAATTTGAATAAAGCTAAGTGGCTTTTTGATTCTCACTATAATTTAGTAAAACATAACAATATTTTATCATTTACAATCAGTTTATCATCTACATCTAATGAAGCCACTGTGTTTGACGAAACAATATTGTTATATTTAACTAAATTATGAAGAAAATCAAATAACTACTTAGTTTTTTCAAATTATTATAAAATTCGTATTATATATTTATGTATATATTTTTTATGTTTTTAGCAACAACAGACTCTTTTGAATGAAAAAACTTTTTGAAAAAATTCCAATTTTTTCCAGATTCTAGAGGCTACAGATCTACCAATCAAAGATGGAAATGGAAGCAGCGATCCATATGTTAAAGTATGTCTTTTACCAGATAGCAGAAAAAAGTTCAAGACCAAAGTTCATAGAAAAACTTTGAATCCAGTATTCAATGAAAGTTTCTGTTTCAGGTGAGTAAATAATATAATAAATAATAAAAGATAATAATAATAAAAAAATAATAAATGTAATGAATTCAGAATAATCAACCATAAATGAAAAATGAGAATAGTTTTTCTCTTGAATGCAAATACGCTTTCCATTTCTGCATACATTTTCTCTCTCATGTTCGTTAAAATATTCCTTAATTCAGGAGAATATGACGAATGTTGCAAAATACCTCTTCCGCAACAATTACAGAAGTTCTGAAAACGACTTCACGTTGCTGGCAATAGCTCAACATACAGGAAACTCAACAGGTATTTTGTTGGTTGTTTTGGATGCGCGGCAATGGACTGGAATTTTTTATTTGAATTCCAAGCGACTTTCTCCTGGGAACGTAATGCAAAAGACCTCCATTTAGCTCGTGGGGTTGATAACTTCGAAATATTCGTATAAGTTGGCCTTAGGCTTTAAAACCATAAATAAATTAAATACATTTCAAGAATTTCGAAAATATTATATATATTTTTTATGTTATTTCAAAGGGTCCGGATGAAGACTATAATCATAGTCGAAATATAGACCAGGTTAACAAATTAGTTAAAATTCATTCGTAGTGGGTCTCCTATTTTGCCGATAATTCATAATAATTATTTATTTCTGTATGTCTACAGAATATATGTATGTATATAAAAACTTTCAAAATAAATACCTCAAACAGGCAATAAATCAATTTCAAGAAATGTATATATATATATATATATATATATATATGTATATGGAAAATATTTATATGTAAATTTGAAATCGAAATTACACCACAAAAGTTTTAACCTCGACTGGGATACGAACCCAGGTCTCTCAGGTTTACGCCCTGTTGCTCTACCAACTATATACAATATATCCGTACGTGCATGGTTAGCGCGAATAATTTCACTTTACTATATATATATATATATATATATATATATATATATATATATATATATATATATATATATATATATATATAGTTGAATGTTTCACGAATGTAGCTATGTATTTTCAGTGTTTCCCAATGAATTGCAGTCTAGGACAGGAAAATCAGTTGTACTTATTTTCTATGAGTCTCAGGACGTTAAAAGACCAACAAAGTTACACTGTGGGTACCGCACGACTAAGTGATGATAGTATGTTTTACATACCTTTTATGATTCGGCAATAGATGTTACTAAGTTGCCCGTATCAGTTTTATAGTTGACACAATTTTTGTTTTTCGCTCAGACCGCTTCCTGAAAGAAATCACAATATTTGATATATATATATATATATATATATATATATATATATATATATATATATATATATATATATATATATAAATATATATATATATATATATATATATATAAATATATATATATATATATATATATATATATATATATATATATATATATTTTAAATTGATGTATTGCCTGATCAAGATATTTTATTTTGAATATTTTTAGCAATAACAGCTTCTTTCAATATGAAAAACTTTTGTTGACGTTTCGTTAAAAAAATAAAGTTTTTTTTTAACGAAACGTCAACAAAAGTTCTTCATATTGAAAGAAGCCTGTTATTCTAAAAATATTCAAATATATATATATATATATATATATATATATATATATATATATATATATATATATATATATATATATATATATATATATATATATATATATATATATATATATATATATATATATATATATATATATATATATATATATATATATATATATATACAGTGTTTAATTGGGATTGCAGTCCAGGATAGGAAAATAAGTTACCTCTTTAGTATCATATATAACAAGGCATTATTCAAAATTTTTCTTACAATTGTTGTGAAGTTAGTCCGAAGGTATATTTGTTTCTTCAATTTTAAAAATAAGTATTGGGAATACTTATGCATTCCCATTTATAATGCATAGGGTTTGAAAATTATTTCGTTTCCATATTTTCAATCAATCAAAAAAAGTGGATAGAAATATATAGATATATATATATATATATATATATATATATATATATATATATATATATATATATATATATATATATATATATATAAACCCGGCGAACTCCGTTTCGCCACCAGATGGATTCGTTTTATGTAACATTTCGTTTGGTGATTAAAAGATGAAGAAAAACTTTTTTATATTTGAAAAGGAAAAATTTTATTTCATTCCACAACAGTAATGAATTCATTTCGATTACAAAAATGAAGTGTTATTTAGTTGACTTCTCTAAGTAAATGAAAGTGAATGCAAAGTAAATAATGAATATAAACTTTATACGTGTCCGCAAATTATTCGTTTCATTGAAGTGCTCTTTGGTAAACCACATTTTTTGTTTTTTGGTCTGACGTTAACTCAAACAAAGCGGATTGTTTCCCAACTCGTGAACACGCAACGTATAACTGCCCATGTGAAAAACAATGATTTTCTAAATTTATCCCGCAAACACTTAGCGATTGGCCTTGCGACTTGTTAATTGTCATTGCGAACGCAAGGCGAACTGGAAATTGCAATCGTTTGAAGTCAAACGGAAGATCAGTCGGAATCATTGGTATTCGAGGAATACATACATTTTCACCTGCGTACTTTCCGTTAATAATTGTTGCCTCCATAAAATTCGGCATAAGTCTTTTTACCGAAAGTCGAATACCGTTGCAAAGTCGCAGTGGATTCAAATTACGCAATATCATTATAACTGTACCAACTTTGAGTTGCAAGTTATGTGGTGGAAATCCTGGTAACTCCAGAAAGTTCAGAAACTCCGTTGGATAATTAACTACATCATCTGGATTTGTTATGGAATCAACGGATTTGTATGTTACCAAATCGCCAGAAATTTTTGTTTGAATGGTGAAATTCAGTGCGTGTACATCATTATTCTTTGCGGCAAGAATTGCTCGTTGACTTAACCAAGCATAATTCTGTTAATTCTCACTAATGTTTGGGAAAACATTTTCAATAAGAGCTAATTGAGAGTCTACAAATCGGCAAAAGTCGTTGGTAAGAGTAATTAATCCAGATGTCGCATCAACTGGGACTTTGATCATTTTAAAGTTGAACTCTCATATTAGTGGTTTGCGATAATGTTTTTTCGTTATTCCATAAAGGTGATGCCTTTAGGCAAGCATTCAATTCATCTGGAGGCGTTCCACGGGGAATTACTGGCAACGTCTGCCTGAAATCACCTGCCAACAATATCATCAAGCCGCCAAAGAAATAAACAGCTATAAAAAATAAGGGTTGATCGTAGAGGGTTGAAAATTTAGGGTTGCATGTATTTTTGTATGTTGTATCATGAAAAAATAAAAACTGAAAATTTTGTTGAAAAAAAAAAAAAATTTAAGGGTGGCCTACCCCTAACATTTAGGGGGATGAAAAATAGATGTTGGTCGATTCTCAGACCTACTCAATAAGCTCACAAAATTTCATGAGAATCGGTCAAGCCGTTTCGGAGGAGTTCGATTACGTACCCCGTGACACAAGAATTTTATATATTAGATATTGTGAATAAATGTAATTAAGTTTTGTAATTTCCACTTGTCAAACATACCTTCTCACAAATTCCCTCACCAGTGGATTTCTTGAGATGTATATGATAAATTTCATAAAAACATATTTTTTGCTGCTGCGTTGCATTTAATAATGCAGCAAGATAGGAAATAAACTGTTGAAAATCGATTCAAAAAATAATGATTATTATTCAACTCATGAATAAACAACCCATGCTCTAACTGTTCATTTTCATAAGGAAAATATTTACCTTCAATATAATATTCGAGAATACTGACAAACTGTGGATAATATTTGAATCTGAGATTGTATCTACAAATGGAAGCACAATATTGTCATTTCTGCAGTATATATGACTTTGCATACCAAGCAACGAATGATGGACGCAAACGTAATTGGATTGCTACGGAAGCTGCTGCTTCGAAAACTCAAATAAATTAAACTCCATGTCATTATTTCCTGGTGTTTTTTTAAAACAAATAATTAAACAAAAGGGACGCAAGAGAACTTGACCTGTATTTAGATTATTGTTATCATTCTTATGATTAAAAGAGCGCAGATCAATGACCTATATAATTCCGAAGTTTTAATCCACAGTTTAACGCCATTTCCGAACATCTCAAAAGCGATGGGAATCGAACCCACCAGCCCTGGTTGAGCCGAAAGCTCAACTCAACTCAACTCAACGAAATTTCATTCACATAGTATTAACATCAAGGTGTGTGAAGACATATGTAATTCTTGAAATGAGTAATTTTAATACTTATTTCATTCAACATTTACTAATTCTGTCGTAAATATTGGCTTTACTAAAAAATATATAAGTTAAATTAAATTGATGATATATTGAACTTACTCAATATATCATACTTGAAAAAAGTATAAAGTTTGAGTTTTATGGTAATTGAATATTTACATTTCACGTGTGATTGTACATATCATTTTTTCCATAATTACATATATAAGAAACTATTTGCGAAAACCATTCTTTTTTCAATAATTATTGATTTTCGACACCGTTTATCGTCGGTGCTATACCTGCATATATTCAACATCTTTCTTAAAATATTGGCAGATGTTTGTAAGGTATATTGTGGGCAATTGTGCGTATTGTATGGTCTTATTCTGGTGATTTCTTTCCTCAATTAATCGACCCCTCGTTGTGATTTATGATCCCTATTAGTTAGATGGAACAAATTAATGATTTCATTAGAGTATTCACTAAGCAGTGATTTTTATCTTCTTGTTGTAAGAGATCTGTGTATCTGTCCATATTTCCATATAGATCCTCAGCATTTTGTTGTGAAACATTAGGGAATTACCAGTTGTTTCACTTATTTTGCAGCACTAACCGATAGTGTTATGGGGTGACTATACCGTTGGGCTACTGAGCCTTATGATGAACTTTCATTCCACTTCTGCTTTCCGTGAAATGAAGGTCTGTAAAAAGTTGAGAGTAGAAATCACAAAAAATGTAAGTGTATCGGTATGACTCTACTAAACTACAAATTAAACGTTTTTTTGTATTCCCTGGTAGAGATTATTTTCTTCCTTCATACATTTTTTATCGTTCACAAGGTAATGAGAGCAATTAACAGAGAATACTTGATATGCATATTGTATCGTAAACGTAAGTAAAATATTAAAGGAGAAGGTGGACTGTATTTGAAAATAAGAAGAATCTAAATCGTCAACGACGTCCTGAGAATGAATATGTTTTAATGAAAAGTAATGAAATTCAATGAATAAAACAATGTAAAAGTAAATAAACCAATATATTTCCATTAACACACGACACCTGACTTACCCCGAGGACCCGGGGTAGTCCAGGAAAAGGAAAGAGTCTTTCGAGGGCAACTAAGACGATGTGAAAGTGTCCTTTGAAATCACTCGCCCTAATCAAGCAATAAGGTGCTATTATTGTGTGTAAAAATGTTATGAAAAACCTGGTCTATTTATATGATTACTGCTAATCTCTATATATGTAACTCACGACGTCTTTTACTCGAATGTCCTTTTATTATTGGTGTATGCATGATTGAAAGTAATACAGAAAATGAAAAAACCATATATATATATATATATATATATATATATATATATATATATATATATATATATATATATATATATATATATATATATATATATATATATATATATATATATATATATATATATATATATATATATATATATATATATATATATATATATATATATATATATATATATATATATATATATATATATATATATATATATATATATATATATATATATATATATATATATATATATATATATATATATATATATATATATATATATATATATATATATATATTCAACGTAACGTAAACACCATAAGACATATTCATTCATCGAATAACACCCTTCAGAGAAAATCTTGATTGATTTCATTGGTAGAAAGCGTGATACTTGTACAAAACTATGTATGTTACCTAATGTTTTCATCTTGAGTCTTCTGTTTCAATTCTATGCATGGAAACTAAATGATATCTTCGTTTTTGATTCATCAAGATATCTCTTGATGGTTATAATTGATTGATTAATTTAAGAAAGAAGAATATCCATATGTTATTTTCCAAGAATGTTGAGCTTTATGGAATATATGGAAAAGTTTATTAGGGCCAGTAAATGGGAATATAATGGAATAAAAAATTTGAGCTCTTGAAACATTGTATATATATCAAAACATGAAGTTTGTAAAAAGAATCAGATAACCGTAATTTTTTTTCCTCTCGTTGTACTTATTGTTTCAATTATCTCATTATTTCAATTATCTTTCCACAAGATAATATTAAGACGTTAATAATGGTTATTAACGTCTTTCATTCAAAAATATTGCTGTTTTTGTATTGCTTGATTCCACATCTCAAAAACATCATTATTTTCAGTGTTCCGTATGAAGAACTCCGTCGAAGATATCTCCAATTCACTGTATACGATTTTGATAGACTATCCAGACATGATCTAATTGGGCATGTAGTACTGAACAATTTACTAGAAGGAACAGATCTTCGCAAAGAAGATGAATATACGATGAAAATACTGTGTCCCCCTGAGGTAAGTACACATAATACATTTTGTGATTACAACTACCTTAGTTATGTGATGGATATTGTTAGTGCATAACAATTGTTTCGCGAATACATTGGCATCAGCAGTTAGACTTAGTTAAAAGGATGAGGTGCCTCTTTTTTAGTGAAAAAGATATAATTAAAAAAAAAGATAAAATGAAGGAAAAGGAGTAAATCTATGGTTTTATGAAGTGTTAAACGCTCTGGATATATATATATATATATATATATATATATATATATATATATATATATATATATATATTCATGGTACAGAAAATTAATGAATGATGTGAGCACGTTATATAACTTTATAGTAACTTATTCTTCATCTTCATTATATGTGTTTATAACTGTTTCAATTCACTTTTTCCCCAATGTGGGTTTTATATGGATAATACCAAGGTATTTAACGAACAATTTTCATGTGAAACAATATGTAGTGAAAATCGCATAACACAATTAGTTATATTTATCAACAATAAATTAAAATTAACACACTTGGGTTAAGTTTCACTAAATATATTAAAAAACACTGTACATATGTTTCGGGTGGTTAACCCATTACTGTGTTACTGTCTTAAGCCAAGTTTGTTAATTTTAATTTATCTTTTTTAACATAATGTTTCACCAAGAGATAAGCGAAACCTCATTGTCAGTTATATTTATATTATAGTATTGTAATTTTAATATCCGCCTAATGAATCAGAAAGTACAAATATCAGAATATCATTGGCGAAAAAATTTTATAATTGGTGAAATAAAAATTTTTGGAATTTCTATATTTCGTACAAAAAAAATAATTCAAATAAATTTGCAAAAAGCATCAATAAATATACCATTTTCATATGATAGGTTTTCAAGCCCTTTCACTCTCCAGAAATAAAAGACTTTGGCTCTTATTCAACAGAGTAAAGTATGAATGCATGTCACAATTCTATACATTTTATGCAAAATTGTTCAATGTAAGTGGTATTGGTGAACACCAATATTTATTCAAGTTTTTCCATGTCCTGGAGTTATAATAACAGTAATTATATTTATTTACGTCTTCATAAATAACATTATGAATAGGACACGTCATATATGAACATAATAGAAATGAACGATAACAAATTGAAATTGATAATAACATATTAATATACAAAAAACTTCAACTGAGTTAATGTTTAATAACTGGGTTAAAATGCACCAAGTGAAGACATCATTCCAGCTGAGGAAAAATAATTATTATATTTGATGCTCGTCATTTTCATTTTTCAAAAATTGATTTGAAGATTACGATTGAATATTGAATGATGAAAAAATTTCAATATAACATGTAAGTACATGTCATATTGAAATTTTCTCTTTTAAATTCGTTAATCGGGTAATCAAAAATGATATATTTCCTTCTTTTTTTCCTTATAAGTTATTATTAGTTCAAAAAAAAATAATATATTGTGATATCAAATGAATTCATATTAACAAATGCTTAGATACAATTAAATCAATTATAAATTATACATTAATTATACATTATACAATTATAAATTCTCATTTTTCGACAAAACGAAATACAACAAATTTTCAATCAAGTTTTGTGCAAACTGAACAGGTATTCATTTATTCATTCATTTATTTACTGAGTGGGAAAAATGCAATATAGTTTACAACTTATGTAGAATAAGTGAAAAAAATACCAATAATGTACAAACAATAAATATGAATGATAACTCTGAGGGCAAGACATTAAAGCCCACCCACAAGATACAGGAAAAACTGATATCTAAAAAACTTATAACTAAAAAACGATATCAGACGAGAGCTCGTCTGATATCGCCAGGCCGCATGCAAATATATCGATGCGTCATGAAAAAACTCAAAGTCACCACAAATTTTATGAAATGGTGAAAAAGCCAGAATATTAGTACGAGCCAGAGGTGGATAAAAAATATTATTTCTATTTTTCTATATTTCTACAAGTTAACACCGGAACACGGAAATTTATAAAGCAAAGAAGAAGAACAATCAACAGAAAGCTTGTACGGGAACATTATTCCCAAATATTTCCTACTTGTTTCAAGTGATAGAACATTAAATCTTGTAGTAACTAACTCATGATTTATACCTCGTTCTGAATACACACCGTCGGAGCAAAACTACAAATATTTCAAAAATCGTCTTTACTTCATAAAACCTGCTGAAAAATTAGAAATAGTGGAAAGGTTTGAGAATATAACTCAATGTGGAATCAGGTAACCCAAGTTTTACGAACTCCTTCGAAACATAATTAATCAATCAATCTGTCAAATATTCCCTACTTTTGCGAGATTTGAAGGAAAATGGTTCGAAATAAAAATTTGTGCAATTTTATCTTTCTTGAAAATTCCGTTTTCAAATTTTTATCAGTTCATACAAACCCTACATGTTGCGCCATTTCTTACCAAACAGGTCGTAAAAATTACAGTTCAATATCAATGCAATATCAAAACAAAACTAACAATAAGGCTATATGACAAACTTTCATAATATTCCTGAAAACTCATAGAGCAACTTTCTGTACATAAAACTGAAATGCATCTTTCGATAACAGTTTTGTGGTGATAAGGAACACTGGCCCAGTTTTTCGAGGTTACTTTCAGTTTATATTTGAATATCAAATTAGTGAACTATATGTGCGTGGTGAATGCAAAGTTAGTATTTCTAATAAATTTAGGTCGATTCTAAAACCTGACACGTTCTTGTTGAGAATTTCAGTGAAATTCAACTGACCTTCCAGACCCAACAAATTATAAGCAGGCAGAAAATGTATCTTTACTTTGATAGTTTTTTCTCATTCGAAGTATTTATCTTCCGAAAATATATGTTTTCCCAAACTTAACGCAGCTTCAGAGCTTCAAGACATTGAAAAAAAATTCTGACAACTTTAATTCAGATGTAGTGATAAAAAGTCCCTTGCTTTTTACAATGTTCATCGATGTCATAGATGTTGAAGGTTTTTTATTTATTGTATTAATGACTTCAAGATTTTTCATTATGCTTTCAGCATGGTGACTGTGACCGCATTGTCAGAAACTTGCGTAATATTATAAATTGGTGTGTTCTCAACAAATTTATCCTCAACATCTCCAAATGTAATGCTTTGTCGTTCTCCACAAAATATAATTTGATGAATTTCAACTATGAAATTGGTAATAGTATTTCCGGAAGACCTAAAACATTTATTGACCTTGGCCTAACCTTCGATTCTCACCTAACTTTTGTGCCACATATCAATGCTACAGTAACCGCTGCCTGTAGAGTATATGGTTACATATTTCGCATTGGTAAGGAATTTGGCAATATATCAACTCTGAAAATATTGTATTGTGCTTTCGTAAGATCTAAACTTGAATATGAATCAACAGTCTGGAATCCTGGTTATCAGTTGATTATTATCAACTGGAGTCTATTCAACGAAAGTTCCTGAGACTTTTGAGCTTCAGAATTGATGAAATATATCCACCTATAGGCATACAACATGAAACGCTTACAAGTCGACATAATGTGGACACACTCAGTACGCGAAGGAAATGCCATGCAATAATCTTTTTGCATAAAATAATTAACAATAAAGTGAAATGTCAGGAATTATTGCAAAAGCTTAATTTCATTGTCCCAAGAGCTTCTTCCCGAAGAGCATTCACGTTCTACCTTCCAGCAGCTAGAACGAATGCTCTAAAATTTTCTCCATTGCACAGGATGTGTGAACAATATAATATTTTGGGATTATATACTGTTCTGTTACTGATATTAAGGCAAGTTTTCTTGATATGCATAATATCTGCTAAAACAATCATTTATGTGTATTCACGAACATAATTCATATTCTTTCATATAATTATGTGTGTATAAGAGTTAATATGTGAATGTATATGTATGTGTGTGTTTAAATTTACATGTATATATAAGTTAGCTCAGCATTTAGGTTTTTTATTCCTATAATTATTATATTTCATTTTATCAGTTGTGATTTATATCACAAATTCTTTCATTTAAAATTGATCTTTGAAATTTGAAAGTACAAAATTGAAACTTTTGTAATACCAATTTTGTTTTTAGTATTTGTCGTCTATCCTGTTTTGTAATTAGGACCTGCCCTGTAAAAGAGTGTAGGTTAAATAAATAAATAAAATAAATTGAAAAAATCTATTGATTTGCGTTCAATTTTGAAAATGATGAACACTGATAATTTCCAGTCAAAATATATATTTTTATGCATTAAAATATTGAAATTTCTAAAAATATACAAAATTACATATTCACCACTTTTGGTAATCTTGAAAGTAATGATTGAAACAACTCTTGTGAAATTGGTTATATTCACAAAGCTGACTATCTAGGGCATAATTATAATAGAACATAATTCAATAGAATTCGATAAAAGCAGCACAAAAATCAGTAGTAAAGAAGCCACATGCATGATACTATACTCAGAGTTTTTATTGGAGCGTGAATAATTCGAATCAATTCGAATCCACTGAAAAATACATTTTCACTGAGAATTGTCCCAAAGTTAGATAAACTCCTTTCGTCTTTCCTTGAAACTTTTTAACCATGACTTATTTTCCTAATATATCTGAATCTAAAAGCCTCAATCCATCTCTGCCTCCGATCGTGACCTACTTTTCTTCCTTCGAAATGGGGACAAGGTCTGGAGCAGCCCGGAATATTCCGCCGCAGCCCACGTATTCCGGAGCTTTGTGGCCTTCGCCTAAATTTAGCTCGACTGTGTGGGTGTCCGGGGTTTTCTGTGCTATATTCGGAACATCAAGATGAATTTGACAACAGGTAGGACGAGACGAAAACATATGACTTTTTCTCTTTCCGCGCCATGTAAACTTCAAATGAAAAAGTCATGCTCTTTCATCACGGAAAAATTAAATGTTTTGTAGATGGACGCAACCATGTGCATATTTGAATGTTTTATTAAGCAGTATATACAGATGCCATCAACAACAAAGCTTGTAATAACAACCAAGTCTTGCAACTCAGTTCTTCAAACGTACAAAGTTGTCAGATCCATGTGATACCAGCTCGATTAATTTATTCAGTCCCTACTAAGAACCTCCTGTCATAAGTTATTACTTATTAAGATAACCTAACAAAACGTTGTAGTGACTCTATCAAGATTAAATATCTTTTGTGTTTCAAATGAAATACAAAACACACTAAACAATCTTATTTAAAATGATATTTTTTAAATGAGAGGAATGATAAAAACTTGTCTAAAAATCACTGACTGAACAATTCTTTATTCGACTAGTTTCGCCTTTTACAGCATTATCAAGAATGATAATCATCATTCTTGATAATGCTGTAAAAGGCGAAACTAGTCGAATAAAGAATTGTTCAGTCAGTGATTTTTAGACAAGTTTTTATCATTACCTCTCATTTAAATATGAACTATCACAGAGTAGATTCATCGTCCATTGAATTTATTGATATTTTTTACTTGTGAGATACATTGTGTTTTCATGCGATGGCCAAGTCAATCTATTTTATCTCAAACATAAATGATTTTTAATATTGACATGGTCACTATAAGATGTTTGGTTGGTTAATTACTTAATAACTCAAGACAGAAATCTCCTTAAGTAGGGCCTAAATAAATGAACCGACTTGATATTACATGTGTTACGATAGTTGAACTGAGTTGCGAGACTTGTTTTCAGGTTATGTTTTTGCATCTAATTTCTTTTTGTAAATAATCCTAGTATACATATACAGGTACACTGGTTCGTTCTCTGCAAATATAACTTTGTAATCTGAAAATCCCAGTTGAAAAACTGGGCCATATATTACAAAATATTCAAGTTTCCTTAGTTTATACAGGAAACACTAGTTCGAAGCTTCTATGTCTTGTAGGAGTGTCTTAGATTTTTGATAATCGGTCAGTCAGTGACGAACAAAATTGAGAAACTTTGACTAGCTATAATTCTTGAACTATTGGTTCAAATTGAACAAAATTTGAAATATTTTACAGTTTCTCTAGAAAACTATTCTTACTATTGAATTGTGACAATTCTAATCGCTGATTGGTAGATACAGAGCAACGCATATATTGCTAAATATCAAACATTTAATGAATAATATTACTAACTGTCAATTGTAATTATTGTAATATTCAATTGATATATATTGAGTTGAGTTCATTTATAAGTTTTTGAAAACGGTCTCTCTTCGAAAATCGGAAGAAATCTGTCACAATGTGGTACCATTTATCTTGTTACCTTAAATCACGTGATATGAATACGCAGAAGACTAAGTTGGACTAGTTATTGTACTAGGCAGAGACAGTTGTTGAATCATCTCAGAATATTTAATTCAATATGTCAAAGGTCTTCTGCATTATTAATAAATAACACGGAGGTTTGGCTTATCTCTTGGTGAAACATTATGTTAAAAACAATAAATTGAAATTAACACACTTGGCTTAAGTTACACTAAATATATTAAAAACTCTACATATATTTCGGGTGGTTTACCTATTATCAAGATCATCAATTATTAGAGTAACATTGTAAACTCTTGATAATGGGTTAGCCACCCGAAACATATGTAGAGCTTTTAATATATTTAGTAAAACTCAGCCAAACTTCGACGTCAGCGTAGTTGTATAAATAAATGGGGTGTGCAAGACCAATTTGGAGAGCGTCTTGTTTGTTGTATGGTGTTTTGGTATTTGCAATTTTCAAATTATCGAGTTTTGAAATTTTGGTGTAACATTCATTCATATTTCCTAAACAGGTGCAACACACCTACCTGCAAGTTTATTTGTTTATTCATGTACTCTTTCTGCGTATCTATATTAAACAATTTTCCGAATATTAATTGCTGATATGTAAAACATGGAAATCTTATTTCAATTCTGAAAGTTTGTTAGTCACTCATATCTTTTAGCTAAACGAAACAGGACCTATTGCTTAACTTTTGGTTACCATTTATGCATTAATGTACTCTTTCTTTATATTCAGAACTTTAGTATAGTTTGAAGTGAATAAATAAATTATTTTTATTATTATAACTAGAGAACAATTTTGTTGGGAAATCGAAGAGGATACATCTTCTGAATTCTGATAAGAAATATATTTTAATAAAATATAACTCTTCCAAATCTCGATTCCACGTTGTGTTAAAGACACCAAGGTTTGAAAAAAAAATGGAATTATTCCGGAAACACTTTGTATGCATACATATTGTAAGAAAATATTTTTCACAGGATAAGGTCCACTTAGGAGAGTTAATGGTAAGGTTATGTTATCTTCCAATGGCAGGACGTCTAACCATCACCATCATTAGGGCTAGACGCTTGAAATGTTCTGTTGATGGAAAACCAGGTGAGCAGATAATTTTATATCGAAAGTGATTCTTTTATTTAAGAAGAATGACTCGTAAATAACTCTATTCGGAGTTTCAATTACAGTAGTAATGGCATTTTGTTTTAACGCCCAAGAATTGACTAAAATTAAATAGATTATTTAATTAATTTTTACTTTTCTACCTTTAATTAAAAGTTAAATTGAATTCCAACTGTAAACTGTAAACTCTTCAACTTGTTCGCTGACTTTTCCAGATGTCATGAAATTATGACTGTTCATTTAACGTTTCAACGTGGAGAAAGTTTTGAAATCATAGGAATTTATTTCTGGGACGATAACAGTAGTCTTATACGTCTACTAAAGAACAGAAAACTAATATTTAGTTTTATAATCAACATAAACATTAGGTTTTAATAATCACACTAGGTAAATATTTCAAATAATAAATTAATTCAACGAAGGTATTTAATCTATTTTACTAAAATGGTACATTTATTCAGTTTGAAATTTTTACAATCAATAGTTCTAAAATAAACGCATGTATATCACCTTAGAATTAATATAGGTAATAATTCTAATAAATGAGAAGTAATAATAAAAACTTGTCTAAAAATCACTGACTGAACAATTCTTTATTCGACTAGTTTCGCCTTTTACAGCATTATCAAGAATGAAAAAGGCGAAACTAGTCGAATAAAGAATTGTTCAGTCAGTGATTTTTAGTCAAGTATTTATTATTACCTCTCATTTAAATATGAACTATCACAGAGTAGATTCATCGTCCATTGAATTTATTAATAATTTTAATACATCGTTTCTAAATGAATTGAATAAAAATTTACGTGATAATCTAGATGATCAAAATTTCAATATCAGTAATATGAATGTCTAGTTTTGTCATGAAAAATTCCATAAAATTCTTTTGTGTTTCTTCATGATAAATTATAACAAAGTAACAATGGAATCCATCATTGAATTAGATTAAACTTTTGTCTACTCAAGCAGTTTTCCTATCTGAAAATCTGAAATCTAACTAATTTTTTATTTTGCATTAAAACGTTGAAGTAATATGAAAAGTCATATGAATATTACTGTATGAAAGTAAGGCACGGTGATTTTCTAGAATTTAGAAAAAACTGAAAACAGCATACGAAAATCGGATTATCTGAAATCAATATAAGACATAGTTAAAGCAAGAGCGGTTTGAGATTATTTTTCGTTCAATTTCTTTATTTCAATTTTTTTCTATATTTAACCCCTAATTTCGCAAATTCTTGAAGAAAGCATAGAAATTCTTGAAATTATACGTGTATTCAGCAATGTTTGAAATTGAAATTTACGTGAATGAACTTACCTAATTTAATGTTTGAAAGTTTGTAACTATATTGAGAATATTTCAACATTATTCAGTTACCGATTAAGATTAATTATATTCGATATTCCAACCAGATCCTTACGTCAAGGTATATCTTATATGTCAAGGAAAACGTATAAGAAAGCAGAAGACACACGTTAGATGCAAAACCCTTTATCCCATGTTCAATGAAGCACTATTCTTTGATATACCAGAGAAGAATATAGATGACGTGACCCTTATCTTGCAGGTGATGGACTATGAACGGTGAGTTTCATATTTTACGTGTTAAAAAAAAAAGAATTGACGTTTTGTGATAGTGATATCTTTTGAATGATAATTCAAGATTGATGTAATAAAATTTTGCTTCTTTATAGGTAATGCATACCTGTAAAGATACCAAATATTTGAATTTAAATTTGGTTAGATTATATTGAATTATTCATTTGTTTCATTGTGAAAAATCGCCAACTAAAAATCCACAGCAAATTATGTCTGAACACAGAATATAACATATTTAGATTTTTTATTGAAATATGTTTTAAATTGAATACTTGGCTTAATGTTTCACGATTATATTTAACAATAAAATTAAATAGTCAACATGTTTAACGTGAAATTTTATAGGTTGGAATGTTTGAGTTTGAGACGTGAGTACTTTGATATATGTTTCTCCTCCAAATTGCTTAATGGCGTAATAGATTCTGCTGCATGTATGAGCCTCATAAACTTGTTCTCCACATGTAGTAAGAAAACCTACAATACTGTTTGTTGGGCAGAGCAAAACGAATTATATGTTGAATTCACCCATCCATAGATCTTTCAATAGGCTAAACTTGATAAGTATAGAAACCAACTTGGATATTTTCTCTACGAATTTCATAACTTTCAAGAGACATTTGAAAAAGAGATTATTTAAAGGTCGATAATAGCATAATTATCAGTTTTTATAGAGTTACTCTTCATGATGTATTCTATCTAATCTTTTTTTAGTAGAATTAGGTATTTTCTTTGTAAATGATAAGATTCAACTCAATGCATCAAAAACTTTATTTCGATGAGATGTATAAAAAATTTCTAATTATAACATACATATTAGATATATAGTTTATAGAAACTTAGTTTATAGGTAATTAACATTTGTAATATGTGCTCTTCTATTATAGGACAGGTTCAAACTGTCTGTTGAGTGAGCTCTTGTATGTGAAAATAAAAAAAAATTAAAAATGAATTGTTTCGAATGTGAGCTAATTTTCAAAACTAAACTACAATATGGAACGAACAACAAATTTCAATCTATAAAAAATTGTATTGTGTATATATATATATATATTATATATATATATATATATATATATATATATATATATATATATATGTGAAGTAAATACTGAGACTCTTAATCGAAATATTTCAAATAAAATTCTCAGGGAGCTGTCTACACAAATGTTGACTGACTGAGATCCACTGAATTTTAATGAGGACCGGAATTAACTTCCATATGCCTCTTCATCGTCGATTTACACGTTGTTCTGCTTTTTACAATTTTGTCAACGAGAACGAACCTATCACTTTCGAGAGTGAATATCAAGTGCGCTCCGAAAAAGACATCGATCTTGTTTTGAATGATAATAGGATACAATTGTTTCATCATTGAATGAATCATCAGTCCGTAATTAATCAATCAATCAAGAATCGATGACTTTCAAGACGCCCTGAGGTCCTATATCCGAATGAGGAGAACAACACTTTGTAAACATTCATATGGGCTCCCTCTATCGAAGAAAAGACGTATAATCTTTCCCTAGCGTTCTAGATTCCGACTCATGACAACATTAGTGCGAGTACGTAGAGGCTTCGTAGGCATTTCATACGAACACAACAGAAATCTGTCCTTAATGTGTAAGATTAGTCCGATGCCAAATCGCTCCAGATCACGACCTGGCGGGCAAAAAGAAGACTAGTTTCAAGATTCACAAATCATTCTTCACTATTAAATACTGAGAAACTTAATCGAAATATCGGAATATTTCAAATAAAACTCTCAAGGAGCTGTCTACAGAACTCTTGTGCAGAGAGTATGATAACTCTTGTGATAATATCTATCCTACAGCTTTCGTGAATCAATTTTCTCAATTTTTTTCATCTCGAACTGAATTCGAACTCAACAAAATTCCATACTTCATATCATCCAGATTTACTCGATATTTACATTTTATGTTTACCATAAAGTAGTTCATCCTAATTTATTTCAAAGAATCAAATTGGGAGTCTTCAATAGGTGATGACTAAAGATGTGATGCTAAGAATCTAAAAATTCATAATATATTATATTTTTTCACAATAGTCGATAATTTTTCTGGATGAATATATAATTATTATAAATCATTGAAAAATAGTTTATATCGAAAAAACACTGATTCTATATTTGCAGATTCAGAGCTAACGCCTTCCTTGGATGTGCTGCAATCGGTTCAAAAGTGATAGGAATTGGTAGGGAACACTGGTTAGAAATGAGAATGAATCCCCGGACACCAATGACCCAATGGTACACCTAATTGATTCCATACCTGGCATCAACTTGGACAAAGATGGTACTGCGAAATCATTGAGCTTGAGTTGTTTGAATGGGAGGTATGTATACTTTTTTTCAATTTTTGTAACACACTTCGATTTTTTCCATTACATTTTCAATCAGTAATTACAAAATATCAGATGTCTTCCCAATCGATTCATCTTTTTCTGAAGGTTTACAAAATGTTATCATTGAAAACCCTTAAAATAATGTAAGAATGTTATCGTATGTGATCCACTTTATAGAAATTTATATAAGTCAATACATTTTGAGAAATTTTCATTAGACTTCAACTTTCAGTTATCAAACTAACATAAATTTCCATGGGTATTGTTAGTTCTTAAGTCTAAATACAATTAATGTACAGTATATATTTGAAGACAGCATAATTTTGACCGTAGAAAAAATAAGATTGCTAATCTCATTCAGTCAGTGACTATTTGACTGATATTGCACTGGTGTTTGAATAATGAATTCAAAATATTTTTATATTATAATATATAATATTTTATTTTATCGTCCATTACGACGATTCGATAATCAGGTTTATTGAAGTCCGTTTTCATTAAAAATGAACGAACCCAGGTTCCACCTGAGAATGATAAATAAAACGAAAAAACAATGAAATATTAGAATATTATGAGCTTGCCACTCGCAAATTTCATCCTATCATTAAATTTTCAATATACATTACATGAGATGTGGAATAAGACCTTTTCTTCACTCAATTGGAAAAGTCGAGTGTCGACAGAGTTTGGTATAAATTTGGCTTCCATTTTCATTAGGACATGACAGGAGAGGAAATACGAAAATTAATCATAAATGAAATAAAGTTAACTAACGGCTTTGCTAAGAAGGGACAGTAACGCAGAGAGGCAATTTAGATGTTTCCTTTGTTTGGAACGTGCTCTGCTTAAAATGTTTTCATTTCAACACTCATCAAAAGATTTGTATAACATCCTTTGTTGAGCAAAATATATAAACCAACATCCAAGACCTCAATTAGTAACTGCGTGAATAACAATTTCCCTCTGTTTTCAACTAAGATAATCATTCAACATATATTACACACTTCAAATTGAATTGAAAACTAATTTCATAACTTTTGGAAATTGCAATTTTAAAACACAAAGAAAATAAAAATTACCGTATTCGCCACAAACAAAATAAACTTTTGGATATTTAGAATCGTTGCTTTTGACACAGAAAATTTTTCAATAAAGAAACATAGCAGTTGTTTTAAAATCTACTCCTGCTTATTTTGTGTTATGGATGTTATTGTTATTTAGAACTTCTATTTTAGACAATAATTATCATTACTGTATCTGAAACACAATTTGCAATGAAATCAGGATGAACTGGTATCTAATTGTAACTGGTAACTGGTAAGTTGATTTCCATCTCTAAAAGGCTCCTAATAATGGAAAATACCTCATTGAAAGGAAGAGAAAGCCTCATCTTAATTGCCACATCTCTTCTGTACGACTGCTTCACTGCCTGACCCAATAAATTGGCAATAGTATTGATCATTCATAGTAGTTCCTTTGAACAAGTAACCAATTAATAAAATTACCTCGCTATCCCAGAAAATAGTCGCCATAATCTTAGAGGTCGACTTTTCCACATTATACTTCTTTGAGTGGTCTTTCTCCTCTTTTAATCCACTGCATAGACTCTTGTTTGGACTCCGGATCATACTGACGAATTCAGGTTTCGTCTACTGTCACAATACGGTTACAAATTTCGTCCAAATCATTCTGACACAACTCCAAAAAAACCTTACAACTCGCCTGTCATCGTTGCCTGTCATCATGACCACATGTCAACCAAGTTCAACTAGGCCAACTGGGGCAAAAAAAGTTGCGTATCATGGCTCGATATCGTTCGCCGTTGACGGTAACGTTTCTTCCACGGTCGTCTTTGTTCATCACTCCAGATGCTACAGTTTTGTTGATTTACATACCAGTTAAGCCAGAAATGAGCTTCATCGCTGAACACAATTTTTCGATGAAACAGCGGATTTTCATTAAGCTGTTCTAAGGCCCATTCACCAAGAATTAGACGTTGCAGTAGGTCATTCGGTTTCAATTATTGCAGAAGTTGAATTTTATAGGCTTTCAAACCCAAATCAACTCGTAAAATTTTCCATGTGGTTGAGTAACACATGGCCAATTGCTGAGAACAGTGACGAATTGACATTTCACAACCCTCGCTACGTCTGCAATATTCTCTTCAGTACGCACTGTACGCATGCGAGACAATGATTTAATGTCCAACAAAGTAAACTTGGTGCGAAATTTGGTGATAACAGCACGAATGTTGATTCACCAGGTCGATTATGACGACCATAGTATGGTCGTAACAAACGATACACATTTTTCACAGAGCACGAATTTTGATAGTAAATTTCAACATTTTGAAATCGTTGGTCGTTTGTAAGTCTTTCCACGATGAAATGGCAGAGTACACTGAAAACTTTTCACTTTGACAGATGACGTTTGGATGCCATTACCAACCAGTGTAGCCAACCTGAAAAACCTAACTCTCAAAAAATCACCCGTTAGCTGAGTGTCTCAAACTCCCAGAACCCACCAAGTTGGCTGGAGTGATCTAAATAGTGTCTTAAACTCAAGTCTAAATCTTATTTCAAACTCAAAGTGCTCAAAGTGAGCAGTGTATGAAGATTCCCTCAAAGAGCGAAGCTAACGTCACATTGGATAATTCTCATATTCATAAGATTTCATAAAGTTTTTTTCCTGTTCTACTTTCAGGTGAATTATTGTGGATGAGGACAAGACAGAAAAGGACGAAATTACTTGGTGCTGAATTATTGTGATGTTCAAGCTAAGATGGGGAATCTTTCTATATTGCTGAGAGATTCAGCGATGTGAGAAAACCATTGAATATTTATGTATGGAAGTTCGAGATTTACTTGCATCTTAGACGAAATTAAAACAACAAGTTGATGTTCCCTAAGAGATTATTTATTATTATCAATTAGTAAATGTTGTAGAATTTTGATTTCGTTTTTTACCTGTTTAGAAGAATGTGTACGATAATAATACCTACTCATTGAATTACTAAAGTTGTATACATGCGAGTTATAAGAACAAGCTAGTCCTGAAAATATTTTTGTATATTATTAATTGTAAGTGTAGAATTGTTTATTAATTAAGAAATAGTGGAAGAAGTACTAAATTCATATCTTGACTGACTACTTTACTTTGAGTACTTGAGATATTTATAGTGAGTGAGGGTTCAGATTTTTGATTAAAACGATTGAGTAAACATTTGTTGCAAAATTTTATTGAATAAAGACTCATTTTTTCTATTTTTGACGCCTATTTCAGCGTCAGAATATAAGTTTATATAGCTTAATCATTAAGACTTGAATTACGATTAATCTCTAGATGCTAAAATTTGCAAATTACATTTTGCATTGATTTTATATTCAATTTACTGTATGTATAAATTATCCGGTAATGAATTCATGTACCCTGAATGTTTTAGTCATAATCCTGCAGTTCTCATATTATCCTATCTCATTATAAATTACACTGTAAGTTTTTTTAGATTTCTATAGATTTAGGGAAAATCTCCACTCCATCAGTGTTTATGTAAAAATATCTTTGTGTGGAATAATTCTCTTTTCTGTCATTCTCTTTTTCAGATCAGATGGGATTTAGTTTTCAGAATCTCAATGAATTGGTTTTATTAGTTTCACTAATATAATCAAAAAATTTGGTGAATGTAATGCAGAAATCTATACTGATTTCTGCATTAGGGTTTTGGCGTAAGAGAAATCCACTAGATGGCAAGACGTACATATGAGGTCTAATTGCTACTTGAGTGGTGAATTTTGACATATCTATCAATGTCATGTCAAAAATAACCAGTCACGCAGCAGTAGGACCTCACGCCTTCGTATCTTGTATCTTGCGGATTTTCTATACACGAAAACCTTCATTCTACAAATTATTCATAGAGAAGTCGCTGATTCTGATGGTTAAGATTCAATGATAAAGAGTAAATGGTCAATGTATTAACAAAATTCATTTGTGTCACTTTATATTATGCGGTATAATTTGATATCCAATAAGACGATTTTCAATTTTCCAATTTCAGTGAAACAACATACTCTTAAGAAACTCAAAGATTTTAATTGAGGTCATTATATTTGAAATATATTTTTATACCGTAGCTTCAAAAATAGAACTTATAGAAGATCGATTTCAAACTTCGGTGATGAAAGAAGCAAAATACAGAGTTTCAGAACAATTGCATTGAAAAATTAATCAAAAAGGGAATTCTTGTGTCTTAATGCTTTATCATACTTACTTTTCACCATAACAATGAAAAAATTATTTAACAGCTGTCCATGTTTTCATCATTTTTTCTATAATTTCGATTTTCCGATTTTGTTTTGCGCCAAAATATATTTCACATTGTTTCAACGCAGTTCATAGAACAATCAATATTTACTACTATAATAATGTTAACTACTAGGTATAACGTATAAATTAATGTTATATGCAACAAAAAAGTTTATTTCATAAGAAGTAGCTTATACCATGTTGAAGTTAATATTTATCGATATTCTGTCAGTTACGTGCTTCACTGCAATTCGAATCTTTAACAAAAATTCAATTTTTTTGAAAAAACTTTGAAACAATTCAAAATAGTGCCATTATATCGATATAGCATTGATATTATTCCAACATTGAAATGAAAACAACAGTTATTTTTCGCTGTAATGTGTATTTTTTTTAACTAACATTTTTTAATAACAAATGATTAATACGGTTAATAATAAGGTTATACAGAAACTCTCTTTTCCCATAAAATATCTCACCGAGTTTTGAAATTGTACTTCTTGTGCATGTAGATATATTTTCTGACAACTCCTTTTTACAAAATGAGTTCATGTAGAAATTATGACAGTACGAAATTCAGAATTTCATATAGAAACAATATTATGTATTGTAAAGTTGAGAAGTAACATATTAAAAAAGAAGCCTGTAAATTGTAAAAAATGGAGATGGCGCTGATAATCAATGTGAATTCGATCTGAACAAAGCAGATATACATTTTTCAAGTTAATTGTAGCTTACAATGTCGGATGTTACCACTTTTGAACCATTAGCGTTGTCTTCAATTTTAGGGACAATTTCGCCACTTGGAGATAATTCTGCTTACCTCTAATCTACCACAACTTTCCTGTTTGTTGACATCAATACTAAGATTTCACTGGAAAGTTTACATCAGAATCAAATATCTATTCAATGATTAAATGTATAAATTACTACTCATTTATCTGTTTAAATCAATGTTGATGTGTTATATAAAGTCATATAATTATCGAATTTCTTATATTTTCATTAAACTTTGCATTTGCTGAACAATTTTATTGAATTTCGTATTTGCAAAATGCGAATTTTATGAAACAACTTTTAAACACTTTTTATTCAATATATCATTGAATTTCATCCCTTACTTTATTTAAAAGTAAACTATATTTTTCACAAATGTTCTACTCATTGAGGTTGTCTTGTCATATCACTTCAAAAATATCTTTGACAATATTTCCGTTTCAAAACAATATGAATAATTCATTTATACTTATCAAAAAATTGAGCAGTGAAAAGAAAAACCTGCTTAATTTTGTTAAGTATTCCTATAATTCTCAAATGTATTATTGTCTTTGAAACTTACTGCCAAGTTTTAATACCTACCCCATAAATGTATTTATGTAATTTACTCAATAAAGATTATAAATACTCCCCTGATAAAACTAATCTATCTGCTGCCTTGATTACATTTTCTTCTATAAAACCTCGACAATGTTTGCCATGAACTAGACTGTGAAATATTGCTCAAAATGTAATATAATTTCCATTTCAGATCACAGAAGAATTAGAATGTAATCTTATGAATTCAAAATCGGTGTGGGTATTGCTAGAATAAATAGGAAATTATGGAGTAATCTGGGATATATACCTAATAATAACCTTAATACCTATACAAAACTCTTCTAAATTCAAATTTTTCTGATTTATAATCAACGGTAGTGTTAACTGTTTTACTGTATTTTTTACCTGACACTGCTTCATTTCTGAAATATTCATATAAATCAAAACGAAAATGTATTTACGCAAAGGAAGCTTTTATTCATTGTTGCTTAGTGAATGTGATGCTTTAGTGATTTCAAATTGTTGTTACTGTCATTTTTTTCAATTTTATCCATAAAAAATTGAAAAACATATATTTTCAAATATCAGTTAGAGTTGAAGAAATTATTTTTTGCACTAAAAGAATAATGTACTACTTATAATAACATATTACATTAACCTTTCAATACTGAACTCGTCCTTCTTATTAACATACGGTTTATACATTATTTATCTCGCTGTAAAAACCATTATGCTGTCAAGCATCAAACATATTATGGATATCTTTCAAGAAGTTACATATTTATTGAAAAAACCATCGACTCTTCTTGTAACCTAAACGTTTTATTTATTGATGATTATATATGACTGTTTCCACTGATACTCTATGTTGTACTAAAAGTTTACAATATCATTCAATATCATGAAATATCATTAACTGGTAAATGTATTCTGAAATGTAAATTTAAAATGGTCAAATAAATAACCAAATGTGAGAAGCATTTTATTTCAAACATAATCTTCATCATTAAAATCGGAATAAAACCTGAACTTGATGAAATCAGAGCATAATTTCCACAGAACATACCCTTAATTTCTATCAGAGGACACAGAAGTTAATTAAAAGTACAGAATTTACTAACATACCTCCATGGTGTTATTAATATATGAATGAAAATATTAAACAACACTAGTATTGGGAATTTATATTTATGATTATTTACAAAGAGATTGACAAAACGACAATTTCCCTAGAGTATGTTATGTGATACAAGGTTATGTTCAATAGGTTATGGACAACCTGACTCTACTTACTTACCTTACTACTCTACTCAAGTGAAGTTAGGCTTTGGTTATGGTTATAGGTTTATGAAAACAATCAGTGTCAACTGTAACAGCCTATAAACTGCCAGGTTCACGTTCACTCAACACGCAAGAGAAAATTGTAATGCAATGTAGTAGAAATTAATTAAGAGTAATTGATGTTAACTACTTTAAATCTAACAGTAATTATTATTTGTGGTTATTGAATTGTTGATAATAATTCTAAATATAAAACAAAGGTGATCCATCCATAGATTGAAGTCGTTACAATAAAAAAGTACTATGTAAAAGTCATCTTTTGTTCAAAGTTTGATCAATATTGTTCTAATGTTAGCAATATTGACCATTGTTAATTTTAGATGTTTCAATATGAATAATATTCGTTTTTAGTGTGAAAGTTTCAGTAAATATTCCTGTCTATTGGTCATCACACGAAATAATTGGGCCACTTTCACAATAAAGTCTTTAATAAACAATTTATCACTGTTTCGAACGGCCAATGGGCTTGTAATCTATGTACATTACTCAACAACCATCATCATTAAATTACTTGAATCATAGACAAACACATACACCCATGCCTTCATCCGGCCTCGAATCCTAATGCTACCGCACTATAGTCGGATGTTCTCCTGACAAAGTCACGGAGACCGGCTGTCTAATGACGATCTTCGTTTGACATTTAATAAACCATCTGATGCTGAACTTGCCTAAGCATTACAATATTGATTAAGATCAACAGTTTTTTACGTTAATTCTATTTATTTTTCGATGAAAAATTTGTAGTTAATACACTTAATCAGTGGCCACTTAACGGCCAGTTCGTCAAACCACAAAAAACTTGAACATTCACAGAAAATGCGCATACTAATGCTGGCCTCAGACTGTGCCTAATACAGATTTTATATTCATGCTAAGAACCCACAGAATTAAATGCAAATTACCAACTCGAATTCTCCACAGACATTGTGATTCGTACTATTAATTCAGAACTTGGATGTAGATATAGGTGCATCTAAGAAGCTCTGTACAATATGTACCGACCACTCCTACAATCCAAAATTTCCACTTCTTTCGCGATGAATAGAAAGAAACGAAGTCGTGTTCTCTGTAGATTCATGTCAAGAAAAGCGGTACCGCCATATTGTAAAATAATCATCCCAATTTACCTTGACATCGGTCATCACAACCGTTACGAAATGGTTTCGAATTTACGAAACCATTTAGTTAAACTTAAGTAAACAATTTGTAAAACTTTTTTATGATATGTTTTCAGCTGTCTCCTCAATAAATTCGAAATAAACTGGATAACTCAATTGCATTCAGAAAATTATTTAAAAAAATTGAGCTATCAATGATTTTCATAACTAATTTATTGCTATAATTACTTAGAAGAAGCGTTCATATTTGAGTTAATTGATATTTTCGTTCCAAAAAACTAGGTCTAAAAATTCAAAATAGAGCAGACAACGCATAAATCCTAATATTTAAATTTCCTAATAACCCATTTCACTAAGCACAAAACTTCATATACATACCTGCCTCACAGCCTACCTAGCTTCATAGAAAGTCAAATATATTAGTACATGTATAACCACACCTCTACTTTCGTATGAAAGTAAGTTATGCTGTGGTATAACGCACATTTTTTGTATTAATTATTCATTCATTTCTGTGGTCTGTTAAAAATTAAAATAAGGTTATTCTTTTGAAGAAATAATTTTTGAATATTTTGTTGATATACTCGTATTTACTTTTTATTATATTGATCGAGAATGATTCCCTTACTAAAAATATCCAAATCTCTAGTGAATGTAAGTTAAGTGAAAACTAACATGGAAATGACAAAATAATTGCTTACTTTAACATATGTTCGACCTTTTTAGAAACTTTCTAGGATAAAAGAACCTGTTTTTGCAAAATTGTATGGAGTATTCTTGGAAACAGCTACAATTCTCTTATCAGTACAAGTAGAAAGTAAAACTGACAATGAACTGGAATTTACTCTTCCTACAGAAGTGGATCTGTATGGACTCCTATCCATTGATAATAAAGAGTTCAATGCCTCAGAAGTGAAAGAAAAATTACAAGAACAAGTTGATGTAACCGATAATCCCATATTTCTTTTTTGCTGTTTAGGGAAAACTGAGGAAATAACTGCTTATGTGCTGGTTAATGATCAGTTGCAAAGTAGGCCCTTTGTCATCATTTCAGAGCAAGAAATATATGATGAGTTAGTACATGTTCGCTTGAGAGGAAATTTTTTTATTAGTTCTAACATTGAAAAATCATCATATGAAGGTGCTGTATTAGACTTCAGAAATTCAGTTACTACAGGAAAATTGGCTTTTAATTTTTCAAAAACACCTATATATCTGCTTGGAACTGAATGTGAAATTGGAGGTAACTTATCAGAGACATCTGGTGAACCCATTGTTGGAGATATTTATGAACATTCTAGTGAGAAGAAAAAAAAAGTTGATTCCTCATTGTATCCACTTCGTATTCTTGATGTTGTGATATTTAGAAAACTTACACAAGATACCACATCATCAAGTGATAAAGAACATGCCCCTATTTGCATAGTTACTAAGAGTAAGTTTTAAAAATTATATATATATATATATATATAAATATATATATATATATATATATATATATATATATATATATATATATATATATATATATATATATATATATATATATATATATATATATATATATATATATATATATATAAGTACTGTAGCATATCTAAGATTTATGTCAGAGAAATCAAGGGCTCCTCTGTTTCTGTTCTGTCTGAAAAAAGTGTTTATTTTGTTCTCGCATATGAATTTTCTTATCTCTGTATATATATTTTTTTTTTTTAATTTATTTATAAACCCAAAGGGATCATGAATGATCCATAACAGGCATATTTTACAATATAGTATAGTAACAACAAGTGTGGCAACCAGACAACTACTTAACTCTAATCACAGTAGTCTTAAGATGAACAATTAATTCTAATGACCAGAATTTTATACTAAGTATTATAATGGTTAAATATTATTCAGTCTTTTTTGGAATAATTGATTCTTTACTTTATTTGTGAATATCTTCAGAGTATCTGAGCTTTTGATGTCGTTTGATAATGGTGGCACCTTGGTAAGTTACTTTAATCCTAGAAATGTTTCTGGCAGTTGGCAATATGTAGATGTTATGTCTGGATCTTGTATGGTGGGTATGCACATCACTGGCATATCTAAGATTAATGCCAGTATCCACTAAGTTGTTTTTTATCTTATAAATTAACTTAACACTGTCCAGGTAAATTAACTCACTAATATTCAAAAGATTCATGTCATTATAAAGTTGCATGGTGTCAGTTGAAAGTGGTTTGTCAAATAGTACCTTGATGACTTTATTTTGCGATATTTGTAGTTTGTTTATTATCTGGGCAGTTGTTTGTCCCCAGAAGGCTGGAAGGTAATTCAGATGTGAAGCGACAAGAGAATTATACATTTTGTATTTGGTAGTGGTGTTTAAATATTTGGAGTTACGCCTAATGTTGTATCTGATATAATTCAACTTTGCAATCAGATTTTCTACATGTGAACTGAAAGTCACCCTACTATCAAGTATTAGTCCCAAGTATCTGACCTTGTTTACCTCATCGAGTTCTATATCATTTATACTAAGTGATAGTTTTTTTCGCTAGTTATATGGTAACTAATATTTTCGTTTAATGAAATGAGATCATGTTAGTTTTTTTGAAGCATCTTTCATAGACTCAAGAAGGAGTTATTACATAGAATTACAACCTCATGAGGCTATACTGAGGTACATATAATTATAATTCACATACTGAGGTATATATATATATATAATTTATAATAAAATTATAAAGTAGCATCAGGTGATAAAAGGAGAGGTGTGGTTAAACCATAAACACACAATATTGAAAAGTGTTTTTTTTCAGAACTTAAGGACACTCTTTTTATCCCAGTGAAAATAGATGTTTTGTCTCTAATAAGCAAACAGACTAATCTATGCAGATTGTACGACATTCTTGTGGAAAGTGTAATAAGAAACTTAAAAGCATTCCAACTTACACTTACAAGACATTCAAATCATGATGACGTGCCAATCCTTCCAGAAGTACATCATTTTTTTCCAGATGACTGCGGGCATTTCTTGTCAATTTGGATACCCAAAAATATAAACCAGAAGACTTATGGTATGTTAAGAATTTCTATCTACTTCATTGGGTGTCAATATTAGTGTGATAGATTCAAATGATGAGACTATATGAAGTACAGATTACATTATATTCTTATGATACAAGTGTGCTAATTATTTTCAACTTCAGAATTTGAAATATAATTACTGGAAAGTTTTCATTGAGCATAATTCCATTTTCATTGTTTTTTCTAAGAAATTACAAATTTCAACATCAGGAAAGAAATTCACATGAAATATTAAATCGAGATAATATATTTAATATGATATTAATTTTTTTGAAAGTATGAGCATTGTACTCAGTATATTAATATTAACTTACTGGTAAATTATAGGCAACATTAAATATTTCAGTCATATATTACTAGCGGACCCTACGGACGTCGTCCTCTACACACGTCTTCAATTCGAAAATTTCAAATTTTTTTGCTGTAACAATCTGAGCGTTTTTGCTTTTCAAAATATTGGGGTAATGTTCTGATATGCGAAAAATAAAAATCCCAGAACTAGATCGCAGCGCCACCTATCGGGTCCTCGGGTCCATTTGCGATTCTAAACCATTCTCGAATCCACTTCAACACGCAAAAAATTCAAGAAAATAGGTCCTGCTGTTTAGGACGAGATCTGTCACATAGATCCAAATAAGAATTATATATATATATATATATATATATATATATATATATATATATATATATATATATATATATATATATATATATATATATATATATATATATATATATATATATAAATGAGAGGTAATAATAAAAACTTGTCTAAAAATCACTGACTGAACAATTCTTCATTCGACTAGTTTCGTTTTTTACAGCATTATCAAGAATCTTTCTTGATAATGCTGTAAAAGGCGAAACTAGTCGAATAAAGAATTGTTCAGTCAGTGATTTTTAGACAAGTTTTTATTATTACCTCTCATTTAAATATGAACTATCACAGAGTAGATTCATCGTCCATTGAATTTATATATATATATATATATATATATATATATATATATATTGAATATATATATATATATATATATATATATATATATATATATATATATATATATATATATATATATATATATATATATATATATATTAGGTGTCCCAAAAAAGTCAAAGTCGTTTTTTTCGAATGGTGTTAAACGCGTATAAATAAAATTTCATGGCCCTAGGATCACAGCAAACCGTGCCGACTTGCATTGATACATGTCCACCAAGGTAAAGTCCACCGACAAAGAGAAAAAAACGCACCTTAGAAATATCGAGGAACAAAAACATCTGTTGATTCGGAAAAAATTGATTTGAAAGACTATTTGTCCACCCCTACCGAGAGCACACAATGCGATATTGATCAATGAGCAAACATTTATGACACCAAGACAAGTGGCAGCTTCAAAAGTTATCAATTAAGTATAAGAGATTATGTGTACATCATCGAAAGTACAATAGACGGATTAGTACTCAATACTGGCCATTATCGCATAATTGAGTCCTAGGTTCGTGAATTCGTACGGGAAAACGAAAAAAGTGGACAGAAGTTATCAAATTCGTGCTCCAAAACGACGTACTGAATACTGTCCACTACGTCGTCCTGTCCGCTTTTTTCACTTTTTGCACCAAGGATGTTCTGGAAAACGTTTGTCAGCTTATGCGCAAATGTAAAGAAGAAATCCTCCAGATAGGAATTTCACTAATTTTATATGCTGATAAAGAACAATTGATCGATGAAATTGGACAACTCCGACAACAACGGAAATAAAGCTTTTAACAATAACTGTTCACAATATATATAAATGAATTGTTACAGTCAAGTAGCGACGGGCGAGTTGTCAGTTTTGCGGATGATACAGCTATTATTTATACCGGGAAAGATTGGACAGATCTGAAAAGGAAAGCAGAAATTGATTTCGTGAATATTGACAGATGGTTGAGACAGCATTACTTAACATTGAATGTTGAAAAAACCAAATACATGCCATTTTCTATAGATAGGCGCTTATTACCTCAGTGCTCACCCTTAACAGTTGCGAGAGAGGATACCACGTTCACGATTCCGTGCGTTTATGAGTGTAAGTACCTTGGAATTGGGCTGGATTCACACCTCAGATGGAACTTTCAAGTTGGAACATTGATTGGTAAGCTTAGATATTTATTACCAAAATTTAGAAAACTGTCCCATGTTCTGGATACAAGTCATCTGACAGTGGTTTATAGAGCGCTGGTAGAGACGCACTTGAGATATGGAGTCATTGTCTGGGGTGGCGCTTACAATAATGTTATGAGGAGTTGGAAATACAACAGAAGTGGCTACTGAAGATTATACATAGCAAAGGTATAAGATTTCCAACGGAACTGCTGTTTCAACTCTCTAATGTATGGGATGTGCATCAACTTTTTTGTGCTTCAGTGTTAAATTTTACTAAGAAAAATATAAATAAAAACGTTTTTATAGAACATAAAGCAGGTACTCGGTTTAGTGAAAGTTTACTGTATGTACGTAGATTTAGTAAAAGAGTTTGTCAACGCAGTCACTTGTATATTGGACCAAGAACGTATAATGAAATACCTCTGGACTTAAGAAATACTTCTAATTTAAAAAAGTTCAAAACTAAAACAAAAAATTGGATTAAAACAAGAAGTAGACATTATATCCATAAACTGATGGAAATAGCAATTGGTTAACGGGATGAGCGTAACAATATTTTGAAATTTTTTACCTAAATTGAATTGTATGTATTGAGTTGTATTTAGATCTGAATGCAATATTTTTTAAGTTAAGTTCACCACAGGCCCTGGTCCTTTGTGAGCTAACCATTTATGGTATATTTTTGTTTTTATTTGGGAAATGTTATCATCTAATACCCATTATATTGAAATCATTTCTAAATATTATTGTATCCATCGATTATTCTTGAATAAAAATATACTTGTTGTTGTTGTTAACATTGAAAATAGCCTGTTGTTACTAAAAATATTAAAGAAATATATATATATATATATATATATATATATATATATATATATATATATATATATATATATATATATATATATTTCTTGAAATTGATTTATTGCCTGTTTGAGGTATTTATTTTGAAAGTTTTTAGCATTAACAGGCTTTTTTCATATTAAAAAGCCTGTTAATGCTAAAAACTTTCAAAATAAAAAAAAAAAAAAATATATATATATATATATATATATTTCATCTCATTAGATTGCAGAATTATGTGAAGAGAAATATTCCTTCAAATATATTATGTATTACTTATCAAATAATATCATTAGAATCAAGTGACTTTATAAGATTTTGTAAATTGTATCTTTTTATATTTCAAGATATTTCCTACTCAAATTCATGCATTATTATAAATTCTTATTTTTGTGAACTTGTACATGTTTTAGAACAATCCGCCTTCTGTTTTACTTATGATAAATATTGGAATTGTGTTCATTTGTGAACTTTACTCCCTAATGAAAATATGCATTCTAAATTTTTTTGTGTTTTTTTTAATTATTGTATGGACACTATATGACTATGTTAGTCATTCAATTTTTCTATATTGAGATAGAGGTGCCAATGTAATATTTTTTTTTTCTCAGAGTCTAGTAGAGCTGCATTACATGAACAATTTCTATTACCTAAGAATAAGCCTTTATTCAGAAAAGGAAATGAATATGTATTCAAAGCATCAATACCAGGTGGCGCTCCTTTGATAAATCCTCATGAAACCCTTAAAAATACTAATAATGGTGAGTATTCTTCAATTTATGTTTCAGGATTTCACAATTTTGTGGAATAAGCAACAAAACATTTTTGAATAATTTAAAATATTCAGTTTTTATGTAAAACCATAATCATTCTAAGAAAATACTATACATTACTATATGGCACAAAGTTTTTATATCAATGAACTTATATTAATTTCATTTCTTCTCTCATCAATGCAGAGGGAAAAATTGCTTTGGTTAAAGGCAGGTACAGCTATTACCATTATAATCAAAGTCGTATGAATGACAGTGGTTGGGGTTGTGCCTATCGTTCTCTCCAAACCTTAGCCTCTTGGTTCAAGTGGCAGGGATACACAGATAAGGAAGTTCCTACTTTTGATGAGATACAGAAGTGCCTTGTTGATATTGGAGATAAGCCATCTTCTTTTATCGGATCACGACAATGGATTGGATCTATGGAAGTACATTTTGTATTAAATACACTTTTAGGGGTCACTTGTAGAATAATAAATGTAAGTAATGGAGCGGAAATGATGTATCAAGGTCCTGAGCTATTGCGACATTTTGAAGATTATGGATCACCTGTGATGATAGGTAAAGTAAAATTGTTGAAAGCTTTGTAATATTCAAACAATACTTCAAATATTCAAATAAAATTACCGGTAGTCCACTTCAAAAGTGGACTCCCGATAATCTGACATGCCAGTCGAAGGTTCCTACCACAGTTGAAAGTAGGTAGGCATAAAAATTATAATTTTGACAAATATTCATTCAACAAAATTTTACTTTTAATATTTTAATGCTTTCAAAATTGATTAGTTCGAATTATCATTTTCATTCATAGTTCCAGTCACATATTTTAAAAAGTACGTTTGTTTATACAAAATTTGTTTTTATACTAAAACTTAAGTTTCCTATTGTGTTGTTCATTTAAAGAAATCCAACACACCTATGTAGTATGAATTGTAGTTGAGATAGAATCTTATTAGTTTTACCTCTAATTTGTCAATTTGTCAGATTATAAGGAACTCTTTCTCAAAAAATTCTGGATTAGTCTTTATGTCTTATGCAGTACACTCTAATTCAACAATGCCCTGCAAAACGTTTGTCTGATAACAGTCCACTGTACTACAACTATTCAATTTCCTTAAGTTATAATGGGTATTTTTCCTGTAAAAATACTTCATTGCTCAATGATATGGTTATAATAAAATACCATTATTCACAATAAATTACCATTATTTTATTTGAATTGCTGATTAAATAAAAAAATATATTCTTTTTATGATATATACTTTAATTATATATTCTTTATTATTATACATATATTATGTATATTATTGCGAGATCAATTCTTGATTTGCTTCTTTTGTCCTAACAAACAATATATTGCTGATTTACAGGAGGTGGAAATTTGGCGCACACAATTATTGGTGTAGACTACAATGAAACAACAGGCAATATTAAATTTTTAATTCTGGATCCACATTATACAGGTTCTGAAGATTTACAGGTGATAGTAAGTAAAGGCTGGTGTAGCTGGAAGGGAATTGAATTCTGGAATAAAACATCATATTACAATATGTGCTTACCTTTAGTGCCTTTAGGCATATGAACTTGTAAAATACTGTGATATCTAAGAGGATGGAGATATTTTTCTTCAATTTAATCAAACTAAGAATTATTAGGTGACATGTTTAAAAATTATATATCATTTTATTGAAATAAATGTATTATTATAGAACACAGTTATATATTTGAATTGAATAGATGACAGTTCTATTTTTTCACCTATTTTAACTAAGACATTTAACTTTTGAAGTGGAGTTGTCTGAAAACTAAATGCAGTTTGTTTATTGCTTGATTGTTGGTAAACTGTGCAAATGAATTACTGCAACCATCAAATACAAGTGATTTATTAAATTGTGCTCTTAGTTGTAATAATTTTGGTCCATTATGACAAAGTTGAAAATTGTTACAATACAAAATTCTATAAATTTCATATATGTTTGAAAACTACACATTTCATTCAGATATTATTTTCGGTCAATTTTCCATCTTTGTTAAATGTATAAATAAATAAAAGAGCCACATTCAAGCTGCAACATAAGTGTAATTAAACATATCGCTTATGTAAAAACTCAATTATGTGTAAAGCAGATTGGCCTTTCTGAAGCATATTTATTCCATCATCAATTTTTCAACGTTACCAGCAAACAAGATTCTAATAAAATCCTTTAAATTAATTATTTTTGAGAAATTAATCATTCACGGTTTCACTTATTTTTGTATTAATCGACGATGTATATAATCATATACATAATATACCCTAAGTTATAAGCATAGATCATATATACTTACTTTATATATATATATATATATATATATATATATATATATATATGATAATGGAATTTGGCAAAAAGTCGAGTAGCTAGCCCATTGGATTTCCCATGGAAATCCTAATTGGAAGAAGATATATATGATCTTGAGTTACAAGTAAGAATTATGCTATATTCAGTGATAAAAACGAAGTTCGTAAAGAGTTAATAATTTGATATATTCGTTACATTAAAAATTGCAACTGAGACGATCATTGAAGATATTAATTTTCGGTAACATCTCGTAGAGTTAAATTATTTTCTCAGATGAAGCTGGACATTTGGTGAAGGAATTATTTTTTTAAAAAATTGTTTTCTAGAAGATTTCATTTTCAATGCAGATGAACGTTCAGAGCCTAACTTTACTTACTATTCGATATAACTCGGACATGGTTATTCTTAGAAAAAAAAGTGTAGAAATAATTTCAATAGATAATGGTATGATCTACAATTTTCGTTAAAATAATTTTTTTATATAAAGTACTATTAGTATGAAAAATTTTCTAACAATAACATGACCCTATCCCGTCGTTGGAAGATCGATCGGTCTTCGAGAATCAGCTGATGCAACGTTGCCAATGCTATAATCATCGCTTGTAAATAGAACTAGGTTGTGGCACGGCCACAAATACAGGCCATGAAAAGCGTAGTCCCTCGGTGTTACCAAATTGTGTTTACAGGTATACTATCCTAGACGGATGTTCCCAAGCTTTCAAGCATTATTTCAACTTTTTTTGTATATTGCGAACAAACAAGAAATATTAATAGTATTTATAACATATAAGAATATTATATTGGGTATTGTGAGCACATATTTCTGTAACAAAAAAATAATTTTAATCGATGCCTCATTTGAATAACATAAACTTTTCACGATTAAATATGTGAAAGATTGATCCACACTGTCTGGAATATCTTTGTATCTTATCAACAAATTTTCTATTTGAAACCACCTATTCAATTTGAAGTCAATAGGCATAATCCAACTTAAATCAATGTAAAACAACTTTTTTCCTTTCAAAAATACTGTTACTTACATGTCTTCATTCACTGTAATTTGGTTACTTATGGTAATAATTTCTTCACTTATATTAAGAAAATAAAAATGAATTTTCTTGTTAACTGAGCCCATTTTAACATTCCAACAGTCAGGAATATTTATTTTATTGGAGTAATGAAGAATTAAATCTTGAAACTTGACAATTAAATCTGACTTTTCAAAAATGTTATTCAAGTTCTCATTGCGAGCTAAATACATAATTTGTCCGCCTTTCATCTGGGCTTTTCCAAGGTAAGGGCATACTTTTTGACTAATAATGCGGTAAATTTGGAAAAATTGAAGGAACCGCGTGAGAGACTAATCTTGTTCTTGTAGGTATGCTTACACTCTCACTAGCTGAAACGAATTTCTCTTCCCTGATGATATCAGTTTCAGGAAAACGCAAGGCAACTGAATATTTTGTTGGATGCCAATTATCTCGTGGTATACATTTCATCCATTTACTCTAAAAATTCATTTTTAGGGAAACTGAAAGTCGATACTAGTTTCCCACCCGCCCGCAGGGAGCTCCTATTATTTGATTTATAACCAGGAATGACACAAGTTTTCGTCATTTTAAAAAAATATACTTATTAGAAACTCGCCTATTCCAAGCTTGAAACTTACTGAATCATCTACGGAATACCTATCCTGTGCGCTATATTTCACAAAAAAATTATTTGTAGGTAATCCGTACTCAAAACACAACATAAATACGATTCTACACACAATTGGTACACACAAAACACTTCGTTTTTATAATTTGATATTATGTTATCCACAAACTATCAACTCTAGCATCTAAATAATACTATAGAAAATTGATAAATAGACGATTAGAACTGAAATCGTAAAATATTCAACTTCAAACTACGAAAGTCGTAAACAACACAAAATTGATTTCGTTTCACTGAAATTTGTAAACAAACTGAACACTATGTTTTTCAGTGTTTGATGTTGAGATTTCAACAAATTATCAACATCAACACTTGTATTATACTGTACACAATTAAAAAATATAGAATTTATACCAAAAGCTCAAATTATTTACTTTCAAACTGCGAAAGTTTTGGGAAGCATCCTATTTGCATTAGTATACCAGCTCAACTAATGGCGGGATTGTTAGCCCTCTCATTGACATGTCAGATATTCATTTCATGGCCTCTATTAAAGGTGGCCGTGGTTGTGGATCGTTTTCAACACAAAATATTAATTTTTCTTCTGTGGTTTTTTTTTACGATACAGTAAGCACAGAGTCGTATATCTTTTCGTAACATTGGTTTCCACATATTAATCCCTAATGGAATCACCTTTACTTCCGGAGACCCAGAATTTTTCCCTTTTTTTATACGAGATTGTTTCTCGCTACTTTCAAATTCGAAAGCTATGGGATTTTGAAACTACGAATTTTTGTATGTGATATTTTTGTACTGGTGAGAAATAGTCAGGTTTACGGAAAACTATAAAGTACTTATAGCGCTCTGTAGTCGATTCATTAAAAAATTTTGACATTGTTCGACCTTAAAATTTTTTGGTATATATTTATGAAATACCTGCAGTGATTGGTTAAATGTGAAATATGTGGGAGTCGAGTGAATCTGCTTGAATTGAATTTTTTTTCACCCCTATTCTTCGTTGAAAGCCACACGTAACAGTTCATCGTATTATTGACATTTATTATGTAAAGTGATTATTGCCACAAGTTATTGAGTATTTTAAAAAATATGTAGTCAAGGTTAGTGATAGCTAAGTTTGTTTAGGTCAGTTATTTTATCTATTAAAAAAGGAGCTGAGATTTTAGACAGGTCAGTTTTTTTTTATATAAAAAGGGGTTTAGGTTAGTATTTTTAGATGTTCAAAAAGTTGCATTCGTGAAGTAATCCCTACTAAATATTGGATAAGAATGTAACAAATCCTAAGTAACGACTACATATTCGTGATTTGTAACGAATACAGATGTCAAAATAAATATCATGTGAAAACTTAAAAAGAGGAACAAAAAACTGCATCAGAAATGATTCGGAAAACGTCAAAAAATACTGTCCGTCGAAGTAAATCTAAACTCGTAAAACTGCAATAAATTTCTCTATCATATTCTTAAAATGATCTTATTTACACTAAGTGACTACATAGATTCCACCATATATTGGATAACTTTTTGAGGAGTTCTTTTTCTACAAGAATATTGATATTTTTGACTATTTTCTGTATAAAATTAATCAATCAAATAAATATAATTTTTGATATTTTTGACTTATCGTTCTTCTTGACGACTTGATTTATCGTTCCTGAATTCTAGTATCGTTAAACGATAGGAATAACTTCTTATTTTTTTTATAAATCCCATTTCCATACAAAAACACAAGCTTGCATATGTGGTTATGTTACGATTTTGCATTACAATAATTAATATTGTAAGTTGGAATATCCTGAACTATAATGATAAACATAAATATTTTACTAAATAATTTTCTGACTGCGAATAATGTCTTTATAATATATCACAAATGTGAATTACAAACAAATGATGAACTCAATTGACATAATAATGTTTTTAATATCGACAATGTCGATAATAGTTAACTCTTAGTTAACGGTGCAGATAACGTAACAGGATATCAACGTAACGTCATGCAAATTTTTCTTACGCTCATGCAAAGGTTTAATTTTTGTAAATAAGAATGAATGAAAAGGAACAATGGAGCAGGCGCAATGAGCAAAAAATTGATAACACTATCTTCGCTTGGATAAATTATTTCTTGAAATATTTTGAATAATTCAAAAGTTATACCCTAATCGTCGTTCTACTGTTCAAATATAAGTATAACCAATTACTGGACTACGACGTGTTACGTATTTATATTAACATCAGGAATTAGTCTACTATTACCACTGTATTTGTTCCGTTGTATAATCAATATTTAATTGTACAGCATAATAAATTCCGACATCTCCAGAGAAACCTTCAATCATGAAGAAATAGAAAGAATTGATATAAATCAAGGCGTTCCCATCACCATCAAAATTATGACAATGACTAGCGAACTACGTAGACGTACTAAGGTATGTGAGTGTTAAACTTGGTAATCGAATTGGGTTTCCCAATTTTTATGTTATTCCTTTTTATTTTTTATATCGATAGAATAAGAGGTTCGTTGTGTTTTAAATGGTTTTATTCGATTTTAGGGAATTACAAAAGTGTTATTCAGTAAGTCTAATTTATAATGTTTTCGTTTTGTGAACATAACCACAACATGTATTGTGTTTTATATTTTTCATAACCAAAACATTTTGTAGTTTGATCCTAATATTTTACGTAGCTCCTTTTTATCATTTTTACCTTTTCTTTTCAGCTTAGAGAACAGAATGTTCGTCCGCAGATGTCATCGAAAAAACATAAACATTCAAGGAAAGAGTTTTCAATACAAACTTCTTTATTGTGTCTTATACTTAGCGGAACAATATTGACGTTATTTGGGAGTAAGTTGCTTTCTTTCTTTGGTATACCCTTTTTATATGCATATGTAATGTTCTAATATACCTATTTCGATATTACAGTTTTATACATAGACAGCATTCCTTGGCATATTGGTACCTTTGTCATTGATAAAGTAGCATTCAATTTTGGATATCATAAACCTATATATGCTGTTGTTATAGATGCAGGAAGTACTGGTTCCAGAGTTCTGGCTTATACATTCCATGAATCATATATAGGTAAGTTAATGCTCTATTAATTTTTCATGACAAATAGATGAATTGTATGATTTAAATATATAGTATATACCATTTCAAAATAATTTTTTCAAATGTTTTAAAAAAGGGTAAAAATAGTTTTTCGTAGTATCTATTAATATGAATTAATCCTATAAAATGTTAAACTTATTTGCTTTACTTATATCAAAGTTGCAAGTATATTCTATATTTCAGGGTCCAATTTAGTATTAGATAAAGAATTATTCAAATATAACAAAGTGGGACTGTCTTCATTTGTAGATAATCCAAACGAGGTGTGTATGATATCTGCATCCTTGTATTGAGTTACCATTTTAGTGTGTTTTACTTTTAGGGCGCAAAATCTTTACAAGTTTTGCTTGAAGAAGCTAAAAAAGAAATACCACAGAAATATTGGAGTAATACTACGCTTCTTCTAAAGGCGACAGCTGGATTGAGACTTTTACCTGCTAAAAAAGCAGAAAATCTATTACAGAGTGTAAGAAATCTTTTTGAGTTATACCCATTTATGAAAGGACCAAACTCAGTTGAAATAATGGATGGAACAGATGAAGGAATATATTCATGGTTTACAGTAAATTATTTGCTGAGTGAGTTTTTTGTGATATTTTGTCTACAACTATTGAAACTAATTGAAAATTAATTTATACTATAGTTTAATGGACTTGACTTTTTGAAATTTGTTTTATCTTTTGAATAATAAATGTTATTTATTTCAGACAGAATCAGTGCAAATCCGTCTTATACTGTAGCAGCACTTGATTTAGGTGGTGGGTCCACTCAAGTTACATTTGCTGCATTAGCACCATCAAGTTTAAGACACAAAGATCGCTTGCATTTTGCGCCTTCTCCGAGGGGGAATATACCTGTCTATACACACAGTTTCTTGGGTCTTGGCTTAAAAGCTGCAAGGCATGCAATATTAACGCACAATCAAGGAAATTCCACACATATTATAAGCGAATGTGTAAATCATATTATTACTGGTATGATCATTTTGAAAACTTTTTAGTGTGGTCAGTTGGTTAGTTAATTGGTGTGAAAAGTAATTTGTGATTGCCTTCTGGTGAACATAATACAATGCTCAATTATAATTTTATATAAAATGTTTGATTGTTTTAAATGTTTGATATTACATAGTTTCAAAATATTCTCCAAATAGTGAAATATTTCAAGCGTAAAAATACACAAATGTTGATTTTGAAATGTTCAATTTTGGCCATTATGGAGAAAATTGTTCAATATAACATCTAATTTTTTTCTACAGAAATGACAAGTGAGAAAAATATTGATATCACTTTCTCAGTTATGATTTTGAGTTTTGAGTCTTTAATGCAATATTGAAATAGACATTGTGAATAAAGGTAATGTGAATGAGAGGTAATAATAAAAACTTGTCTAAAAATCACTGACTGAACAATTCTTTTATTCGACTAGTTTTGCCTTTTACAGCATTATCAAGAATGTCGAATAAAAGAATTGTTCAGTCAGTGATTTTTAGACAAGTTTTTATTATTACCTCTCATTTAAATATGAACTATCACAGAGTAGATTCATCGTCCATTGAATTTAAAGGTAATGTGAATCAATTTTGGTTTTCAGACCAGAAGTTCATCTATGGAAATCAAGTTTATTATGTGAGTGGACCAAAGGAAAAATTCTTGACCAAGCAGACAAATTCTAATAATATTTATTTAGGTGAAGAAGTACCAGTTGTAAATATGGTAAAATGTGCATCTATAATTAGAAATTTTGTGCAAAAGAATTCTAAACCACCAGAGGAACTGCCAAATAAAGTTATATATGCCTTCAGTTATTACTTCGATAAGGCAGCAGAAGCAGGGTTAATAGGTATACAGAGCACTAAGTATTGAGTTTTTATTAATTTTAACTTTATATTTTAGATCCTGTTACTGGAGGAAGTGTTACTCTTTTTGACTTGAAAGCTGCTGCAACAGATGGTAAATATATATGTTTAACAATACAATACAAACTTTACAAGTTTGAATGCATTTAATATTTGCATTTTCATACTTTGAAAATGTAATGTTATCATCTTTAGTTATCATCAACAGTATCATATAGAAAATCAACATATATAATATGTAAAAAAAATTGTTTTATTTATTTGTAAAAAATTTTCTTTTTCAGCATGTCAGTATCCTAATGTTGATCAACCTTTCTTATGCCTAGACCTGTCTTTTATAGCCATACTTTTAGAGAATGGTTTGGGTCTTAAACCAGAAACACCTATTAATGTAAGTTGAAAAAGTTTACATCGATTTCATCATGTAAATGATTGAATTTTATTTTCAGTTGTTCAAAAAAATTAATGGACATGAAATCAGTTGGGCATTAGGAGCAGCATATGACTCACTTCGCAAAGATATACATTTGATCAACACTTAAAAAAGCATGATTTGAATATTCATCCAATGTGCCTTGATGTATTGTATCGCAAAGGGCTGTGCAATAATTTTATATTGTAGGCATGCATATTCCTAGAGAATGATTATTTTTCTCTTATAAATTTGTATTCTAGTCATATTCATAAAATTTGTGAATTTCAACAAGAGAAAAATGTCATTCCGCAAAAATTTTGCGGAAAATTTACCGCAATTTATTCAAACCCAGTAAAAAACCCCTTTTCCAATAATTTTTTGTATCATTCCAATAAATATTCATTAATACTCTTTATTTTATTACTTCAATAGAATATATTTATTAATTTCGCGCAAATACACAGGTCAGCTGATACAAGTAATAAATGTTAGCTAAGATAATTAAAGAAAGGATTTCTTGTTAGTATAAGGTTTATATTGCAATATTCATTTGCGAACCTCTCGTTTGAAAGGTAGCATATGTAGTCAACTGACTACATATGCTAAAGAGCTTAATTACTATGTACCTACTCTATGTAGAGAAAGGTAATTGATAGGCATTAGCCAAGGAAACATCTGGTTTACACTGTCGGCATTCTTAAAACCTGGAAAGTAACTCTAATTCTTATGTTAGAACGTTGTTTTCCTACCATAAAAGGACATAATATAACAAGCCAAGGGTTCAATGTCCTGTTTTTGACATATAAAGGTAGATAATATGCAAATATTTTTATTTGCATAAAAAACTAGTTGCAATTAAAGGAAAATATTTATGAAATTCGTTATGCGAAAACGAGCTGTTCAGGGACTATATAACAGTCGATCACCTTATGCATTAATAGTAATTTTACATATGAGAATCATTGTTTTCCACCATGTCGGAACTAAATCTTGATAATTTCTCCCGATTTTCAGTTATTTCAGCTGCATATAGCCTAAAAAAGCAGATGACCAACATAAAAGTGAATCACAGAGTTAATATTATTTGGTTCTTGATCTTGATTCCAAGGTTGTATTGACGGTTTTGGTACAGTTTCAGTATCTGTTGATAACATGACAAGTTTATTATCAAGATAATCTTCAGCTTTCATGGCTCTTTTTCAGAAACGAAAATATTTTTAGTATTATATTAAAGAATATATTAAGAATGTAGGTGTATATAACAATAATAGTTGTTTTTTAAAAGTTTATAAAATACTAATGAAATAGTTTTTCTGATAAAATAGAAGTATTTCAATAATTTCTGAAATACTTTCCAAGAAAACATACTCAGTGCTAAAATTTTTTGGCATTTTTTACAATAGATCTGTTCTGGAAATATCACAATGTTCTGATAATGATAAATAATGTTTGACTTGATGAATTTTCTACAATAAAATACTAAGCTTCTGGATGGAGATTGCACCTTAAACTTCTTTTTGACATTGAAATCAGATATTGTAGGACATTTATCTTTTCTTTGGTTACCAATTGACAATCACACCCTTTTCAAAATGACTTGGTTCTCCATCTTTTTTCCTGTGAATAAATATTTGAAAACACGCCTATCTATGGATTATTTATTATTCTTCTTTACCTTATGAGGGAAATTCATCTATTCGTATCAATTTTGTTTTATGGGATACGAAAAAGGCGCATGTGTGTTTTTCACTATAATGCTTGTAATCAGGGACAAAACACATTTTCTTTGAGTTATAATAATAGCCTAAAATCAAGAATATATTAAAGTCAAAATTTATTGATATAGCAAGATTAATACAGAAATAAGTTAGGAAATGATTTAATATATCACCTCAATAGATTTTAGGGCCGAATTATTACATCAAATAAACTTACCTAGGCAAAAACGAAAATAAATTCTTTAAAACTACCTTGGTTCCAAAATATTGATTTCCAAATATATAAACGAGAAATCTTATCTTCTTAAATGAGAATACATTGAATAAAATATTTCTTAGGAGACTTCACTACTTTTTCATTAGAGCCAGTAATGGCACCACCCCTTTCTGTCAAGTACATGGCGTTGTACAGACGAGTGAGCGTTTTTTATATAAAACTGATGTTCAACCAACAAGAGAATAAAAAAACCCTGTGACAACAAGGCGACCAGAATTCGAGGCGCAAGGTTCTGATTTATATTTAGTCTGCGCAGAATAAGGAGGTTTGTCAGTCATTGAATTTTTTTTTTATATTTAATAGTGTTGGCGTTTACTTGATGTAAATCCATTATAATTGAATATAAACTTAAATTCAAACACTTGAAGTTATGATTTACACTTTATTGACTACATAGCATGACGCGTTTCGTCGTTACAAACGACTTCTTCAGTATTATTCTGTAAGCATCTGAAGAAGTCGTTTGTAACGACGAAACGCGCCATGCTATGTAGTCAATAAAGTGTAAATCATAAGTTCAAGTGTTTGAATTTAAGTTTATATTCATTGAAATTTTGTTTATAAATGCGAATATATGGCTTTTCATCTATTTTTCATATTCAATACAGAATGCTCGTTCAAGTGACTAGTAATAATTTTTAAATTTTTTATGATATAAAAATCTCTGAGATCGCTGTAGATACGCTCCGAAATCAAAGAGCGTATATTTTCATGTGTTACGTTGAATAAAATTAAATTTTTGAGAGAGATATTTTTTGCATCTGTGTAAAGTTTTTACTCTCGTGTAAGCAAGAAGTCTTTTTTATTTAGATGAAATTTTAAACCTTCGTCAAGCGAAATCAACAAATTTTTTGCCTTGTCAACAAATTGTGTAATTTTGATATTCGATTTATTGTCTGTTTAACTTGTTTGTTTTTGAAGAATAGAAGACAAGATTTTATGTTTTGTTTTTTTTTTTTATTTTTATGTTATCAGTATTCTGGACTTTCATCCAATTCAAACAGTAACCAGTATAGCTAGATATAAAGAAACGCCTTCTCAGTATACGACATTGACGTCACACCTCAAAGTGCATATCGGAATATAGCCATTTACATTTGCCGAAACAACTTTATTGTAGGTGATGTCACCAAAAATACATATGCATAGCACAGAACATAGCAAATTTAGAGTTTTTTCTGTGATGCATGGCTATTTGCTCGATTATGTAAAGAAGAACCCAATCATATTATATCTGGGATTTTAAGGAGGCTAAATAAAAAAATTAGAATTACAAGAACGTAAATATATTCTGTAACATAAAAGATGACATCATTTCATCTACTTGAAATGAAAATACTAAATGGATTAGCTAGGTACATTTAGTCAGTGCTTTGAAAAGTCTAACTTTAATAACAACGAAATTTTTATAAATATTACACTTTACGTATGCATAAATTAGGAATAAATAAAGTATTCACAGTATTACGAAAATGTGGAGATAATAGCGTATTAATTCTTGAAAGAAAATAACTAAGACTAACTATTTCAATACATTAACCAATCATAGAAAATGTATTTTCAAAATTCTTTCAAGAAGGGAATGATTAAAAACTACTTAAAAATGTAAAATGGTTCAATATGAACCATAAATATAAAAATATATTATTCAAACGCTTTTCATATTTAGGAATACATTGGCTCAAATTATACTCTAATTCCATCTAGATGCATTGACAACGTAGAACCTGAAATAAGGCATTCCTAACCAAAAAGGAATTACCTTGAAATCAGTCAAATTATCCTTTTCCTTTTGGTTTTTATACTGTAATTCGTTTATCAGCAGATAACTGTTAACATTAGCGAAGTTTCGATATAATGTGACTATAAAAGTTATTGAAAATCGAAATTTTCATGACCCAAAGAAAACTTAATGTTTGACGATACATTCGATAATTGGTATTGTCTCAAAAACTGTATATTAGGTTCAAAATAAACATTTTCTTCAACAGAAAAAAATTAATTATGAGAATGCAACACCAATTAAATGTTTCTATCGTTAACATATAATAATTTACTGTTGTAATCTATTAGAAATTGTGAAAATTTTCTTTGTAGGTATATTGGATATTAAATATCCGAATCGATTCTGCGACAGAAAAAATCCCTCACAATAACATTAGAAAACTTTAAAAAAAATTAGTATTACTACGAGTATTGTATACATTTTGAAGACCATAAAAAATTCTATTCTATTATTTCCAGTAATTTGTTGGAAATTCTTATTGACAAAATATTAATTTGGCACGTTGAAACATCTTTAAGTTTTCTAAGAGTCAAAGAAATATTGATGATAAATTTACTATCACTAAGTAGTTTGACTTGCACCTCAAGTGTTTCCTGTATTTGTTTCAATTAGAGATGTATCAGGTAGAGAAAGAGGAGGAGATACAGGAACAGGGTAGTTTTCCAATATTGATTTGAATATTGATATAAGATTATCTAGGCCAATTAGGTACCCGTCTTCGTGGCTACCCACTTTCCATTTGTCCTTGTGTGTAATGGTGATATTTTCTGGCAATTCAAGAGTTTTGGCAAAGTCAATTAACCATACGTTGGCGTCATATTTGTCGTGAACAAAAAGTAACGAGCTTCCAATAACCTGAAAAGAGTGGAGTTTTGAATATAACTAATACTAATATGTAACAAAAAAAAGTTTGAAAAAGTCTTTTTAACTAATACTAATATGTAACAAAAAAAAGTTTGAAAAAGTCTTTTTTTCTGTTCTATCAATCTGCAGAACATAACCTAACCTAACTTAACCTGAAAAGAGTGAAATATTAAATATAACTAATACAAATATATATGACTGAGATTGAATTCTCGCTTAACTCTTGGTGAAACATAATTAAATATTAAATTAAATTAAACTTATTAAATTTGTTGTTCGTTCCTTACTGTAGTTTATTTATGTTGTTGAATATAATCGTGAAACATTAAGTCAAGAGTTTAATTTGATTTAATACAAATATATATCATAACAAACGTTTAAAGAAGTCTATCTTTCTGTTCTATCAATCTAGAGAACATAACTAAACCTACCTAACCTGAAATTGAGTGAAATTTTGAATATAGCTAATATGAATATATATCATCAAAAACTTTTAAAAGACTCTTTTTTTCTCTTCCATCAATCTGGAGAACATAGTATATTGAATAACGAGTATAAAATTGTTATGAATTGACACATTGAACATTTTTGACAAACCATCCATTTAATAAAAAGGTAGTTTTTAAGCTAATACCAGGCGTTTTTGATTGAAAAAAAATTATTTCAGTTGACGATTGGATGCAAATTGAAACTTTGCAAAACTATTGAATAATTTAATTTCATAAATTCAATATTCGCATGAATGTCTCTGGCGCAGCACTCACTTCGGAAGTTTGTCTTCTTCGCCATTACGAAACCTCTGAAAAACTTTTATTTGAATCACTTGGGTTTTGCCATGAGTCTTTCAAAGAATGATGAAGCAGACTTATACACCTCCGGAGCAAATGCTGAGTCAGAGAGATTTCTCTGAGCATTAACGCGACAAAAGAGTCGAGCTGATTTTGAAAATTACATTTTGACGCCTGATATCGACAGCCAAAAAATTAAATTAAATCGATTATTCAATAGTTTTGACAAAGTTGGAATTCGCAACGAAACGTCGATATATAATAACTAGATAAATAATCGATATAAGAATATAATAACTAGAAAGTTAAAACATACCTCATGCGATTGGAAGAAGGGCGAGGTCTCCAACGCTGTGCGAATACTTTTTAACCTTTGAATATACTTAGGCTGAAAAACACAAAGAATTAAATTCGATATAAATTGGGAAAGTCGAATTGCAAATACTATGAGCAGTGCAAATACTTTGAAATAAGCATGGAAAGTTTTTTTAAATATACTCGTATAACATTATACTTATTTAAAATTGTATTATATATCTGGAATATTATGTGGAGATATATTGCTTTCAATTTTGTCCTTAAAAATATATATTTTTCAAAAAACATAACAAGTATTTTTTTGTATATAACTATTTATGTAAAAAGTCTATAGATATATTATAGGCTTCTCTACCTATTATAATAAAATAATCCCACCTATATGATTTGTCTACTGATAATAATTCATGAGTATTTAAGAACAAAGTTGCTATATTTACCACAGAGTGAGGGAAATTTTCGGTGAATTCCATAAATTCCTTCATTACTTGATCTCTAGTTTTAACCGTTTTAAAGTCTTTACTGGAAGTTCCATCGGACTTTCGAATTCCTTCAATCCTGAAGCCAAGGGTTGCTGTCGATGAAATAGTTTCCCTCCAAACCATATACCTCGGTTTTGTAACTCCTTTCATTTTGTGTTCTTCTTCCGTTGGTGCGGTGGTATCCACTTGACACATTTTCTCATACATGTCCTGGAAAATTGGGAGGAAATTAGCCAGTGAAGATATGAGCGATAGTATTATTTTCTGGCAGTTATAATTGTATTTCAAACATGTTTTCTCAAAATATGCACAATATAAGTTTTTGTACATACTTTCAGACCCAATGGGAGCAGTCTTTGTTCAACTCTGACTTGGGAAACTCTAAAACATTGGTCTTGAATGTACGAATGAAATGATTTTCAAGTGGTTCAAATTTTTTAAAGATCCGTGGCAAACTGATTCTTCGTCGGTCTCCGTTGCTTAGTCGGCAAACTCTCGACTATGGTGCGGTAGAACTCGGGTTCGAGCCCCGCTGAAGGCATGGGTGGTTGTTGCTTCCTCCAAGAACGTCGGTTGGATTGATTTCAATCGATTTATCATTTTTTGGGTCTATGAGGTTCCAATGCAATAATTTTTCAATGGTCAAATGATCATGTACTTGATCAACATTGATACCATTTCCCACAACAACTAATAGTTTGTCACTCTAAGCACAAAAAAAGCATCCACAGCATGGATGCTTTTAATAACAAATCAATTTAGAACAACTTTTCGAAGTTTGTTCTGAAGCGATGATCCACCAGGATTAAGTTTAAGATTCACCAGGATTAGAGTTAGTTTTAGGATTTAATTTTCCTATTTTACACCTTCAAAAGATGTTCATTTTGCAGGACGTTTATAAAGAATTCTATCTTTGTAAACTTGTTAACAAATAATTCCATCTGACTATCATTGTCTGGATAGTCAGAGTTAATTTTATTTTTCATTTAGGTACTCATTTCAGTTTGGAGTAACATAATCGTATTTCATGTAATAAGATAATATTTATTTTAGAGTTTTTGGGCTACAAACAGGAGCAAATCCACTAACTATACTATCCACTGAATTTAGATCTGAAGTTGGACCTACAGTACTTAAAACCGATTTCGAACGGCTACCCAAGAACACTGTACGAATCGAACCCAGCAGCATCAGCATCAGTAAACCGAAAGTGTTATAGAGTCAGTACACCGTTCGGCTAATGTCCCTCCTTCATAATTCAATTAGAGTTATGATTATTATGAAGGCTGAAATTTTTTATAAGACCGAACGTCAGTGAAAACTTTTTTGTGGAAGCGAGAGATGACTTCTACAAAACTTCTTCCTTTGTTGTCTACAAAACTTCTACTTTTGTTCAAAAATAGTTTTTTACCTTTACCATCATTATACATCTATCACTGCGCATGGCACATCAAACAAAATATGAAATCGTTTTCTCGATGTGAAGATATAAATCTCTACGCACCTGGTCGTGACATATATGTGCCAAATACAAAAATGACTCAGGTGCAGAGGGGGCCCCATATTATTTCTATAAAAATTTACAATCACTTGCCCACAAAAATATAGAATATGCCAGACCTCTCAAAGCTGCTGTGAAACGAATGCTTCTCTCAAATGCATTTTATTCAGTTCAGGAATATCTTGCTACATCACTTCAAGATATTTAAGTGTGTGCGCTGGTTGAAATTATGTTCATTCAGAGTAATCAAATGTGAAAGTTTGTTGTATCATTTTGTTTTATCCTTATTGTATTCATCGACATATTTTGCCATACAATTGTACTACATTGTCAGTGGAAATAAAACTATTTTTATTTTTTTATTTATTTTACACCGTATAGGTATATAAAGGCAAACATAAACTGGCAATACTTCTGGACAAGGTTGAAAGGTAACCGATGTAAAGGGTGTTTTTTTTAGAAGTATAGAACTTTAAATTGCAATAAAACAACGATGGATCATTCGATTGACAAGAATTTTTTTTATTCGAAAGATAATCTTGTGGCATTACATTTTAAATATGATTTCTGGCACATGAACGCCACGGCTGGATCGGATGTAGTCCAATCTGTACGTCCAATTTTCGATGACTTTTTCCAACATTTGTGGCCGTATATCGGCAATAACACGGCGAATATTGTCTTTCAAATGGTCAAGCGTTTGTGGCTTATCCGCATACACGAATGACTTTACATAGCACCACAGAAAATAGTCTAGCGGTGTTGAATCACAAGATCTTGGAGGCCAATTCACTGGTCCAAAACGTGAAATTAGGCGGTCACCAAACGTGTCTTTCAATAAATCGATTGTGGCACGAGCTGTGTACATGTTGCGCCGTCTTGTTGAAACCACAGCTCCTGGGCATCATGGTTGTTCAATTCAGGAATGAAAAAGTTAGTAATCATGGCTCTATGCCGATCACCATTGACTGTAACGTTCTGGCCATAATCGTTTTTGAAGAAGTACGGACCAATGATTCCACCAGCCCATAAAGCGCACCAAACAGTCAGTTTTTCTGGATGTAACGGTGTTTTGACATACACTTGAGGATTATCTTCACTCTAAATGCGGCAGTTTTGTTTGTTGACGTAGTCAATCAACCAGAAGTGCGCTTCATCGCTAAACAAAATTTGTGCGATACGTATTCAGCACAGAACAATTAATTTTGAAATAAAATTGCACGATTTGCAAGCGTTGTGCAGGAAGTCTATTCATGATGAATTGCCAAACCAAGCTGAGAATAAATCACTTCTCAGCTGTTAAATCGGTCGCCATCTTCAACTGTAATGCCAACTTAAAATTCTATACCTCTAAAAAAACACCCGTTATTTGACGAATCATTTTCCACCACTTTTTTATTCCACAACAATAGTGATTTATTGGTGGATGCGTTAGTGGTTGAATTATAGGGAAACGTTTTGGAACAGATCAGGACGTACACATAAAAAAATGTATATAATTATAGTAAATGTTACTGATACCTAGATTGAAATTTCATATGTTAGCTAAATTAATACACTTTCTTATCATTATCTTTATCAGTTTCGGTTTTTTTAAGGCTCCATTAATTCTTGAATCCGATTAGGACGAAGTACACATACATCAAAAAATGTACTTAAATTAATACCCTATTTTATAATTACCTTTCTCAGTTTCGGCTTTTCTTTTGCCTTCGCTAATTCTTCCTCTAAGTACGTTCTCACACCTATCTTACAATCCATTACACAGGGTGATACAAAATCACTGAGCAAATCCTGTAATTGTATAAAGGAACATTCTCCGTCATCTGCTTTGACAATGCCCTTGTATTCAGGTACGAACGGTCGTAGGACATCATCCATCAGGACCTGCCCAAAAAGTTACGTATAAACTTTCTGAATCAAAATATCTTTTATTGTATGGTCATTCAATTTAAAAAATTAAACGAAAAAATTTTAAATTTCAACATAATAAAGAATAAGCTTTCGTTATGAGCTTAAGACAACTCATATTTTTATTGTTTTAACAATATCAAAAGAGTATTTCTAGCTTAATTACTGAATGGAATTTCATAATTGAAAATTTCATTATAAAATAGCAGAATATAAGTTAATGAAAAATACCATGCGGTCGTTAAGGTGTTAAAAAAAGGCAGCTACAGGGGCTGCCGATAGAAATGGAAACTTTTAGTATTAAAATTTGAAATTTCATAATGTCTGAATTGAAATTATCAACATCAATCTGATTTTCACATCTAATGACACTTCGAGTAACAATTCTAGGCTTCTTGAAGTAACAATTAATATACAGGCACATTATTTATGTGACTTTTATTATAGTATTAATATTTACTACATTAATTTAAATCAACTACATTTAATTCAATATATGTGATTAATTTAAAAAATACTTGTACTTTCAATTATTTCATTGTGCCTAAAAAAGATACAATATGCTAATGGTAACTAAGGTAAGAAATGAAAATGTTTAATTGGAATTTATCCAAGTACAATAAGTCAACTGTATAGCTACAGATATACAGCTATGAGCATGTTGGTGACGCGAACGCAGGGGATTTCACCCATACAAAAAGCGTCTGACGAGCACAGAACTCGGCGCACCATGTCGGTGACGCGATCCCATAACATATTTTCCTACCAAAAAGTGTCCAACGCGGCTAAAGAAACTTTCACTTCAGAAATTCAGAATAACGTCGAAATTGTTGATCTCATTTCATAGAATTTTTCGAGATTATGTAGATAATTTTATATTTCAACTTTTCCATTCTCACTTTACCCTCAATATTTAGCATTTACACTAACACTAACTACAATAATTTATTCGATTATTCTTTTTATAATGTTACGTTTTCTTCCATTTGAATATCTTGTTTCTGTTATTAATTCTCGCTTCATTTTGCTTTTAACTTATTGGAAATTTCATGTATTATTTTTATATATAGAGGTTAAGTAGAGTAGCTTTCACCTAGACTTCGCCTTTATTTTTCATCACTATTTGGCAAAAGAGACAATTCATTATTATTACACATTTAAATAGAAACTAGATGCAACTCACTTTAAAGCATTTTTCTTCTTTGATACAAAGTTTCTTAAGAATTGTGCCTTGGTCAGGACCTGCCTTGAAATTCCCCTGATGGCCAGCCAGTTGAACCCATGGATACCTTTGTTTCTTGTATGTTTGGAAGAATGGTGTCCATTGTACAAAATTTCTTATTTTTCTCCAAGGTGAAGGCTGCAAACAAGATGAATAATGTCAATAATTATTTGATACTGAACAAAATGAGAAGTTTTGTACCCTCATAAGTATTTCTCAATTTGTAAATGAGTAGACTCTTTAATAATTTGGGTTCCCTGAAAATAATTGAACGAAATACTAATATATTTCCAGATATGCGAATAAAGCAACCCTGTCTGATAAAACAATTTATTTATCTGATACTAACGTTATTGGAAAGCCTTCCTTTCTATTGAATATTTGAGCAACATTTAACATGTGTTTATGACGTAATAGTTGAATGAATTGATGACATTTCTAGTGAATTTGATCAGCTTTGTAACACACAAGTTTCCGAATTGTGGGTTCAAATACGTAGTAATATGTAAGAAATGAAATCACTGTTTTCACCGCTCATTTGTTCTTAGTATATCTGAGAAATGTCGATGAGTAAACTTCCTTAGGCAATTTCCTGTCATTATCCAGAATTTCATGAAAGTAATAAACAAGCTGTTAGGAAAAACACCAATAACAGATAAAAAATATTATCTTGTGTTACGAAAAGTGTGAGGTTTATTATTATTATCGATCATTTTATTAGGTTCACTTTAATTAAAAATTGTTTCAGTTAAAATATCATTTAAAAATTCTTACAAGTATGGGATTTATTATTTTTGAATAAAAATGGTCACTTTGCTTGGGGTGCGATTTAATACATTCATCAATTGTACATTAATTATACAGTTTGTGAAGGTATTCTGAAACAACATTTTCCTTGAATATATTAGCATTAAAAATGGGTGTAGCTGAAGATTTTGTAGTTTTTCACAATATTGATGATAATACAAAAAAATAGAATATATTGATTGCAATATGTTTTTTGAAACCAAAATATTGGATAAATTGTATGCATTGAAGAAAATCTGTTATGGCAACCGTATTGATTATGGTTCTTTTCTTGAGAATCTACATGTCTGTCAATATTTCGACTTCAAATTGATATTCTTAGCAATGATACAAATATATAAAAATATAGCTATATATAAATATATATATATATATATATATATATATATATATATATATATATATATATATATATATATATATATATATATAAAGTCTATAAGGTCTATATATGAATATAGTTTCCAGATTCACGAATCTTTCATAGTGGTCAATACTGAGACTCTTAATCGAAATGAAGATAAGACCTAGGGGCGTTTGGAAAAAATATCGAAAATTGATTGTTTGGATTCATGCTACTGACGATTCCTAATAAGGATGAAACAATTGTATGGTATTTTCATTCAACAAGTTCGAAGATTTTTCGGAACGTACTTAATATTCACTCTCGAAAGTCATATGTTGTGTTTTCGTTGACAACATTTGTGTGAATAGCTCCCTGAGAATTTCATTTGAAATATTTCGGTAGTTCGGTTAAGATTATGAACCATATCGATTAATAACTAATATGATTTGATGATATTAATTGTATTAATTATTATTATTAGTATAAATGTATTATATCAATACGTGGTATATGATATATTTTTTAAAAATTAATAAATAATAATGATTAATATTATCATTCTAAATTTCAATATATATAAATAAATAATGCCGAATATATAATTTATTCATTTATCAATGGATAAATATATAAATTATTCATTTATTTATTTCAAAAAATGGATGTTATTTCTAACTTTACTCCTTTATATTACATTACTTAATTGTTTATTATAAAATTTATTTATTTTTGGAGACTATAATTGCTAATAATATCAATTTCACATACCAACATACACATTTATATATATATATATATATATATATATATATATATATATATATATATATATATATATATATATATATATATATATGTATATATCTTGAAACTACTTCCGTCTGTCTCCAATGACTGCCGATATAACGCTATTTTTGTAAATAATGTATGAAACTATGAAATTGATAAAATTATCGGAAAGAATAATTATATTTTCAAGTATAGAGGAAATTGCACTTTGTATTAAAAAAACTCATTTCAAGTATTATCAAATGAAACAGAATGGCATTATCTATTCACGTCAATTGGTTTGTGGCGTAACGCCAATTAACATAGAATTAACATTGTTAAAAAGTATATATATATATATATACATATATATATATATATATATATATATATATATATATATATATATATATATATATATATATATATATATATAACAGTGAACATTTGTCGCAATTGGTAGCAGCTGTTGACACGTTTTTCGCGCTTATTGGCTCTCCTCAGAACGGCGTAGCTAAGTTCAAGTTGTACGAACCTGGAGATGGAAAAACAAGAAAGAAACAGACACTCCACTGAAGGAAGTCGACACATTTCAGGCTACCGCGTTTGTACAACTTCAGGTTAGGTTAGTACAACTTGAACTTGGCGACGCCGTTTTGAGGAGAGCCAATAAGCTTGAAACACGTGTCAACAAGATCGTACCAATTGCGGGATATGCCGACAATGTTCACTTTTGTTTGAAATTTTTTCAGAATGAACTGTATCAAAAGACAAATACGATAACGGAAGAAATCAGAAAACGACGAGCAAAGTTCTATACACATGTCTACAGAATGAAACAGTCCAGAATACCGAAGAAACTACTCGATATAATTATGAATAGTAAATGCGGAACAGAGTGGCTAAAAGAGGTCCAAAAAGATCTGAAACAGATCAATATAAAAAATCTCGAAGATCGCACTGAATGTCGCTATGAAAGTTTGAGCAAAAGTCAAATCGTCAACCTGGAGTAAAATGGACAGATGAACGGAAAAAAGAGCATTCAGAGAGGATGAAGCGTTTTTGGGAGGCAAGAAAGATGAAAAAAAAATAATATATAAAAATAATATATAAATATACTGCCACTTAGTAATCGACATATATTTCTCAACTTTTCTTCTTGAATTAACCCGTGAAAGCTTGGAGTTTTAGGCTTTCATATTTGTAGTAAATTGAGAAATGATCTTTCTGTTTGTATCGTGTTTTGAGTTAAATACCTACTATTTTAATTTTAGAACACTTTCAGATGTATCATACTCTTCTAGCGTTATTGTACATATGTTTCCGTTAATGTTTGGCTTTCTAATTTCGATATTCACATAATAATGAGACAGCGACACAACAAGTTTTTTAAATTGAGTTATCTTCCTGAGGTGATAGGATAAATCCGAAGTGTATATATGAGATATCAACTTATTTATCCAACTTTTTATTACATTGCATGGAGTATTGGTTTGAACTTGAATACAATTTTTTTAATATTGTTGCTGATGAAATACGACTGTGAACATTATAACCCTACATTTACATTAAACATACTCTTGAAGTTACTAGTTTTAACTTCACTTCGAATGTTAGAGAAAAACTATATTGTTTTTGGTATTTTTTAATTATTTGCATACCTCTTTCGATTCAATAACAAGTGTGACTTATTACTCACATTTTCCTCACCAATTTCACCAGAATTTCGATTTTCTTCAGAATGTTCACTTGGTTTTTCATCATCGCAAATTCCAAAAATTTTTTTTACAAAATACATTTGAATTAATACGTGTTTTATAACTCACTACAAAAATTACTAGTAAACGAACGGTATTTGATTGGAAATAAATCAATTAATTTACCTATCTTATTTCCTTTGTCGTTATCCTCCAATTCAACGATAACTAGCTATATTTCTATTGGTAAATAATGAAAATTTATCTTAAGCCACACGAGTCGCTTGCTTTCGTTATGAAATAGAAAACTTTCTATGATCTTTTTCAAAGGAAATATTCTAGCAGAACAGGTAATGTGATTCTTACAATGAATAAATGCAAGAATAGGTAAGTATAGCATATTTAATGAACACTCATTCTTAATTATTTTTAAACGTTGGTCTGCTTATGTCGAAATTTTGGCTGTGAAAACTTCATATATAATTCAAAATGCGAATAAATTCCACAGAAACCATTTTATTCACTCTACCTACATATGTATATATCGTCCTATTAACCCATTTCTCAAGAATGGGTTAGCAGTCAGAAACATGTAAAGTGGAGTATATTTTTCTTTTGACATCTGCCGAATTATTAAAACCATACTTAGTATTAGTACTCCGAGTATTAATCCAGCATTTGATAAAGAAGTAGTACTTCGAAACGTCGTCATGCGTATTTGTATTAAATTATGAGAAAATTCTAAATATTGTTTCATTATAAAATTATACTATCATACTTTTCAATAATATCCTCCCAAGTGTTATGAAAGGTCAATTAACCTTATGTAACAATTAAAATGAAAATTGTATGAGAAACAGTTCATTTAACTCAATTGAATAGACCTAAAAATATTAAAAATAATTAAATAACCTATGCTCAGTCAAGATGTTATTAGGATTCACAATTTTGTTATGAAGTATACTGAAACGTAAAGCAGAATCTTTTTATTTTTTTATCCATGTAAAATAAAATACTACATATAACATTGAGTTATTTGCAGATTACAGTCTGTTCTTCTTATTGATCTCTTAAATTTTAATAAATCTTTTAGTACATAATTAATTGTAAATAATTTATTAGATATATATTATATTATATATAAATAATTTATATATTATACGTAATATAATATATAATACATATAAAATTTACATATAATAATATATTATATGTAAATAATTTACCTAAGTTATTATATATGTGCATTGTTCAGGTTATTCTGGTTTGTAAATGTACCTTCGCGTTTAAATATTTCACCATATTTTGTTTTTATCACTTTGATAACTCCGCTTCTAAATTCAGAACAGCTCAGCTGTTTCGGCATTCTTCACATATACCGAAACTGGAATTTTTTATCCTTTTCAATACAGAAAACGAACGTTCAGCGCAGCAAATGATCACTGCAGTGCAAAGAAAAATACGTAGTGCAATATCTACATGTGGGGAAGTTTTTTTCAAGTTCATATTTTTTATAGATAACCTAAGATAAGCCTCCGACTCATCGTATTTGAATGGGTTGCCAAAAAGTGATATATAGCACACATTTGTCTTGTTGTCCTTCTAACTTCTGCCTCAGACATTGTTCTAATTTAAGTAAAAAGCAGAAATTGGAGATCAAAGTGTCATGACAGCTTGCGGCTCCGTAACTCATTCAACAACTTGTCACAAATTTGCAAAAACAAGAAAGTTGTCAATTTTCCTTCACGACTATCTTCATCACGTTTTTTGAATGAATTCGTTGAGTAATTTCCTTTCACCCTCATCTTGGTAGGAATCGTCAGGACATTCTCTTTAATTTTGCATACAAAAAACCAAAGAGTTGATAAAGTAGAAACGACTTCACCGTTTTAGTCAACGGCTTGCAGAATGAAGAAATATTAAATTGCTTCAAAAATCGCCCTTAATTCGAACAAGATGGCCGTTTCCAAGGAACTCAATTGCTGAGTTAACCCTGCAGCTTCATTTTGCCAGGACATGTTTAGTTGTCAGAGTAATTTTTTATAGATTCAAGGACTGTTATTATTGGATGCCAGTCTTTGTGGAGTAAAAGAAGCATCGTTCCCAGCTGACCATCTTGTCTGGAATAAGAATTTCAAAGTTATATTCTCAGGTGCTGTTTAAAAATCTTGCAGTAACTAGTTTTGTGCCCTCGATGTGGCGAATAGTTTTAACTGATTGTTTATTGTATTACTGTATTGGTAAGTTTAAACCTAGAACCACAATATATGACGCTGAATATATGACGAAATGTGTATTTATATGAAAAATTCAATCCAAATGAAAAATATTATAGGTGAACCTGTCAATTGAGGCGACATAAAAAAGCTGCGAGTGCGGCAAAGAATGTCATTCTGAGCCTTAGCCTCCATGACCATAGGATAAATGCGTCCTTGACTTGTATTATTTGGAGAAGGATTAGTGGTACATAATAATTAACTTGGGTGATCCTATTCACAATCAAAAAAATTCACAGTTGCCACATAAATAAGTTTATCTCATTATTTTCCAACATGAGGTAACCTAATCTGCTTTGTGCACCATCAATTTGACCGTCTGGTAATCGCAGCGAGCCAAAATTTTGTAGAACGATCATTTTGGATTACAAGAACTCCTATTAATTGTATAGACGTGACGTCAATTGAGAACCACTTTAAAGGTAGTTAGTCGTAAATTCTTGGGAGGCAAGTTGTTCACCCTGGGGCCACGAGTTTATAGATTCTCAGCCAAGAAAATAAAGGAGTGTGCGGGTAATAAACAATCGATTACTGATAGTAATAGATGTTTCTGGGATGGAACAGCATGACATTGCATGAGAGAAATATAGAAATATGACGAACAAATGTGAGTGTAATGTAATACCCTGAATATGCGAGTATACCGGATATGTTCTATTGCGAATATAAAGCATTTCACGATATTTGAGATGTATTTTCGTTACTTCTGGAGGAATGTTGAACTGAATAACACAGTTTTTTCATGTAACTATCATAATAACATAATTCTTTTAGGTACTTATGAATACATATGTAGTTAATCTTCATGTTGAATTCTCTTTTACTTTGATCCTTTATATGTATATCGCTTTATTATATATTATGTATAATGAAACAATATTTAGAATTTTCTCATAATTTAATACAAATATGCATGACGACGTTTCGAAGTACTACATCTTGATCAAATACTGAATTGATACCGTTCTTAATTATTAATTAATTTTTGATAATTAATAATTATTATTCATTATTATTGGTTATTATTAATTTTTATGATTTATCATTTTTTTATCATTCAATTAATAATTATTAATTAATTTGTTATTAATTGATACAATTATTGATAATTAATTGGTTATTTTAATTTATTATTTTATTATTGAATTAATAATTATTAATTAATGAATTATTGATTGATATACTCATTAATAATAAATTAATACCGAATTAATCACTATTAATTGAGCATTTGATAAAGAAGAAGTACTTCGAAACGTCGTCATACGTATTTGTATTAAATTGTGAAAAAATTCTAAATATTGTTTCATAACGGATATTAATTTTCTCCAATTATAGGCCTCATCAATCATATTATATTATATATTATATATATATATGTATATATATATATATTATATATATATATATATATATATATATATATATATATATATATATATATATATATATATATATATACCTTCATTAATAATTACATACTCACCCTACCTTATTTATATATTTATTGAAGTTTACTATATGTTTAAGGAAATGAAGGTAGTAGCACTGATGTGCTACTTATTCCTAAGCATAAAACATCTAAATTTGAGCAGACACTCTATTATCAGAGAATTATAAAATATTCAGCCATTTACCCGTCAAATTTGAAATTACTGTAGTGTGGCAGACTACTTTGATAATTCGAATGTAGACAATAATGAATGGATAAATTTTTTTGTATCATATGTTTATTTTTTTACCACTAATGTTCCTGACTTTGTGAAATTGTCTCAAATATTCAATATTTCTGAAAATATTTCAGAAAAATATTTTCTATGCGTGGTTTGTTAAAAACTAATCAAAACAAAATTTCAATGATACATTTCATCTACGAAATATATAAAAACAGAATAAAATTCAACTGAACATTTCATCTCTGAAGGTTATAAAAATTGAATAAATTTAAATAGACAATTTATCTACAAAAGCTATAAATTTAATGAAATTTCAGTAAAAATTTAATCTACAAATTCCATAGAAATAAAATAAAATTTCACTGAATATTTCATCTAAAAAGGCACAAGCTTCTTTTAGTTAAGAAATTGTCATATCCTGATAAGTTCAAAATTCAAATTTGTTAAATAGTCATAAGTCTCTTCTATATATTCAAATTTCAATAGAATTTCATTCTGATACAACCCACTGTTTAATCTTTTATAATTTTCCATTTTTTTCAAAAGTGTTGTAGAAAAAATATTCTACAGTAGCCGCGGCGCCATATTGAAGTGAACATTGACCTGTTCTCTTTTCACACTTTGATGTCTGCAGATGTTACTTTTTCTATCTAGTGTGCTACGCTTCCTATTCAGTGTTGTGCGAAACACTAAATAATTGGCCAGTTGTTTTTTTTTAGTTTATATGAAACCATGTTTCAATATTCAATCAACTTTATATCACATTTTATTTGATTCAGAATATATTCAGAGTCTTTTATATGAAAATATAAAAAGTTATCAAAATCATAACATAACATGACCCCAATAAGTAAAGACAAATTGGGTCATTTTATAAAGAATTAGAATCATAAATTATTAGAGTAAAAGGGTTGGCTTTCTTTAGCATTTTTCGTTAAAAGGTAGGATTAGCCTCTATTAGAACACCATACACCTAATCTAGAAACATCTAGGTACAGCTGGAAACACATTTCGGCCATATTTTTTTTTAGAAATAAAAAATATGGCTGGAAACATAGGTCAGAGAAATAGCATTGACAAACAAGCGTATATAGAAGAGTTGACCATCTGCATTATTTGTACGATAATAATACGAAAACTCGTATAATGAGTTAAGAAATATTAAATTATGACACGCGTTGGAGTTTCGTAGCTACCACAATGTTTTTCTTGATTTTAATTTATGGCTATAAAATATAATTAATAATATATCACCTTAGGGTTAATAATTATGTAAGCTATAACATATAAGATTATAAAATACTCAATTGTATAACTACTCTTATATGAAGAAATAAATGTTTTAATATTCATGATATGATCTAAGATGACTAACATCTAAGAGTCTAAGATGGATTCTAAGACCACATTTCTTCTAGATATAAATTAATAGCTATAAGTAATTGCATTTATATAAAGTCTGATATCTCCTATGTCTAGAAGAATGTATTTTTTCCATACATTTATTTTTGTTAAAGGTAAATGTACATACTATATAAATACTTAGTACTTTTTTAAAATAATCTGAGATCACGAGGGGAAGCAGTCATGCTATTTATTCATTGTCATTCTTTTTTCAATTTGAAATAAACAACATAGTTTTTTTATTAAATTAAATTAAACACTTGGGTTAATGTTTCACGATTATATTTAACATATCAAATAGTCAACATGTTTCGAGCGTAAGTTCATCTTCAAGACTGAAATAGTTTTTTTAATATACTTAATATTTCTTTTCATATGTGAGTCAGATTGAAATTTTCGATATTTTCATCAGAGGTTGGAGTGTTTAATAGCACATGAAACATCTTAAAGGGATGTAAAACCTTAAACACAAGGTCTGGCGTTAAAGGAGCAGCACATTGCTAGGAATTCTTTCCCAACGTTGGATCAATGTGATGAGTTCAAACAAACATGATTCTATGAATATTCTACTAACTACATGAAGTTTAGAAAATACTCAAATAATTTAAACATTCTTATAGAAAACCTATTTATTCTAAGTAAATAAAACAAATGTATTCATTTTGAATCTATGGAACCTTTTATTATATTCAATATTATAAGTAACGTATTAGTTGAAAATTGGTGAAATATATATTCCATTGATTATAGTTGAAGTTATAGTTATTGATAATATTATCTAACTCTATATAATTAGTTGATAGGTCTCCTCACAACTACGTGTGAGGAGAAATGGGGAAATTACTGGTGTTGTCAGGAATTTAGAAACAATAGACATATTTTACAATGCGTCACTTAGCAGCTCCTCCTTTGATTGTATTATAATTAAACAAAAAATATTCGGAATTCATAATGAAAATGAGTAATCAGTAAATGTATTTGACGACACGCTAGATAGATAGCAAGTTTAACTATTCAGTAATGCTCGATTACGAGCAGAATAGCGAGTAAATGGTTGACTATATTGTCATTTCAATATTAAATAGGGTGATCACTGATCATGCGACAAAATTTCAAGAGATTATATTTTGAACTTACATAATGAGTTTTTTGTTTTGATAATCTCGTCGTTTTAAAAACAAAGTTTTTTTTTCAATTCAGTGGACCTACACTTTAACGCCGGTTCCGAACGGCCATTGGGCTTGTAATCAATGTACATTACCCAGCATATATCATTCATTAAACAACTCAAATCAGGACAAAAACAAACATCCATGCCTTCAGCGGGGCTCGAACCCGATTTCTACCGCACCATAGTCGGGTGTTCTACCGACTAAGCCACGGAGACAGGCAAAAACAATTTTAAAAAGACGAGAACAAATTGGGGGACATTCAAGTTTTATACAAGGAAGGGTAGAGGATGGAACACTTAAACTTTTTTATACTGGAAGTATAGCAGTTGAAGGTAATGTAAATTACCTCACGTAAAATTCAAACACTTGTTATGATGAGAATATTTCATCATATATTACAGCTTTACCGTCCTCTGTGAGTTTTATATGTAAAGACTACCTGCCCTTTTTTATCCATATCTGCCCTTATCTGATAGGGTAAGAGATCTTGGTATACTCTTCGATCAGAAACTTTCCTTATCACCCAACATATTTCATCTTCCTTGAAAATATATGGATTATAAGCAATGGCAAATATATCAATAATTTCTCAACATTTATAAGAATATATAATGCCCTAATCCGTAGCAAGTTGGAGTATGCCAACATGATCTGGCATTCTATTTATGAAGGGTGTTTTTCTAGAGGTATAGAACTTTAAACTGCAATAAAACAACGATAGATCATTCGATCGACAAAAATTTTTTTTCATCGCAATTTCATTGCAAGCTTAGAGTACTACGTTTTAGAAGACACGCTCGTACCTCAGATTCTGTAGGATGTACCGTTGTTAATTAGAAATGTGCCGGCAATATTTAGTATTCACTCTTTGAATTTGCATTAACAACAATGTTATAATAACATTGATAGATAAATCTCCGATAGATCTCAATTATTTTCTAGATATTATCTAGATCATCTGTGTGATTGAAAGACATTGGCATTCAACTACTGTATGCTTACAATGCTACAACTTTTTTTTTACCTGAACTATATTTAGACACAAAGCAGTTCTCAAACTTTGTCCAAAATTTAGAGTATTTCTATAACAGCCAATGAATGAAACCTAGAAACGTTTGAAAGTTTTTATTCTCATTTCTTTATTTTGATGAGAACAAAGAAAGTTGTTTATCTACTACAATTTATGTCAATTGATCAGGTCGAAGATGAATGAGAAACCAAAAAACCAAATATTCATAACATCAGGAAAAACTAACTAGGTATGGAAACCTGTTGTGAAGGTAATTTCTGAATGTTATACAAATGATGATTTTTTTGGTCAGCAATCATTTCTTTGTAAATTTTACGACCTCTAAATTTCCATCAAGCTTGATTTCTCGAAGGTCGGAAATCATTAAGCCACAATTTAGTTCAATTACTTGGAAGTGAATGAACTAATGAATCGGGTCCGTCTATCGGATTAACTGATAGTATTTGGGTTAGATTCTTCTGAAGAAAACTGAAATAGTTTATCAAAATGTTTTATGTTAATGAGTTAATCATAAAATATTGATTTAAAATATATATATATATATATATATATATATATATATATATATATATATATATATATATATATATATATATATATCTATATATTATATTTTATTTTCAATGTTTTTAGCAATAACAGGCTTATTTTAATGTTAAAAACTATATATTCCTCGACGTTTCGTTGTATATCACAACTTTGTGAAAACTAATATTATTTATTAGTATATAAGCCTGTTATTGTTAGCCGCGGTTTATTGTTAACTACACTGAAAATAAACTACCTTAAACAGGCAATAAATCAATTTGAATATATATATATATATATATATATATATATATATATATATATATATATATATATATATATATATATTTACAATGGTTATCGACGGTCATTCAAGAATATGGGAAAAAGGAAAACAAGAACGGAAAATTCTTAAAAAGATTTACGCGCCAATTAATAGAAATATTTGGATGAAAAGACCGCAGAATGAACTTTATCAAAAGACAAACACGATAACGGAAGAAATGAGAAAACGACGATCAAAGTTATATGTGCATATCTACAGAATGAAACAGTCCAGAATACCGAAAAAACTACTCGATATAATTAAAAGGAGTAAATGCAGAACAGAGTGGCTAAAAGAAGTCCTAAAAGATCTACAACAGATCAATATGAAAAATCTCGAATATGGCACTGAGTGTCGCTATAAAATCGCACAAGTGAAGTTTGGGTAAAAATCAACGCTCTAACCTGGAATAAAGTGGACAGATGAACGGAAGAAGAAGCATTCCGAATGGATGAAGCGTTTATGGAAGGCAAAAATGTTAAAGCAATAGTTTTAAGAATCGCGAATTGTTCATATTGAAAATGTTCAATCGCTCTCTCATGGGAACAATCGCAATAATAAAAATAATATTTCTACATTTATGGTGTTATTGCTCCTTTTTAAAATATTTTTCAATTTGTTTAGTTAAAGAGTTTTCAATTGAAAAAAGCTGAAATTGTTAAATTTAAAAAAACTTCACACTTCACACATATTTACGAATTTGTAAGGCTATAGCTCTGGATAGGGACATTGAAGCTAGATCAATCGCTACAATTAGTCAACATTCATCACTGTAAAAACATTAAAAACAATACAAATTAAATCAATCGCATTGCATGTTTTACATTATCTTAATACATAAGTGATAATACATAATTCATATAAAATAGTAGCTAAGTGGTTCTTAATTCTGATTTACAATATCCAAAACGGTACAAATATATCTTCATCTACTCAAACGGTGGAAAAATATTGGAAAACAAAAGGAAACCACATAAGTAATTTAACGTCCGATAAAAGGTTGTGGGCAGAAAATCCGGTAAACGATCGAACTCAAATATCACAGAAAAATTCAACCACATGGAATTGTTTGTAGGTATACTTGCAATTCCAATTATATACCGCACAAAAAAATCCGCTTTTCCCAAAATTAGTAATGGTAATAGAGTTAAGCAATAGACCTCATAAGTAACACACCATAAAACCATTAAGAATTCTCAAAAGTTAACTGAGATAACAATACTTAGATTTCTCTAAACGATATAAAACTGGCAATATCTAACAATCTGGTCACCCACCTGTGTTAAACAACTGAAACACAAAATCTCACTCGATTAAAGATATCCAAATATATCCTCATGAACACAAAATGTTTTACCACTATTGCATTCGTCTATTACAGGGGTTCCCAAACTTATTCTGTCTACTGCCCACTTTGAGAATAAATTATATTTTAGCGCCCCTATTTTTCCATCTAATTTAAAACCACTATAACTTCAAATTAAATTAATCAATTATCCTGAGCTATATTAGCGAAGATGAAACATTCATTCTAAACGAGACTTTTACTATAACTCGCAAGAGTTAACTTGAGACCTCAGCGCAGTAGGTAGTACCACGACCACCTTTAATACAGGCCATGAAATACACATGTGTTAAAACAAGATAGTGGTCCAACCCTCCCGCCTTCAGTTGGGCAGGTATACTAATGCAAATAGGACGCTTCCCAAAACTTTCGCAGTTTGAAGTTAAATAATTTGAGCTTTTGGTATAAATTCTATATTTTTCAATTGTGTACAGTGTAATACAAGTGTTGATGTTGATAATTTGTTGAAACCTCAACATCAAACTATAAAAACTAAGTGTTTAGTTTGTTTACAAATTTCAGTGAAACGAAATCAATTTTGTGTTGTTGGAGACTTTCGTTGTTTGAAGTTGAATATTTTACGATTTCAGTTTTAATCCTCTATTCATCAATTTTCTATAGTGTTATTTAGGTGCTAGTGTTGGTTAGGCAACTTTTTATGTAAATATATCCCACTGACTAATAGAAGTATTTTTTACGCAGTGGGGCTTTATCGAAAACATCGTTGTTTTCTTGAAATAATAAATGTTTTACATTTGTCTGTTACAGAAATATGTGCTCATAATACCCAATATAATATTCTATATGTTATAAATACGAAAAATATTTCTTATTCGTTCGCAATATACAAAAAGAGTTGAAATAATGCTCGAAACTTTGGGAACAAGCGACTAGCGGAGTAGACCACTAACTCAACTTTGGAACGCCGAGCGACTGCGCTCTTCATGGCCTGTATTAAAGGTGGTCGTGGTAGTACACAACGGCGCTCAGGTCTCAAGTTAACGCTTACGGGCTACACCTGCCAATGAGAATGATTATTGAAACGCAACTTTAACTTTATAGTATTCAGACAGAGTATCTTTTATTTGAAATATAACAAACATAATTGATTCTTATATAAAAACTAATGTGAAGGATGACTCTGATGATGTTTAATAAGTTTGTTGATATCAGGCTCCAATTTACTGAAGAACAGCCGCAAATCGCCACATGACAAACATGCATAAACTCGTTTATTTCATTCGACGCTCAATCGTATTCAACAAGTAAGAGCAAGTATTCTATGAACAAGCCGATTGATACAGGAATGCACAACTCGGGTTATTCAACAAAAACTTGTTGAAACATGATTGCCCACAGTCTATTATCTACGGAAATTAGCTATCTACCAAGGAATACTAATAACTATTAAAATGCGAAAGTGTATCTATTGCCTTTTTATTTGTTCGTTTGTGTCTACTTTCATTTCGAAACGGAGCAACCGATGGACATGATTTTTCTTTTATATATTGAATTACAACAGGACATATACATGAACTACGCGGAGAGAAATATCAAACCGCATTTGAGCAATCTTATAATTGATATTAGTTGATGTTCACAAGTTGTAGTCGAGAGCTCAGTCGGTGTCTAAGAGTCTCCTCCTAGCTAGATCAAATTACAAATCGCCCCCCAAGCCTCTACACAACGCAACATTTTTTTCTGGGTCTCTTACCGCCCCCTTTTAAGCCTGCAGCGCTCACAAGGGGGCGTTATCGACCACTTTGGGAAAGGCTGGTCTATTGGATATACGAGTGCATAAAAGCACTCAAAGCAAAGTCAAAAACATGAAATTATATCATATCCAGGATTAGAAAATTCCCAGGTCTCCAGTGTTTCCATCTAATTCTTCTGAGTCTACTGGGTATCTGTTCTACTGGGTAAAGTACAGTTAATTTGAAAAGAATTAATAATAATAAATAATAAATAAATTAATAATAAATGAAAAGGGAGCTCAGTATGTTCGAGAGGTTAAACTGAGTGTTCAATGATTTTCCCATATACTTAATACTGAATACTTGATTGAAGTGTTTTGCTAACAACTCATTATCTCCTTAGTGTATGAATTTGAATTTCAGACTTTCAAATTTACAACCGAAGACGTTGATATTTTTACCGAAACAATTCATCGAACTATTATTGTTTTTTATATTATTTGTGTAAATTATTAATACTGTGTTTCATTCCTCAAACAAGCTATCAATTATTTCTACCGACTAATAACCCATCATTCCAATAGTGAATAGTGAACACAAGAATATTGTTTGTATTTCATTATGAATTTAACGTGCTATTTAAAGATCTTCTCTGACCTCATGACATATAATCAAAATATTTCCAATTATACATCCATTATACAATATGTATTAGAGTTAAAGATTTGGAATATGTTTTGATTGAAAATGATTGAGGAAAATCTCAATGAACTCGTGGTTGAAATTTGAATGAATATTGGGCCAACGATTTTCAACAGTAGTATTATCCTTTATTTATTTATTTAGTATTTACATTTATTTATTCATTTAGTAGTATAACATAAATAAATAAAATACATCTCTGTTTTGGAAAAACGAAGGAATAAGACTTAGATCAATGCTCACGATTTTCGTGAACAAGCGAAATTTGATATCGGCACATTGATATTAAATGAATATGAAACTGTGGAATTATTTCACATGGAAAATAAATTGATTTTGTACTGAAATGTTTCAAGGTCAAAATGTAATACAAATAATATTGAGTCAAAAAATTAAAAGCAAAACAACAAATCGAAAAACTTTGGTGTAGGCTGTCCTGTTGAACATTGTTAATGAATGATAATTGATCATTTTCCTACTGGGTCAATTAAATTGATATTAAATCGTTGATTGCTTTTGATGAGAACAACTGTGTTATGTGGTAACGAAAATTTCAAGTTTCTCGTTTTCATTATATTTGAATGAAAGCTCTTGGTCTAGTTTCAAAAATGAAATTGATTTCTTCACCCCATTCTCAAATATAAAGATTTAGCTCAAAAGTTTCGAATTTTTTGTTAAATTCCACTTTTGAAAATGGCGAAAAACCCCGAAACAATTGTCAAGCAATTGATATAATTTTGTGCTTTCAAGCCGAGGCTTTTCTATTCAATATAACGGATGATTTTTCAAGAGTTAAGTTTTTCAGGTTGGCGGCACTGGTTGGTAATGACATCCAAACGTCATCTGTCAGAGTGAAAAGTTTTCAGTATCCTCTACCATTTCATCATGAAAAGACTTACAAACGAGCAACGATTGCAAATTGTTGAAATTTACTATCAAAATTCGTGCTCTGTGAAAATGTGTATCGTTTGTTACGACCATATTATGGTTGTCATAATAGACCTGGTGAATCAACAATTCGTGCTGTTATCACCAAATTTCGCACCAAGTTTACTTTGTTGGACGTTAAACCATTGTCTCGCATGTGTACAGTGCGTACTGAAGAGAATATAGCAGCCGTAGTGTACAGTGTTAATGAAGATCGTGAAAAGTCAATCCGTCGCCGTTCTCAGCAATTGGGCATGTGTTACTCAACCACATGGAAAATTTTATGTGTTGATTTGGGTTTGAAAGCCTATAAAATTCAACTTCTGACAGAATTGAAGCGGAATGACTTACCACAACGTCTAATTTTTGGTGAATGGGGCGTAGAACAGCTTAATGAAAATGTACCGCTGTTTTCCGATAAAACAGCGGAATGAGCAGCGTGAAACAATCGACATGTTGAAGGATGAATTTGGTGAGCAGCTTATCTCTCGAAATGGCCTTGTGAATTTGTCGCCAAGATCATGCGATTTGACGCATTCTGGATTATTTCTTGTGGTGTTATGTAAAGTCGTTAGTGTATGTGGACCATCCGAACACGATTGAAGCCTTAGAGGATAACATAACACGCGTAATTCGTGGGATACCGGCCGAAATGCTCGAAAAAGTGACGCAAAATTGGACCTTCCGAATAGACCATTTGATAGGGAGCGGCAGACAACTTTTACATGAAGTTATCTGTAAAATGTAATTGGCAAAGGCCAAGTTATCAATTCCGATGAAAATTTTAAATATATGATGCAAATTGAGTGTTTTATTCGATTGGAAAAAAACTACGCTTAAAAAATCACCCATTTTGGCCATCACCAAGAGATCAGCGACTATAATTTCGTGAAATACCACAATTATTTTGCAGATTACACTAAGTTTCCTCAATAGTTCAATACTGAATATTGAGTGTATTAATTTGACGAAAATACTGCGTTTGCAGTACAAAAGAATATATTTCAACATAATGTAATGGACAATGGAAACTGTTAACATTTTATTTACAATAATGTAATGAATTTTCACCAAGTACGATCAATTATTCAGAAACAATAATTATAAACTATTGAATAAATCAGTCTTATTTCGAAATATACACTATTCAATTGCAATTTTTGTAAATATTGAATGCAATTCAAGAATATCACTATTAGTGATATTCGAAGAAATGCCAATAACAAAATCAATTCAATCACTCTATATAGCATGAGACCTCCATAAACTGGAAGCTCAAGTATTGATCAATTATTTAGTATCAATTATTATATACAGTATTATATATAAGTACTTAATTAATGCAATATTATTTTGTAATGTACATTATTCATTGCTGATCCTTGCAGATATTGAATGCAATTGAAAAATGTCACTATTAGTGTTTAAAACAATCGCATGGGTATGTAACATTCAGAAAGCTCTGAAAATGATAATGAATTTCAAAGTTTTACTCTTTGTGTTGAATAGGTTCACATACATGATAATTTTTTATCTATTTCTGTTTCTTGAAAACCAGAGTGTCTTTGTGTTTCGAGTTAAAACAATCAGGTTAGTATACACAGCATAAATATTAACTTAATCCAAAATTATCAAGCCGAATCCTGAATTTTAACGTTGGATAGTTTGAAACATTCCAACAATTGATTCTTTTAAATGCTAACCTTTGTTTCTGGAACGTCAGAGTCCCATTCAGAGCTGAGATCATCACTGGAGGCTTCGCCATAGTCCAAGATCATTGGAACTTCTAACAAGCTGCTCTGGTACTGATCATATCCTGAACAAGTCGATACCCTCCTGGATCCAGGACTGCCCCTCCGACGGGCTCTTGGCGACCAGTCGAAGGGGCTGGATGGACTAGGGGACCTAGGGCTTGGTGAACTCGAAGGATTTCTATCCGTCTTGGCCCGATTTTCTGCAAAGGAGGCACCGATATGTTGATGGTGACTCACTTGATAAATTCAAGAAAGAAGATGTCGTTCTGATCTTACAATCATTCTAGAGTCATTCGCAGAAAGTGAAATATTGACGTAATTTTTATAGAAGCGTAATATATTGGAAATTGAAAACAGTGTATACTTAATCTTAATTATGAGTGAATTGATTGATTAAAATTGAATTAAATTAAATTGATACAAGTTTATTTAACAAGATGATTTATTATCGCCAAGGGCTTCTATGAATTAATAAATCTCTTTGTTTGAATTATTCGTTCGGTTATCCAAATCATAAACGCCAAGTAATCAATTGCTCTCGAAGAGAAATTTTAAAAATTACAGATAAGAGAAATTTTATATTTGTAGTAATTTCACATTTTTCATTAGAAATTCCAGATTTCGAAGTAGTTGGCCCTGACAAGAGAAAGGTCATGATAATTTGGCCAATAATCCAGTCTGGCTATTCAACATAAATAATTGATTCCGTATAATTTACTATCGAATAATTCGAATATTATTTTTATTTGAGTTAGGATACTAACACTTGTATCAATATATTTGGATATATCACCATATTCAGTTCATTTTGTAGAAAAATAACGGAACAACTACTTAGGTATATCAATATTCTTAATTATTGTATATATATATATATATATATATATATATATATATATATATATATATATATATATATATATATATATATATATATATATATATATATATATATATATATATATATATATATATATATATATATATATATATATATATATATATATATATATATATATATATATATATATATATATATATATATATATATATATATATATATATATATATATATATATATATATATATATATATATATATATATATATACTATAACTATATGTATAGTGTCACGTGGGGCAACAAGTGTGCACACGGGAAATATCTCAAAAACCGTATATTACTACGAAATGTCCACACTCCTCCTCAATGCCCTACACAACGCCATATATATTATATAGTACACGCGTGTCGCTGCCCGCTGACGCGCTATTCAGTTTTCGCAGGTAAGTATCGTTTTTTGTTCGAATTATTACGATTTTTGTTTAAAATTAGGCATTCGTTCTTTCTTTGCATATCACATGTTATGAAATTATGATATATATCATCGAACACTATATATAATATAATTTAAAGCGTGTTTAATATTTTAGTGTTGACGATTATATAGTATTGGTTAGTTCTGATTGAATTTTATATTGTTGGTTTGGGGTAAGTGTACGCATATGAATGTCGGGTAAGTATGCGTATGCGCACTTACCCGATTTTACCCCGCATGGTTTTTTTTACATATGTTTCTGTAAGCAATCAGGTGCAACCAAAGCATATGTAACAAACAGTAGCCTCATACCAGATTATCATCAGATAATCAGATTATCATGCTGTGCCAGTGCCAAGCACTGTAACATCTGCTTCCGTCGTTTCAGATTTGCAAGACAGGGCCCCTGTGTCCAGATCAACCTCACCTAGATTTTTATCTCAAGATGATTTGGTTAGCCCTACTGTACCAGAATCACTAGCAATCGTAACTGTGGACAAAAGTGCACTCGCAAATATGAGCGTACGTTCGACTAGCAAGGAATACATACCACTGTCATCCATTCAAGAATTGTCCAAAGCTAAGACACAAAATCGGCGTAAAAGAGGCAAAAAGGCAATCATTGCAACTGAAAGTCCTTATAAATTAGAATTGGAAGAGAAAAAAGAGGAAGAGGCATTAGCTAAGAAGAAGATAAGACTAGACCTGAAAGAAAGACTGAAATCTGAAATGACTAGTAAAAAGTATACGAAGGCTATTAAGAAAAAGACTGATACAGTTATAGACAATAAAGAAATTGATGAGCAGGAATACTTTAGTCCTCTGCGTGGAGAAATATATATATATATATCCACCGGATGAAGACTGTATCCAATGCAGCGTCTGTAAGAGCTGGTGGCATGAACAATGCAGTAACCTTGATAAGGGAATATTTCTTTGTGATAATTGTGCTAAAGAGTAGCATCATTTTATTCTCTAATTTAATAGGATATAAAATACTGATAACACTGATTTATTATAGGTTAAAGACGTTGAATTTCTAGTTTACTGTATGAGCCTGACACCAATTTCTGTACTTTATAATGTTGCGTACACTTACCCGCATATATGCGCACAGTTACCCCTATAGTTGGGTAGGTGTGCGCATTTGGATTATTTTGATTCTGTTGATTTCCAAAGAATTTTTGCCATTGATAAATATTTCTTTCGTGTTTAAGTTGTTCATTATTAAATATTTCAACTAATAAACCTTGATTCGTTTCTTTCAACTTCACATTTATTTTCATGTGACAGTTCAAACCTTAAGTGCACACACTTGCCCCACACGACTCTACTAGAACATTTTTTCTATAATTTTTTACGAATTATTCGAAAGAATTTTATAGCAGAGCTGGCTATATGAATCATGTACAACGCGATGCCTCTATTACTTCAAGGGATAATTTTTGGAGAATATTTAAATCGATGTCTACATTTGTTCTAAACGAAGCCAGTTACTGTTGCGTACTACAAGGTACTCTTCATCAACTGCGCCACCATCTAACAAACGAAAGGCATCGACTTCAATTCTCAAAAATCCTTTCATGAATCAGAACACCGAAATAGATTGGAATGCCGTATTTATATATAATGCATAGATTATTATGTATCTCCAACCTTAAGAATCAATAGAAAAACATGAATACATCGAACACTGAATGTTTCACACGTCCTTATCAATTCAGATACACTACAAATTTTACAACGACGTTTTTTGACACATTCATCGAATTTGATGAACTAATGCCATCTAGGTTGCGCTAGTAGAAACGCTCGGTTATCTCTGTCTACATGTTGCCACTAAAGGGCTACTTAAACATCAAGGAATAGATTTTCACGCGTCATTTGAATACAGGAAAATTAATTCATATAGTTATAGTGCTCATATCACCGCACTTGTAAATACACAATATTAAAAGTATACTAAAACTTTCATTCGATAATTTTTTACGAATTATTCAAAAGAATATTATAGCAGAGCTGGCTATGTGAAACATGTACACTGTGATGTCTCCATTATTCTTCTAGGGATAATTGTTACATAAAAGTCAAAGTTCAATATTCTTAATAGAATTGGCCGACAAAAAAAATTAAAATGAAAATGAAGCACCACCTATGTCTATGTCTACGAAGGAAAAGACATAATATACTGTATTTTTCGTGATAAAACTTCGATTACATATCATCAGAAGCTAAGTTGCCTTTGGTTTAATTGACTTTGAAATCGTTACAAAGAGGACAAAAGCGATGGACTTTATACGTCATTTCATGTGAAATTCATTCGTCCCCATATTCTATTCTCAAATGAGGTTATCACATTTCTCATAATTTTATGACGCGAATCGCAGTAATTATGTTAAAAAATAAGCAGTGGCGTAACTTTTATAACCTAATAACATTTTTCAACACACATAAATTAATCATCCTATTTGAAATTTGTATCAGCTGGGAAACCAGAAAACATGTAGAAAAAATAATTTATATAAATTAACATTGCCCAATAAGATTAATCTTTTCTGGGCTATCTGTAAGGGGCATGTTTGCTCAACCTGGACTCGATCATTGTGGCTCATGATTTCACACAGAGGAAACATTACGTAATATTTATTTACTGTAGCTTGTTTCCAACCGATTATTTCCTGTTCTCATTTTTCATTGTTATAGAAAATGTAATTTCTATTACATTTCAATCCAATATAAACTTAAATTCAAACACTTAAACTTATGATTTACACTTTATTCACTACATAGCATGACGGGTTTCGTCGTTACAAAGTATTTCTTCAGATGCTTACAGAATAATCTGAAGAAATCGTTTGTAACGACAAAACGCGTCATGCTAAGTAGTCAATAAAGTGTAAATCATAAGTTCACGTGTTCGAATTTAGGTTTATATTCAATTATAATGGATTTACATCAAGTAAACGCCAACACTATTAAACATTTCAATCCGATGAAATTTCCAATATTTCTTTTCATTTTCAAATTTAATCTGGCTTATAGATATAGCAAACGTTTCTGCACACACACTCTCTTTCAAACATATTTTATATTTTATTTGATATTCAAAACGTGAAAATTTTTCAAAATTTGTGTTTTAATTATACTGAACGTGACCAGACGTCTCATTTTTCGGTCGTGTTCCTTTATCCCTGAAGATAATGCCTGACGCAAAAATTTTCAGTTTTTCAAAATCTGAAAATTTTGTCGAATGTACCACTTTTCCAGCATTGACAAATGTCTCCAATTATCAACAACTTTTTTCGAAATCGGGCATCAGAATTGTAGCTTTTTGACATGCAAGTTTTTACCTAACTGTATTAAAAGTTTGTCTTCAGCTATTGAGAGTGAACCTTCACTGGCAATTGAATTACAATAGAAATCAGTCAACTAAAAGACAATTTGACTAAGATACAGAGACATTTCAATTATTCTCTTACTTTTTCAGTTCGTAGTTTATTGGCGGAATCGACAATGGTACTGGTAATTTGTGAAAAATACGGCTACTGAATATTATCAAACAAGCTGCGAGTATGGACAGACTTGTTTAGAAAGCATTAGACCAGTATTTCCCCCCCTTTTTTGAGCCATACTCCACCTTAGCATTTGTGAAATTCTTATTTCCCCCAGAAAAAGGTGGAAAAGTTGAACTTAGGAAGTGTTAAACTTGTGTCCAGTACATTTTCGAATTCCCCCCCTAACTATCAAATTGCCCCCCTGTGGGGCGTGGGCCACACGTTAAGAAACACAGCATTAGACATTTCAACTGAATGGGATATATTGATTGTAATAACACATGGAAATAATTGACAAATCTCCTTTAATTTGTAACTTTAATACGATGTAAAAAAACAAGCGAAAAGAATGATTGAAAAGTTTATACGAAAGCTCGCATTGTGGAATAATGAAAGAGACGTCTGAAAAAACCCTGTTACATATTTTACTTCTGAGAGCGGTATTGATAATTAAATTGAATATAAAAAAAGTGACAGGAATTTTATTCTCATAAATGCAAAAATGACTAAGTACTTCGAACTTATAATAATCAACCCTTCTTAACGAAGAACATTAAAAGTGTTAGAAGTAGTCAAGAATATAAGGTTCACAAAGTCCTGTTTCGGGCCAAAAAAAAAAAAAATGGTCAAGTTAGCTATACCCAATATCAAAATTGACAATTACTAACTTGGGTAGGTCAACTTAGTCCATAGGTCGACTTAATATTGAAGTGATGATTTTGAATGAATTGATATAGTGAAACGTATAATGAATGAAGTGATATAATCTTCTGTCAAAATTTATGAATATGGAGTACTATCCATCCATTACTTTCTATTTTACTTATTCGTCTATTCATATACATAAAGATCTCTTTTTCAACTCAAAATGAAATTATGACCTAAACTGATTCTGTAACTTTCTGTAACAACCTCGTCAGAATATTAGCAATCTGATATATGTATTGTTGCACAAGCTGATTCCATATATCAAACCTTCAAATATGATATCCAAGTGGAGATATAACAATTTATGTAGTTGCTCGCATTGTTGAAATTGTTGACTGCACAATTGTTAAATTGAATCAGTGAACAAATGAACTGAATCGAAATTGTTCATTGTTGACTGATATGCACACATACAGACAAACAAGAAAGAAGTCTACTGCAAATCATCCAAACAGCAGAACTTGATGAAAAAAATGTTTCAGACTGGGAAGTTATAGGCTCTTCAAGTTAGTTTAGCATTAGAACTCTCTCTTCGTAAAAATCTACAACCATCCATTAATTTTATCTATGCAATTGATTTTCAAAAGAATCATTGCAAATCGAATTGATCACATTCGTATACAACGTCAGTTCAAAAGAAAAGTTTAATTTTCAATTTTCGTAGGCTGCGCACATTAGATTATCGAATTTTTTTTTGTTATGTTGGTACACATACGTTTCTCGTATGTTGATATTATTATACATTTTGGATTAGTAGTTTGTTTTTGACAACTGAAAAAATTGGTACCTTTTTTGCGTTCTTCGATTTTTTACTTTCGAAAAAATAGATTAAAGAATCTGTATTAAATTTTGCGTTAAAAATGGAATTAAGTGCTCAAACGCACTTAAAATGTTGACTGTGGCATTCGGAGAGTCTACTTTGTCCCAAAAAAGTGTTTATTAGTGGAACAAGTGCTTTACAAAAGGTCAAGAAGATGTTGATGAGGATGAGCGTCCTGGAGTTCTCCTGGAGTAACACGTCGTGCGGTTAATAAGAATTACTACAAGGAACTTTTGCAACGTTTGCGTGAAGCAATACAGCTCAAACGATTTTTGGCCAAAAACCACACCGTAATCATGTCTCCACCGTATTCACCAGATTTGGCTACCTGCGCCTTTTTCCTATTCCCAAAACAGAAGAGACTAATGAAAGGAAAGCGTTTTGCCACAATTGAAGAGATAAAGTCGGAATCAAAAATCGGGTTGATGCCATACCGAAAAGTGCATTGCATAAACAAACTTTTTTGAACAAACCAACCTGTGTAAACATCAAATATAGGGTGTGTCAAAAAGAGACTGTAGTCTTTTTTACGATCAACGCCAAGTGTTCTGCGCTTGTTGAAGCTATTGTTCAACTAGGCGATTAATTAACTTACGCTCTTCAAAAGCTCAGACAAATATGATGAAATCTATAATTTTCAATTTTGCTTCGAATCTACGATAATAAAACTTTATATATAAATATATATATATATATATATATATATATATATATATATATATATATATATATATATATATATATATATATATATATATATATATATATATAAAAATAAGTTTTCTTTAAAATTTTTGGAAAAAAGCGTTATAACTATTTACATCCTTTTCATATTCTCTCTAAAAAAATTAATAATACCTCTAACACATTCTGTTTCATCCAGTTATTCCATAATTAACTGAAGTGCAATTTCTCAATATCTGACTTTTATGTCAATGCTTTTGTGTCAAATGCTTTTTCTTCGAAACTTTTTCTGCTTGTTGTAGGATTATTTCAAGAATCATATATTTTTGTCACGCCACAAACTTCACGAACTCCAATTCTCTTTATTTAGCTGTATTTCTGCTTACGTATTTTTTATAAAATTTTCAACTGAATTTTACGAAAATTCAATATCTCTTGTATTTCAGAATTAATCAATGAAATTTGTCAGATTTTTTGAGACTTTCAATATTATATTTCTTCTCAATAATATTTTCATACTAGTTTATTTTGTTGCGAAACCTCGAAAACTGCTAACGTCAACTCTGCCGTATTAGGAAACACAATCAGGTATTGATACAAAGTGAAATTGATGACATTCATATTTGCATTGAATATGAAACTAAAACAATAATAATAAATTGACATTATGCGGTATTACACATTAACCTAACGATCAGCTAGTCAAGGTGAGACATTAAACCAAGCCACCGATGCGTGGACTTCAAATTATTATTTATTAAACGAATGAGCAATTATACATTAAACGCGATGAAATTTTGCGAACATGTGACAATGACGATTGCCAAATAAAATCTATTATTCACGTGGTCCAGTTATTACTTTTTTTATGAAGTCAATGCCGACGTAATAGTAATACAAATATCTACGAAGAATCCTGTTAGTTAATTGCGTTTGGTACTGTATTTTATGTGTCGACGTTTCTTTACTATTTTTTATACATCTGTAGAAAGTCAAGTACGTACTGGGATATAATAAATTCACCTCCAAGAGCTCCAATTCTTTGAAAGCTTTCTCAAAACGTTAACAAAATAGGAAGATAGATGATTCACAATAATTTCTACAAAGTTTTACGTATTGCAATATTTATTGATTAAACATCTACCTACTACTTATGTGATACTAAATCAACTGGGAAATAATAAAATAAAAATGGATAAAAAATAACGAAATCAGGTCTTACCATGTTAGTATCAGTAAGGCGCATTGTTCATAGAACAATATCGTAACGTCGTTGGCTAATCAGTGGAGGGCGCACAGAAAAAATGCATAATATTTAATACCGTAACATACTTGTAGTAACATCACGGTGTTCATTAGGTGGACAGTATTTTTCTTTTATTAATTTTAGGCTATGGCATATCTTTCGACATTTGCGCTCGAAGTGTTCGACATGAACACTTAAAAATTCCATTTCAATTAAAAGATAACCTGAATGATGACGAGTAGGATAAACAAGGACACGATACGCTAACGGACTGATCAAAGCGATTTTTTTTTCATACACATACAGGAAAAGTCAAGGATTAACATGGGTATATTACATATAGTATAGAGAACAGAGAAAGTTCGACAGATAACCTAACCCTCAAAAAATTTCCATTTAAATGCATAGTCGAAGTCTAAATGTAAAAATAAGTATATTTCGTAGTAAACAGAGATATTATTTATACTGAGGGCCATATTCAGGTTAAAGGGTTGAAGAATTTTTGAAATATCATATATAGCCTTAACTAATTTTTTGCGATCCTGGTGATTATTGGTACACTGTAATAATATATGATTTATGGAGCCTCCTTCACCACACTCACACGATGGGTCATTTCTCTTGTAAATTTTGTAGAGGTCTTCAGGGCATACCGCATGACCTCTCCTCATTTTTGAGATAGTGCGAACGAAGTCTCTATGAAATTTGTCGTGGAGGGTATTTGAACATGGCATTAAAGAAATAATACGCACTAGTATTGCATCATTTTTCACCAAGTGTGAACAGGTGCAAACACAGTTATTAGTTCATTTTATTCAATTGAAGACATCGCTATTATAGAGTGACGCAGAATGTACCATTAATTTCATAAACAGTTAGCGTCTTAAGAAAAGTTTTTGGGATACGAAATATTCCAAGCTGCTGCAGAAACGTCCATTGCACTCAATGAAAAGACAACTTTTCTGTTGTAAAGACAGCATGTTCCGTTTTATAGCTTCGAGGCGATGTATGAAGTATGATGATACACTATATTTTTTGGAACGCCGTATCTTCGATGTGTAAGAAACAATTGTTACACGACGGCGTTACGATAAGCAGTTTTTATGTACCTTTGAGTTTATTCAAAACACAACATGGCCGGTTTCTGATAAACCAGATACTTTCCTTGTCGTTTGATATCTAATTCTACCGTAAACCAGGTACATATTTTCCATTTTTTGACTGAAGCTTACTAAAAGAATTATATTCAAGAAATTATATAATATTAGTGAATTAGTATAAAATTTAAGTTTCGCACCTATAAATGAAAAGACTGTTCTATGGCTCATACAAGTAATAAAAATTACTCTTTAATTTATCATTGGTTGTCTAAACTACATATCACATCCGTGTTGGTCAGTAATATGATGTTCAAGATGAGGTCCAAAATGTTAACCAAACGGTTATCGATCGGTGATTAAACCAAGAACCTGCTATGACTTGATACTTTGAAACACAAAATGTAAAATTGTTCCAAGATTTGATTGGGAGATATTAGAGAAAAGTTATAGGTCAATACAAGACGGAATAACCACATTATATCGCCGAAGCACAAACGAGAAAATGAAGACTCTACCAAAGCTTCAGTATTTATAACGTAGTCTCGACGTTTACGATATAATTGACACGTCCAGTGTTATTTTTTAATATATTTTTTAATGAAATAAGTATTATTTTTTAAATTTTTTTTTTGGGTTCGTCATCTTTGGACATTAACCATTCATATCATTTATTTATTTAACCGCTGAAACTCATTTACATACACAAACGTTCATGTCTTAACTGGGATTCGAACGCAGATCTCTCTGGTGAGAGTCCGTCGCTCTCTCACTACGTTACAGAGACGACTAATATAAGTATATTGGTATAGTTTGTATGAAATCAAAGGATTTTTATTTTGATTTTCTTCGTGTTCCCCATATGAATTAATTTTTTCCATTTATTATTCAATTAATAAGGCATGTTTAGATATAATACTTCGTCTTCAGTGTTGAATACTTTGTCAAGTATCTTGCTTAATCATTGAATATTTCAAATAACATATATCGTTTAATTTGGAATAAAAGACATCTAATATCGTAAAGGATAGAGTGACTCTGTCAAATTAATTTTAGGATAGAATGATACTTAAAGGCTGGAGATTTGAGTGCTTTTGAGTACAGGAATCATCTAAATATAGTTCATGATGTATTTGTAATATTCTAATATGGAGGCCCAATATCCTTAATAGAATAAAAACACTATGTGAAGAAAATGAAGGAATGATGTATTTATCTAATCTGTTTTAGTAGAATTAGGTTTTTTGTTTGTAGATGAAAAGATTTAAGTCAATGCATCGAAAACTTTATTTCGATGAGATGTATAAAAAAGAATTTAGAGATTTGAGTAGATGACTCATTTAAATAAGACTGTTTTAGTAGAATTAGGTATTTTGTTTGTAGATGAAAAAATTTAAGTCAATGCATCGAAAACTTTATTTCGATGAGATGTATAAAAAATTTCTATAAGATATACATATTAGATATAACATAATTTATAGGTAATTAGCATTTGTAATAGGTACTTCTCTATTATAGGACAGTTTTAAACTGTCTGTTGAGTGAGCCCTTGTATGTAAAATAAAAAAAACTAAAAAAAAATGAAAGTCCAGATTGCTTCTTAGACATCTCGAAAATAAGCACTATGCAATGAAATTTCTTACTATTTTTGAAATGATTACTTTTGTGATTATACAGAAATACCACCAATGATAATTATTATAATAGAAAGAAATAAAGTTGAAAATTTTGAGATGCAAAAAAGGAACTAATTCAAGTTGCTTCCAATGATTCTAATAGAAAATTTATCTACATATTTCGTTATAGCTTTTATCGAATGTCACGAAAAAAATTATTTGAGATAAAGAATCCAAATTGGTGAAAATTGCTTGGTTTTGTAACTAGCAAGTTGTTCTCCGGTAATAATGAGTAACAATTTCAGTTCTAGGTCGATGAGCGTGACGTCAAAAAGTTACTGAAACGGAAATTTTCGTCATAAGCAGTGTTAATCATAATGTATAATTTATGCGTCATAATGATCCATTAGTGTAATATGAATATTTTCATATCACCAAATCACGACTAAAACCTCCAAGTCTGAGCTTAACTACAATCTGGGATTTGCATTATTTTGAATAGTTTTCACCGCAAACTTGTTTCTACGTTGCTTTGTTTCAATGTCATGCGAAAAGACCAAAAGTAAAATCGCAAGTTATACCAGAAACTTTCATTTTGTTATATATATATATATATATATATATATATATATATATATATATATATATATATATATTTAAAATTGATTTATTGCCTTCAGAAGATAGTTTATGTTCAATGTTTTTAGCAATAACAGGCTTATTTTAATGTGATAAACTTTATTCTCGTTGACCTTATTAACATGAGTTTTTCCGAGGTTTCCTCATGGTGAAGAGGACTAAAACTTCCGAAGCGAATGCTAAACCAGAAATATTCCTCTGATACTAAAAATCAATATGTGAAAATACAAGAAAGTAATTCGATTTTTTGAAAAAATAAGTCAAAATCGTGTTTTTCAGTTATTTTATGTTTAGGTAAGGTTGTAATTTGAGTTTTTGCATATTTATGTGCTTCAATTCATTCTTCAAGATTTTGCGATTTTGACCTATTTCTCCAGCTTTTATTGCATTTGTATTTAAGTGTTTTGACTTTTTCACAAAACTGAACTGTAAGAGAAAACTTTCCCTAATGGAATAAAAACTCAAAGAATTGTAACTTTTCAATTTTTACCTACTTTAAAATACACATCTTGATTTCCAATATATTCAACTTCACATCAAATGAAAGATCACTTGTGTGATCTACGCAAGTAAACCAAAAAGTGTGCTCTAATATTTAACAAATTCCTCATTCGCACAAATTGCAATTACCTGAGTCTTTAGCTCCACCTATAGGATCGAAAATACAAGGCGAAGGCGAGCAAGTAATTTCCGGTGAATTATATAAACCAGCAGGCCATGCTTCCTGCCTCGTACCATCTGCATCACTTTCCTCCATGCCTTTATTGTTCTTTTTGGTATTGTCCAAGCGAAAGTTACCGTCGGACAATAAGTCGACCACTTCCTCCTCTTGTGAATGACTGTTATAGTGAGACATAACGACTTTCGGAATAATAAACTCGATTAGTTTATCAAAATCGGTCATAGTTCCCGCGTATTGATGGTTAACATTTTAGAGACACGTTAATGGGACTGAAGAGAATAGACACTCACTGTTTAATAACTACGGTTGTTTATCACTCGAGAATTTGACTTGAATGAATTGGATTTTCATGTTGTTTACTCTTTTTATTACTGTATTTCTCATGGTGCTTAGGACTTTTCTCAATCTCACATCCAAGTGTTGACCGATATATCCTTGAAATAGACACTTAAACGAGAACAAAATTGTATTAAAACACTGAATTGGCGTATCTTAAGAATGTAAGTGTACACAAGGTGATTATAAAGTATGCGTTAAAATTAACTGGATTCATTCCCTAGATCGATACAAAAAAATGTATCTCCTTGAATATTATTGAGATTCCGCTTCATTTTCAAATACAAAACTACCAAAATTTGCGGCAGTTAAAACATTTCATTGATAGAAAAACAATGAAGAGTTCTGAAGTCGAATATATATGTTCGAAATGATAAACTCCTGCTAGAATACATAGATAGAATAGGTCAAGAGATATCAATGGAAAATTACGATTTTGAGATTGTTCTAATATTTGAGATCCCTTATAATATGAGATAACTATATCACCGATGATAACAATGCAATAACACAGAGTTGAAATAGGTGGTAGGTATTTCACTTTGCGGGAACTAAAGAGGTCCATATTGTTATTACGTGTTTAAAAATCAGAATCGAAAAGCGTGGTTATCCACAAAGATACCATGACCTTCTCAAAAGGTTTGGGTGAAAGGTACTTAGCAAAAATAATTTAGGGGCTGATAGGGAAACAAATAAAAGACAATATATCCATATTATAAGGTAGAATTAAGAAAATCTATATGAAATCAATACCAAACTTTAAAACCATTTTTTTTGGACAAATAAAACATGATTGAATGATTTACGTGCATCTTCATCAAGACATTGACGTTCATCGCTAATTCTACAACTGTCAAATAAAGTGAATTGGATTTCCTAGAAACGTTAATTGAAACAGTTGCTGCGTTGATATGTCAGTGGTGCTCTGTCAACTGTCGAAATAAATATTAATTTTATCCTGTAGTATCTTCGCATGAAATTGTTCTATTTTGTTTCAATTTCTCATAGAAAAAGTTAATTTCATTTGAGAAATTTGATCAGTTTAATCACTTCCGGTTATACAGGAAGTGGGCCATGTTCATTTGACAAAAATGGTTGTGTTAGGGGCCCTTCAATTTAATTAACTGTTTATGAGACAAAGGAGTTGTCCATGGATTATTATCTACACCCTAATTATCTTATTTATATATTTATTATTTTATTCATTCTTTCTTAATTAACTGAATGTTTGTATTATGAAACTTGAATGTATAGAATTTTGTGTCATATGTACAAGATTTGGAACGTAAAAAAGCGATTTTTCGTATTCAGAACCATGTGAAAGAAAACTGATATTTTGGTTTGTTGGTCACTGCAATGTTTTCTCAATTTTTTTTCGGAGAACAGCACTCAGAAGTGACTTATTTCTTCGATTAATCTTCGATCCATATCTTTTTGCCACCGAGTAGATTGGTTGGCAGGACAAGTCCAATTGGCTGGACAACAAACTTCCAATGACAGTAAGAATAAGAAAGGAATGCGGGTCGGCAGGAAAAAACCCTCATAGAAACCGAGACCTATATGGAGAGATGAGATGGCATGTAAAGAAATTGTGGGGATTGATTACTGGAGGGAGGCTATCCAGAAGAGAAGAGATAGCGTGAGATTCTCCACACAAATGGCCGAATTGAATTTTATGTTCAAAAAGGAAGTGCAACTTGAAACATCGTTCTACAGAATTAAAAGCGTATAGATTCTTCCAAATTTGACTATCGTTTAAGGGTCTATTTTTTAACGTAATTATTGTCTACAATCTCCACTTCATTTTAATTGAACATAAAATAGTGTTTCAAACTACTGTCCATTGAGGAATTGCGTTTCCAAAATATTTTATGTTTTGGAAACAGTTCTAATGAGTGTTTGACGTTCTCTCATACTGCATTATGAAAATTTACTACCACAAACTTCATATTCGAATGTAGCATTCCAGACTTTTACTTTTGATAGCAAAAAAAAAATTGTCCTACTTCCTTTTGTCACTGACTTTTGCGTTTCCTAATGTCTTCCCAATGTCGAAAACGTATTCGATAGGACAAGATCATAAAAGGGGCTTAGCAGTAAGTATTTTAAGTTATGAAATGACATATATAATTAATCAGAACTTATAATTACATATATATTTCAAGCTATCCTGAAAGTTCTTAAAAATCAATTTAATGCTTCTATTATTCTAGAAATGTTAAAGCCACCTCTAGAATCGAAAAATATGGACACTGCGGTAATATGTATTAATGTCTATTCAATTGACTTCTTCTTCTGAAGTATTTAAAATTACATAAGTTACTAATTCTTATCTTATATCACCTCCAATTATGTTTTTGTTTTGAACCTGATTTTATTAGTACTTTTTTAAGCGATAAAAATATGAAAATAAAAATAAAATTGCTGTCGAAATATACCAAATTTTCGAAGTATTTAAAATATCGGAAAAATTGTCTTCTATGACGTAAAAATCTAAAAGTAGCAATCTTATCTGCTCAAAATGACGTCAGATCCTATTACCTTAATGCTGAAGTAAGCTGTTGTCTATTTGATATATCATACATGTCGTTTTCTTTCATTGCAATCTTAACATCCTCTATTATGACAAAATTGCAAATTCATTAGATTTATAACTTTAGTTTAATTCACTCAATATTCAAAAGGGTTTGATATAGATTTCAGATGTCAGCGAATATACGTTCAATTACACTGCTTCATATTACTTCGGCTTCAAAATTCGTAGTTCGTTTTGATTTCATTTATTATTTATTACTTTTTTAAATGTCTAATGAGTAAATTCACTATAACAATTTCATTAAACATGCGATGTAATGAGGATACGTAAATGGCTGGATCTTTTCAGAAATTGAGTATTCTCTTATTTCTCTCATTCTCTAATTTCTCAAGCAAAGACCTTAATAATTACTGGAGTTGATAAGTCATATTAATTACATTTATTCCTTAGGCAATATAGAATTTCCCCCTATCGCAATTTTAATCCGTATAGGAATTAAATACATATATTATAAAAGAGTTTCAATTTTGAAAATTCCTTATGATCTCAAGGTGAATCAGCTTGAATTTTGTTTGATTTCATGAAATCTCCACGCCGTTTTTATCAATATGTCAGTAGATACAGCAATTCAATCCAAAATAAATGTTCGAATTTAATTAGAATCTGCAAGAGTTCGACAACATTTTGTAACATTTTTCCTTCACAAATGTTAAATGATCTTGAAGAAGGAATTTAATAATTAGTAGTCACCATCAAACGAAGGTTTTATAAATAATTTAATAAAAACTACATTCTATATTCTCAAGCTATGTGAACATTAAGTTTATCAATTTGAATAAAATATTTTGACAATAATGGTGGGAGTTTTGGTATTGTTAAATATTTTCGTTAATTTTATTCACTTGTCACTTCAATTTAATTTTTCATTTTGAAATAACTTGGGTTATAATTATATCAAAGAAATATTTGATTTAATATTTTTAAGATATTCGCGTCTCCTACCGAATTATACATCATTAGGTAATATCTTCTGGCAGAAAGAAGATTCGGTGGACTATACTCTGACCTTCAAGATGATAAAACTGTTTGGAAACTCATTAAACTTTCAAAGAAGTTAAGAAATAATTTTTAGTTGTTTCAATACGATGGAGCATATAGAAAATTACTATGAAAACGTTGAATTAGTGGAAAATACCGGGAAATAGTAATTTTATGGAATGTGTTATTATTTTCTTTCTAAGAAATAGTCGGATGACTTTTTCTGAACTAAAGTGGCATTGTAGATTTTGTTGAGACATCTGCTGAAATTTGATTGGCGTTTCTTTTGGATCTCTGAAATTTTTGAAGATGGAAACTATTCAAATTTTTCATCAACCGAAAAATAATAAAGATAGTTGTAAACTACAGATAATATCAGACGGAGAGTCAAGAAATATTTTCTTCGTGAAAATCCTATTTTAAATCGAACAATAAAAATAATTGAATCTTCTACCTCCTCTTTGTCTCACAACATGATAATTCAATTCATCTTAATTTACAACACACAATTCCGAAAGAAACTATTCGCATCTTCGACCCAATGGCCTGGTTCTGTTAAAATGGTACCACCGGCTCACGCACCACTTAACTACACTTTAAAAAAACGCACTACATCTCGTTTCATGAACACGAAAAAAAGCACGCACCCCAAATTGAAATAACGTGTAAATAAACTAACTGTCAGAGTTGAGTCGAACTGTTCGCTCAAAGTTGACTTTAGCCTGTAATCATTCACCAAGTTCAAATTTGTGACGTCAAAACGCCGAAACTTTGCGCACGAGTCGGCCGAGAAGATCGAATTCTTCGACTTCGAATGGACGTGTACTACTGCAGTACCGCAGTCACAAGTTACATCGTTCGAGTGTAAACAAATGGTATTTCCTTCCTCAGAAATTCCAATCTTTAATTCCAACTACCACATCAATCGAATAAATAAATTATTTAATTGAAAAAATCAATTCACTTTCATTGAAATTTAATGAATTCGTATTAATAATGAAACAATATTTAGAATTTTCTCATAATTTAATAAAAATACGCATGACGCGTTTCGAAGTAACGAGTGTTTTTTTGGAGTTATAGAACTTTAAATTGCAATAAAACAACGATGGATCATTCGATTGACAAGAATTTTTTTTATTCGAAAGATAATCTTGTGGCATTACATTTTAAATATGATTTCTGGCATATGACCGCCACGGCTGGCTCGGATGTACTCCAATCTGGACGTACAATTTTCGATGACTTTTCCCAATATTTGTGGCCGTATATCGGCAATAACACGGCGAATATTGTCTTCCAAATGGTCAAGCGTTTGTGGCTTATCCGCATAGACCAATGACTTTACATAGCACCAGAAAGTAGTCTAGCGGTGTTGAATTACAAGATCTTGGAGGCCAATTCACAGGTCCAAAACGTGAAATTAGGCGGTCATCAAACGTGTCTTTCAATAAATCGATTGTGGCACGAGATGTGTGACATGTTTTGCAGTCTTGTTGAAACCACAGCTCCTGGACATCATGGTTGTTCATTTCAGGAATGAAAAAGTTAATAATCATGGTTCTATACCGATCACCATTGACTGTAACGTTCTGGCCATCATCATTTTTGAAGAAGTACGGATCAACGATTCCACCAGCCCATAAAGCGCACCAAACAGTCAGTTTTTCTGGATGTAACGCTGTTTTGACATACACTTGAGGATTATCTTCACTCCAAATGCGGCAGTTTTGTTTGTTGACGTAGCTATTCAACCAGAAGTGCGCTTCATCGCTAAACAAAATTCGCCTATGAAAATCGGGAACAACGACAATCTCACTATTGCACTATTTGCAAGCGTTGTTCAGGCTTGAGTCTATTTATGATGAATTGCCAAACCAAACTGAGAATAAATCACTTCTCAGCTGTTAAATCGGTCGCCATCTTCAACAGTAATACCAACTTAAAGTTCTATACCTCTAAAAAAAACACCCTTTACTACTTCTTTATCGAATGCTAAATAGCAATAATTATTGTTGTTATTATAAATTATGAGAAAATTCTAAATATTGTTTCATTATGGATATTAATTTTCTCCAAGTATAGGCCTCATCAATCATGAATTCGTATTTTTACATACTTGTAAACATGGTATACCACGATTAGCTGAGTAGCTATGTATAAAACAAATAACTGTGTTTTTCTGAAAATACAGTTATCTATTTTATACAAAAACAAATAACTGCATTTTAACTGTATAATAACTGATTTCTGACTACTGTTTTCTGGGAGAAAGTGGTTCTTCGTCGGTTTCTATCCAAAGTTGACCCTAACTACCATTTTTGATAGAAAAATTCTGTTTTCATTATAATTTCAAAATCTACGATGAATTTCAACGTGGCCTCATCTGAAACGTTAAACGTCTATAGGACTTCTGTTCTCAACTTTCATGAAAATGTGACAATTTTCACAAAGAATAGAAATCACATGGAATCAAATCGTAAGTCTAGAAATTAAAGAGTGAAATCAAAAATTTTCCTTGAAACATCAAGTTTCCTAGATCAAAAATTTTCAAAAATGATAAATAGATGAATGATTTGGTAAAAATTGTGCTTAGCGTTATTAATAAATATTAACGAATTTTTTGACGCTTCAGGAACACTTGGATATTTTAGTTTTTTCAGAAGTTTGAATGGTGAAACGTTCGTCACAATGTTCTGTCAAAAGTGTATACTTAAACTTATATCTAGAACACAGTGTCTTTACATTTCAATTTAAATATTTTTGTTCTTCTTAGTTTTTACAATTTAGATATAGGTTTTGTAGGTTTATGAGTCCTTCTATTCTGCAGCACAAAATCCACTGCCACTGAGGAAAAAATGGGTTCATATTTGAAAAAAGTATTTGTTCGTCTTCTAGATAACCAGAGCCAAGTTCTGGAAAAATGTTTGGAAACGTTTTTGAAGATCAAAGTATCTTAATGAATTTTTTAGGCAAATTCTGGCAATGATTAATCCCCATATTTTTCTTCTCAAAAATGAATATATATGGTGACAAAATATTTTTGTCAAAATTCTCAAAAAACTCGAATTAACTTATAGTCTCTACATAGAAAACTGTCTATAAAAACCGTAGAGTTCTTGTATGATGTTTCATTCAGAGATAATTGATTTGAAGAGTTGTTCATGGATTCTGAATACGCAAAAACGAACAGCGTATTACATGTAGAAATACAAAGTTGGGGTCTTTTTACGTTTGAACCTGTTCAATTGAAATGAGTTCTCAGCATAACATTCGTATTACTTATACCAATCTACTCAGCTTATCGTACTATATATAGGTACATACTAGGGATATAACGGAGGTGAATTTATCGGAACCGAAGTCGGAGTCGGAATCGCAGGCAGAATCAGAAGTGGTGGCAAGAGAGTTCTTTTTCTTTCTTGTTCATTAAAGGACAAAGAAAAACATTATTTGGTCAACCTTGTTTCTATTTTAATTATAAAATAATAAATTTACACAGACAAAAATAAAATATCAACATGTTTCTAATTTTGAAAAAAATGAAATGAATTACTTAAATCCTAAAGGACGCCTTCCACAAAATTGAAGGGTAGACCTTGCAAAGCAATCATTTCGGAAATCAATTTGTCAATTTCCTTCGATTTAGGATTATAATTACACCATTTTTGATTTTTGACTTCTTGAAGAGGCGTCGAAGTCGATGGCTGTACTGTATTTTTCTTTTCAGTTTCTAATTTTATTAATTGTTCGTATTCAGTAGCATGGACAGACTTAAGATGACCTTTTAATGACGTTGTCGTACCTCCCTTTTTGGAATACGTCTTCAAACACAGTTTACACTTTGCCGAATTCAAAACAAAACCAGATCACTTTTATTGTTATGAAGCCACTTGTTCGTTAAAAAATAAACAAGTACCTAAAGAAACAATCAACGGCCGCCGTCGCTATTTGCTATGCTTCGACCCCCGATTAAAACCTCCGATTTAAAAGTTTCGGAGCCGAAGTCGGAAAGTCGACAATCGGAAGTTCCGACTCATCGGAGTCGGAGACCAAGCTCCGTAACATCCCAGGTACATACTATCTCATTTTTCGAGACTATTAATTATACCAAATAAGAAAGTATTGTGTCCTAACCTTTGCTTACACCTTCATACATACGAGTACATCTATGTCATCTGCCTCTTCACTGATGAGAGTAATCCACTGGAACTATTTTAATATCTTATTCACACCGAAGAAATTAAAGTCTTACACATTTACCATGAAACTTCATAGTTAAATTATTTGACTGCACCGGGACTAAATAATACAGAAATGTAGTGTTCGTGCTGTGCCTGGTGTAAGATTATTTTCCCTGGATTACATGAGATATGCTAAGAAGAATTTTAAAAGTCTGTCAATTATTCTTCAGAGAGTTCCTACTCGTGTAAAGGCGATACATCAATTATTGAGAACAAAAGTGTCAAGCATATCTGTTAAAGTACCCAAATCCAAAACGTCTTTCAGAAATAAATGCTTTATGTCTCCACCAATGCGAAGCTAATGTCATACATTCAATCAGATGTGTAATCAGAGAGGTTGTTAGCATAAATCTGAATTTGAATTATCAGCTTGAAGCTCGTTGATTGAATATAACTTGGAAACTTTATAATTCAAGCGGGGTTGAATAAAAAAATATATAATTCATCTAGCAAATCCGCGACCCAAAAAAGTTTTTCCAGAAAATAAAAGTGATACAACAGAAATAATAATTACAAACCTGTTGAAGAAAGTCAGTGAAATGCTTACTTGTGAACGAAGTGATCCAACAAAAGAGGCAGGAGCTCGTTTGAAAGATAATATCATAAGTGATAGAAGAGAAAATCTCACAGCGTTGCCAGTGCAAACTAGCGCATAACATGATCTTCAATAAGTTTTTGATTTCACTGAGTTTTTGATCTCTCCTGGTAGACAATGAAAATACAGCGAAACAATCGTTTAGTAGTAGGTACCTACTTATAAATAGTAATCCTTCAGAACTTTCTTTTTTGTCTTGATATTCACTGCATGAATTTGTACATTATAGATAATTTATTCATTTTATTTTAATTTGTACATTTAGATAGTTTATTTCTATAGAAGTATATATTACTTTAATATTTATTCAATTAGTTTCGACCTTTCCAACCACATCGAGAACTTTTGAAATACATCAGTAATTTGATCAAAATAAGCAAATTATTCACGCAAGTATGTTAATCAAAATTAAAACATGCAATCCATAATATAAGTTATGAACAGCAAAAATTCGAGTTTATTTAGGTGTTATGAATTTATGAATTGCAGTAACTGTGTAGAGTAGTGATGACTTGAGTGATCAAGTTGATAGTTATAGTTTTTGAGAGATAATATTTAGGTTAACATTGTAAGTTCGCAAATACGAGGAACTTAATGAATTAGACCGTGGTTACTTGCACAAGTTAGGACGAATCATTTTCACTAAAAACCTGCAGTAACATTTTTTTCCATTCATATCTACGTGAATCTCACGGAAGTGAACAACTAACACATTACCAGTGCTAATTGCAAATTTATCTTATCAGTTGTGTAAACTGAAAGAAAAATATATTTGTTCACTTACTAATCGAAGAGTATTACCTTTCAAATTATAGGACACATAGCGATATAAAATTGCAGCTGATGGAAATGAAATATGAACAAATATCGAATGTTGAAGAAAGTTCTCAATTTCTTTCAAACAGGTTCGACCTAACTCCCAAATTAATGTTGCAAGGTGGTATCTTGATATTTTTCAAAATTCCAAATGTAGTTATGCTTTGAATTGAAAAATATCAGAACAGAAATTCATTTCATGTAATAAAAGGTTTTTATTACTATTAAAAATAAAAACTGCGTGCCTACTTATGTTCATCCCTTAGTAGAATATATAGTAAATTAGTATGTAGAATATGTGTATCACTATGATTAAATATCAAGAAGTATAAATTTTAAATTATAAATAGAAATAACAAAAATAACAACTAGTTTTTACTGTTGAAATTGTGAAGAAAACATTGTTTCTTTACCATTCTAAATTTGAAGTGGATTCGCATCAAGTAGAAACTGTAAACACTAAAATTTGTTTGTCTTGTAAAAAAATGGCATAAATCTGTTCATACTGTTTTTCAATTCTCTTTTTTTTTTGAGAGCGAAAAACCTTTCAAGAAGTAGAAAGTAATCTTGAAATAACCCTATATTACGAGAACAAGGAGCTCAGACCTAATAACCATCAAATCACCTTAAGATTCAACCATCAGATCAGCCTTAAGAGTCAGATGGCATGGGTGAGAATTAAAATCGAAGAATTAAGAATGAAAGTGCGCGCTAGAAATTCGAATAATATGTAAACTCAAAGGCACATCTTGAAGGCACAGCCCCTGGTGAGCTTAATCGCATATAGTTCCATATGGGATTTAGTTATATAGTTTCACATATCTACATATAGTTTTTCAGCCGCAGAATATGCAGCACCTGAGTCGATTTTGATCGCTGAACAGGTTCTGGCATGGAACAAACAACACGCTTTATGTCAAGGTGCTGAAAACCAACACTAAAAGATAAACTGTAACCGATAATTAAAATATCCCCACCAGCAATCCGAATGGAGGTGGCTTCTGAAATATAAACATCCAAACAAATGATATACCCAAGGCACACTCTGCAAGATCTCCAAGGACAACCATTCTGACAAAAGTCTCGCAAAAGTTTCATTGAAACAACTGGCGAGCTAAATATTCCACCAAGAGGTAGACAACTTGGTCTATGGGAAGAAAAACAGCAGATATAACGATGGAAGTGAAATAGAAAGGGCCAGCGGCTTTTCATCTGCCCTAATCTCCAACGAGCGCTTTGATCAATCAAAAGTGGTTCCAACAAAAATGATGGATAATGTGATTACATCGAGAGCATCGTGACTCGTTAATTGTATTCAGTCAATATGAAAGTCATTTAGATACGTCACTCTTTGGGACAAAAAATGTAGTCTATTTCAATCAAGAAAAATTCACAATTATTTTACTTTTTGTTTCTGAGAGTTTATCGAATTGTTCTCCACGCCACTGAAAGGTATTACGTCAAAAGAATGCTTTTTTACATGTCACCCTTTTTTGCAATTACAATAGCAGCGACGATGAATTACTTAACGAAACAAACGTTCCAGAAACACTGAGATATTGAATTACACAGTCTACTTAGTATTAAAATACTGAAGTAAGAATTTCTGATACGGAGAATTACAATTACAGTGAAGAAAATCTATGAAAGTGTATTTTTTTAAATATGAAGTAATTCATAATAGCTATATTAAGGCAGTAATAATATATCTAGGCATGTGCATTCATTGAATATTTTCGAAATAACAGACTAGTTTGTGTTAACGCTGGGGTTTCGTCCATTTTGAGAAACAAGTCTTAGGTTTCTTTGATACCATTTCTGAACGAAAACGAATTTCAGGAATCTAAAAACTGTTTTCAAATTATGAATATTTTCTCCAGGGTACTAGATAATTTTAAAGTTGAAGAATTCTATCAATGGTTTGAAAAACCAACTTTTTAAATTGCTCCTATTTTTCACGCATAAATTGTACACATTTAGGAATTAATTAAAAATATTTACTCTCATATTGGACAATTTTGAAAAATCTGACCCACTATAGAATTTATTCAACTTCAAATTAGTAAAAGCTTGGAGGCCATTGATTGATTACTTTAGAAATCTTATCAAAGAGATCGAGACTGCATCAGAAATTGATCGAAAATTCGGAAATAAATCCGTTACTATGCAACTTTTCATACATCAATCATACATAGAAGTTCACGCGTTTTCCGCGACCAGACGAAGCATATGATATATTTCAAAAGTTTGAAAAATAATTCTTACCTCATTACTCAGAATCTATATTTGAAAACTTTTTTTGAAATATATAGCACATATCGATGGATTTCTGTTCTATATAATCACACTAGCGAGTTCTTGGTACAATCTAGCACTTCAAATTAATTATATGCGATGTAAATATATTTAATTAATTTGCATAAGAATTTGCATATGATTTGTTTCTGCTCCTCTCAAGATGTTATACCTCGATGATGTTTGTGTTTGAAAATGTTAACAGAGTTTAATGTTAAAATGAAAAGATTAACAGAGAGCAAAGTTAAATTAGTTTACTGTATCACTCTACTCTCTATGCACCAATATATTCTTATTGTGAGTCCATATAGTTGACATACAAAGTAGACACTTGTATATTTTATAATGTGTAAAACCTGCGAAAACAACACATAGGTAATCAAATAAAAACTTCGAATTATGGAAAATATTTCATATATTTGGTTATTATCAGCAGTATAACAATTTGTATAAAATCAGAGTATTCAGTGCTTATCTCCCTTTTTATATCCCCATTTCTTATGTTCCTCGTGTCCCCCCTTCTTACCATATTTAGATCCATGGTGCCAATGATCATCATGGCCACCTGCATGTTTGTGTCCTTTCTCATCGTGATAGTGGGAACCGTGTTCATGGTGTCCCTTCTTTCCGTAATGATCTTCATGGTGTCCTCCTTTCTTGTGTCCTCCCTTCTTGTGACCTCCCTTTTTGTATCCATCTTCGTGGTGGAAACCTCCATGTTTAGAATGATGACCTTCATCATGATCTTCATCATAGAAATGTTTGTCCTTTTTGTACTCATCATGTTTATGGATGTCATGACCACCATGGGTACTGTGTCCTTTTTTGTAAGATCCCTTTTCTGCGAATTTATGTTCTTTCTCGCCCTTCTCGCCCTTGTGGTGTTCACCGTGGTATCCATCATCATGATGGTGATGCTTTTTGTGTCCACCATGTTCTTCATAATGACCCTTGTGACCTTCCTTATCGTGGTGCCCTTTTTGACCCTTTTCGTGATGGTGGTGGCCTTTGTAGCCCTTGTCGCCCTTTTCGCCATGGCTTCCATGATGAGCTGAGTGGTGCTCTTCTCCACCACCTTTTTTGTAGTGCTTTCCAGAAGCAGCAGTTTCTAAGTCCTGTACATCCTGATTTTCTCTTTGGATTTCTCTAGAACTTGTCACACATATTCCTACTATAACTAGTAAGGCTACTAAGCAAATATGCCGTAATTGTAACATCATACTAGTTGTTTGATTGAATGTCGTTTTTCTACTGACTAAACAAATCTCGTTGTTGATATTTATACCTAATCCAGTTGTGGTGTTACGATTTGAAAATTTTTCGCTTATTTACTTGAAAATGAACAACTTGATTGGCACATCGTCTGTTTGGGCTATTTCATATTATGGTTGAGTGCTTTCACACTTTCTATAATATTTAGATTTCAGAAGCAATGGCATAGGGGACTCAGATTTGTACCACTTGCCCAACGTTCTTTTTATATTTCGTGAAATATGGCTCGAAAAATAATTACATAAAATTACATTAAAACTGTTATGAAAAATCCTAAGGTATTAAGCACATTAAGGCAAATATTGCTGTTAGAATTTAATTGAAAATATTCGAGAAAATGAACTCGATTTTTAAAAAAAATATTATGACAACATTGACTTGAAATCATAATCAGGAAGCAATCAAAATTTACATTGAAATAATATCGGTAAGAACTTTATTCTTATTAAGAGAAACTTTGGTTTTTAAAGAGTATTAATTGATTAAGCTTGAAATATATTTATTTCATTGGTAAACATTCTTCTGAATTAGGGCGATTGCGCAGAATCATTAAAAATTATGTGTGATAAAACATTTTTACGGAGCTAGAAACAAGTAAGTATAATTTGAAAGGATAGCAAAATAAACTTTTGATGAAAATATTCCTTTTTTCGAACCACAGCTTAATTCTCAAATCGCCTCATTTTATGTAATGACTACTGCAAATACTCAACCATATTTTCATTGTAGCTTTCGAAATGCATTGAAAATGGAAATTTAAATGAAATTTTAATTAGGACATCTTTCGAGTGAGTGGAAAACATTCTGTATTTTGTATTAATACAAAGTTTCTATGTATTTAAATACAATATTTTCCATTAATTCCGAAATTCGAAAAAACTTATTTTGGAGTTTGAAATCACCCACCATTTTGTAGATATTTAGTTCAGTTTTCAAATATCATTTCCCTTCTACAAAGAATGAAAAGTATATTAATTCGCAATTCGCAGTTCTGAATGTTACAGCTTCTTGAAATAATGAAATTAATTTACTTTATGTGCATACATATCCAGTGTTCCATAACTGTTCCATAAAACTGTTCCATAAAATTATAAACGTAATGTATTTTTAAAATAATGCAGTTTCATTGTTTGTTTTTTATTTAAATTCTTTTTCGATTTTATAATAGACTTGTAGTCGATATTTTTTGTTTAATTTTTCATTTATTCTGATACTAAATTCTATTTCGATCAACTATGAATAATTGAGCAATGACAAACATTTTCATCATAACGTTTTTCATTTTGCTTTAAATTTGCTCACAATCATCCAGGAATTTTATTGTCAGTCGGACTTGAGAAAGAAACCGAAGAAGATCTTTCTCTTTGGATAATTCCCGAAATCGAAATTAATCCAATTGTTTTCAATTTGGTTAAACAGGATTTCATTAGTTTTTATAAATTTATAATATCCCAACTCCACATCCAAAAAAAATGTTAAAAGCAATATACTGGTCTTAACATGTGCTATCACACAGCTTACAGGCTTTCTGTGACGAGTGGAGACCTGATTTTACGCAATTGAAAAATTAACTGCCTTTTTAAAATTCGAAATTTTCATCGGCTATTGTATATTTTACTTAGAAACTTGTAACTAGGCTTATTTCTACTATATTTTTGAATATGGTGGAATGTAAAATGTTAAATGTTTGGTAATATAATCAGAGGAGTAACTTCACAATGAATGAGAGAATATCTGAAGAGAAGAGAAGCCATCAATAATTGTTTGACAAATCATATCATCATCAACCTCTGTCCTTCCACTACAGAACGGAGACATCCCCTTGTCCATGCCAAGATTCCCTATCGGCAGTCGCTCTCTTCCAGGCAACGCCCAGTTAATCCACAAGCTCCTTATCACATCGATTGTGAGGCCGCTTTCTTGGTCTTACTCTGTATCTGGGCTCCCAATCACCAACCACAGCTGACCAACGCTCATCCCTCGATCGGGCTAGATGGACTTCCCATTTCAACTTTGAACCTTTTTACACACTCCACGACATCTTTCACCTTTGTTTGGCCTCCTATCCAACTGCAGCGTCTTCTATCTCGTATGGTTGGCTCATCATGTATCTTTCTATACCCCTCTGGGTTGTTCGAAGCTTCTGGATGTGAGCAGATTTCAGAATGCAAGCTTCGCTGGCGTAGGTCATCGCAAGTAATACGCATTAGTCAAACACTTTGGTCTCTAAGGATAGTGTCATTTCTGATTCGATGATATATTTCAGTCGGACAACTGTACCCCAAGCTGTTCTTGTTCTTTGCATGATCTCCGGTGTAATATCCCCGTCTCCCGTGACAATCTGTTCCATATATGTGTAAGACGCTGCTATTTCTAATGGGGATTCATCTACCTGCATTTGCTCTCTGGTGGAAAAATGGTTCAACATCATCTTTGATTTTGCGGTGTTTATTTCCAGACCTATTTCCTTGCTCACGATGTTCAGTTCATTGATGCGCTCTTGAAGATCGGTAGCATCGTGAGAGAACAGGACTACATCGTCAGCGAACCTCAAGTGGCTAAGGTAGCGGCCATTTATCTTAATTCCTCTACAGTCCAGCCTCTGGAATATACACTCCAAAGCAGCTGCGAACAGTTTTGGGGAAAACGGGTCTCCCTGTCTAACGCCTCTCATTATTGGCAATTATTCCGAGTATTCGTCTATTTTTATGGTTGCTGCGGCATGTTCGTATATATTCTGAATCAGCTCGGTACAGCAAGATGGTATTCCTATCCTCCGTAATGAGGTGGTTGCAGCTAGAGTTCTAAGCAGAACTATTACTATACTGTAAGATAATAACTATTAACTATAAGAAGTCATTTGACTTGCTTAGAACTCTTTGACATAGGATATTAGTATGTATGTTCAGAGTGACTTCGGAAGAATACTAAAATCCTTCAAATGAACTTCTAATTGCCATATGTATTCATGAAAAAGTTTGATATTATCTATTCGATATTTCTATTAATGGGACTGGTCAAATTTTGCCTCAAACAATAATTTCTAAAATAGCACCCAAATTTAAATTACTCCCACTTACATCAATGATTGTAAAACGTCTTTTTCATTTATGAGTGGTCAAAAACATTTGGATTTTTAACTTATTGTTTACATCTACAAGAATACGAAATTTTTCTTTTTTACTGATGTAAGTTTTAAATGAATGAAACTGTTACTGTTTTATATTTATTACCTTAAATGGCTTATTTTGACACTCTGCATGGATATTTCATGCTGTTTTCTACACATTTACATTAACCTTTTTATGTTGCGTATAACTCATCCTCTAGTAATGATTTTCGACAAGTTTCTCACATAAAGATTATGTGAGAAACATTGTTGATTATCTATATCTATATCAGATCTATCTGTCCATTATCTACAGATTATAACAAATCATTGATCAAATCCATTTTATTCAATATACAGTCAAAAACTCCCAGATCTAGGTATATAAAAAATATTAAAAATACTATTCTACTATATTATATTTATTGAATATTAGGCAATAATTTCATAATAACATATAAGATGAAATGGTTGAAAAATAAAAATAAAGAGGTGACCTACAAAAATGGATGCTCTCTAACAAAAATTAGAACTTCAGAAAAGCGCATCCACCACTTCACTAAAATAGGTATATGGTTTTTCATATATAAAAACTTAATGAGAGAAAGTTTACAATGATACAACACCTTATTTAACACCATGTGATTCAATATTTCCAATATAATCCATATTAATTGTATTTCCAAATTTATGAAAGTAAATGCTATTTTGTAAAATCATTTCTTTTTAGTACTTTTTTTCTCTAGACTGAACATAAAATGAAGAACAAGTGTTCAACTTTTGAATGTGGGTAACCCCACAAAACAATAATCAAGCAATTCACATAATTTTGGTGAATCCAAGCCAAGTAATTTTTAATAAAAAAATTGATTAATTTATAGTTTTAGCATGAGTATATATTGATGAAAGGTACGAAGAGGGAAGATCAAGAAGAAAGAAGATTGGAAATTATAGCTACCTCATACAAACCTTCTTTCGTTCTCATTGAAATCCAATTTCACATAAAGTATTATTCATTTTATTAGTTAGATTAGCAAATTGAGTAATATTAACTTTCTTGTTTTTATTACCATTCATTTGTTCATTCATTCATTGATTGGAAATTATAGCTATCCCATACAAACCTTCTTTTATTCTCATTGAAATCCGTTTTCACATAAATTATTATTCATTTCATTAGTTAGATTATTAAATTGAGTAATATTGACTTTCTTGTTTTTATTACCATTCATTTGTTCATATTGAGATAATTAATAGTTGTTTGAGATTGTTCAATGTTTCATTGTTTCTCTGAATTACTATGATTAATATGTGAACTAGAGCTGATCCTGGAAGAGATTCAATTAAGCACTTTAGATTCTATTTTCCGAAACTTATATTCAAATTTAAATTTCTTTCAGTTAATTTCATTTTGGATGGAATAAAACGTTTGCGTCAAATTTATTTTGGTCAAAAATCGGTCCAATTGAAATCTCACCCTTTTTTATTTTCGTTAAACTTTCAGTTCAATATTATAAGGCGTGTTTGAATATATAATGTTTCTTTTTTAAATTCAAAATAGATCAGGAAGTGAAATTATTCATCATGTAACCGATAGTTCTCTTGTAATCCCTTACCTACATTTCCAACCCAAAATATACAATAGTAGGTAATGAATTGTCTTTGAATTTCGCATGTTACAGATTACTGAATTGATTAAATTTATGTATATCGAAAAATTTTTCAGAAACATATAACTGAAGAATAATATACACTTTTTTATAGAAAAAAATAGCTTTTTTGAAAAACATTATTTATTTTCAACTATAAACATCAATAACAAAAATAGAACACCCTCCAGGCACTTAGTGCTTATCTGCTTTTTTGTATCCCCATTTCTTATGTTCATCGTGTCCTCCCTTCTTACCATATTTAGATCCATGGTGCCAATGTTCATCATGACCACCAGCATCTTTGTGTCCTTTCTCATCGTGATAGTGGGAACCGTGTTCATGGTGTCCCTTCTTTCCGTAATGATCTTCATGGTGTCCTCCTTTCTTGTGTCCTCCCTTCTTGTGACCTCCCTTTTTGTATCCATCTTCGTGGTGGAAACCTCCATGTTTGGAATGATGACCTTCATCGTGGTCTTCGTCGTAAAAGTGTTTTTCTTTCTTGAATTCGTCTAGTTTATGCACGTCATGACCACCATGGGTACTGTGTCCTTTCTTGTAGGAACCTTTTTCACCGAATTTATGTCCTTTCTCTCCTTTTTCGCCCTTGTGGTGTTCGCCGTAGTATCCGTCGTCATGGTGATGCTTCTTTTTATGCCCACCGTGTTCGGAATAGTGTTTCTTATGGTCCTCTTTGTCATGGTGGCCCTTCTCACCTTTCTCATGAGAATGGTGTCCCTTGTAACCTTTTTCACCCTTTTCGCCTTTCTTTCCATGGTGTTCTGAATGATGTTCTTTGCCGCCACCTTTCTTATAGTGCTTTCCAGAAGCAGCAGCTTCTAGGTCGTGTACATCGCGTTTTTCTCTTTGGATTTCTCTGCCACTGGTTGCACAGATTCCTACGACAACTATTAACGCTATCACACAAGTACCCCTAAACGTAAACATTCTGATGGTTTGACAACCGACTTTGCACTGATGGGAATGATCGCAAAATTGATATTTATACCTGCCTTAGTTGTGGTATTCCGATTTGAAATTTTGTCGTTTATTTACGTGAAAATACACAATTGGATTGACACACAGTCTATTAAGTATATATTGCATCTTGTGGTTGAGTACTTTCACAATTTTTTTTCAATTATGCAAGTATCGATGAATATAGTTCAGGCGCTTATTTAAAATTGAAACCGTTAAATTGGTCATAGTTATGCATTCGAGTGAGTTTCTTCGTTGAAATAGGCAACCAATCTTCTGTAACGCGTCTTCACGGTCCATTTGAAGAAAAAATTGTGATTAGATTACCTACTCAATATTGATTTGGGAATAATAAGACTCTTGAATAAGAGGAGTAGCAAACTTTTTCAGGTATGAAGGCTCAATCTTTTGAATTGGAGTAAAATATAAATCATCAAATATGTTTTTATGAACTGTTAGCGTATGTTAATAGTTGTAGAGCTATAGATGAAGAAGAAATTACCTCAGTATTGTTTTATTTCGAAAAGTTTATGTTTAAAACTTTGTGCAGTATTACTGCGTATTTACTACATATATTCAAATTCGAAATTAAAAATGAATTGCTTACTTGTAATGTAATAAGAAATATAACAATAACAATAACGTGAGCGCTTTACCATAATACAACAAATATTTTGAATGAGTACATTCAAGTTTGTAGACATTTTGTATCCAGAAATACTCAGTATATTTGATGAAGGATTCAATAGGATCTATATTTTACTCAGATCCATAAAAACTAGTACCATCTTCAGGGTATTTAATCAAACTTCAATTTATTAAATATATCAAGTAAGGTATAAAAGTGATTACTTAAGATATTCACTTAATAAGGATACTTTTGTACAATCATTAATCGATTGGACCGATATTTGATGAAAATCGAAATACATAATTTAAATAAAACTAACTAGTTCTTTGATTTTCACTTCAATAATTATAATTTAACTTAATTATTAAGTTAAACATAACAATATTGTTTCGCCATCACAATGGCTTCATCAGATGTAGATGATAAACAGTTTATCATCTAAGTACATCTCAACTTAATTATTGTGGAAATCAAAAAACTAGTTAGTTTTATTTAAATTAATAACAATCCGTAGAATATAAGTATAACAGGAATATGCTGAGAAGACATTGTCTTATCATTATAAAGATTTCAAAAATATGTTTTTGTCATCGAATATTGTAACGAGAAACGAGAATATCAAATACCCAAACGAGAAAAAACTGTTGAACGAAACAGTACATAAATACATTAAGCCAATTGAACTCTTCAATATTAGTCTTCCGATAAATTCAGAACAGAAAACAAAAAAAGAAAGACTGCAAGAATGGAGTGGTATCAATGTGCAATAATTAAACAGAACCTTCAGTTTATATATATGAAATGATTATTTAACATTACAGTTAATATGAAGAAGTAAACTGTTGTTAACTGGTAAATATATTCATTCAGATTATATAAGTAGTTAAAGACAGATAGCTGTAATGAAACAATATTTAGAATTTTCTCATAGTTTAATTCAAATACGCATGACGACGTTTCGAAGTACTACTTTTTTATCAAATGCTGGATTAATACATTATATATTATTATATATTATATTATATTATTATATATTAATACAATATACATATATTGATACAGTAGTACTTCGAAACGTCGTCATGCGTATTTGTATTAAATTATGAGAAAATTCTAAATATTGTTTCATTATGGATATTAATTTTCTCCAAGTATCGGCCTCATCAATTATCAAACAGATATCTGTGACTATATCTGTGTGATTTCTCTTGAATCTTGGATGTAATTTGCAGTGGTTAATAATGAATAAATGAATATCAATTGAGCTCTTGCAAAAAAGCCATCTTCAAAAAGTATATGGTCATATATAACTGGAAACATATTTGTTATTACACACACACACATATATATATATATATATATATATATATATATCTATAATGAATAGCCATTTGAATTAAAAAATATGATACACATTGAAAAATTCAATTATGTCTGCCTTAAAGAACTGGATGAAAACAAAGGTCAGATATCGACTGGTGAACATTTAAAAGATAAAATGGTTGTAAAACAATATATGATAGTGTCATACATTTTTATAATATTGATATTCGCTTCTCCCCAATATTGTCATCAAATTTTTTGATTAATAAGTTTTTTCTCGAATAATTAAAATAGAAACCTTAATATATATGTAGGTATCAAGTATTGCAGAATATAAGTAGACGTTATTCGTACTCACCATAGGGTACGGTCTTTGTGAGAAAATGTATTATCTTTGTTTAGGCAACATAATTGATAAGATAGATCTTGAAATCAGAATAGTTACTGTTGTTTTACCTATATAATTGTATTAAGAGAACCTTAAATAAAGATTATTATTATAAGTCAGTAGCGCCAAATATACGAGTAGATGGGGCAATTAAAGAAATTTGTGGAATAGTTATAACCACAAGTGTTTCGATACTTTTCTGTACAATTATAATACTATATTTTGATGTTGGGTACTTAAAAAATGTTGAATACATCGTTCATTTTTATAATACTGAAATGACTGGCTGCAATAAAATACATTGCAGACATTTTATGTAATTACTTCGACACTAAAAGCAACATTGCAATGTTCAAAATCTATCCGAAAGTTGTGAAGCTACAACTTATTCTCATAGAGGGCGCATATAATTTGCTTAATGCGCCCTCAATTCTCGAGAATAATTCTTCGATTAAATTTAAACTGACATAACAATTAAGTATCGTTATATTTTCACTGGAACTGTTGAATATTCTTCATTAATAAACAGATATATTATATTGAATAACACGTATGAATCACTTAATCACCGTCCTCTGAAAAGGTCTGATATGAAAATACAATTTCCTTATATTGTATCTAATCTTAACTCACATCGATCTTCACCTATCACATCCTTATGTATTAGGTTTAAACACAATATGCACCTTAAATTTCATTGCCTGAGTACTAAAAAGATAGAAATGCTTTAAATGAATATAATTGAATAGTATTAATTAAAATTATGTCTCAATTATTTTTCAATCATTCCTATAATATCAAGAATCAATCGCTTTGAAGGAAATTTAGGAAACTTTGAGACAATTTAGAAACTCAATGTGAAAATGAAATTATATGGGTGTTATGAAAGAAATGAAAAAAAATATCATTATCTCTATATTATGACGTCTAACCACAACGACCACGGTAGACAAGAGTTTTACGGATTTTATTTTATGTATTTATTCTCTATGTTCCATTATCGTTGAAATAAATTTCAAACCTTTCGGTATTTGTACAGGTTTTATTACCTCTTTAACTCTATAATCATTGATTCCGATTTCAATTTGAATAAAACTTTGTACTTACTTGATTTTCACAATAATTTACTCAAAGATTACAATATTGTTTCGTCAACACAGTGGCTTCATGTAAATGATAAAAAGTTTATCATCTACATCTGATGAAAGCACTATGTTGGCGAAACAATATTGTTAAATTCGACTTAGTTTTATTCAAATTATTTATTTAGATTTTCATCAGGTATTGGCGCAATCCATTAGTGATTCAGGCTTTAATGAAAGTTTAAATTTTAGAGTACATAATATTTACACTACTCTCATTAATAATTCACAAACGAAATGAAAATCTTGACATCCAAGCTTATGAAAATGATAACGTCTAACCACAACGACCACGGTAGACAACAATTTATCAAGATAACAAGATATCTTCCTTTGATATTATCTTAATAACATTGTAAAATGGGAAAGTTTAAATGTTTGGATGTATGTCTATTACCCAATTTTGCCTCAACGCCTGAACGAATATAGTTGAAATTTGGCACAGATGTAGCTTATAGTCTGAAATAGCAGGGACACTACACTTAATTGTAAAAAACGCATTTTTCCAGGGAGATTGGAAAATAGTGGTCCTCGCGAGTGAAGATGCTGGTGTTTTCTAGTAGTCTAACAATTCCACACGTTTTCTAGTGAGTACTCAATATGAGTATGTTGAATTACTGAAAATTGTTTGTTCATTTCAATAAATATTAAACATCTGAGAAATTTCGTTTGAAAAAAATGGCCTTCGTCAGGTATTTCAATGACTCCGTTGTTGGATATCTCAGGATGAAAAATACTCATTCAAAAGGGATTGATTTTCAAATTCAATATTTCCCAAAAATCTCAGAGAATAGCCTAAATTAACACGTTTTTTCTTAGACCTGTAAGAATCAAAATATACTCACTTTTTTTTGTAAGGAATAACATCGTATCGAAGATAAAGAAACTTCGTTATCCAAATAAAGATTTATCACTTCGAATAGAGACATTGAAAACGTTAGATATTCCTCATGTGAAAATTGCACTTTACCGTTGCACTTTTCTTCGCAAAAACATCAGATCGAATGAAAACAGAACAAACGGAATGAAAATGCAGCTAAGACGATTCAATGAATTCAATGGCCAACTATACATTTATCAATCACTTACCAATCGTAAAATTAGAAAACAATCCTCCACTCGTGTATATTTCCAATAAATAACTGGCATTTTATGGAAAATGATTCTGCAAGTAAATACGTTATACGTCATTTGTTGTAAAGTTTCAGTTTTTATAAATCCAAAGGAAAATTAAATGTTATTTGATGTGACATGACGTTTGTTTTATAGAATTAACAAGAAAAGATTATGAATAATTGATAGGAGCATAAGATTGCATTCATAAAATTACAAATTTTAGAAATATTTGGCCCATTGGTTTGTTCAGTTATGTCTAGTGTTCACTACAACTACCTGATTTACATTTTTATTACTTCTATTAAAATTATGGAAGTATTAAGAAATATATATATTTTCTTCGAATTTATCACTCAAGTTTATAAGAACTTTTCTTTTTGAAATTGAATGAGGAATGAACCACAACAATATTTGTGATTATGGAAGAGCGAATGAGAATCAATTGCTCATATTATTTCTTTTGACTTTGCACACGGTAGAAACTTCATCTTCACAAACCAAAACGATATAGGTAATTATGAAATTTCAATATTGAGAAAGGTTACCGCCGAATCATGAGTTCAAATTAAATAATATTGAATTTCTTTTGAAGTTCTTACAAAAATGAAACAGGAAAAACTAGGATTACCTTGAATCCTGTCCTTCAGAATTTTTGAATCCTAAAAGATATGACCAAAAGCTCAAGATTAGAAGAAAGGGGATAATTTCATTTCTCCAACCGGTAGAAAGCCAAAGAAAAATTTGGGGTATAGCACATACTTAAGAAGAAGGTGAAATTGAAAATTGTAATAAACTTCAACTCTTTCATCGGATGATAATAACAGAGAACGTTGAAACCGATGGCACATAACTTGTTCAAGAATAGCGGTAGGGTATGTCTCATAATAGATATGCCAGTGATTGAACATTTCTCAATTTCGCTGAAGAGAATCCTCTTTTTATTCTCTGAATTTTATAAACACTGTTTCCATTGAACGCGAACCTCTTGGCCGGCGATTTCAGCGAACATTGCTAGGTACATGAGCGATTTCAGATGTAGACTTCCTGTGGAACAAGAGGGTGCTCATATTCATTCTTCGAGCAAGATGTTTTCCTCAACTTATTTCTCTGTGAGTATTATTCAATATTATCAAATATTTCAGAAAAGAGAAGTCCTAGTAATCGACCTCAGACACCATAACATCAATCCATGAAAAACCCTGCATAACTTAGACAATTTCGTTTTCAGACATTGAGATTTGAGTCAGCCAACTCAAGTTTTTATCTGTACATTAAGCATAGAAAAAAGTATTAGGAATACTTCTTCAAAAGTTAATAATTACCTACTTTGGCAACATGTTAGTAGCGTAGTGAAAATTCATCAAATGAGATATTTTGAAAAGACTGTTCGTGGTGGCGATGTAACAAAAATTGCGACAATGGGACAATGTATCCTGAAAGATCAAGAAATACTTATCTGGTCATTTCATTTCCATTATCATGTCGCTATAACGACTTCATATATTTTCTTCAATTATGTTTCAAAATATGAATCACAATTTTTTGCTTTTTGCGCCTATATACACAGCAATCATAAAAGAGAATAATTGAAAAGTTCAATTACGAGATGAGACGATGGATAAAATACGTAAGTTGGTCGAAAATTGATAACAAATAATTTTTTTTTCTTGCCGTTTCTTCATGAGAATTCCTCGTAATCCGGAAGAAATACTCAAGCGGCAATGTCGCACACAACCTTGAATATTAGTTCCTTAATACTCCGTAGATGCCGCTCTGAATTATCACATAAAGTTGAGAGAAATGGAAACTAATCAGCGAAGTGTAGATTCCTTCTCCTTCCATATTTGAGAGCCGACATGTGCTGACACCTGTATAAATCTTTGCAAAGCAGTGCAATGAACTTGTTTTTGTGTGTAAGTGTAAGAGAGAACGAGAAATGATTAGAGTGCGAATAAAGAGTAAACAGTAAACACTGGAATATATTTAGGTCATGGCTATTTCATGCGTAAAGCAATAAACAGTAGAAACTAATGGTTAGCTTGAAAATAGTTGGGTAGAAAATAAAATACACATATTCAGGAAAGACAGTGGAAGTTATTTCCAATCGTGATTTTTTTCTATTGGTAAAAAAAATTCAATTGGACGAAATTTTGTTAGGAAGGTATCAAGGCCGAAATAATCATGATAAATACATTCAAAGATAATTACGTTTTATTTGTGAACCAAATTATGGTTAATAAAAAACCGCAGTTCACTTTGTTTACCTACAAGTCCTTGTTTAATGTGAATTGAAACAGCCATTTAGTTTCATTACTCAGCAAGACTTCAGCTGAATCAATGCTGAGAGGGTGAAATAAAAACCTAAAAAGTGAATCTAAGCACAGGTTCATTATTTTTTTTTCTGGAATTAATTTAGTGTTATATGATTCGCATATTCGATTTCTAATGAATATCAACTAATATATTGAGTGAGGAGATGTGACCAATTTTTCAATTTTCAAATAAAAGTTTTCAAGTTAATATATACTTACTATTGGAAAATCCGGATAATCTCACAATACTAAAGCATATTTTAAAAGATTAATTAAAACAGATACTTATTCTGAAGTATTTATTGTTTATACGAATGAAGATTTAAATATTGAGAATAATAATGAATATATTTACGAATCCAACTGACCAGAATATTCAATATTACATTCAGAATATTGAAACAAAAAATACTATTAAATTATTTTATCAAAAAGAAACGGTGTCATTCATTAGGAAATTTTTGTTTTTTCGATGAATTTAGTTCAATGTCTGCGTTTATAAAAATAGCTCTAAATTTAATTAGTGCTATATTTTCGAATTGAGAAAAACGAAGTAACAGAAGACATCTCAACGAAAGTAGGTACCTGTTGAAACGTTTTTTGATGAAGTTTATTTTCAATTATGATACTAAAACAAATACAAGGGAAATAAACACTGGATACAAAACAACATCAACTAATATAGAAAAAACAAAACGAATTATAATTCAGTGCCTGTAGGCACTGAGAAGTTCATAATCAAACAAAGACCAAAGTATATCAAAAATATATACTTTAGTAGGTTTTTCTGATATACTTTACTCTGAAAAAATTCATAATCGGAAGATGCTTTAACATACACAATAATAATTCAAATGTTACATAGAAATTGAATGCAACAATTGAATACTCAATACATTACTAAATTAAATTGAAATTTTTTCATATTGTCCCGTAATTGACTTATAGCAAGGTACGATACCCATTAATTATTATCCTCTCCGAAATATTTCTTTCTAATATCCTGATAGTAAACTTTGTTGTTGATGGGCGTAGTAAAAATATGCATAGAAAATATTGAATGAATATTATAATAATATGGTAGATGTTTACAGTAATTAAGTGATGTAATATGTCCGAGTAACAGAATATGAGAGAAATAACATTGGATGGTAAAGAATGTTGGACGATTCAAAAACACGAGGAGGTCGATACATGGGCGTAGCTATTGAAGGGGAACGGATGTCATGGAGTATCAAGGGTATATCAAAATTATTTACTATTTGAATGGTTTTGAATTTATGAATTTTTCAATTAAAAATCTATTATATTGTTCTGGTAAGTTCTAACTATTATACTGTTTTAAGAAATATGTTTTTTACATATAGAGAATGAAAGTTTGAGGAACGCGAGAACTCCTGAGACAATAATATTGATTCCATCTAGCGAGAGAGATGAAGCTAATTGTAGCGTATTAATATATAATAGTTATTAATGTTGTACTATTTTTTTAATGTTGAATGTTATTACTTGATATAAATAAATATAAACAATAAAATGAGGAAAAAACACTGTTCTCTAGATTCACACACTTTTATCACTGTGAGTAAATCTATCATTACACGCTTTCGTTAAATATATACGAGGGTGGGGTGAAAAGTTTCCGGCCTTACCAAGAGATGGCGTCAATAGGTTTACTTTTGGAGCAGCGCCCTAGAGTACCATTCCTACTGAGCTTGTATGTCAAATTTCAGCCCAATCGCTACGTTTGCGCTTGAGAGCACATTGCGCGAGACGCTTCTGTTGTTTTCGTGAAAATGGAAAAATTTTAAAAAATTACTGTCATCAAATATTTCTAGATGAAAGATTTTTTACCAAAACAAATAAAACAAGAGATGGAGAAACTTGAGAGATGGATATAGGCGTAATCCAAACGAATTTTCGCGTCGATTTATAACTGTTGATGAGACTTGGATCCACCACTATGCTTCTGAGAATAAAGAACAGACAAAACAGTGGGTTGGAAAGGAGGAACCAGATCCAAAGAAGGCAAAAACAATTTTACCGGCAAACAAGTTTGTGGCTACTATTTTGGGGAAGCGAGAGGAATTATATACATTGATTATCTTGAAAAGGGTAATACTATCACTTGTCAATACTAGGAAGACTTATTGTAACCTATGAAGCAGGAGAAGCAAATTAAACGACCTAATTTGGCGAAGAAAAAAATTTGGTTTCATCACTATAACGCACTAGCGCATTCGTCGATTGTTGCTATCCGAAAACCACGAATTGAAGTTTGAATTGAAGCCCCGCATCCTGTATTACTACTATTAACTATTACCTGCTTCCTAACCTCAAAAAATGGCTTAGCGGTAAAAGATTTGAGAGCAACGAAGAAATTATCGAAACTAAAAATCAGTATTTTGAGGAGCTTGACGAATTTTACGTTTAAAACTTGTATAACTAAATTAGAACACCGCTATGAGAAATGTGTCTGTCCTGATGGAGATTATGTTGAAAAATAAGCAAAATAATATTTAAAACAACGTTTTTCTTGGTCAGGCCGGAAACTTTTCACCCCACCCTCGTATATATACGATATACTTTCATTAAATATACGACAACGTATGGTCCAATTGTTGAAAAACCGTGAATAAATTTAGGAAAGGGTGGTTTTTTCACATTTTATTGTTTATACTATGTTTAAATAAATAAATTTGAAAAAAAATTAAATAAATAAAATTTTAAATAATATTGTAAATATATATTTCATTATATATACAATAGGTACTATTGTGTTATGGGCGTTCATTTTGGTTAGATAATTAATTTATCCTAACGTACCTTCGGTTTGATAAACGGGATGTTTGCGTCAATGAACCTTTTACTTAGATCATAAAACAATATTTTCAATAAAATTTGTGACATGAAGTACATTAAAATTCTTTCAAGATGAAGATTTCACTATTTCAAACATGATAATATGATGAAACCTCTTAAATTTACAATTCGGTAAAGGAGCTTTTTGCCTCCCAGTCTGTAAATAATTTAAAAATAACATTGTTGCATTATAATGATTCAGTCGATAATCGAACTAGACATGATCGGATATCTGTTTGCTTGGTTAGCGTTGTAAATTTCAAATTATTTGGATGAATTTTCATACAATAATTTGAGTCAAATTGGTCCTTCATGTCCCACCCTATCCTACTAATGCGTTCCATGAAAACAGCATATTTCGATAAAAATCTGATAATAAGACTATCATTACCATAAAAGTGGACCTAATTAATTCAGACAAGTGTCTCATCCACTGAATATTTATCTATATTACCGAATCTTCACGACTAGTAAGAACTCATGAGAAAAACACGTCCACTAATAGACATGAAGTTCTGGGAGGAACGTATTCAGCGAATGGACACCAATCTGCTTTTATCTACATTTCGATCAACTTCATATTCAGAAAGATGCAGATACTGTTATCTCGCCGGTTAAAGTATACTGTCAGTTGAAAAAGATGTACGAATATGTAAATTTATAAAGAAAATACAGTATAAATCCGTTAGAATCGGTCGGTTTACACCCACTCGATTTTAATTCTTGTCTCGAACATATCTAAATTGTTCAGCTATTAGTTCAGCAGTATTGCAAATGAATGATGTTAAAGACACTCACATTCCAAATTATTTAAAATACATGTGCTGAATGCTATTAAGAGATGAAGATAAAGTCTTTAATGAATAATACAAGTTTAACATCCATTTTATAGAGATAATATTCCTTCTGTTTATTAATATATCTACAATATTATGATGCTTTTTTCAGTTGAGAAAACATTGGTATGTGAAGTACGGAGAAAACACAAACAGCATTGTTAATTATGCAATTAGTTATGTGCATAATAATTTTCATTGATGTGGTTTCTTGTTCATTCGGTGTCATTTTTGGACATTCCACTGATTTCATTGAAGAGGATTTTTCTGTTCTTATATATATATATATATATATATATATATATATATATATATATATATATATATATATATATATATAAGAAAATGAACACTAGAACATTCATTTGAAAAATTGAAATTAATGAAGAGAATGTTATAGTAGAGCTAGATATGTGAACGTGTACGATGTGATGTCTCCATTATCCTTCAAGGGATAAATGTTAGAGAAATATTGAAATCGATGCCACACCTGATGGAAGTGCGAGACATATATGTTTCGTTCTGCAAGGAACTAGTCAGTCGCACCACGTCCATCGAAGTGAGGCAACGATTTCAACCTCCAAGCATCTTCTTGTGACTTCAAGTGGAAGATCGTAGAGTAATGAATACATACTCTACAATTCCATCTATAGAAATCAGTAGAAAACATCTCTCTCAGATTACAGACACACCAAGCATCGAAATTTCACATATCTTATTATTTTACCTACGGGTATAGAACAGCCGGTGAACAAATGTAAACTGTCATGCCCGTTTTACCAGTACAATATGGCGTAGTATGACAGTACAATATGTCGACTATTTCTGACGTCATGAACATTGGCCAGTATACTGCTGAATATTACGGAACATAACCCACAGTAAGTTCAGTGGGTATGTTCCCACTGCAGTGGGAAGTGCTAGGGATGGGCAATCCGGGCCTACATCCAGGGTAACCTTAAAAGGAGACAAATGAGCTGTGAAAATAACTATTTTTATTAACTATTATTTTACTAACTATTATTTTTAGTAAATAACAAAATTTCAATTGCAATTTGTTATGTTCATTGCTACTAATCTCGGAAACGGTTAACGTTTTCTCATAAACCTAGATATAAAGGGGCGGCATTTTGTTTTTTTTGCCAGGATGTCGAAACTGGTAGCGACGACCCTTAATAAGGATACACCTTCGAATGGTGATGAATGTGAAGCTATAACTCATGTCCATTTGTTTTTGTGATGAACGGCTTTTTGTGGTTGCCGTTCATAACTAATATACAGTCTTTTGTATAACACTGAGTTCTGTGAAATGATGTGTCAATGATATTGATCTGTGGTTTTCCACTCAAAATTCGAGAGTTGAAAAAATTTCTATTTTAGAATTTTTGGATTCAACATTAAAGATTAAATTCCAAAACATAATTAATGTTGGAAAGATTATCCATAGAATGAGGTTTACGTAAATTAGAAAATATTTTATGCAATCGAATGATGTCTGTGATGCTGTTGCGTGAACTTTCAACCGTTCGTTTCTCAGAAAATCTAATCGCTTAATTATTTTAGCACGTAGAGAATCAAAAATAAAGAAGCAATGACTTACTTGTCCAGAAAGTATTGTGTCAGATGATTCCAGAGCCCAATGAAATGATTTGTTGATTTTTTTAGTCTCTGCTTACTATTCACTTCGATTTGATGTAATTGATATATTTGTATATATATATATATATATATATATATATATAAATGAAAACTTTTGCGGTGTAAGTTCGATTCCAAATTTACATATAAATATTTCTTATATATATATATATATAAATGTTGTAAATACTGAAACTCTTATTCGAAATATTCCAAATAAAACTCTCAGGGAGCTGTCCACACAAATGTTGTCAACGACCACGAACTTATCCTTTCGAGAGTAAATATTAAATGCGCTTCGAAAAATCATCCATCTTGTTGAATGATAATTGTTTCATCTTTATTATGAATTATCAGTCCTTATTCAAACAATCAATCAAGAATCGATGACTTTCAAAACGTCCGCAGATCCTATATCGGAATTAGGATAACATTACTTCGTGAACATTCAAGTGAGCTCCCTCTATCGAAGAAAAGACGTATTATAAACTCTCCCTAGCATTCTAGATTCCTACTCATGACAACATTAGTGAGAGTAGGTAGAGGCTTTGTATAGATTTCATTCAAAAATTTGTCTGCAATGTGTAAGAATAGTCCCATGCCTAATCGTTCCAGATCACGCACCGTCGGGAAAAGTATAGCTAGTTTCAAGATTCACAAATCAATCAATACTAGTTAATATTGACAATCTTAATTGAAATTAATCGAAAAACTTTTAGGGAGCTGTCTACACAATCGTGTGGATATTCGTCGTCTTCATTTTATTTTTATACGTCGTGATTTTGTTTTTATACATTTTTGTTATGAAAAATGTTTTAAATTGGGAACGGTTAGAAATAGGTACTTTACTAACCGAAACGTCGTGTGAATTTGATTTATTGATTGCCACCGTTTGTTGATCAGTGGTAAGAATTTATTAATTTTATTTTATTTTATTTGCATTTTATTCTTTTCTTAATATTTTATTTTGTATTTTTGTTATAGTATTTTTCAGCTTTCAGGAATTGAATACTAATTATCATCTTCTTTTCAAAATGTTCAGTTCACTCCGATGGATTTATCATTTAATTTGTCATTTTAATTATTGGTTTGTTTCAGAATTTGAACTTTAAAGCCAATAAAAATCTGACAAAATTTAAATCATTCTACATTTCCCAACGCCTTTGTATAAACATATGTATCATGTATTCTAAGTTAATTAGCATTACCTTCTTCCTTCTGCTTCCTTCGCAGATCTCCAACTGGGCATAAAGGTCACCAATCCCCAAGATGCAATCGTCACATCTACAAACGTCATTGGAAGTCAGAGAACCCACTGAACCCACTGAACTATTGGAGTCGACACTATCACTCCGCACCAATTGTCTGTGAGCACCCATAGCCACTTGCTCCATTTTCGCGACTAGTAAATTTTCCACCATAGATTTAGGCCTTCTTGGCGCCATCGGTAGCGTTAATGAACCACTCGATTGAGATGTCGAGGAGTCCGAAAACAAATTCGAAGACATTTTAGTTTTGCGCATTGCGCGAACTCTTCACGCACTCAACACATTTTGAACACTACACAAGGTTTTTCTGTCAGCATCCAAGTACATAAAATACTGGTATTTTGGGTGTATTTCACCTTACTACTTTCCTGTTATCATCGTTGCTATTATTCAATGGCGAGTTAATTAAGCGTCAAGGATGATATTTCCTTAGATAATTCGGACATTATTTCTAGAATATGGAAATTAATATGTTAACGATGTGGACATGTTTGTTATTTTCTCACAGCGAATGTTTCGCACAGAAATTTTCCGACTAGTGTTAAGTGAGTATTAACTATCATAAAGATTTGCGTATTATTGATGACAATTTGTTCAACCATTTCTTTCAGTTCCACATAAAGAGGTTTTATATCGAAAAATGCATAATATAAAATAAAAAGTATAACTAATATAAAATATAAAAATTATATCCAAAACATGTTAGTTAGTACATTAATTCTGCTCTATTATGTACTCTATATGCAAGTTGCCTTCAATGAGTAACAAATAAGATGTTTGTAAAAAATTTTTTGAAAAATTGAACTTTTCAAAAATTCTTGTAGAAGATTCTAATCCGTTGTATAGATTTGAAATTAAGAATTGCAGGTTTGGCATTTTAATCAATCATCAAACCAGCGAAAAAAGGAGATTTATAGGGACAAGACCGCCCTAAACGAAACCTTAGCACACTTAAGAGATGATTTTTTCTCATTTCATTTATAAGTACCAGTTCTATCTGAACCTCAACAATACATATTGATAGGCCGTAGTTCTTTATTTAATTCAAAAGTGATTAAAAACGATTTTTCAGATAATAACATTTTGAAAACTATAAAATTAAAAATTAACACACTTAAGACTTAAGTTTCACTGAATATAATTTCTTCACTTATATTCAGTGAAACTTAAGTCAAGTGTGTTAATTTTATATTTTTTAACATAATATTTCACCAAGAGATAAGCGAAACCTCCGTGTACTTTATTAAAGATAACATTTATAACATTGCAATACTTTATAATTATTATAATATATTAATAACAGTATAAATTTTTTAATTCGAAGCACATCGAAATTTAATGAGTTGAGGTATCTTTTGATGTTTTCTTCCCGTTTTTGTAATACTTCTTGATGAAATATATTCTGCAATAAAATTCTTATTATGGATAAATTGCATATGAAATATTGTTACTTAAAGTTATGAAATTAATATTTTGAGTTATGTATGATAATAGAATTTTCGATATGTTATCAATAGAATTGAAATATTTAAAATACTGTGAACATTTTCAGTATATTCTCTGTTAATTTAAATACAAACTATTTCTTCAAATATTTTCCGCATTAATTACAATGAATACTTTTTTGAATATTTGAATTTGGAAAATTTCATGTTCGAAGTAATTACAGCTATCCACACATATATATATATATATATATATATATATATATATATATATATATATATATATATATATATATATATATATATCCAAACCTAAAATAAGTTTACCTCCTACCAAAATTCAACTTCTTTGAATTCTGTTTTTTTTTGGCAAACCAGTAGGTACGTATTTTTATTTTATTGCATTTTTTAAATTTCATGTTTGAACCTCCAAAATAAGGTACGTTTATGAAAGTTGTACCTATGTACGTTTTCAAGTTTTGATGAAATTATAATTGGTAGCGAAACATCAACTACAAATAAAATTTTTCCATTTTGAAGTCTGTTATTGCTAACAATATCAATTTTTAGTTGAAATGAAAACATACAAGAAACTAATAGAAAAAGCAATATAGAATATATATATATATATATATATATATATATATATATATATATATATATATATATATATATATATATATATATATATATATATATATAAATTTATATAATATTTCAATATTTAAAGGGGACATTTCCATATCCACAAACCACAAAAGTATACAAACGAGTGTAGGGCGTCTTGATTCCTTTTCAAACTATTGGTGTTGTAGGAATAATTTTCTGAACGAAAAAACAATTACACAAGTTAACCGTTATCTTCATAATTTACGAGGAATTCCAAGAGCTATACAATTCATCAGTTTATCAATTTTCGCATTATTATTTTCCGGTAGGAATGGAGCTAGTGTGACAGTGGTCAATTAGAAGGAAAATTGCTTAACAATTATGTTAAGTAAAACAATTTCTATATATAAAATATTGCTTTGATAATTATCATTATATAGCGCGGCGAGTCTTCAAATAAATTCTGAATAACAGCGCCGTACTCCAGATATTAAACGGGGTTTATTGGAAATTATAAACTCAACTCGAAATTCATCACAAGAATTCAAAAAACCCCTATAAATTTGCAAAGAACACTATGTATATATATATATATATATATATATATATATATATAAATATATATAACAGGATTAATATTTGTGTTTCTATTGATTTGGCATATATTTCTACGATCTAACCCTATTTGAAATGATTGATTCACATATGTGAAATAGTTACTATTTTTATTCACCATGTACTCAAATTTGTGTAGATATTAGTAGATAACCTTATGCATTTAATTTTATATTTATCTAGGAATATTTAATAAACTATTTTGAGATGAATGTTTGTCCTAAATCAATACTGTCTCATTGATTTTATTTTAATTATTTGATAAGTGGCATAAAGTGATAGATAAACCTCTTTTCACCGTTAGTTGGTATAAGTTTAATGAATCAACTGAATGAATAATATTACTGTGAAATATATATATATATATATATATATATATATATATATATATATATATATATATATATATATATATATATATATATAAAAGAAATTGAATGACAACTTAAGTTCTAGGCTAAGAAACACAAATTCGAGCATGTGGTCGTTTAAGTGTTAAAGAGTTATCATCCTTCCTCTCATTTCTAGAACTACAACTGCTGCTCCATAAAAAAAAAACAGAACAAATTGAAAGAAAAGATGCATATACCAAGTTTAAGTGAGTATGAGGGGTAAGTAATATTTACTTATGCTGTCAAGTGGAAAAAGGGGTTAATTAATCTGCTTGAGTAATGCTTGAAGGTAACCTTATAATAATTCTACATTCAACATTTTAAACAAATATTACATAACACTCTACAATTCTGTGAAAAGTGAAATTATCATTTTGAAACGATTCTCTAATAACTTATGGCACAAAACTCACGAATTATTAAGAATTGGGTCATTATTTCACAAATTAATAGAAAAATTACTATTCATAAGTAAAAATATACAGAATTGTGTATTTTATATAATGTACATAAATATTTAGAATTTTGAGTTTGAGAGTACAGTCCTGTACGGTTTATATCTGCCAAGGCAGTTGGATTTTAATTCACGGTAGCTTCAATAAAAACTGTAGCCTGGTTAATGCAATAATTCGGCAGCGGTCTTCTCATTCGACAGACCTGTTATTTTAAGTTTTATGTATATAATACCGTCACGGGTTATTTTTTCGCTTGATATGTTATATAGCAATTTTGTTTTTAGATTTTCTTGGGGAAATATTTATTTTTGTAAAAGTAAACAAATTTTGCGTGTTATAAACGTCTTCAGAACATGAAAACGATTGAAGACTATTCGTATTTCTATTTTAATTTTTCATTTGATTTGTTAACTGAAAAGAAGCAGACTTCAATGATATCTCTGGATAAGGAAAATCTGCTAATAATTTCCTGATAATTTTAGAAGCAGTCGAATGGATTATTATTTAAATTCATAAGGGTCTGCTGGTCGAATTATGGGGCACTTCAAGTGGCTTCAAACCAAGAGGTAATTCTCAAAGTCATATTGTAAGACAACAGGTAGTTACAATGCTAGTTACAATAGTACATTTTTTAATCAATTTCCATTGGTTTTCGAAGTATTTTTCTAAAGGAGGGATATTTCAAAGAAATTGCAAACATTGTGCAAACAGTTAACAAGTTATATTCAGCTATCTGGCCATGCAAACAAGATGGTGCATGGGACAGGACAAGAAGATCGTTATTTTTTATCAATGATGGGTTCTTTAACTATTCTTACACATTATAAAATAACGATGTTCTTCCGAAGTTCAGAATTTTAAAATTCACTTGATCTTTCATAAGTTAGCGATACTTGACAATACCGACAATTTTATAGTAATATAATTAGAATTATCATTAATGATAATTAATAATTAATTAATATAATTAGGATCACATTTGAAGAATGATAAATAACTTTGTTTGAGAAACTAATATTTTAGGCCACTATTATATATAAATGTTGCTAATCCTTTTAACAATACATAAGAGTGATATCAACAGTTGCAGGGATAGATGAGCAACGGCCACCTACAATACAATTAAAGGTGGCCGTGGATGAGCCTTAGTATAGTATGAGCCTTAGTAGTATGATCACGCATACATTCTATACCACAAAATTTTGACGATTTAAAAGTATTAAAAAATCTATTTAAAACAAAAGAATGATACAAAGAATGATCCACATAAAAAATAGATACTAATATTAAAAATAATACTGGACCCACAAAAATTGAGTGGCACTTATTAGTTTATGGTTCTCAAATCCATAGTGGATTTGAGAAGGTATTTTCAGTTTATCAGATGAGCAGAATAATAATAAAACAAAACAAATGAAAAACTTGGCAATATTAACAAAAAGTACCTATAGACCAAAAACATGGTGAAATAACCTCAAAACTAAAATTTTGAGTGTTGATTATCAAATTTAGTGTGATAACTTGGGGTGTTCAGTTTGTAGATTAGATTTTGAAGGAATTATGATTGATTTCATGGTATTAATATTAACCTAAATAGATTGTGTCTCATATGAGTTTTCACGAAATAGTTAAACATTCAACCACACTATTGAACAGAAACCAATTTGTAGTTATTTGGATATATGTAGATGCATGTCCTCATTGTCAACATCTTGGTAATTTGCATATAATATGACTATCAAAATAGCATGGCTATTATCAAAGCGTTTTAATACTTTATGGCTTTATTAAAATTAATTAATGAATCGAATATATATATATATATATATATATATATATATATATATATATATATATATATATATATATATATATATATATATATATATATATTCACAAAAAAAAACCCGGATGCCATTAATGACAAGGTAGATATAAAAGGTCTTAGTAAAATCTACAATAACATTCTGTGCGCGTAGTGACACCGAAGAAACCGAGGTAATTAAGACGAAAATTAGTCTTTGTCTGAACGTGAACGACAGCGCATCGAGTGTAAATTAAGATAAATATATATAGAAATATAACAATTTTTGAAAACCTTTCTTCATTTGAATATTGGTTCATAATATAATAATAAGTATTGTTTTTGTTTGTGTGGTAAGTTTTAGATCGTGTAATGTTGTTTACATGCCTGTCATTTTCTCTTTTTTCAGTTGATGACAATATATTGATGAAACTTCATTTGAAAAAGGCCCAAGAAAAGGACCGAAACGTTATGTGATATAGATGTTTAATAAATATATTTGAGAACCAGAAAACCCAATAATTTCTTTCTGAAAATATAAATAAAATGGTTCACGATAGCAATGAATATGAATATATATATATATATATATATATATATATATATATATATATATATATATATATATATATATATCATCGATTCATTTTCTACAGTGATGAAGATAAATGAAAAAAATTATTGGAATTAAGAAATTCATAGAAATTTACATTTCCACTAGGTAGTTTCTTCAAATTATACGATTAAATGATACTCATACCAAAGTTTTCGTCGATTTAATGTTGCGTGTAACAGTTGCCTGTTCAAGTATTACTACGAAATGAATTTCCAAGAATTTTTGAAGGACTGACATTCGATTGATCGACTTAAATTCTCTACATGGATAAACAATTTGAATCAATTTACTCTACTGCATAAATAACTAAGCTGCTCATATGGAGGAGTCAGTGAAGGAACCTGTTTTTAGGAATATTCTGAAGATGGCCATAATAAGTCGCTGAAACAACCATTCCAAGAACACACACGAAGATCGAAAAAATGAGTGATTTAGTATTTCATAAGCTCTTTGTACATGTAGAAATTTGGTGATCTCAATTTGATTATTCGAAATCTTTTTCACACGAAAAAATAACAGTAGCCAACAATAACAAAAAATATAATTGAGTTCGTTCGTAGTATTGGTTAGCAAGATTATCAAATGTTTCGAGTTGGTCAACATTAAACGTCACGAAATACCTTTACAGATTCAAATTCTTTATAGATTTAAAGATTCACGAATCATTCATACTAATAAATACTGAGTTTATTAATCGAAATAATTCAAATAAAACTCTAAAATGGAGGGAGCTGTTTACACTAATGTTGTCAACGAGAACGAACCATCATTTGCTTGAGTGAATATTAAGTGCGCTTCGAAAAAAGCATCGATCTTGAAGAAAGATAATAGGATCCCTCTATCGAAGAAAGGACGTATAAAACCTCCCTAGCGTTCTAGATTCTTACTCAGGACAACATCTTACTCAGGAGTGCGGGTACGTTAGGTTTCGTGGACATTTCATTACAACACCACAGAAATCTGTCTGCAATGTGTAAGAATGGTCCCATGCATAATTTTGCCCGCCGGGCGTGATCTGGAGACCCTGATATAATAAATATTGAAATCGATGACACACCTGAAGGAAATACAAGACAGCTGTTTCGTTCTACAAGGTAATCGTCAGTTGCACGACGTCCATCGAAATGAGGCAGCGATTTCAATCTCCAAGCACTTTCTTATGAGTCCTAGTGAAAAACTGCTAAGTAATGAATACTTTACAATACCATCTATAGAAATCAATAGAAAAAATCTCTCAGATCATAGATACACCAAGCACAGAACGTTCATACGTCTTCTATTCCGAAGTATATACTGTAGATGCGCTGACTATATCAACATATAGATGTGACTCTGCACTATCCTCCAAGGGAGGATGTTGAAGGATATTTAAAATGGTACCTCTCCTGATGGAAGCTTATAACAGAGTCTTTCGTTCTGAAGAACTCATTAGTTGAGCCATATAAGTGAACGTCTTCAATCTCTAATAACCTTCTTAAAACCCCTGGGTTAAATAATCAAAGAACAAAGACACAAATAATAGAAAACACCACAACACAAATTAATAGAAAACACCTTTCAGATTCAAGATACCACGATCTGAATGATCCTAGTTTCTATGGTTACAGTAAATATAATCTGGAAATAACCGTGGTAGACTTATATAAGTGATAAGATACAAACATTTCCGGAACAAATATACAGTTGTTATACAGTCGGTGAAATTTAAGGCTAGTCATTTAATTTTAATTTAATATTATTTTACATAATGTTTCACCGAATGATAAGCAGAACCTCTGTATCATTTATTCGCGTTTTTGTTCAATTTATAAAATTATTGGGTTGAATATGTTTCAATTGAATAATGTCACTTACTTTGATTTTTCTATCCTGTTGGTATTAATCCTTTTATGAAGTTAGCGAAATTTATTGGAAATTTTTAATGTAAATATAAGTAGTCATTAGACGATTGTATTTCATTATGATTACGTTATAATTCCTCATTAACAAACTATACATTCAGTATTTTATTGGCCCATGGTTTCAAAATTAGATAAATCAAAAAATTAACGATAGTTTTTCTCTTTGATTAACATACATTCGTGAAAAATTTTAGATCAATAGCATATCGTAGGTGGCATTTCAGTAGAGGATTCAATTCGAATTAGAAAACCGTTACTTATGTGTATTAGCATTATAAAGTCATTTATCAGCTGCCTAACAAACTTAATTCATTCGGCATTTATAATATATGCATCTGAAATATATTCGAAATTTCCTAACGCTATTTATATTGATTGATAGCCATCAAGGCATATGTTGGCTTTAGGATCGCGTGTGAAATGTATATTCGCGTGACTGGAAGTTATTAAGATTGCGAATTGTACTCACTGATTCCTTTTTCTCAAGAAATTTTTTTCCCACATATGTGTATACTAAAATTATATAATATAGGGAATTAAACTGTTACCTGCCATTATTTACCAATAAACAGTTTTTGTCCATTAACTGGACCAATACTTTGAATGACCAAGTCTTAATTTAATATCTTAGGTTATAACCTTTTTTTCCTAGAAATAAAATTAAATCCACAGGTGCGCCCCATTCCTAAAAATCTTTGATAACAATCAAAGTCTAGACTTTCTAATCAGTTTTGCATGTACAGTAAAAAATCTATTTTGCAAAAAGTTCCATGAAATTTTAAAGATAAATACAAACGCATGATAAAAATATGTAATCTGAGAAAAGCCGAAAAGTAATTTAAAAATGTAAAATGAGACACAAAGAATAAAGGCTACCAAACTTAAAAAAAAACCCAAACGTCCATGAATTTCTCCTATTTTTTCAATTGTATTTGGCCGATTGATGCTCGGTTTGTTGATTACTTATTCTAGAAGGAATGTCGAGCTTGCACAGGTGATCTACAAAATTGAGTGCAGCTATTTCACAAGACTAATAAACTACATTGTACCTTGTTACTATTCACACCACGAGCAATTATTAACTTTCCACATTTGGTGAAATAACTTTAGATTGTACATTCAATCAGAACTGAAGATTTTAGATAAATCCTCAGAACTTTGTTAATAAAAGAAACATATGAAAATGGATACGAACATCATCTCTACATGGCCTACTGTGAATATTTTTTCTTTGCAAAATTTAAGACAATTTTATTGGTCCTTTTCTGCATTTTATTACACAGAAGTACTTGGATATCCTCATCTTCAATAATAAAATAATTATGGGAACTATGATGTTCATTTATGATACCAGAATAGGAATAAAATGAAGTATTTTCTCGATCCTCGTCTGGGCCTCCTTGAAAAAAGTCCTTTGTAATATACTCATTAATTCAATCCTTGATTTTATAAGAGCTTGAATCAATCAGTTGTCCAATTTATTCATTCAATTTTATGAGAAGGCACTTGAACAAGCGGTTTATCTCCAATTAACCTAATTAAATGTTCCGAAAGCTTTGATAAGGAAAATATTGGTGGTCCAGTAATTATAGTGCTACTAGTTACACCTGACGTGTTCGTTAATTGAAAAATATTAATGATTAATTCACGCGGTGTGTATAGTTGAGAAAAAAGTGTGAGTGTAAGGATCATATCAGTATTTTTTATACATTTATTCATTGTGAAGACCATGTGTAATTAGTTAGCTGTTGCATTAATATTTGATGGAGAAAATTTGTAAATATAAACTTGATTTAGAGCGAATACTTTTGCGAAAGAAGTATCAAACCCAGAGTTTAATATAAATCTGAATAATCAACAAAATAAGGCAATAAAGTTCACAGGGGCCAATAAAAGATTAAGTCAGTTCTATTTGGCAGGGGTCCTTATTTTGCTTATTTCTGAGGACATGAAGATTGAGCTATCTGGATGGTGTTTTGGTCAGAAATATTCATTTTTTTTACTCTGAAATTTCTAGATAATTTTGTTGATTTTGATTCGAACATCGTTAAATTCAGTTAAGCATTTCTAGCAGCTAGTTGTCAAGAATTCATGCATTAGTCTCCAACCTTAATTTATCCCCTGCAAAAACTCTCATTTAAAGAAATTGATTAATGAAAATGGCACTAGTTCAATATGAACTACAGCTCTGTAGATATGATTGTTTAAGAAATTTCATATATGTGACGAAAACTATTTAAAAAAACAGATCAATATTCTTTTCATTTGTCGTAGCACTTTCCTTCGTCGTAGTAAGGCTTAATATTGAGATTTAATATCAAAAATATTGAGTTTTTTTCGAGAAATAGTGAGAATGTTAAGTTAACTATTTTTATATCACTATTTCCAAATGAAGAAATAACACTATACTACGTTTTAAATTATTGGGATATGTGAAAATTAGCAAGACGATTTTAAGGAAATCGAACAAATAATAAATCGAATAAGAACAAATTTTCATAAATTGTAGAACATTCTCCATAATGCCAGCTTCAAGCAAAAATCCGCCATAACAACCAGTCCATTCGTTTAAGAGTAGGATAGAGAAACACAGAGACTCAGACGTCCCCTTTTTGCGTTAGGGTTTGCTTATAATAAACAAGCAAGTAGATAGGTCTACCGAAGGGAAAAATTCAAATCACTTGCTAAAACTTCACGAAAATCATATCATTCAATCGACACATTTTTCAGGCTGTTACCTCATTGTCAAGAGTTTGTTGATACACTAACAAGCAGTCGGAAACATATACCCACTGCTTCGAAAAATGTGGAATTTAGCCAAGTGTATACCACCAAGTATTGAGCGAGAGGTCAATCGACATATTAAAAGTGTTCCTATAAATGTGATAGTGTTACTAGAAATTCATCGAGGTTCATTGAGATCATTTTGACACTCAAGGCCACGCCAACTATGTGGAGAATGTGAGCAAAAGCCACAGGCGGCGAAATCATAAGGCGGCAAATTGGTAAGACACTAACTGTCTTCATTTTAATGCCGCTAATGAAAATAACATAACACTCTTTCATTTCTTCTTTGATATTAATGTGAAGTGCTAGATTGAACAATATTATTAATTCACAGCCAACTTAGCTGTAAGTATTAAAAATAAAGAGATTCAATGCAAAAATACTCTTAGCGAATTTTGTTTGTTAAAAACAGTTTATAATCAGAAATCAAATGAATATTTCTCCGTTTTTCAGTAAAGGTCATTATCATTGAAATTTGACATATGGTATTGAAACATCCCAAAATACCAAATGCATTGTGCATTTCACTCAATGTACCTAAATGCTTCATGGCTAATTTGACAATATTCTATTTCAAGGACAAACAAGAGAACGATTATCGAGTCATTAGAAAGACCAACCACGAAGATAGGATAAAATGGAAAAGAAGGAAAAGAATATTTCAAACCGACGTAAACATGTTGCTTTTTCATTTTTCTAGTTATACATTTTTCGAGGGAACTTTTTTTGTATTGCTGAAGTATTAATGGTTTAATTTATTTTTATAAATAAGTATATTTTTAATTTTTGATAGTGTTGGCGTTTACTTCATGTAAATCCATTATAATTGAATATAAACTCAAATTCAAACACTAGAACTTTTGATTTACACTTTATTGACAACATAGCATAACGCGCATGAATACTAACTAAAGTTAGTACTACTTTAAAGGTAATACTAACTTTAACGTAATGCTAACAGAGTACTAACTAAAGTTAGTATTCAGTAAGCATCTGAAGAAGTATTTTGTAACGACGAATCGCGTCATGCTTTGTTGTCAATAAAGTGTAAATCAAAAGTTCAAGTGTTTGAATTTTAGTTTATATTCAATGTATATTTTTCATTCCTGAAATACATAAAGATGTGTATAACTATAAAAATATAACAAACCCGCAATTGGAAGCATCCGTTGACACGTTTATCGGTCTTGTTGGCTCTTATCATAATGGCATAGCCAAGTTTAAGGTGTAGGATTTAAGAGATGAAAAAAATAAAAAGGCCACTCATACAGAAGTGATCACTTTTTAGGCTTTTGCATTAACTCCGGATTAAGAGATTTGATCAATTACTTCGCTCTAATGCGACTATAATATATAAAATTCATTAATGGATATTGTTAAAATCTATAAAGGATAAATAGTCTCTACAAGGGCGAAGTAATTGATCAAACCCCCAACCCGGAGAGGCTAATGCAGAATCCTAAAAACTGGTCACTCCCATTACAGGAGTTTCCCTTTTTGAAATTAGTGTTTCATTATGGATATTAATTGTATATAAGTAACGGCGTCATCAATCATTAATTACTAATATATAAGTCCTTAATTGCACTTATTTCATGTGTGATTATCTTGTTACTAAATATACATTTACAATGAGAAAGAAGTGAATTTCCCCAAATTTTGGTCAACCAAATATTGAAAGTATATAAAATTCATAGTGTTACTTAAAATTCATCGAATTCCATTGAGATCATTTTCACACTTTAAATAATTAAAAATGATGAAGTGAGGTTGCACGAAATGATTGATGGACCCAGTAAAAACATTATAAACGCACTCCGGTCCTGATAAATGAGGATGAAGTATACAGAACCTCACGTGTGTACGTTTGCAGTCATATAAAGTAGAACTAGTCTGTTATCCTCGGGGTTTATAGTATTGGAGTGGCGTTGAACTGTAAATAAATTATACAAACTGAATGAACATAATACGCAACGATATACTGGAACGTATATCGCTGCTCCGCTGTTCCGTTCCCATGCTAATTATTGCAATATATTCTATTTCTCCTCCAGGCGGTGCAGTGTCAAGTTTGAATTTGATTGCTTTTACCTTTGCCGATTTCAATTTGAAAAGGAAATTGTTACGCTCCTCGATGAATTATGTACTCACTTTCGAATTTCGTTTGTGTTTCAATCAGATTAAACGACGGAAAATAACTGTTACATTACTATTTTTATTTGATGTAGCTTTATGGGAGATTTTTTGTGACAATAGTAGAATTTTAACTAAGATTCATTATTCGTTACATACGTTTTGCCTGATTCCATAGAAATATAGTATTGCTTGACAATTGTACCGAAATGTAAACTCATTTTCAGAAGTTAAACTTTTGATAATCTCAGGTATTTTAATGAAATGCCTACAAATACTGCCATCTGTGTATGGAAGCATGCACTGAATCTTGTAACGCACACACTCAATAATACTCGTAAGAGTTCATCTCATTATTCAATAGAGGGAGCCTAAGTTAGTATGTCGCCGGCTTTATCTAGCATTTTGAAGAGATAGAACCTTGATGCATTTAAAAAAACCCTTAATCGGATGCACACCACTGATGATTCGCATAATAGAATGAAACAGCGCTGTACGGCATTGTTAACAACTTCAGTATTCTTCGAAACGTACCAAATATTCACTCTCCAAAGTTGATAGTATATACAGTGTGGCCCATTTTCTTTAGAAATACCTGAGTTCAATCATTTCTTCTAATGTCAACTGAAAATATTTCTACTTCGAAGAAAAAATATAAACAATTCCGAAAATAAATTCATGAAAACAAATTAGATGCATAAAAAAAGATTCGTGAATTCGAAATTGGAAACTTGCTATTGAGAAATTAAAAGAGAACACTCTGAATCAAATAAATAGACATAAAAAGTGATAATGCTATAATTATAGAATCAAATCGATAACTGATTGATATGGTGGATGAGTAAAAATAAATAGATATATCTGAAGTATTCGATTTATGCAGAAAATTATCACATGCGCTTTCCTTATCCATATGATACATAACTAGAAGCTAAAAAACTGATATCTTATGATGAATGTATCGGCGATCTCATTGATAAACATTCCATAACTCCGCAGTCAGAGTAAAAAGAAGATCATATGTGTACAGATAATTGTATTCAAATAGTATGAGTCTCTTGGACCACCGACATTGCATAACTTATTTACGCTTTATGAATTATTGATTGTGTTTTATATTTATATAGTATATAAATATAAAACACAATATAATTCTAATTGATTATATACCTACACCTATATATTTCAAAATTAGTTTATTGCCTTTTTGAGATAATCATATTTGCAATATTTTCAACGAAAGTTATATATTCGTCAAAATTTGGAAAACAGTAAATGAAAGAACAGTTATAAAACATCTTCATTCTATTCACAACAATTTGATAAACCTTACAAATAACACTCATAGAATGAATACACAACAATCACCAAACATCATATCTCAAAACTCATTCTTTCCTGATCTACCATCAATTTTACACACATAAACCCAATAAAATATATCAATAATACCAGTATATTCTGGATAAGTATATAAAACTCAACTATGTGAAATTATATGTATGTATATATGTATATATAAATCACAACCATTTGAATCACCTGGCTTACCATGAGTTTTTCAGAGGTTTTCTCATGGTGAAGAAGACTATAAAACTTCCGAAACGAATGCTAAGCCAGAAATATTCCTCTAAATACTAAAGAGACAAAAAGGCCAATTCGGTTCTTTTCAAAAAAATAAGTTTGACGTTGTGATATCTATAGTAATTCATAAAATTCAATTATTCATTAGTTTCGACAAAGATAAATTTATTCTCAATCACACAAGCTCTGGCGGTAAGTAAGTACAGATATTACAGTTCTAAAAATATAGGATGCTTTTGAAAATGTGGTTGATATTTACAAGAGGATTCCCGAGTTATTTTTGATGAAAAAAATTCATTTGAGTAGGCACTTTCAGAATCTCAATTTTTAAGATATGTACATGGTAGAAAAAAAATTTTTTTTCACCAAAATAATTTGAAGTATTTCAATGTATTGACAAAAATTGGTATTTGGGAGTTGCTATACAAAAGAAATTCAAATTTGATGTTAGTTTAGCCTTAGTTATAGAAAATGCAACCTGTAGGTACTTTTTTTTCAGAGGAGAGTTTTTGTGCATGTTTGCAGCACATTTCCACTAATAAATAACTCGCACACATTGAAAAGAAACGTTGCAAGTGGGCTACACAGTTCATACCTTTTTTTGTTGTCAAATGTGAAATCATTTCAGTATGAAATAATTGACTTTTGTGGAGCGATTCAAAATACTGCAAGAGTTTTCCAAAGAGTGAGCAAATCAATCGGAAGACGATTAACGACAGGAGAAGGCCATTTCCAATATTCCAATAGGCTTGTGATTTTAATTCAGTTTTTCATCTTGTTTTCATCATTTTTCAAAAAATTTTTTCTAAAATGTTCTCATGATTTACTTGAGATTATTTCAGAAACTACTTAGCTAAAACAAAAATAAGAATGAATATCCAACTACCTTCTTTCTTTGAAAATAACTGAGTTATCTATCTTCTGGTAAAGTATAAAGCACATAGTAAAATAAAACATAATAGCCTGTATATGTGATTAAGTGGGTGTGTTAATGATGCTAAGAAAAATTGGTAAATATAATATCTATTCATATAACCTATTACGTGAATCGATTAGTCTTTTAACATACAACTTTTCCATTTTCCTACTGTTAAAATTTTCCTCTGCCAAAGAGACCCATTGAATTCAAAGGAATTTTCGACTTTTGAACTGGTGTACAAATTTCCTATTATTACAGCACAAATTGTCTAAATGAATTTTCACTCGGTAAATTATTGATCATATTTTATTGAATGTGAAATACAATTTAAAAAGGAATAAGTATTTATGACTTTGTATGCTTTTGTTATATCTCATTGGTACACAATGTAATAAAAATACACATCCAAAGGACTTGTGTCAAAACTGACACATCCAAAGAACTCCTGAAATAAAAACAAAACAGGCAGTTTTTTCCTACTGTCTCAATCAATACCAATTAAAATTTGTAATTAATTCCTGCAAACACCTGAATACAGAATACATTATACGAAGAAGGTGACTGAAACCTTGGTCGATAGAACGAAACTGGTCTATAATAGATAATTTTTAATTTTTAGAATTCATCGAAGCCTGACCTGAGATCAGATATACAATACACATATGAACATTCACAAGATTTCACTAACTTCAGTTGAATAATATCTGTTCTCTAAGACGTCATTGATTATTACTTCAAGCATGACCTCATGTATATTTCTAGTTCACATTGTTTACTGCCACGGTTGGAGAACTTCCTAATTGACACCCAATTATCTTGACGACATAGTTCTACGTTATTAAATTGCTTCCTCAATAAACTTTCAATCGTCCGAACTCGAAGGATGGCAGAAATTCAATATTTCCAAAAAAATGTCAATTTCCATTCCCCAGGTTGAAATTTGAAGACCTTTTCACACAGAAAGTTTTCTTAAGTGAGATAATTCATATAGTCTACAATGTTTTCAGAGCTATCCGATTTGATAAATCTACATTTTTCCATACAAATTAATCATCAACAGTACTTATAATGAAATAAATCTTTGATATAAAACTATGGAATATAGTACAGCAGAAGAGTAAAGTCTGTATTCAATAGATGGGGGATTCCCAGTCAGTGGGGCGTAGGATGATCCAGGCTGGGGGGCAATGAGCGGCTCTTTGTCTTTGTACTGACTAAAATGAAACCAAAAAATCAGTACTTAATTGGTTAATGAAGTGCAGCACAAAGTTCTCACACATTACAAATTGTAATAACGACATAAGACCTTCCCTTTCTTGATAATATTATCATTAGTTTAATCATCATTAAAACGTATAAATTAGTTTTTGTTTTTTTGAGGATTTTGGGTCTATATCCTTCATCGAGGTTATCCTTCGACATAAACCACAGGATTACCGCTAGATGGAATAAATAGCGTGAGCTTACTGAATCCAAAAATGCCTATAAGGACAAAAGGGAAGGTCTATAAATCAGCCGTCAGACCAGTTTTATTCTATGGTAGCGACACAAGGGCCTTCAGGAAGATTCACGAACAAAACCTACACATTACACAAATGCATATGTCGTAATGGGCAGGACGAGTTACAATGAGAGACAAAATAAGAAATGAATTCATCCGGGTAGTTTTAAAGTTAGACCGATCTTGGACAAATTCGCCGAGTCCAGGCTAAGATGTTATGGTCATGTTAAGCGACGTCCAAAGACCATATAATAAAAAAAATGCCTTTCCATGGCTACACAAAAGAGAGTGAGAGGTAGACCACCAACTTCTTGGTTGACGAATGTCCAGAGGGATATGAAGAGGTTTGGGGTATCGGATGACGATGCTAACCAGACGATGATGACCCCGCATAACGGGACAAGGCAAGGCCAAGAAGAAGAAGTTCTTTTTAAGAATTTGTTAAAATTGGTTTTTTTCCAAAAAAAAATCGCTTAGCAATAATTTGCATATGTATGTACTGTTGTTCTAGAATTATTTCCGAAAAATTTTCATAATTAACTTTCTGTATGACCTACTTTTTGTAAACCACTTATTTATGCGTGAATCATTTCGCCATTTTCCAGATGTTTATTCCAAAAGCTGTATCATTTATTGCTCTATAATATAATTCAAATCTGAAAATAGTACAAGCGGTCGTAAAATTAACACATAACATAACATAAAAATAATAAATATCAACATAAAGTTGATATTTATTATTTTTGGTGGGCTATTTCTGAACTGTAAGGATAACTGCCAGATGTATTTAGTCATGTAATTTGGAATTTTCAGATAAATATTCAAAACAATTTTTAGATTTTGAAGATAAGTGACCAAATAGATGTATTTCTTTTTAGATAAATTGATTTTTTCACAAGATTTATTCACATAAGAATATTGAATATAGGGTGAAAAATAAAACATTTATTCAAATATTCTTTTTAAATAAGTATTATTTCAATTAACTAATCTACTTTACTAGATTAACTTAATCTAATATATTAAGACATATTGGATTTCATTCTAATAAGATTTTATTGATTTGGCTGCCAATATTTCTCATTAGAAAATGGCAGATAATATTCTATTCGAAAATTGAGGATAGTAATAGGACAACGTGAAATTTTTATAGAAAAAAAAATGAGAATTATTACTTTTATTTTGTATTTCACGAGTTAGATTTGAATGAATAATTTTCATTAATTGTAATTCAACGGTCCACAATTATTACAACAAAAATAAACATAGAACAATTTAATATTAACCCCTTTTTTCAACAAATTGAATTGTTTGAAAAATTTTCAGTCGTATGAAACAAACCAGTATTCCTACGAGATGAATATCATAGACTATTTTTTTCATATATAAGTTTGGTATTACACGAATAATATCGCCTAAATTATGCCACTACGAAAGGACCTTCACACGTCTATGCCCAATAAGATTATGTCAATATATACCAAGACTGAGTCAATATATAACATCGAATTGTCATAATCATGTGTATAATTTGAACAAACACAAATTGAAAATAATATGAAAGGAGATCTGTTTGTAAAGAACACCTTCGATAATCGATGCCGTATGTAAAAATGTGAAAATCTATTATACACCTTGTCAAAAATTCAAAAAATATATTTGATGGAATGAATTTAATAATTTAATTTTCATTGGATCTCATGAATGATTGTTTTACTGTTTATATGAATTTCTTCCGAGTATCATCCTCATCTATTATTAATCTGAACAACAAAAAATCTTTTGATTTTTGAAAATATTATATGGAAAATTATCAGTGTCAAAAATTGTCAAGTCATAAAACTTTATTACTTACTTCAAGTAAAAGTATATCTTAGTATAGTATAAAGTCGGTAATATTTCAACAAAAATGTTTGGCAGGTGTGAAGTAAATCAACAGTGACAAAGTTAACGTAGGTGGCCTTGGTTTTTGTGAAATGAGGGTACAATATTCACCTGCCTAATATAAACAATTTTTTTACGATCGATCAGTCGGCGCACGAAAGAACTCATGTAATTGCTTCATTTTCAACATGACAGAAAATAACGTAGATTTATGATAGACTATCACTTGATTACAAGCAAGTTTTACCTAGGTTTTCACATATCTACGTATTGTAAATCATAGTCGTTCTTTTGGTTCACTTTTTGAGCATGATGTTTATTCCCGATGGGATTTTTTGTTTCTTTGTCACGTTTTCATTGTTTCGCTACCCAATAGGATTTTTCTACTTTTTATTGTATGTGGTGACGTCTGTGATAATATTACAACGTACATTTGATAGAACGAATGAACCTTCTATGTTGGTGACTTTGGTTCTATATTTTCCGACGTAGTTGACGTACCGCATTTGATACTTGTCATTGTATCGGTGTTCTTTCATTTGCTTTCTGCTGGTTTTCTGTTTTTGAACTACTTTCGAACTGTTTTATATTATGTGTGTTTATTACAGAAAATACATTGTAAAAAACGTTTTATTGGTCTTCTTTTTAATGTTGATATAAGTTAATTACCCTACTCAACACATTCTTATTTTTGGTTTCAATTATGCCCAGCCTACTTCAGATGTAGATATTGATGTTTCTATTCCATTGTGTTGTACAACAATCTGATATTTTAGAGTCCTGATGAAGGATTAAATCATTGTCCGAAATATAGACAGAGCAAACAAATTGATTGTGTCTCCTAATTAGTGGCCTTCCTTTTTATATATATCATTCATAACAGTAATAAAATACTGAGACTCTTAATCGAAATATATCAAATTTCGAGAGTAAATATTAAGTGCGCTTCGAAGAATTCATTGATCTTGTTGCATGATAATAGGATATAATTGTTTCATCATTATTATGAATCATCAGTCCATATTTATTGGACTATAATCTATCAATCAAGAATCGATGACTTTCAAAACGCCCACAGGTCCTATACCGGAATGAGGGGAACAACTCTTAGTGAAAATTCACATGAGCTCCCTCTATCGGAGAAAAGACGTGAAAACTCTCCCTAGCGTTCTAGATTCCTACTCATGACAACATTAACGAGTTATCGAGAGTGCGTAAGGCTTCGTAGATATTTCATTCGAACACTACAGAAAACACTCTGCAATGTGTAAGAATGGTCCCATGCCTAATCGCTCCAGATTTGTGTAGACAGCTCCCTGAGAGTTTTATTTGAATTATTTCGATATTTCGATTATTTCTCAGTCTCAGTATTTACTAGTATGAATGATTCGTGAATCTTGAAACTAGCTATACTTTTGCCGCTATATTTGAAATGTATTCTTCCTGAATTCAATTTCATTCAAAACTGAACGAATTACTTGGCGGGCAGCTGAAACTTCAGCTGTTGACTTCAAATGCATCATAGAGAAAATATACTAATTTTTCGACATCTATAGCGTTCGTGTAGAAACTTTGTAGAAAAATTTTGAGATTCTACCGAGACAGAGCATCACAAACTGCTGGGCTACAGTATAGAAGGTGGCTTGCGTTGATGACTACGCTTGAGGGAGATATAAAAATTTTTAGCCTTTACAAACCATGTTTGTGGGTATCAACAATCTCCCAAATATTTCAAAGTTGTTTTTCGAAAATTCCAGTTTAAAATTTGGGTTACATTTGCTGAACACAAGCAGCGATCTTTTATGAAGCTGTGTTGGAATTGGGACGCCACTATTTGGAACTTTGTAAGTCGTGCCTACTCAAGTGTTTGGTGTTTAGTGATTATTTTGTGTTATTCTATCTTCTAGGTATAATGACAGACTTTTGAAACAATATAATTGATATTCGCAATTTTCCTCAGCACTGCAAAGAAGCATTACATACTTTTGATGTTTGGTGTTGTTTCACCAAAGAGTAGTGAAAAGTTTCAAGAGTAAAACAGAGTATACAGCTTTTTCTCATGGTCACACATCACGGTTCCTTCTGAGTTTGAGTTCAGGGAGTCTCTTGTTCGGGTAGGTGATCGTGTTAACTTTCTTGGTATAGATCTTTGCTCCCACCTGAGTTGGAGCTAACTCGCTAAAAAGGCTGAACTCGGTAATTTACACCTTTCGCATTCTCAGGTCAGAGGTATCTACCTCTATCCTGAAGGTCATTTACTTCTCAAACTTTCAGTCGTTGGTTTCTTATGGTATTATTTTTTGGGGCAATTTTTCGGCGTCAAGGTCAATTTTCCTCAATCAGAAATCTGCGCTTAGAATAATACTAAACCTTGGTTACAGGGAATCATGCCGTGGTAAATTCCAAAGCATGGGCTGCACGACTTCGTATGGTTTGTATATTCACAAAGTACTTATGTTTCTGTTTAGGCAGCCACAATATTTTCAAAGTTACAGAAATCACAATATTACTAGAAAAGTTTTTCATTTTCTTATCCTGTTCACTTTAGCACATTGTGTGCAAATGGTACGAACTACATGGCTATGAAGATGTTCAACTCGTTACCTAAATATATCAAAAAACGGACAATTTTAAGGTGTACAAAAGTAAACTTCATGAAATTATATTGAAATGTGAACCTTACTCAATAGAGGAATTTCTTGATTTTTTCAAAACAGCAGGAAAAATTGTTATTTGATAAGTATCTTAAGTTATTTGTTATGTGTCCTTCTGACGTTTTGCTTATATTGTGTATATTGTATTGTAATGTGTAATAATTGTGTATATGTATACTGCATTCCACTTTATTTATGAAAATAAAAATAAATATTTGTATATAATTTGTATTATTAGGTATATAATTCCCTAGATGTTCCGCTTTGGTGAACTAAAATAAATAGTCACGTTAAGTATGCCTTCTTGTGAACAACTTTTAAAGCAGTTTAGAACAAGTTATCAAAAATTTTATTAGACTGATGCGCAACTATATCAGTGACTTGTCAATATTCATTACATGTTTATTAATTTAAGATAGGCCGAACTAATTAAGGGTTCGTCAGTACTTGACGTCTGTCCGCATATCGATAGAAGCAATCAGCACCTTCGGATGATGGTCCTAGGAGCGGCCTAATTTATGACGCAAGTTAGTCGCACAAGAATGATTGTTCACATCTCATTATAGCAAATTTATGAATATTATCGTCCAGATATCTACGTAGGAGATCAATGCTCTCGGGTTATATGCAAAACAACGCGATTATACCACAACAGTTAATGAAATGTTGAAAAATTTTTTATTTTCAATAAGGAGAATTTATGTGTATTTATTGCTTTGATTAATGTTTTTTCCAGTTTAAATATATGTAATTGTGTTCTTATCTACAGCGTGATCATCAAATCTAATTCTGACAAAGTATCGAGCTCAATATCCTTAGGGTAGTTAAGATAATAAGAATAAACTGACCTATGTTGACCGTAGATCTTATGAAATCGTGTAACATGAATTATGAATAATCAGTTCTTGACATATCACAACTAGATTAAAGATGAAATCTTGAATAACGCTCCGAATTCGGTTTTGAAATTTATATATAGTAGCTCCTCCCACATCGATATAAAATAAATATAAAAGGTGGGGATTGAGAATTTCTTTCTTTGAAATTAATGCGGTAAATTTATTTGCGAAGTATAGGGATGTGCGTGAAACTGGCCACCGGTTTTCCAGCGACCGTTTTGACTAAAGTGCACACACACGCTACGATCGGCGGGATCAACTACAATATGATATTGCGAATAAATCACAATAAGCCAACATTTTGATGGAATTTTTGATGTGATTAGATGAGAATGAGTAATATTATTACGAAATAATCATTTTCAGAATTTGTTCAATCCATTTACGAAAAAATCATCACTTTTATATATAGGACAAGTGTTTTTTGTTATGCCTTATATTTTTGAAAAAATTCATTTATTTTGAAAATTTTCAAATGAAATACACGGAAATAAACATTCTTAACGACATTTTTTCGTTTTCAGAATTTGTTCAATCCATTTACTACTCGTTTCATCCCTTACAAATAATTCAATCTCCCTTCATTTTCTACGCTGCTAATTTCTCACCAAGCCATCTTTTTGATGAATTTTTGATGCAAATAGATGTAAATGAATAATATTATCACGAAATAATCATTTTCAGAATTTGTTCAATCCATTTACGAAACATTTCATCCCTTCCATGAATATGACAAGTCTTTTATGATATACCTTAAATTTTTGAAAATATTCATTTATATTAAAAAATTTCGAATGGAATACATCGGAATAAACATTTTTAATGAGATTTATTTGTTTTCAGAATTTGTTCAATCCATTTACGAAAAATATCAACTCCTTTATAAATATGACAAGTGTTTTTTGTTATACCTAATATTTTTGAAAATATTCATTTATTTTGAAAAATTTTGAATGGAATACATCGACATAAACAATCTCAATGGGATTTATTATTTTTCAGAATTTGTTCAATGTATTTACTGTCAGTTTCACCCCTTTCAAATAATTCGATATTCAATCCTTCTCTACGCCACTGATTTCTAACCAAGCAAACATTTTGATGAAGTTTTGGTGTGATAAGAAGTGTTTGAGTACTATTGATACGAAAAAATACTTTCCAGAATTTGTTCAATCCATTTACGAAAAATATCATCCCCTTAAGGTATAAGGTGATGAGGTACAAAACACTTGTCATATTTATAAAGGAGATGATATGTTTCGTATATTGTTTGAACAAATTCTGGAAATGAGTATTTCGTGATGATATTATTCATTTACATCTATTTGAATCAAAATTTCATCAAAAAGATGGCCTGGTGAGAAATAAGCATCGTAGAGAAGGAAGGAAGATCGAATTATTTGAAGAGATGAAACTGATAGTAAATGGATTGAACAAATTCTGAAAACCAATAAATCCCATTGAGAATGTTTATGTCGATGTATTCCATTCAAAATTTCTCACAATAGATGAATATTTTCGAAAATATAAGGTATAACAAAAAACACTTGTCATATTTATAAAGGGGATGATATTTTTCGTAAATGGATTGAACAAATTCTGTAAATGAATATTTACGAATAATATTGTTCATTTACATCTATATACATCAAAAATTCATCAGAATGTTGGCTTGGTGAGAAATCAGTAGCGAAGAGAAGGAAGGAAGATCGAATTATTTGAAAGGGGTGAAACTGATTGTAAATGGATTGAACAAATTCTGAAAACAAATGAATCTCTTTAAGAATTTTTATTTCAATGCCTTCTATTCAAAATTTCTTCAAATAAATGAATATTTTCCAAAATATAAGGTATAACAAATATCACATGTCAATTATATAAAGGGGATGATATTTTTCGTAAATGGATTGAACAAATTCTGGGAAGGATAATTTCGTATCAATAGTATTCAAACAGTTCTAATCCAATCAAAACTTCATCAAAATATTGGCTTGGTTAGAAATCAGTATCGTAGAAAAGGAATGAATATCGAATTATTTGAAAGGGGTGAAACTAGTAGTAAATGGATTGAACAAATTCTGAAAACCAATAAATCCCATTGAGAATGTTTACGTCAATGTATTCCTATCAAAACTTTTCAGAATAAATGAATATTTTCGAAAATATAAGGTATAACAAAAAACACATGTCATATTTATAAAGGGGTTGATATTTTTCGTAAATGGATTGAACAAATTCTGAAAACGAATAAATCTCATTAAGAATGTTTATTCCGATGTATTCCATCCGAAATTTTTTAATATAAATGAATATTTTCAAAAATTTAAGGTATATCATAAAAGACTTGTCATATTAATGGAGGGGATGATATGTTTCGTAAATGGATTGAACAAATTCTGAAAATGATTATTTCGTGATAATATTATTCATTTACATCTATTTGCATCAAAAATTCATCAAAAAGATGGCTTGGTGAGAAATTAGCAGCGTAGAAAATGAAGGGAGATTGAATTATTTGTAAGGGATGAAACGAGTAGTAAATGGATTGAACAAATTCTGAAAACGAAAAAATGTCGTTAAGAATGTTCATTTCCGTGTATTCCATTTGAAAATTTTCAAAATAAATGAATTTTTTCAAAAATATAAGGCATAACAAAAAACACTTGTCCTATATATAAAAGTGATGATATTTTTCGTAAATGGATTGAACAAATTCTGAAAATGATTATTTCGTAATAATATTACTCATTCTCATCTAATCACATCAAAAATTCCATCAAAATGTTGGCTTATTGTGATTTATTCGCAATATCATATTGTAGTAGATCCCGCCGATCGTAGCGTGTGTGCGCACTTTAGTCAAAACGGTGGCCGGAAAACCGGTGGCCAGTTTCACGCACATAGTATAGGGGGCCAATGGAAGGGGCTGGATGAGAGGTTTATGTCCTCAGAATAATTAGAAAGGAAAACAATGCTTTTCTGAGGGTGTAACGTAAGTCTAGTTCAGCTCAACAAAATCATCGTCATATGAATAAGAACTAGAGCAAGGTACTATAACCCGCAAGAGTTAACTTGAGACCTGAGCACAGTAGGTAGTACACAACGGCGCTCAGGTCTCAAGTTAACTCTTATGGGCTACACCTGTCAATGAGAATTATTATTAGAACGCAACTTTATAGTATTAAGGCAAAGTATCTTTTATTTGAAATAAAACAAACATAATTGATTCTCACATAAAAACTAATGTGAAGGAATCTGATGCTGTTTAATAAGTTTGTTGATCTCAGGTTCCAATTTACAGTCGCAAGTCGCCACATGACAAACAGGCATAAACTCGTTTATTCCATTCGACGCTCAATCGTACTCAACAAGTAAGAACGAGTATTCTATGAACAAGCCCATTGATACAGGAATGCTAAAATCGGGTTATTCAACAAAAACAGTCGAATTATCTACGATAATTCGCACGAAAATTAGTTTATAAAACTAATAACTATTAAAATGCGAAAGTGTATCTACTGCCTTTTTATTTGTTCATTTGTGTCTACTTTCATTTAGAAACGGAGCAACCGATTGACATGATTTTTCTTTTATTTATAGCATAAAACAGGACATATACATGAACAACGCGGAGAGAAATGTCGAACCGAATTTGAGGAATCTCTCAATTCATCAGTTGATGTTCACAAGATGTAGTCGAGAGTCGAGAGCTCAGTCGGTGTCTAAGAGTCTTCCTAGCTAGATCAAACTACAAATCGCCCCCCAAGCCTCTACACAACGCCAACATTTTTTTCTGGGTCTCTTACCGCCTCCTTTAAGGCTGCAGCGCCCACAAGGAGGCGTTATCGCCCACTTTGGGAAAGGCTGATCTAGAGGAAAGTTGATATCTGGAAGGATTGATTTGAAGAAGTGTTACAATAACTGAAATGATCCACCTAATAGATACCAAAGTCGAAGCTCACAACAACAATGACGAGGAGGAGTTGTCCTGTATGGATTTGAGCAGAATTTGTGTCAGTGATTCCCACAGAATTCACACAATAAGATGAAAAGCTCTTACTATGTTATCATCCTATTTGATAAAGTGGTCTCAGGTTAGGACATAGAATCACACAGTGTTTGATGTAATGGAAATCCAGTTGGGGTGCTTCAGTGATCGATTCTGGGTCCAATATTGTTTACTACATTACGAACGACCCACACGACAACCTGGAGGATGACCAAGTACGTAGCTCTGATAAAGAAGTATCAGTTGGTGAAGTAGAATGTCACATGATGAAAATAAATTTAGGGTGCTTCAGAGATCAATTCTGGTTTCAATACTCTGTACTATCTTCCCGAACGAATACAAATGTAACCAACCAGGTAGCCATAGAGACGACACCGCTTTCATGAAGATTCATGAAGATGCCGGGTGAGTAACAAAGTAAAATTCGAAACTTTAGCAATGCTGTCAGCTGTTCAATTGGTTCATAACGAATGGCCTCTTCTAATCTATTCGTGATTAACTTTTCACAAACATCAGCTGGAACCAGTAGGTAAATGCTGATGTCCTGAATTCTCAACCGCGATTTATGTAATTGGAAGTATGAGAATGATTTTAACTGTGTTACGGACAAACTCGTGTATAATGAAGGGTGTTTTTTTTAGAGGTATAGAACTTCAAGTTGGCATTACTGTTGAAGATGGCGACCGATTCAACAGCTGAGAAGTGATTTATTCTCAGTTTGGTTTGGCAATTCATCGTATCAATTGATTGATTAAAATCAATTGGTCGAATGGGCCCAAAACGAGATTGCCGTTGTTCCCGATTTTCATAAGCGAATTTTGTTTAGCGATGAAGCGCACTTCTGGTTGAATGCCTAAGTCAACAAACAAAACTGCCGCATTTGGAGTGAAGATAATCCTCAAGTGTATGTCAAAGCACCGTTACATCCAGAAAAACTGACTGTTTGGTGCGCTTTATGGAATCATTCGTCCGTACTTCTTCAAAAACGACGATGGCCAGAAAGTTACAGTCAATGGTGATCGGTATAAAGACATGATTATTAACTTTTTCATTCCTGAATTGAACAACCATGATGTCCAGGAGCTGTGGTTTCAACAAGACGGCGCAACATGTCACACAGCTCGTGCCACAATCGATTTATTGAAAGACACGTTTGGTGACCGCCTAATTTCACGTTTTGGACCTCTGTGAATTGGCCTCCAAGATCTTGTGATTTAACACCACTAGACTACTTTCTGTGGGGCTATGTAAAATTATTGGTCTAAGCGGATAAGCCACAAACGCTTGACCATTTGGAAGACAATATTCGCCGTGTTATTGCCGATATACGGCCACAAATGTTGCAAAAAGTCATCGAAAATTGGATGTCCAGATTGGACTACATCCGAGCCAGCCGTGGCGGTCATAGGCCAAAAATCATATTTAAAATGTAATGCTTCAAGATTATCTTTCGAATAAAAAAAAATTCTTGTCAATCGAATGATCCATCATTGTTTCATTGCAATTTAAAGTTCTATACCTCTAAAAAAAACACCCTTTATAATATTTCAAACAAAAATTATATCATAGTGCGAGGATATAGCAACGACGTGTAGAAGGTTCTGCTGGAACTGAACATCCTTTTAATCCTCAAAAAGAATGTTTAATTTCGAGTGTTTGCATACATAGGTACAATCAGTAATAAATTTCAAGGATTAAGCAAACGGCTTGCCTTGTTCGAATTTGTTTCGAATTAACGTCTCAGGTCGATAAATATAATTCATAATCCTCAATTTTATTAACCTTATTAAACTGTCAGAATGATAGGCAGTTCATCAATCCGACAATATTCCTTAATGAATCAATAGAGTAAGGAATAACATAATGACTTAAACACATTAATTTTGATGTAGGTATCCTAGCTATCAACTAATGATTATTTATTACCTTTAAATCTCTAGTACCTATTCAGATCATTCTTATACAGCATTAGATCTTAAACTGGAGCTCCGTTATTTCTTTGTGGGATTTTGATTCGAAATCATTAATTTTATGATGATAAATAATCAGATTCTGAATTTAGTGCGATAACTAAACTGATCATTAAATAATGAAAACCATGAAAATCTATTGTTTATAATACTTTTGTACATATAATATTATATGAATATGATATAATATAATATGTTTATGATATAATTTATTGTTAACAAATGTACATTACATGCACAATGAATATGTTAAAGTATTTATTAGAAGATTCTTTTTAGATTTTATCAGCTTTTTATTGCCCTGCAAAGGGGATGTTATAATCCCTCAACATCGAGCAATCTACGCCATGTAGATATAGATGTTTAAAGGAAAATCTATTTATTGTTCATAATAAGTTTTCCTCAACTATCATTTGTTGAATGCGACATTTATTAGTTTTCATTCAAAAACAAGATGAAAGAGATAAAATATTGCACCCTGAAAAATTTAGATTCATCACAAAAGTATTAGTTTTGATAAAATGAAATTGACGATATAAAATAGTAATTTTTGTTATCAAGCAAAACACTTTCGCTACTGAAAATAAAAATAAAGCACGTTTACACATTTGTTCAAAATATAAAAATTGTTATATTCAGAAGAAATAAACAACTTCATGTTTAAGTTCATGAGGTGGAATACTCATACTTTTGGAAAACAAAAGGAGCAAACGTTTACTGAATTTGATAATCAGTTCAAAAATCCATGACTTGCATGATTTATCAAACTACCAATCAATAAAATAATCATCGCAACAAAAGAGAAACACGAAAAACTGGACAAGCAGAGACATTGAAAAGAAGCTATCATTAAATGTCAAATTCATCGGGTGTATCCAATGTGGCTTGATATAACTATATCTACGGAGTATTCTGTTAGCATCTGAAGAAGTCGTTTGTAACGATAAAACGCGTCATGCTATGTTGTCAATAAAGTGTAAATCAAAAGTTCAACTGTTTGATTTTTAGTTTTTATTCAATTACAATGGATTTACATCAAGTAAACGCCAACAATATTAAATATTTAAAAGAAGCTGATACTGGCACGATGGTATTTCAAGCTGTTACTTAGAAGTCCTATCAACACGCAAAATACATTTTATGCAGTAAAATATCAACTGAAATCTCTAAAAAAATTAATTTTTTGAAAAGAATAGGAAAAAATCTATCGACATATGTGAAACTATTGTTGTTCAAATCAATAATAATGCAAAATTTTGAATATTGCTTCACACTAAGTGTAAAAGGTATACCTACCTCTGTTAAAATTATGCTCTCTGGAACTAATGTTTTATGAACAAATTTTGCCTCTTTTTGCCTCATATATATTCAAATTAAAATAAAAATCAGCGAGATTGAATTCTCGCTTAACTCTTGATGAAACATTATCAAATACTGAATTAAATTAAACTCTTGGCTTAATGTTTCACGATAATATTTAACAACATGAATTTGTCAACATGTTTCGAGCGTGAGCTCATTTTCAAGACTAAAATGTCTTTAACTAACTAAAACTTAAACTGAAATGAATTTAGTCTTGAAAATGAGCTAACGCTCGAAACATGTTGACAAATTCATGTTGTTGAATATAATCGTGAAATATTAAGCCGAGAGTTTAATTTAATTTAATATTTAAATAAGAAATCAGTTGCTTCCATGTAATGTAATAAAAAATGTAACATATGTCAGTGATGTGTATGGGTATAATACTAAAAATACTGATAGTTTTTATATCCAATGTTGTAAGCTCTCTAAATCTAAAAATACCATATACTAGACGGATTTTAGGCTTCCAGAATTTACAAAGTATATTGAAAACTAGTGCTAGTATGAAGATATTTAAGCGCGACCTAAGAAAGTATATTTTAAATAATGAGATAGGTATATAATTAAAAATTGACAGTTCAAAATATCTATATTTTTTGTATAGCTTCAGCTAATTAAATATTATTATTATTATTATTTTGTTTAAATATAATTGCAATGTCTCAAAATATACGGCTCCCGATGAATCAATAGTTGTAGGTATTCTATTAAGAACATGTAAGTTTGTATTTTGTATCTTTAGCGAAAGGGTATACATACATATGAAAAAGGTACTTGGCATCTACTGAAGGTATATGCTTCAATTGTATAAATATAACGAATGTTCTTAATTGTGAAATATACGTATAGAAAATTTCAACTCTTGATTTTTAAAATTAACAAACGGAAGTACCATAAGAAGTATTCAGCGATTGAGCTGAAACATCTGTTGATCTTATTACAACCTCCAATGTAATAATGCTGAATTACGCCCATTTGGTTAAGTACATTATCTAAAGCAATTATTGAGATCTATTCAACAATTAGAGAGTAATGTTTGTTTTAAACTCGCTACTTCAACGAATGTAATCCCGAGATTTGTTTAGATGGATATAAAAACGCAACAAGCTATTATACAAAAATTGACCTCCGCAATCCTTAACTAAATATTTTGCTATATAATTTCGACAGTGTTTATTTTCGCGTTATTCAGATCGCTGCTGACGTAAATACTAAGCATAGACTTAGTTGGAAAGATGCTACTTGATTTGATAAAATAAGTATGTTTTTCCCGTTTTCCATTTCAATTTTGATGATATAATTTTCAAATAATACACTAAGCTTGAAATTTTTTGAGTATTCCTGAATCTTGAAAATAATTTCCCTGAAATATTTCAATTACTAATAAGAAAAAAACAGTTACAAAAGACATATTTATAATATAGTATAAAACACTTGTAGCCGTAGGATTAATCGTCCTGTGTAGAAAAATTATTGAAATAACCTTTCATATTCAGATTTTCTTTCTGTACTTAATTTTTATTTTTTTCTTTCAGTAATTAATATTCTCTATAGATTAATTAGAACCGTTTCCACTTATTGTACTTTGTTATTTTTCTTTAGTTCTTATTATTTTGTTTCGAGTTTATATAATGATTTAGTTAAGAGTATATATTTTAAGTTCGAAATATTCAATTATGAGATAATTAATAGAGAAATTATGACACCATGAAACAATTATTTCCCTGGAAGGGAGGAGAGGGAGTCGTAACTGGAGCATTACTATTTTTGAAGAAAAATTATTAGATTTCAAAAATGTCTAAATTATTTTGAACTACTAAATCCTTGAAAATTTAGTTCATTGAACTTGAAATATTTTTTATATATTGTTTATTGTGGACTAGATATATTTATGTTTTAATAACACAAAAATCATCATTTTTATTTATGAATCAAAATTATTTTCCATTTTTTTTATTATGATTCTAATAATTTATTTTTCATCATTACTTTCAAAAACCCTTTTACATGTTCATATTATAATTTGAGAGGTGATATTGTATAGTGGCAATTACTGGATATGATAATTATATGATAAATGATATGACAATTATTGAAAAATTTCAGAATTTCGGTGGCAATTACTGGATTGAGATGGGTTTCACAAAATTCAAATTCTTTGAAAAAAATATACTGAAAGTCAGTGGTTTTAGGATATGACAATATTAAGGAAGAACCATAAGGTCAGCTTAAAATTTCAAAAAATGTAATTTGTTTCAAAATATTATCAAAAATATCAAAACGGTAGAAAATCAGCCTTAAAGTGGCATTTACTGGTGCGGTCACCCTATAGCAATTGAAATAACACTTGTATATTTCTACAAATTTTGTCGCCAAACAAGTGTTTTCCTATTTTTTTGAATACTAATGAATATTCTTCAATAAAATGAATTTTGTTAATGCCGTTTATGTACAATTAACGAATATAATTATAACCAAATATCAATTACATAAGTCGTTTAAGTATATTGATACCTATAACACTCTAATTAATATGTAATATTATTGTTATTAACTAAGCAATAGATAAAACGATTAATTGAAGAATTGAAACAATATTTATCAAAACTAACTCTGTGTTTCAACATTTTAGCTAAACACAAATCTTTTATACTGATTCCTCACATTAAACATAAATCACGAGTTGAAACTGCTTTCTGATTTTTCATTACACAAGAATTAAGAAGAAGAATAAACTGTCATCAACATCGTTTTACCTTTACGTTATTTTCGAACAAAATAATAACTACTCCCAAATTAGCAAGACGCGCACAAAACGCACGTGCGTACTGTATAAAAAATATGCGCGATTCGGTGATGGCCACAGAAAAGAAACGAGCACTGTACGAACAACGACGCGTCGATCAGAACTGAAGACGTAAAGTTGGTACTGAAACTGAAATGCTGAAGCAGCAGCAGTCAATGTATCTGGTTGGTTCGGTTATTCCTGTGCAGACTAGCATGTGTTATCGTCTTATTGCAATGAGATTTTAGCCGTTTTGCTAGTTTGTTACACCTTCGATTGAACCACAACAGGTGCATGCAGGGACGGAATATTGTTTTGAAGTTCCGTGATAAACCGCAAATTACCGGTGTACAGGGCCGGATTTGAAGGTTTGAGGAAACCTGTAGCACTTTAAATGGTGTGGAACTCTAAAAATCAAGTGGATTAGATTCATTGTTTAAATAAGTCTAAATATTCGTAGAAAAGCTCTGTGTTACGAAAAATTTTAACCTTATACTGCCCTCAACCCCTTCGACTGGACGGTACAAACCTAAATTTTTCAAATGAGTGTCTTGTGATATATTTGAAACGTCTTTTTCCGATTCAAAAATTCATTAGTTTTCAAGTTCATTGGAAAAATTACGATGGAGTAAAACAGAATGTTGAGTCCTGAATTTGGAGAGAATATACTCAAAACTCATTTCAGTATTTTCAAGACGTATGAGTCTTATGAAATTATGAAAAATTTTCATAATAACAAACTAGGCATTGTGTACAGAATTAAACCCTCTGATTTGAAGGACTTGAAATAATTTACATCGCTAATTGAGATTAGGTCAATGACCTAACACAATTGGTATTACAAATCATTTTTATTTAAGATTTCGATGCTGCCAAGACGTTCACGGTAAACATTTTGATAATCTACATCAAGGTCAGTCAAAGTCTTTCGTTTTTTTATATTTCAACACATTAAATTTTCGTTTCAAATTGCAATTTTTATAGAATAATAACGAATTTGTGTTATCATATAACATAATATTTTTACAATATTATAATATTTTTTCAATTTTGATTTTTATAAAAAATGTGAAAAAGTTAATTCTATTTCTTTTTTTTAATTTTTCAAAATTTTCTTAAACCTTCCAAACATGTAGATATCACAGCCAAAAACTTTCAATTTGAAATATTGGGGGTTTCACATTTTTCACATTTCATTCGGATAGGGTTGAAAGTAAGGATCGCATTTTCATGTTCGAAAACGTCAATTTTTTTTCATTTAAATTCAACGTATTTCGGGATTTTACACAAATATAAGTAGGTACGTAGTAACTGAAGAAATCGAATTATTTCATATCGCATTTTCCAACGATGTAAATTACAGGAGAATGGGATAAGGGTACTAATAGAAAATTGCCGTACTTATAATTTTATATAGAGAGAATTTCTGGAAATTTCAGATGAAATTTTCATTTTAAATTATATAATAATTTATCCAATTAGAAGTTTTTCTTCTTTTGTAAAGAAGTTTTGCCAGCAAAATATTTTTTATACCTACCCTGCGAAAATTTAAAAAAAAACACGTCAAATATGCTCAATGCATATGCAATTATTTCTCAACATAAACGTATCTGAGCAAATTACTTCGGTACGGTTTCAGATCACCTTGTAAGGAGTAAGGAGGACGTAGAGGTAGATATTACTTCAATTATAAACACACACATTTGTACTGATAGATTTTTTAAGGCAATGTCGAGTTTCATATATATGTATATAGTACAGTAATTTTTCGTGTTAACCAACCACGTGCGGGCATGAAGAATGTATTATTATTTTTATAGTGAAAAATGAGAATTGAAATTAGATTTAAAAGTGTTCGAACTCGACTGGTATTCGAACCCAGGTCTTCAGGTTTACGCCCCACTGCTTTTGAACGCTAAGCTACCAAGGTCTCCACGTTGAGATGCAACTTCAATTTATATCTAACTACCCTTTTATTCGTCAAGCTAGTTATTCGACGCTCGGATTGTCATCTTTGAAACTGCAGGCGAAAGTGAGCGAACACCTACCCATACTCCCAGATGTATCAATTTTTTCCTTAAGGAACAATGATAAATATAGTACAGTATTTTTTTGTGTTAACCAACCACTTGCGGACATGAAGAATGTATTATTATTTTGATAGTGAAAATTGAGAATTGAAATTACATTTAAAAGTTTTCGAACCCAAAGCAGTGAGGCGTGAACCTGAAGACCAGGATTCGAATCCCAGTCGAGTTCGAAAACTTTTAAATGTAATTTCAATTCTCAATATTCACTATATACATTTATATAATTTACACCATATATATATATATATATATATATATATATATATATATATATATATATATATATATATATATATATATATATATATATATATATATATATATATATATATATATATATATATATATATATATATATATATATATATATATATATATATCTATATCTATATATATATATATATATATATATATATATATATATATATATATATATATCTATATCTATATATATATATATATATATATATATATATATATATATATATATATATATATATATATATATATATATATATATATAGGATGTCTTTAAATTAACGCGAGATCTAAAAAATTCAACGTGATTTTTGTAAAATAACACATCTATTGTTTCCTGGGAAATGGGTATGCTCTTCGGTGTGAAAAAATTATAAATCATAATTAAATAGGAATTTAAAAATAAAAAAAATTTTTAGAAGAACGAAATGGCGGCAAATTCCATCTTGCGTTGATTATGGAACAGCCCTTACTATCACCCCTTTGAAATTGAACAAAGCAATAAAATTATTGAATATTGTAAAAAGCTTGTACCTACAGAATTCTCTATACATTTATACTTCACGATCTTCAACTTGTCTGTTCGAAAGTCTATACTGAATAAAGGAATTGCGTTCCTGGATAATTTTAGATTGAGGATCAGATTCATGTAGTTGAGAAAATTTAACGCAAATTCTAGATGGGCAATGAATTTATTAAGACATAATCGAAAGTTCCGGCATACCTATTTTATGGTTAGATAATAGATCGTGGTTACGCCATAGATAATTATACCCCTTACAGTGTTAATGAGTTTATATATCAGCAATCATTAAAAATTCCTCAATGAATGTAGTTCACATGAATTCAAGCACATCCTACTGAAATCTTGTATCGTTTACCATTCTATGACATTTATAGAAATCAATTAATATTTAGGAAAGTACTTCATAAAATTCATTAAAATAAGTTGTGAATAAAATATAATAATTTGAAATAGGTGAATCGGAGGTTTCGCTTATCTCTTGGTGAAACAATACGTTAAAAACAATAAATTAAAATTAACACACTTGGCTTAAGTTTCACTAAATATATTATAAACTCTACATATGTTTCGGGTGTTTAGCCCATTATCTAGAGTATACAATGTTATTAAGACTCTACAATGTAACATTGTATTCTCTTGATATTGGGTTAACCACCCGAAACATATGTAGAGTTTTTAATATATTTAGTGAAACTTACGCCAAGTGTGTTAATTTTAATTTACTGTTTTTAATAATTTGAGTTAATTTTATTAGCAATTGTCAATAATTGGTAAAATCGATAGTAATATATTTCAAAATATCACTAGTAACTAGTTAGATAGTTGTGGAATTTTTTCATTTCAAAAATTATGACAATCTGAATGAAATTGAAATCAATAAATTAAAATTAACACCGTTGGCTTAAGTTTCACTAAATATTCAAAATTTTTGTGAAATAACTCATCTGTAGTACTAGGGAGTCCATTGTTTCCTGGGAAATGGGTATGCTCTTCGGTGTGAAAAAATTAGTGAATATTTAGTGAAACTTAAGCAAAGTGTGTTAATTTTGATTTATTGTTTTCAATAATTTGAAGTTAATTTTATTATCAAGTGTCAATAATTAGTAAAATCGATACTAATATATTTCAAAATATCACTAATTGAATAGTTTTGGAATTGTTTCATTTCAAGAAATCTGACAATCTGAATAAAATTCAAATCGATAAATTGAAATTAACACACTTGGCTAAGTTTCAGTAAATATATTTAAAACTCTACATATGTTTCGGGTGGTTAACCCATTATCAAGAGTATACAATGTCACCTTGTTACAATAACAATGTTACATGTAAAATTGTATACTCTTGATAATGGGTTAACCACCCGAAACATATGTAAAGCTTTTAATATATTTAGTGAAACTTAAGAAAAGTGTGTTAACTTGAATTTAGTGTTTTTAACATAATGTTTCACCAAGAGATAAGCGAAACCTCTGTGTCATTTACTAAAAATTAAAATCATTGCTTTCCTGTTTCACAACGTCTTCAAGGAATTAGTAACGTAATGCAATTATAAGGTGATGACAAAATATACGAAAGATAGAAATAGTGATGAAATTTTGAAAAAAACTAGCTATTTTGTTAGTGTAGAGAAAAGTGAAAAGAAGATAACGGATTCTTGAAATTTAGAAAAATAGTGCTTAGTGGGACAAGAAAATTGAGAAGAATAAATCCTGTCATCAGATAAATTAATAATGTCAAAATCACATACTCAATTCAGATATTTTTTTCACTTATACGGAAGATTTACATCGATCTTGATGGTTTCAGGAATAGATCTTCCAACTGTAACGTCAATCTCGTCTTTCCAGCTAATTTTTTCCTAACAAAAATCATTCAGCCAATTATCAGACAATATATGTTCATTAAAGATGTCAGAATACCTTTTAAGAACAAGACACTTCAGCGTGGGTTGAGAGATGCCACAGCAATTTTTCCTAATGGACCATTCAACAGTCTATAAAAACTTGCACATGCAGTACAATCCGTATAAGCGACGGCCAATTAGTTCTTTGAGCTCTGTGTGGTTTGCCTGAGACCAAACAGGAATCGAAACAATGCGTGAATTGTATGAATAAAACTAGATACCTATCTGTCAAGCTAGCATAAAACATCACAAGTCTATACTAAATCACTCCTAATGAATGTGAATTGTTCTGCAAGGCGTTTAATATATGACACACAAAACTTATTGAAAGTTGTATAAGTAGTATACAAAATGCGTGCAATAATATTTTAAATTAAACATTAACAGACGTATTAATGTAAAAAATAAATATAATATATATATATATATATATATATATATATATATATATATATATATATATATATATATATATATATATATATATATATATAGTTTCAATATTCACGAAGAATTCATACTAGTAAATACTGAGACTCTTAATCGAAATACGAGTATTTCAAATAAAACTCTCAGGGAGCTGCCTACACACTACACAAATGTTGTCAACGAGAACGAACCTATCACTTTTGAGAGTGAAAATTGAGTGCGCTTTTAAAAATTCATCGATCTTGATGAATGATAATAGCATACAATTTTTTCATCATTATTATGAATCATCGGTCCGTATTTATTCAATGAATCAAGAATCGATGACTTTCAAAACGCCACAGGTCCTATATCCGAATGAGAGGAGCAACATTTTGTGAACATTCACGTGAGCTCCCTCTATCGAAGAAAAGACGTATAAACTCTCCCTTGAGCGTTCAAGATTCTTACTCATGACAACATTAGTGCAAGTACGTGAAGCTCCGTGGACATTTCATTCGAACACCACAGAAATCTGTCTGCATTGTGTAAGATAGCTAGTTTCAAGAATGTTGTCAACGAGAATGAAGCTATCACGTTCAAAAGTGAATATTTAGTGCGCTTCGAAAAATACTTACTAAATAAAGACTTGATACTGAAAGGTATTAATGCACTTTCATCGGAAGTGGATTGTGAAGTGGCTGTGGCTCGGTCTGACGAGTGCTATTTAACTATTGTTGCGTGTTACCGTTCACCCAGTGGGAACTTCAATGTGTTTCTGAAAACCTTAGAAGATGTTTTGACAAGTTGTGCTAAATTTAGGAATGTGGTCGTTTGTGGAGATTTCGATGTCCATTTTAGGATATCTGGTGAAACTGAAGTGGTGCAGGATATTGATGGTAGGTCGGTATCTTTGTGCGACTTGTTCAGCTCATTTGGTTTCACTGGAACAATTTGTCAGTCGACTCGGGGTAAATATTGTCTTGATAATATTTTTATTAATTTTTCGTTGAATAATTATGAAACAAACGTTTTGAATTGCTATTTCTCTGACCATAAGGCTCAGAAGGTTTCGGTAGGAATCCCTAGCCTTCCTGACAAATGGACTGCACACTCGATGAAAGCACAAGACAGACTGTTTTGTTCCACAAGGAACTCATCAGTTCGGCCACGTTTATTGCCAATTGAGGCAACGACTTCAATTTCCAAGCTCCTTCTTATAACTCCAAAGTAAAGTACCGTTAAGTAACATAAGTTGATGAATTCTTCACAATTCAAAGAACAAGATATATATCTATGTGAGTGTGCACAAATATTTGTACATTCTTATAGAATTTTTATTTTCTTAAAAATTTCGCCAAATTGATCTCTGAAATTGCATTGACTTTGCAATTCAGTAGATACCTACGGTATGGACATCTGAACAATCCAAGCTTGATGTGTCATGATCTGAGAAATGTGTTCTTTTTATTCTCATAGATGGAACTGTCAACTATTCATCACTTCACGGTTGACTATGGAGTCATAAGAAACTGTGTGGAGATTGAAATCGTTGCTTGACTTGAATAAACGTGACACAATTGATGAGTTCCTTATAAAACTAAACAGTCTTGTGCTTCCATCAAGTGTGCTGTCGATTGCAATATTTTCTAGCATGAATTTCAAAGGCATGGTAGCGGATATTATCAGCCAGCGTTGAATATTGAAGTACTTAAATCAGAATAGTATGTGATGTGTGAGCCCATATTCTAATGAATTATGAAACCAATAAGATAACATTCACATTTTCAACATATAAAAGAATCAAAATGTCGATGTTGGTTACAGGTTTTATGTTTATATAGGAAACTCATAAAAGACATCAAATGTTGAATTGAAGATTTTTATAAACATTCAATAATATCGTTGTTTTGAGAAACTAGATATTTATCTTGATATAAATAAGTAATTGTGTGCTAAAAGAAACGAAATTAATTTAATTTATATGAAAAACTTAGTAGTTTTTACAAAAACTGCAAACAAAGATAATTCTTTGCAGTTTTGGATCTGGTAAAAATAGTTGAACTTGTTGATCTTGTCCTACTTGTGCTATAAATATAAGCCCTCAGAAGGCTGATGCATTCATAACACATTTTGGTATAAATCTCCCGCGGCTTAACTAAGTAGTAACACATCTTCTAGTTATCAATAGTTTAAGACTATATAATAACCGAAAAATTGGATTTTTTATCAAATCCAATCTTGTGTTGTTTCATCAGCAGTAAGATTTCATCTTTATTTTATTTTATTATTTCTTTCATTTCTCTAGAGTTCATTTTATATTTGAATTTGAATTCAATTTATGTCATAATTTATTTTTTCACTGCTTAATTGAATTTTTTTCAGCTTCAACTGAAAGTATTTCTTTCAGTAACCTTAAATTTTAATTATTTCATTTTTCCTCCAAACAAAATTGTTTTCAGCTTAAACTATAAATATTTTTTCAGCTCTCACCTAGCTACTGAATATTTGTCAATTTATTGTCAGAATTTCCTTTTTCATTAATAATGCAATTTATTTTCAGTTTAAACCAAAATATTTATTTTGTTTCAGTTCTCACAATAAATCTTTTTCAGGAAATGTTAAAATCTACCTAAGTACATTGTTATTTCATTAATCTTTAAACTCATTTTCTCTTCAGATTAAGCTAATAATTTTTTTCTGATGTTTCAACTCTCACCGTAAGTACTACCGAATAATCGTTAATTTGCTTATTGGGGAAATTTTCTGAAATGTTATCTATTCATTTATTCTTTCAATTTATGAATTATCAATATTTTCATGTTTCCATAACAATTTCAACTATTAATCATTTGAATTTTGTTTCAGATTCACCGGGTCAAATCTAGATATGATTTCGATTCAATTATCGTTTCATTTTCTTCTATTAAACTTGAGTTATATATGTCACCGTAAAATTGTAAATAACGTTAGATTATAATCTATCTCGCGAGATTGTGAACTGTCGAAAAATTGTGAACCGTAATATACTGCTTACAATTTAACATATTATTATTCGTCAGATTATAATCTATCGAAGTGTAACTGTTAAATCACAATCTTACAATCGTCAAATTGTCAACTGTCCGACGGCTGTCCCTGATTGGTCGGCCTTACAGTAGACGGTTCTGTGTCCATAGAGTGAGGAATAAAACACAGGTGTCAATGAAATAAAAAATAATGCGTTTTCTCTTAAAAAAAAACGATCATAAAATAAACTTAAAATTTAAAAAAACAATTCTAATACATGAATTAATGTTTTGAAAACGTAACAAAATTATTTATTAGAAAATAAAAATATATTGCAAAAATGTATACTAGGGTAACATTAAGAAGTAAATTAATACTGACCTCTGGAATGTCAATGAGTAGTTCTGCATTTTGTTAAATGATCCTGATATTGTAACAACCATTTATACTCTTGATCTGGAGACGTTTGGAAGTCTACAAGATCTATGTTTACATTCGACAACAAACGAATTAGCAAACAAACATGGCGGCGCGGGGCATGTACCGTTCAACCAATCAGCGCGCAAGGTGCGTTTCGTTTCACAATTTGACGGTTTCACTTCGATAAATTATAATCTACCGAAAAATAATGCGTTAAATTGTAAGCAATATGTTACGATTCACAATTTTTCGACAGTTCACAATCTCACGAGATAGATTATAATCTAACGTTATTTACAATTTTACGGTGACATATATATTATGAATTGAAGCGTATAGGCAATGGAATAAACAGAAGAATCTACATGGTCTAACACTTTCAAATATTCAGAACATCTTCAGATTTTCTAGTGCTACAAATTTTGTAGCACAATATGCACATTGTTTTCAAGAAATACACACTTGTGTATTATTTATGCATAACTTCTGCACGTTATATTGATAGATTTGCGCACGAATGTTTAAAATGCATTTTCTGTCTTGAGTAAAATGAAATATCTGAAATTCTATCATTCGTCATTCATGCTGTCTTGAATTAGTCATTTCGCCTCGGACGTGTGCTTCAACTTATCTTAAAACCAGATACATGTTTCTCTTGATTTATTAATGCATTGAATTGAAAATCGTTATGTTACACGAATGCGTGACATATTTCATGAAAAAGAGATGGTAGAATGTGAGAATGCTCACTGCTATAATCGCCCCATATGGATTAAACGGGCAATTTTTTCAAATTTTCCAACATACAGTGGATGTTAAGCCAAATGTACTTGGTAATTTCCTGTTCACGTTTTGTCCCAGTACTCTTAAGTTATGTTAAAGCGAGTAAGGGTAAGTTGCTATTCGTAGAATTTTATCGGATACACCGACATAACAGCCTTGTTGCAGTAAAGCGATAACTATACCCGTGGATATATGAGGTGATAAAACTGGTTCTTCTGTGAACAGAAAATGAAAACTGATGATTAGAAGTTCGAGATTTCTTGAGGTGATTTTCCACTAAAGTACAATTTTCATATTGTCAAATTGTAATATTTTTTTTATTTGTTAATAATATTCCCGATTATTTTCTAAATCTATCGCTCTTTCCGCTGACGACACGACGATGGGTGTATCAACTAAGACAAACGACGAGTTTAATAAGAAAGGCAGGGGACTTATCCAGCATTTTTCAGACTGGTGTTATCGAAACTCTCTTGTGCTGTGAAAAACTCAAGTAATCCATTTTCACCTGCGGGAATCAATTCCTCATGCACCTTTTGTAATTGAATACAGAGACTACCAACTCGAGTCAGCTGGCAGCGTTTAAATTTTAGAAGTGCATGTCGTCACCAATTTGGGATCACATTTTCATAGTACATTTTTTGGATTCAGTCGACTCAAAATCTCGGTACCTCTGGTTGATTTGCTTACTGCTTATTACGCTCTCGTCCTCATTTGAAGTATAATGTTGGGTGATTCAGCAACGATTACCAGAGTTTTTCTAACACAAAAAAAGATGGATTTGATTAATCTTCAACCTGAATGAACACAAGAATCATGCAGGCTGATTTTCATTAAGCACAAAATACTAACGCTGTCATTTTTACAGTGTCTGCTGTTTGTTCGCAGTAAGCTGTTAGAGCTTGATACAACTTCTGGTTTCCACATCTACAGCACGAATTCCGACTCATAAAATATCTAAATTTGAATTCTCTCCAACATATGTGGGCATTTAGTTACACAACCATCTTTCTAACTACATGAAGTCTTTAAGTCGGTCGAAATTTAAGAAGGAAATTTGCAGAATCTTATTGCTTAATTGTTTTTATTCCAAGCGAGAATATTTTGCTTCTGAAATTGTCTAATTGTATTATGTTCTTGACAGATCCTTTACATTATTGTAATGTCATTCAGGACAAATATACATTATTATTATTATTGAGTTCCGTTTTGTTCGTGTTGCAAAAATAAAACTGAACAAACAATTGTTTTCATCGAGCTCAATACATCTTAATTGATAAATTCAATGGACGATGAATCTACTCTGTGATAGTTCATATTTAAATGAGAGGTAATAATAAAAACTTGTCTAAAAATCACAGCATTATCATTCCTGATAATGCTGTAAAAGGCGAAACTAGTCGAATAAAGAATTGTTCAGTCAGTGATTTTTAGACAAGTTTTTATTATTACCTCTCATTTACATCTTGATTGACTTCGTTTTGTTTTTTTGATTTCTTGTTCCTTTATTATCGCAAGAATATTGATAATCCTTTATATGAGTATTTAGGCATCATATTTTTTCAATTGTAGACTTACATTTTAATTTATTTCGCAACTCTGGAGTAATATATGAACATATGAAAGCATGGTTGACGATTGAAAATTATAAATGTTCAATTATAAATTCATACAAAATTCTTCCTAAACTTTATTCAATTTATTCGGGAAACGCTTCTGTCAATAATTCATTGTCAAAAAATTATACAACTTGCAAAACTTTCGGTAATGTGTTAGCAGACTGAAACTTAATGAATAATCTTTGTGGAATTGAAAATCTACTGCAAACCAGTATAGTTTTTAGAACATTTGCAGGAAATTTCAGTTTTGTTGTACGTCATACACATATAGGTGCCTAGAGAAAAAAATAGAAATAAAACTTTTTGAAACATGGATTTAAAATTAATTCTTTCATGTCTCACTGAAGTGATCCGTTCTTACCTATATTAAAAGAAATTATTCCTATTTTATATCAGGAATGTTGATATGGTCTAAAAACTTTAGTAGTAGTAAGTACTTAATAATCTTTCTTATATTCAAAAGAACTATAAGTAAGAAAGGGTTTATATAATTTTGAGTAGTAAATTAATAAGCACGTAGTTAGTTGTATTGAATATGGATGATCTTAAATCCAGTAACCGAGTTGACCAACAGATTTCATCGATTATTCAAAGAGAAACTTTGAAAAAGAATTTGATAGTTGAACTAGTCTTCTCGAAGACATGTTCCTTTTATCTCTATTATTTCATCGTCGATCTTTCAATAAGTCTGAAATATGATTCTAAAAATGTGAAGTACTTGAGTACGAATATACGGAAATCTAAGAAAATAATTCATAGCCGTGGTATATTAATGAAAGATTAAACGATAGAGAATTCATTACGTTGACGATGAAACAAGATTATAAATTAGTACGCGAATTCAAATAAATGAGTAAATCAAAATAAAAATTCAAATCACACATTATCCATTCTAGATTCAAGATCATTAGTTATTCTAGCGATATTATTGAAATTTTGCTCATTCAACATATTTGTCTTATTTATTTAAACAAACGGACATGCCATTTTACAGTTTGTAAAATTGTTTTATTGGTATCTATGTATATTAATTAGGTATATTAATTAACGTATATTAGTGGTATTATTACTACTTTTTGTGGATTGTTATTTTTTTATTTATGAATAATTTGATAAAGCTATTTTGTATGTTATTTTCATGTCACAACTAACCTTTGATGTCAAGGTTTATCCTACTAATCAGCAGTCTTAGAGTATATAATATACCCTAAGATTATTACCATACGACCATAGTATCCCAAAATAGTAGTGAATCGATAATATTTAGTTAACCCTTTGAACCTACAGATTTGTTTATGAAAGTCATCACAAATATTTTACATCAAAGTTAAAAAGTAAGACTCACCTCTCTAGAATATTCCGAATCGTCATCACCACTGAAGGAGCAGGTAGAACAGTCCGAAACTTTCCTGAAGGTATCAGGATTTGACCCAAACAAATTGCTACAAGAACTATGCAAACTTGATTCAGGCGACGAACTATTGTCTTTCTGTTGATTTCGAATATATTCGATGTCTTCTAAAGACAGACCTACCGGATCGTCCGAATAATCACTCACGACAACCGACGGAGTTCTCCAGTAGCGATATCTCGAAATTTCTTCACTGTCATCAGTAAAACAACTTTGTCTACGGCTGTCGTTTGTAAGAATATCAGAGGTTTCACTGAAAGAATCACTCTGTTTTCTATCTAGAGGAAAAGGCACGCATTGAGCTTCAATCAAAGTCTTGGTTGGCACGTTCTCATGGTCGATCGATCTTCTTGGGCTGTAAGGACTAAACACCGGGTATGCATAGGGTAGTTCATCAATTTCTTCTCTTGTTTCGCCCCAATTCGATCGGACAGTTACGGTTTCTTCGTCGCTATGAACTATAGCAGAATCGGAGCTTTCGCATCTTCTCACCAGACGGCAAACCATCTTGTCAGATTCGTCTTCACTACCAGCAGATGCTGTCGAACTACAATAGCCACTCACTGGTGGCACTAAAAGATTCTCACCTCCATTTTCGGAGGAGGCATTTCCTTTTTCAATCTTTAAATTCTCTATTTGTTTAAATAATTTATCGTCTAATTCACTTTGTTCCTCTCGTATGGCATTTTGCTTGACCAGGTATCGACCATGCGGGTTTTTCTCTGAATCGCTCGAAATCTCGTAGACTCCTGTTCTTCGATGTCTTTTCGACGTGGTTTCGGAATTAGTGGACGATAAGTCAGATTCTTCAGATACTGACAGCTGAAACAATTCGTTCAAAGTTTTTTGAAAAACTACACCTACTGATTTTCATCAAGATTATTATCTAAATAGTCGGATTGTACAAATTGTGGAGTAAAAGAGACAATGATGTAACTAGATAATTCTAATACTCTTTCAGATAATAACTAATCTACAATGATGTATCAATTACCAATGGTAACTAGCATCAGTATAACAAATCAAATATTATAAAACACATAAAACTGAACGACTAGGTAAGCATAAAAAAATGTTATGTCATGCATGCCGGAACTACATCGTTATCACTTGCGGAAGTAGATATGTATTTGGTAGCAGTAGCCATTCCATAAATTAATGTACGAACATCAACTAGATACTCTATTCTTATAACTGTTACTGTTATTTTTTAATGTACCAAACAGAACAGTAGTTTTTTGCAAATCATTGTATTATAGTTATTATCTGCTTAATAGGTGTCATTAATGGGTGCTTTCACCTTAAATTCCAACTCAAATTCACCATTCAACTGAAAAATTTGATTGTTGTGAACATGAGAACTACAACATGTGTGCAAATTCTGTGCAGAATACAACTTTAGTTGAATGGGAAAGTTGAAAAAGAATTTGAGAATTCCCAAAGGTCTGAACGTGAATTCGAAGATCCAAATAATTCGAAATGAACATTGTCATATCTGCCTTAAAGAAGAAGGCATCTTCACTATAAATGAGGGCGGATTTAAATAGACCTGAAATAAAAATTTCTAGTATACAGAATTTTTTAAAAACGCTTTTCAACAAGAGCATATCAGAGCAGAACCTGAACTCAAAATGTACAGCGCAAAGACAAAATGGAAATGAAGAAATTGCGAAAATTTTCTGCAAAAACGTTCAATGATGGGAGCAAAATGATAATGTCAGCGAATATTCAGAAGAAGCCATCAAATGAATCCCATATATTACTAGAAAATAGTTAAAATAGCACATGACAAATCCTATTTAGGTGACAGAAGTGCAGAACGACTTCGAAAAACGGGAGGATAGCTCAAACAGAAAGACTCAAATAAAAACGAAATAGGTAACTAGTTTCTTTTAATTGTAGAAGCAAGAATATGGATCAATGAACAATATTAGGAACTAGTTAAATATCTTGAAAATGCTGAATTTAATGGAAAAGAAAAATATATTGAGTAAGAGTATTTAATGTACTAAAACTTAAGCAAATTATTAATGGGCAACTTGATAAGTGAAAACTATATCAAAACAAAATATACTTATATTGCAATGTAGTTTCATTACATCTTCAGTATAATCTAAGTAGCTAAATACCTATAACTTCATAATGGAACAATATTTAGAATTTTCTCATAATTTAATACAAATACGCATGACGACGTTTCGAAGTACCACTTCTTTATCAAATGCTGAATGAATACTGAAATACAAAGAAGTAGTACTTCGAAACGACGTCATGCGTATTTCTATGCATTTTGAGAAAATTCTAAATATTGTTTCAATATGGATATTTTTTGAGAAAATTCTAAATAGAGAAAATTCTAAATATTGTTTCAATATGGGTATTAATTTTCTATAACTATCGGCCTCATCAATCATCACCTTTAACTTCGTTTTTTCAACCATGAAGTCATTTGATAATTTTCTTTACTTCTACCCTCAATTTTGATTTCTTAAGTTTCATTTGATTATTCAATATTTTTTTCATAATTTTTTATATACAACACATTCTAATCTCATATTCACTGATCAATTTTTTATTCAATTCAAATTTAGATTTGTTTGAATTTCTGTAGATTAAACTTATTTATATTCTAACTACTTATTAACTTATTTATTTCAATTCTCCATCCGAAATTATGTACTCAGCTTAAACTTCATTTCAAAATACATTTCACCAATTCACTTTACCTTTCAGACTCAAATTAAGGTAATTACTTAGTTAGATGTCATCTACTGTAAATTGAAATTAAATCCCTTAGTAAATTAATATTTGCACTTTATAATTTATATTTCACTTTCAAAACCAATTTTGAATACCTGAAATTGTAATTGAACCATTAATTAAGTAGTTTATTTCAGATTATTTAAAAGACCGAAATATGTGCAATATTTCAGGTCTAATTTTTCACAAGCTACATTCTAACCTTTTTGTATAATTCTCATTCTTTTAGAAGATAAAGAAAATACGTTCAACCCTCTTTCCTTTTTGAAATGAAACTTTGGACGTCAAAACATAGAATATGTAAAATGGGAATATAGTTATCTACCTTAATATTAGATCTGGCAACGTCTGCAGCCTCCGCAGTAGTTAACTTCGGTGCGCTTGGCGCTACCTGTCTATCAGAAACCGAACTAATTACATCGCAGAATTCGAAATCTGTATCGAAATCACACTTACGAACACTTCCCAAGCCCGACATATTTTCCGATGGGACACTTACACCGATATTTGAATTATTCTGAAAACTTTCGCCACCAATCGAATACCCAAAATCACTCAAAGGATCATTGCTGCATGTCAGTTCTTCTTTGTGAACTTTGTAGGGTGTAAAAACTCGTCTAGATATCACTGGAGACGACGTTATCGTTATCCTTTCTGGTTCGACGCCTCTGATAAACCAGGGAGCGTTGTCCGTTGACGTTGACACTGCACCCTCTTCTTTCCGGTGCGACCAGAAAAATGAAGAGAAACTGGAAAAGAGAGCACGTAATTGACTACAAATGTTTACTGTTCTTGGCCATAGAATGAGGTGCTTAAGGGCCCGTTATAGAATGGAAGTAGTGTTTGTTTGATGCTGTCATGCTTTATTATCACACTTTATCATAGAGTAGTATGTAAATTATTGATATTCACTCGTATTCGTGTGGTACCTAGTTATTGAGCACCTTATTCAGTGTGAGCTTAATATTTGATAGTATTACCTGCTGATATTTTGTATGAAATGTAATCAATAATTTATGAGATGCCTACTCATAGTTCTGATAAATTATTAAATCTCAAAATTCCTGTTCACAAAGTATGAAATGATTTATTGTATCAATTCTCAATTTTTAATGAAGTGTCATGGTTATCCATTTTCCACCAGTAAAGTATTTCGAAATTGATAAAAATGGGTCACTTGTGAATGTCAAATTCATATTTTTTGATCAATATCTCATAACCTAATGATGTTCCTGAAACTTATTGTATAATTTAGCAAAGTATAACTGTATCTTTTAATTTCATCCCCTAAATGCATTTCCTATTTAACAAATCAAGGCACTACCAGTCACATCACGAAACAAAAATCTGGAAAATATATATTTTTATCTGAAGAGACGGAACACATTTTTTTTATATTACTTATAGGTATTATTTTATTCATTAACACAAAACTAACATAATTTACTAAAGTGAATTATGTTATCTCTCATTAGTATCAACAACTGCGAACACATAGGCTAAGGCTATATTTCGTATACTGATATTTATCAAAATTTACTTAAGTCTTTCTTATCATGATTATTAATTTGCATTAAGAAATTATCAAAAAATGTTCAACTTCTACCAAGACTTGAGAAAGTCCACAGAACAACCAAATATGACACTAACAATATCCAATGTGGATAAAAGGTGAACCAAGATGGTCGGTTTGAAATGGATAGGCAAAATTTACATTAGCTATCTACTGGTTTCCTACAAACTCAGTGTTAAAAATCTTTCTTCAATGGCTTCAGAGGTACAAGCTATTTTCCCAAAACTTTTCATTTTCCTGTGATATTTCCTCTATCGATAATTTTATAATTACCAACACTTTTTAATGAAATGTTTAAGAAAAAAAATTTAACAATTGGTTAAATTTTTTTAAAATTTTCTCTCAGATCGACATTGGTATATTGATTTTTTTCAATGGGGAACCTTTCACTATTAGATATTCGAGTTCAAATGATATACCTCAAAAATATATACTAGTGACAGGAACTGTTTCTCAATCATGTTCCTCAAAATAGGTGTGTAATATTTCAAAAATAAAGAAGTACTTATGTCTTCTTCGTTTTTGAAGCAATTGACAATCAAATACAAAAGATTTAGTCTCAGGTGCCGAAGAAATTACTAGCCATTTTTTAAATCAACTTTTCAAATACTTTCAGGAAAATTTATAAATTATGAAAAAATTAATGAAATTATTTAACTCACTATGTCCACAAGCTATTACGAATATTTGAAAAAAAAACATTGACACAATACTTCGAATTAACTAGAAAACCTATGTTCCTTAGGATTCGAAGGTTTGAAGTACAGTTTAATGTTTGGAAGGAAATGTATTGAGTTCGAATCCCTTGTTAGGTATGGTCCATAATGTATGCCTGAGAGATCAGTGCTTGTAATGATTTAATTCAAAGGTAATGTACAGAAAGAACATTGATCGTTGGAAATCGGCGTTAAAATGTACCTACGCCTCAGTCTAATGCCTGTCGAATAAAAAAATGTAGAATAACTCCAAAATTATAAACACAAGAAATATAAAAACATCAAATTGAGAGGGATTAGAAGATGGATTCAGTGAATTACGTTCCAAGAGAAGTACGTTTTCAAAATTATATTCAGATAAGTACCTACTAATATATTTTGATCACGATTAATATTAGTGCGTCCTTTTGCTTTCTCAAACAAGTGCATTAGAAAATTAGTATCAATAAACAAAACATATTGTTGGAAATAAAATGATGATTATGATCAATAAAATACTTTCGCAAGTTAGGAACTTTAGGTTCCTAACTAGGTTAGGTTAGGTAAGTAGATACATACTGTCACAATTATTATTAAATTTATTATAATATTAAATATTATTTAATTATATCAGAATTAAAGAGAAGCTAAATCTTGTTAAATTGTTCAACACGAGAATATGAATGAATAAATGAATAATTTTTTTTAATATGATTTTTCTGGTTTCGAATACGTTGATTGCTAAATATATATTCAAAAGGCGGGATACTATACAGTCTTGCAAGCTTCTTGAAAGCGTGACTTTAATTCCCTCCTCATCTTTGCAAAAGATATTGATAAAAAAGATATATAAAATTATATATCTAGTATTGGGGATTAACGACTGTGACAGTCTTTTTGTTGATTTTCGCTAAACTTACGTGCCATTCGGTCAAATGTCCGATTCCCAATTCATATGACATTTGATGGTTAAGTTAACCACAGAAAAGTTGACCCACGTAAGCCATATTTGTGTCTTAATTTTATTTCATTCTTCATTTTATTATATTTCATAATTTAAATACATCTTCAAATGTTCACAAGAAAATTGAAACTCAATCAACAAAACATAATATGTAATAAAAAAAACAAAATTTCCATAACTAGTCTTGGACACACATAGGTACAGTTTCTAGTCAACACAATTTCGATTCATCTCAATAATTAAAATTTTTTACACAAAAAATTATCTACTTAATTTGTTAGTTAAGAAAAGCACGTTTTTGTAGTAACTAGAGTCTAAAACTATAGTATGTATTGTTAGAGACCATTCAATTAATTAACTGCCAAAAATTAGATATATGCACATATATCATTATCTGAATATTATATTGACTAGAATACACTTTCTTCTCAATTAAGAAAATATTATTCAATATAACCCCATATATATTGGAGAGAAATACAGATAAGCATAAAATAAATATATGAATGAACTATACATTCTATTACGCAATATTACAACTCACACATATGTATACAATATAAGTATGAATATATATATATATATATATATATATATATATATATATATATATATATATATATATATATATATGACTTTTGTTGACTGAAAGTCGACAAATTATTACTGTGGACTTCATTTCAGTATATCCACTATTAACTACTTTATAAATGTTTCCCAATCATGATGCTTTATAATTACCTGACAAGATTTCAAAGTAATTCGTAGCGTAATCACAAGCAACCGAGACTAACTCAATCCATTAATTCACAAAACATGACTTCCGATAATTAAAAGAAATAAACGTTACTTTCAATCTAGAATGTCACTGCGCTCGCACAACATAGGGTAGGTTATGTATATTTTAGCAGCTGTCGTATTTGAACAGTGACCACTTCACTGTACTGTAAGCAGGTAGAATATCTGTGAGGGTACAAATCATACCAGAACCTTCCATGAATTATAGGAACTTGTGAAATTTTTACAATATGAAATGTTAACACATTTTATTCGTTTTGTAGGTATATAGAAAATAGTAACGCAAAAATCTAACCTTTTTGTCATTTCGTTTTATTTAATAATTTTTCCCTTTAAAAAACTAACCAGTATTTTACACTATGAAAAGATTTCCTTCATATGTCATAATAATAAATAGAAATAATAATATGTTACCCATTCTATATTTTATTTCGATAAATTACAATGCAATCTGTTATTTTGGGCCCATAATTAATATAATTATATGGTAGCTCTAACAATCTGGTTTTAAGTTCCATTGGTTTATGGACATTCCCTTCCAGATGTACTCGCATGAGTATGTACATTATATTTGTATACATATACCTATGTATATGAACAATATAATAATAATAATAATATGATATATTTCCATCGACTATAATATACAGTAAAAGCTTCTTATTCGCGCTTTCTTTCTTCGAGTTTTCACTATTCGTGGATTGAAAAAATGCAACACAATTTCTTTATTCGCGGATCTAATGTCTCTTTTTCGTAAGTGGTTCCGACGTTTTTTTTTCGGAAGTCTAAACTTATTTAAAAAAAAAAGGATATAGACTTTGAGAGATCTAGCTTCCGATAATGCACCAAGACAACCTAGCAAACTTGGAATTATACATCCAAATATACAGAGACATTTTTTCCTCCTAACATGACGGCTTGCTTCAACCTATGGAGCAAGAGATAATCCAAGCCTTGAAGCTCTATTACATTAGACGAACCTTCGAAATCATATTAGATGATGTGGAAGGGGATCTTGATATGAATGTTATGGAATGCTGGAAGGATTTTGACATAGTAAAATGCCATACACATAGAATTTATGCTAGAAAAACTGTGGACTACTCTGACTGCAGAAAATGACGAAGAATCTGTGCACATTCAAACTTTGACTGCAAACATAGCTGAAATTGCGAATGCAATAGGATGAGATGGGTTTGAGAGGATAGAATCAAGAGACATTCTGATGTTGCTTCAATCTCAAAATGAAGATTTGACTGAAGGCCACTTGGAGGAAATGTTAAATTCACAGCGTATTGAGGAAGAGGTATCAACAAGCACGGAAAACGTGACATTTAATTCGAAAATTCTTAGTGAAGGTTTAAGAATGGCTAATAAGCATTGTGATTTTATTTATGAAAATTGATCCATCTATGGAACGAAGTCTTATTTTAAAGACAAATTGCTAGAGTCATTGCTTAATATCAGTCTGAATTGAAGGAATCTTTAAAAACTGTCAAGCAAGAAAAAATTACAAAATTGAACATAACAAAGCCTGAAAATAACAATTAAGCAATATTATCAAAAACTTCATTGAAATTTATTTTTTTATATGTTTTTTTCATTTTGTCACCCAGGAACGTATCCCCTATTATCTCTTCTAAATTACCATTCCATATTCACGGTTTCTGTATTCGCGGCATACTTTCGGAACGTATACCCCGCGAATAAAGAGCTTTTACTCTATAGTACTGGAATTGTCAAGGCGATATGAAATTGATACAAAACATTAACACAAAACATTTAAAATACACTAATATTCAGAAAAGAACCAGACCAGCAATCAATTGCGACTACAAAAGTATTCACTTGTAGAGTAAAATACCGGCCCCAAGAGGAATGATTGTAGCTCACTCTTAAACCTCTTCCCGCACCCCATTTCTCTGTTCCTACGTTGCAGATAATAATTGTAAATTCTGATACGAACAATATTAGTGCTTCTCTATCTCTCGATTAGTCTGCGACAATCCGGTGAAAGAAGTACGGACAAGATTAGAAGAAACCGCTCTCTTAACGTTGGAACCAACATTCAATCATACTTCAAACTTCAATAATTTTTGTTAAATTCTTTTTTACATGCATAGCAGAGCTCGGCATGAAAAGGAAGGGCACCGTCAGGAAGTTAGTCAGGAATACTTCAGGAAGCTCACTTCCTGAAGTGTTCACGGTAAGACTCCTTTCTCTGGAGACCGAATATTGTTCTTATAATCTTCTTTTGAACCCTGAAAACTGAATTCAATTCCGTGCTACCGCCCAAACTAAAAATTCCTTAGTTTTACTGTGATAATACATCTTAATAACATATCACAACACTTGCTAAGCTGATAAACTGCAAAGTTTTGAGCATTCAGTTTTTCACACAATGTGGACAAATGTACCTTCCAATCCAGATGAGTGTCTAAAATTTCACCCAGGAATTTAAATGTGACAGATATCCTCAAGCTGGTACGATGCACCTTCGCCACAAGTGGACTCTCTAGTGAAACCACTCCATTTGGCATAAACATTAGAAGCCCAGTTTTATCTTCATTAAGAACAAGACCATTCATAGAGCAATACTTTCTCATTTTAGACAGACAATCATTTGAGCGAATCGCTAAAGTACTCACATCTTCAGCTGACACACGAACAGAGCTGTCATATGCGTACAAGGTGACGTCACCATAATCTGCTAAATATTCAACTAAGTCATTCAGCATCAATATAAATAGAATGGGTCCCAATGTACTGCCATGCGGCACGCCAAAGTTAACACATGCTTCATCAGAAAAATACCGCCGTCCATCGATACATGAACAATCTGAGACCTGTCTGTCAGGTATGATTTTATCCATATCAGTGGTACGCCTCGTATGCCCAAGCATTCATTTTTACTCAAAAGAACGGCAAAACTGGCAGTATCGAATGCCTTACTCAGATCGAAAAATAGACACATCTCTTATTTTCAAGTCCTTCAGTATATTATTCTGTTAGACAGAAATATGTTGTATTGGGACGTCTTTGTATATGAATATCTTAATTATAATTATGAATTGTTTGGCTTTAATACTTCTAAAGGTAAAGGAATCAAACCAAATTTGGGTTACAATGTAAAATGTACTCTACTAGTTTTTTTTACACTTTTGAATCTTCATTACCGGAATATTCTTCATTAGAATATTCAATGATAATATTTATTAGAATATCATTGCAGATTAGGATTTGATGCACCGTTCCCGAGCTTATAAAGTTCTACAGATAATCATTTGTTGATAAATTAATGAAAATTGCAGAAAAATTTATCGATGAAATTGATGAATTGACCAAAATTTTAAATTGTCTCGCATTGAACATTATGTTTGATATATGTGAATTTCAACCTCTTTGTCTTCTTCACACGACGCCACCGCCTCATACAAAACTCCAGATTCTTATGTAGATGCTCGAAAAAAGCTGAAAATAAGATGTACACATCTGACGATTCAATCAATTTTCTCGTTATGATTTCTTTGATTTGTGTGTATTCTGCTTCTCATACAAAAATCTGTACAAGATCAATCTGTTGGTAAAACCTTGAGAAATACGGACAGTATATTGAATCTTCTCATCATAACTGGCTCATGAATTTTAACTATGTTCCCTGTTTTACACGCCGCCGCTGCCTTTACGAAAATCTACATACAGTCGACCGCACGATTAGATACTTGAAAACCGGGAGACACGTTATGGGCACATCTGTGATGGCATTGATCAAAATTTCAAATTCTGTTGTTTCAATTCTTCAAAATTGAAACATGACCAGACACAATGCATTTTCTGTCCGAACTCAATTCCATATTTGTCTGCCGGTTGTGCGAATTGGGGCCAATGATACGCAACGCAAGGTTGGGAATGTCGACCAAAGCAGGGTCAAGTTAACGCAACGCGCAATTCTCTTTTGCGTATAACTGACTTTAACGTCAAACCATGTCCGTTTGAAGAGATCGAGGAAATGGTTAATGAATTTTCAAATTTTTATAGTCGATCCATATTTTAATAGACAGGAAATATTAATTATACACCCAATTTGTTTGAAGCAACTGCATGGTAGACAGAGGCGTAGCTGCAGCTCAAGAAAGACCCAATCAATTTTCATTTCTAAACTTGTCAACACTTGACAAACACCACTCAGGCGCCATCTGGCGATTTCAATAGAAACTTTAGCTATAAAAGCAGCATTTCAGAGATATTTAAGGAATTTTTATACCAAATTTAATCATAAACGATGTCCTTTCAGTTCGATTACTTTGGTTATCTAAGATAATGAGAATGAATTAAATGATGGATGGATGGTTAGTTAGTACCTGCCCAGATTTTCCATTCAAAACGAAAAAGAAGTTTCCAGTTTAGTATTATTTTCGAAGGCTAAAACGATAATGATTCAGACATCAAAAAAGTTATAGTTAAAAAACGATAAAAATACTCTTTAATAACGAATCCACTACAGCTATAAGAAGTCCTATAATCAATTAAATCTACAATCATTAGTTCAGAATGATTCAAAAACAAATTGAGGGATTAAGAATATAACAATTTGCCCAGAAGTCATCCTCATTTCGCCTGATTATTATCTGGAGAAATTCAAGAATTTTATGGCTTTGGCTTGTTCATAGCCGAAATTGATTGATGATGGAAATATAATTTTCTTAGGTGAAAATGCCGAAAACGAAGCAACAGTGAGTACGAAGCTACCCAAAAGCTTGACATAAGACTAGTAGAACCAAAAATCAAACAAAATGCAACAAACTGTTCACTAGATATCAACAGTACTGGTTGCGTTGTGATATTGACGTTAGAATATCGGAGAACAATCCAATCTGATCAGTACATGATCATTTGTTCTCCAGAACTCTGAGATATAAGCAAGCATCATTCCTTATGATGACAATGCTCATTCTCTGATATTGTTGAACTGATGATATATCAGTTGTGCTCTGGGGGTCCTCGACTGAAGAAGTTGAGGTAAAAATCGAGAAAGTACGTGACCATGTAGAAGCATAGTGTCAGCGCAATCGATTGATTCTCAATGAGGATAAAACGGTGCAGCTGCAGTTTCATAATACTAGGCTACCGAGGAATGTTGGTGAAAACCAATAACCATGAAATCCAATATTTGGGATGTTTTCTTGACTCATAGTTAAAATGGGAGTCTCATGTGGACCATGTTTGCAGAAAACTCAGTAGAGACTACTATGCTCTTCTCCAGTTGAGGAGTAGTATTGCGCGAAATGATCTTATAGGTCTATACTACGAGTATTAAATCATACATACACATCTATCCTATAATTCTCAATTATGGGGAATTTCAACTGATTGGAAGAGAGTTTTCATTGAGCAAAAGAGGATAATAAGGCTATTGTTTCGTCTCCATCCCACTGAAACCTGTAGGAAATATTTTATAGAAAATAAAATACTTACTCTGCCCTCTATATTTATCCTCAAAGCAACTATGTATGTGAGGCAAAATTTTGAATATTTTATTGAACTGGGGGTGTCACATAGCACTAGGAATGAAAATAAGTTACTTTTTCCCAAGCACAAAAGTGCCTTATATGAGAAGAGTCCCAAGTATGTATCTCTGGTTATTCACAATAAATTCCAGCTTATATTATTAACTTCAGTACTCTGAAAAAGTTAAAAAAAGAACTAAAATTATTTTTATTTTGTAAAGCATTTTACTCGCTTCAGGAATTCTATTCAACATAGGTGAATTCTGATCCTAGTTTTTTTTTTGTGTGAGTGTAATGTATCTGTCTATACATTCAATTGTTTACTATTATATCTACATATATGACATGTACATGCTCATTGTAGCCTAAGTACGAATAAAATTATTATTATTATTATTATTATTATTATTATTATTGTCCCAAACAGAAGAAAATCTACCCAGCTAAAAATTATAATTGATATGTCATCACTCATCAGCATCCTGGATTTCGCCCTAGTAACATTTTAATACAGAAAAACAATTCTGCCAATCAGATAACCAAATTCATCAGATTCGAAACGCATATTCAAGGGATTTAATATCAGTGAGATATAAAATAAGAACTCTCGTGTAAAATGATACTCGACTAATAGAAGTTACTACCACATATAACTAATAGGTTACCCAGAAAAAAAAAAAGACATGCCAAGCAGAATACTCGACAGTTTTAGTTGTTGTGTCCATTGATTCTACTGTCCATCACATATCACGCGACAAAGAGTTTTTTTAATTGTTTTCCTCGAATTCTACTATCAATGATACGCCCTAAAACGCCTGATCAGTATATCGAATAGATCTATGGACTAAATGTGAAACACTTCTACTAGTGTTCATTCGTAGCTGATATTTTCTATCATGCAGCATTTCAGATTGTTCAAAAAATGTCAACGTGCTCTTTACATTAAATGCTTTCCAGATTATCAAAATAACTCTCAACGATGTTCGTCAAAGTTGCCTATTTTGCCTATTACAAATCAATACAGATTGGTCAACAAAAAAACATTCCAATTTTCACCAAAGGTTGTTTTGTCTGTCGGAAGTATTTGTTTAAAAAAATATATTTTGGTTTCCACTGAAGATCTTATCGGATTATCCTACAAACAGATGACCGAGAGAATGCCGATCTGTTAACTACAACTTTGAAAATTTATACCATAATGACAACAAAACAATTTTCAGAAAATGAAATCAACAAATAGTTTATTGATCTAGAATTGTTCCAAAAAATGAGTTTGATATATTGCACCCATATAATATTTATCTATTTTTGCAAACTTTGATCATAGCCTTTGAGATCTGCGTCATACTATCAAAATTTATGTCCGTCGAATAGTTTTCCTTTCGAATAGAATCATAACATAAATCAATTATATTTGCTTTTGATTACAAAATCGCTATAAAGTTTTAAGAATGTATAACAGGATGTACTAATTTAATCTTTATTAGACATTAAAAACAACCAATCGAAATTTCTCTCAGAATAATTCAGAGAAAATAGTTTTTTTTTATACATTCTTCAGATGAAAAAATTGTTTTTTAGTTATATTTAGCAAAAGTCTCCTTTTGTTTTTTTAAGGAATTGGAATTTTTTTTCGAGTTTGTTAATTTTTACAATATCATCCATGTATGAAACATCAAAAATTCAGGAAAAACACAATTTCTCTACCTTAAGTCAGGGGGACCGCAAGACAAATATTTCATAACGTGCTAAGCAGAAACATATACCTATTTTAATATCACAATCTCGTATCATATGTAGTTAGGACCTGAAAAGACATCGTCTGAAAAATGTATGAAAAACAGAAATGGACACTGATGTCACAAAGAGTCTAGCTATTTCTTCGATAAAGGGAGCTCTAGTGATTGGGTCACCAATAGATATATCCTCATTTTAAGATTTTCGGCCTTCGTGTGTTGAAAGGGATTGATTGTAATGATGCATGACACTGATGATTCTCATAACTAATAGGCAAAGTAGGATGCAATAGTTTTCTATTCCCAAGAAATTCGATAGGCTTCGAAACCCGCTTATGTTGTGATAACCCCCGTGATAGGTTGTGTTTTCGTTGACAATATTTGTGTAGACAGCCCCTGAGAGATTTATTTGAAATATTTCGATTAAAATCTGAGTATGAAGGATTCATCAATATTGAATATATATATATATATATATATATATATATATATATATATATATATATATATATATATATATATATATCTTAATTGATAAGGACGTGTGAAACTTTCAATGTTAGATGTATTCATGTGCTTTTCATTGATTCCTAAGATTTGAGATGTACATTAATCTATGCATACAACTTACTGGATATTTCTGTCTTACAATCAATATGAAGGTATGTAAGGATTGAAGTCGTTGCCTTTCATTTGTTGAATGTAACAAGTACCGTGTAGTACGAAACAGTAACTGTCTTAAGCTTTGAATAAATGTAGGCATCGATTTTAATATTCTCTAACATTTATCCCTAGAAGGATAATGGAGAGATCGCATTTTTCATGTTTCACATAGCCGGCTCTCATATAATGTTTTTTATGAATAATTTGTAAAAATATAGAAAGAAAGTTATAGTATACTTTGATAGCGAAAATCTACAAGTGCGATAAATTATATATATATATATATATATATATATATATATATATATATATATATATATATATATATATATATATATATATGGAAGGAGCTTATCTTTGGAACATTATTATATTAAAACTGAAGTGATAAATTTCAGACATGAAGATTATTTTCGTCGCTATATTCAACACAAATCAAACGACTATTTAGCCATCAAGGTCATACATTTAAATTTAATTCGACAATGTCAATCGTTCGTATAAAATTACCAAATATGGTGAAAATGAAATAATTTTATGCGACATTAAATTCACAAATTTTAACTGTACACATTATGGAAAGACGACTTTGATATTACCTATATACAAAGAAGTAAACGCAGTTAGTCTTGAAATTAATCGAAATCATTTGTTTTATATTATCCATGAGTTATTTATGATAACTCCTAAAGCCGTTTTGCTTTGAAGGTATTCAGAAAATATAATATTTATTTTATCTTTAAAATTTTTTCATGCAGTTTTGAGATTATAGAATCGAATCATTAATCGATTGAGCCGATACTTGATGAAAATCTAAACACATAATTGAAATAAAAATAAGTATTTGTCTGATTTTCACTATAATTGAATTGAAACCTAAAAATGTTTCGCCAACACAGTGGCTTCATATGATATGATCGATAGAATCGATGTTTAAAATATTATGTTACAATTTATGGAATAGTATTTACTCAAAAAGTTTTTGATTTCATATTAATGGACATCGAACGATTTCTACCACTACATAAAATCTCAAAACTTATATTTTGTATCAAAATACAGAATAATATATCGAACAAATTTGTTGAGTGTTTTAGTACTTTTTGATTCAAGAACTACAAAAAATTTTTTTTGCTTCACTGAAAATTGAATACAATTTCATGGAGAAAAAATGAGTAATCTCCATCAGTACCTTATTTAAGAGATGAATCTAAATATTTATACATAGATGACATAATATATGGATAGGTACAATTGCTTCATCCTCATTGGGAATTCTCAGTGGCCTGAATTCAAACAATCAATTTTCGATGGTTTTCCAAACGCACCTAGGTCCTATCTTCAAAATGAGGCGAACATTCATTCGGGAACTAATCACTTGAGCTCCATCTAACGAAGAAACGAGATAAACACTCTCGAGTATTGCAGCTCGCTTTCTCGTATCGAGATCAAAGTGTACCTACAGGCTTTGTAGACTTTTCATTTAAACCCTCAGAACCGAAGAGCATGGACTATTCTTACACATTTACAGATAAAGTTCTGTTTTGTACACCACAAAACTTACAATATCGCGGAGAAGTGAATTTTGCTGGCTTTCAAAGTTGTTGGGATATACTTTTATGAATACACTGAATAATATTTAGTATTTTATGTCAAAAAACTTAAATAAAATAAGAGTGAACTGGCTGGAATGAAAGTTATTATTGAAAATATTCTTCCCCACTAGTTCGAAATGGTGGAGGAACTGAGGAAGTGGAATAGTCATTCTTTTTCGATGTTTTTCGAAGTTCAATCATCCGTTGTAAATAAATATGAGAGATACGCATACTCAGAGTTAAAACAATGAAATAACAATACAACAAATTACGTAATAAAAGTTGCTAAATTTTAAACAAGAAAAATACATTGAACAATACATTCAAAGTTAGTTCCATTATTTTATAAATTCTGAACGTTAAAAAACATATTCAGTTGTATTTCAGCATTAGTCGCCATATATCCAAACGTAATGAAAACAAATTTTATGAAACCTACGGAAATTCTTTTGTCAATGTCACTCAGACGATGAATAGAAGAAAATCATGAATATTTATCTTCTACTGCATCGGATGGAATTCATTCATGTCTTGAACCAAAATTATTATGTCAAAAATAAAACAATGTGTGTGGTTTAACATGAGTAATTTATTCTTAAACAGTAAGTCGTTATGTCAAGACTTACCAATTTACAACGTTCCATCGTTGCTCACTGAATTTAAACGAATAATCATCTAACCAATAATTTAATTGCAAAATTATATCGTCGAATACCAGATGTTCATATTCAATTCAGATTGTTTTGACACACTCACCGTTCAATAAGTATTTATTGTTTCAACATCATGAATGTTTATCTCACTCCTGTTTAAACAATATAAAATTTAATGTTTGTTATGTGAGAGGTTAATTTATGGCCTGTCGCAATGACGTCAGATATTTCATAAAAAATTAACTTGCTGTAGATGTAGTCATTTCTAATCCTTGGTTTGATACAATTATTATGCTTCTTGGAAGATTTTATAAGATTATGTCATTCAATTTTTTCTCATACTCTCAAACTCTTTCAGGAAAGACTTAAACTGAGAGTCCTTCGAGAATATTGAAGTACTAGTTATTGGTATGTCTGGTAGTTCAATATTGATGTGGAATGAAATGGTCTTTTTCATTTTGAAGCGTGAAGAAAGGTCAATAAAATTGATTAAAAATTCGCTGATCCCTCAGAGAAACATCGTTCAATATATTGAATAAAACCACTTGTTTCAATTTCACAAAATTATATTGTTTCTTGGCAATTAAACTCTAAAAAGTTAGAATTAAAAGTTAACAAATTTTTGAAGTTGAACTCTTGAATTTGTTAATCTCAACAAAACATAAACAATCACAAAAATGAATAAAGTTCTACATCGAAATGAAATTGAAAAAATAAGTGAAAAACTGCTCGGGTGGTAATTATAATAGAAATGTGATACTCTTGAAAATTTTATGTGTTACTGAAAAATATAGTCTGACAAACCCAAACAAGTACTGGTCTATTTAAATTAAAAATTTAAAAGAGCTTGGAAAATGTTTGTATTGGAAGTGACATTTAGGTTTATGTCAAAAATACTACCTCAACCCAAGAGGTGTAAGTGAATTGCAGAAACTGTGGAAATGAACGAAACAATTTTTTTTATCAAATACTCCATCTCAGCATTTTCATCATTACAACCTGGTCACATTCGACCAATGAGCAATTTTATTCTAAACTAATTGACTACTATATAATTTGAACGAAGGTATACTCCTACAGCGTTTTTTATATTCTATTTCTATATTAGAGTTACACTAAAAATCAACATGTAAAACGAGCACTGTTTCTCGCATCACATTCGCTTAACTAACTAAAAAGTTCTCTCAAGTTTTCCCTCAATGTTCGTGTTGTCTAACGAAAGTCTTTCTTCATATTTAGTGACATACAGTTTTCTGAACAGTTTCTATTCTCAAGTCTCTATATAAGTCACTATAACCAACATACCAAGTCTGTAATATTTTTCAGAATTTTCGTTTTGAAATGGTTGGATGATATTGCGGTTTATCTCATAATTGTACACCATAGGAGCACACAAGTTGACAAATTTGCTTCTAAACTGAAAGGTTGTTCTGTATGTACCAGTTAGGACGTCAGTCCTCAAACTCAAACACATGAACGATCTAATTTCAAAGGCCAACAGTAGATATTTCAAACCAAAAGTATGCACTCCGTATGAAAATGATCATTTCTTCTATCATGTTCATTAAGAAAGGCATTGCATCCACTAAAAATTGTTAAGAAGGTATTTATTGGTGAGACTCATTCATTTTCGAAATAAATTACCGTTTCATTGAGATTCAACTCCTCGTCTAAGTGAATCGATATTGTGAGGATCCCTGAACACAAAAACTTCATTAAAGCATTACGTATCTATTGATTATTACTTTAATCGTGATAAAGCTGATTGCATATAATAACTGTTGAGTTAATTGATAATTCGCTGAAGAGTTGATGGAACTCTTATCAAATATCAAATTGAAAATTTCAGATTTTCATCAGTTCAAGATTAATTTGTAATATGCCACAATGAGATAGTTGTAGTTATAGGTATACATTATCTAAGAAAGTTGGATTTTTTACAAAAACTATGAAAATAAAAAATATAAAATTTCGATGCAGAAATGCGTACTTCTTTATAAGAAATTAATTGTACAAGTAATTAAAAAAATTTAAAGTCTTCTTCTGTAACTTACCATGCCATTGTGAGTTTTTTCGCAGAATTCCTGAAATAAAGAATAAATTGAAGTTAATGAAATACTTACATTGGAATATATGAGAAGACAATAAATAAATCGAAGCAAACATATAATTCACAAGAGATACACTTGATAACTAACTAGAACAAGTTTCATTCTTCGACGAAAACAATAGCGCAATGCAAAAATATAATCTTCCAGACAATGTTATCTGTTATTTACGGGTATCAGTTATGGTAATATTTAAAGAAAATATATCATTTTTCACGGGAATGACAAAATTGCAGAATTAACGTCATTTAATTAAGTAAGGATATGATATCTCAATTTCACTAAACTAATAACGGAAAGCCTTCATTTTTTTCAAGTTAACTGTTTCAATTGAAGACGGCCTAATTGAAGTAGAATGATAATTATTTCATATTCGAATATATACCTAATAAATATCATTGAGTATATATTATTTAAACATATACTCAATAAAGATCAAGAGTTTATGAATAAGTTATTGTGATTTTGTTTCAAATATGAAAGAAAGATTTGAAAAGAGATTTCATATTTTAAATTACTTCTATGATTAAAAATTAGATAATTTACTCATAAACTCGCGGTAAATTTCTCATAGATGAAAATGAAAAAGTATAAACAACAAAAGTTTTCGAATGTACCGAAATGAATAGTTGCATCAGAGTTTAACAAATATATGGCAAATTTCACGTGAGGACAACTAAAAAAACTATCAGAAAAAAATAGAAACACTATTGTGCCTCCTGTAGCAAAACTATCAGAAAAAACTTGAATCACAATTTTTTGTGCTCCCATGCTGCAAAATTTTTTTGTTTCAATTATTTTTGAACATATTTGGTATTCATTGGACACTTCTGGATATATTATAATTATATGGAATTATTTTAAAATTTTTATCATTTAACTTTATGATAGGAAAATTTTCAGATATAATTTCATTATACAACAGAGGAAGCTGTAATAAAAAATGGAACAACATAAGTACTTGAAAAAAATTTGTTAGAAATTGGATTTTATGAGGCAAAAAGAAATACTCGTGCACCTGGTTAACCATTCAAAAATGAAAAGCAGTGTAACAATGGAGAAAAATAAAACCATCACATACAGATAGTATTATACATAATACTTCCATGCATCCATTTCAACATGGCAGCTTTCAATAGTTTGATACATCGATTAGTAAATATTCCTCTTTCTAGAACCAATTTCAACACCGAGAAAAATTTAATCAAGCAAATAGCCGTGAATAATAATTATAATCCTGAAATAATAGATAATATGATATTAAAGAAAAACTTCAAAAAGGGATTGGTCTGGTTTATCCCCTAGTCAAAAACAATATCAACTATAACAGTCTTACATACATGGGAAGTCCAGTGAAAAACTCAAATCTCTTCTTTTTAAGTATAACATCAACATTGCTTACCGCACTGGAAATAACTTAGGAAAACATATCAAAAATAACAAATCTAAGGTCAACAAAAATAAAAAATCAGTTGTATATAAAATCAACTGTGGTAGTTGTGATAAGTTTTATTGGTAGAACGTTTAGAAGTTTTCAAATAAGAATTTCGGAACATAAACGTAGCTTTGAGAATCTGAAGGCAGATTCACATTATGCAAATCATATGATTAATGAAAATCATATATTCAATTCCGATTTTGAATACCGCAAACAAGGGAATGAAGTTTAATTTGTTAGAATCACTTCAAATTAATAAATATAAATATTCTGGCAACCTTCTGAACAGCCAAATCGATCATACCTCAAGCCCCCTTCTCAATCTTTTCAAAATTACTTAGTTTACCATATAGTAGTTCAGTATGAATTCATCCCTTCTACCTGTTTTCTCTGTATTCATAATTTAAGTTTATATATTGTATGTATTCGAGAAATTGTCATTAGTCTGCACGTAACATTTGAAAAAGGTGAATCTCATCGAAACGTACGTCATGCAGTATTCTTTTTAATATATGTATAAATCAATTTAACAATTGTTTTATTAAGAAAACTAAGATCTTTTAGAATTTTTAGAAGTAAGCACATTTAAAATCTATAAATTAAAATATTCAATAGTTGAAATCATTTAATTTCTCGAACAAAATTAAGACAATTTTTCAGTTGAAGGAATGAATTCAACTTATAACAAATTATAAAATTATACAAATAAGTGAAAAAAATTATGTTACAGGCTTTAAACAGTGATAAATGGAAATCAAACAAATATTGTAATCAATCATTAATAATAACATCATTAGTCAATGGTTAATTGACTAATATATCTGTAAAATTAGACTCAAAATTTCATTATTAGAGTAAGATTGATACCTACATATATGCTGTTCGTCTGCCATTTCTTATAAATTGTCACTTGAACTCGTACTTGTTACAATGCTATTTGAATTGTATTGTTTCTTTCATTTTATTTTCTTTGGATAACATTTTTCATAAGGCTACGTCTTACACTGTTAAAAATTTCTCTGGAAATTGTACCAAAAAGTTTAGGAAGTTTTAGCGCAAAACATTTTAGTAAATTTACTCAACAAAATTATTCAAGTTAGTCAATTCAGTTCGATAAAATTACAAACCATTTTATGAAATTCAGAAAGTGATAATAAAAAATAATGTAAATAAAACTTTCTTTTGAAGAACCATAGAACAATGTTCTATGGTCATTTCCATCCACTTCAGGATAAGTGCAAGTAGTCCACAATGTAATAGCTCAGTTTATCATCAACATCTGATGAAGCCACTGTGTTGGCGAAACGATACTGTCATGTTTGAAATTAATTATAGTGGAAATCACGAAACCACTTAGTTTTATTTAAATTATTTTTTATTATCACTTTGTGAATTTCATAAAATCTTTTGTAATTTTATCGAACTGAATTAACAAATTCGAATAATTTTATTGAGTAAGTTAACTAAAATGTTTTGCGTTAAAACTTCCTAAACTTTATGGTAAAATTTCCAGAGAAATTTTTAACAGTGTGAATATTTCTCATTTCATTATTAAATTGCTCAATAAACAAAAACAAAAGTATCGAATTCTTAGCAGGGCAGCATATAAACGATAACCTCCTAGATACATAACTGACCGACTATATTTTTATAGATTCATTAAAGAGTAGTGAATGAGAACTAGAAATGCACATATTCAAGCAATCGCGAAGATTTTAATTTTTGCTGTATTTTCTATACGTTTACAGATTAAAGTAAAGTATCCTCCTGCACCACAATATTTCAATTACTTAACTTATGTAGAATTTAGGTAACAGAAATAATCGGTCTTGTGAAGTGTTTGAAAACTCATTTATACAATATTAAATTAAATTGAACTCTTGGTTTAATGTTTCACGATTTAACAACATGAATTAGTCAACATGTTCCATTTTTTATTTATACTTTCTTTTAACTTGAAATGTTCATATTTTAAATCTCCAATAATATATTTATATATATTTAAAACTGAATTAACCTGCCTGGTTATTGGATATTAACAGATCAATATGTTTCAATTGCTAAGTCAAAGAAAAATAAAAATTTTTTTCTATTTTTCTATCATTCGAAAATATATTGTTCAATATATAAGAACATTTTAATTATTGTTATATTTTAATTTATATCAATATTAATTTTCTCCAAGTATCAGCCAATCATTAATTATATAAATGACTATTATGAGAATTTTGTATCATTTTACTAGTCTGAAAAAAAGGATTTCAAACATGTCATTATCACGATATAAATGTGAATCATTTATATCGAAATCATCAATATTGTTTCATTATACAAATAATTCGAATTTCGACAGAAAAACTAACCAATCTGATGAAACCACTGTGTTGGAGAGACAATATTGTTATGTTTTAACTCAATTATAGTGAAAATCACAAAACTACATAGTTTTATTCAAATCATGTATTTGGATTTTCATCAAGTATCGCCTCGATCGATTAATAACATAATTATCAATGATTTCAGTTGAATATTTTTGGAATTATTCAACAAATGTCCTACAAACAATGAATGATATATATTGAATGAAAATATATTACATTCAAAGAAATATACTTATATATTTAAAGCGTGGATTTTACAGTTAACTCTATTCTAGTTTCCATGAAGATATAGTGGTGAATATCTGGTACATTGTCTAACCAATCAAATAAAAATCCTGTTACCTTAGCCTCCAATTGAAAGTAATTACAGATATATATGAATATGACACAGATAACTGCGAATAGGATACACTTAGCACATTTAAACTGTCATTTTCATCCACACTTAACATCCGTTCGTTTTGAACATAAACCGATAACTGAAGGAAATCGACTCTCCAAATATAATACAAACTCATATAGAGAAATAAAAGTACTAAAAGTTGATGGTAATGACTAAATGAATGCCGGTCTACGCATCGAGTACTAAGATGATCCTCTATCAATATAGATTTCCGAGCCTACGAGTACAATAAATTAATATCAGTACGAAGTTTATTCGCTTACAAACGAACTTTAACACGATAATTAATCTGATTGAAGTTGAACTCAAAAACTATAAATCGATAGGCTTTTATCCATGAGTAAATGAACCAACTGAGAATAAAAATTTTCATTATCTTTTCAGTCTTACTAATGACAAGCATGAACTTGTGATTGACATAAAGAAAAATTAAGTTTATCGAAATGACACTAAAGCATTGAGAAACCTTTCAACAGAAAAAAACATACACACACACACACATATGTGTGTATATATATATATATATATATATATATATATATATATATATATATATATATATATATATATATATATATATATACATATAAGAAAATGAACACTCATTAGTAGAACATTCATTCGAAAAAAAAAGAAAAAAATCAATGTTGTCAACAAAAACACAACCTATCACTTTCGAAAGTGCATATTAAATGCGTTTACTAAAACATCGAATTCGATTTCCTCACGGTGAAAGACTAAAACACTTCAGAAGCGAATGCTGAGCCAAAAACATTCCTCGAATATTGAAGGGGGCAAAACAGCCAAGTTGATTGAAAAAGATTATTATTGACGTTTGAATACATAGCAATTTATAAAAGTAATTCATTCATTAGTTTTGATTTTGACAAAGTTATCAACAATAAAACGTCAACGGAAATGAAGTTTTTCAATATTATAAAGCCTCTTATTGCAAAAAAATTAAAAAAAAATTGTATATAATCCACAGATAAATACAATATATAGAAAAAAATATATATATTCATATATTATAATATTCCTTCTGAAAGAAAATGCTAATGTGTGTTATGACTTATGGAGTGTTCGAGTTCTATACCTAGCTATAATTTAGCAAACTGTTGACTCCAATAATGACCTCCAAATACTGGTAACACAAATCATAGTAATAATAGTTATAATTTTAACTTTATGACTCTATATTTAAACTGGCCCTATATTTAAAAAGGCATTCGACATAAAAAAATACTATGTGGAATATCTAATAATGATTATTTGTTTTTCGACTGAAAAACTGAAATTATTGATGTTTATAAGTATTTAAAGTTTTGTAACACTCCGAAAAGTATTTTTATAACAATTGATGTCCCTACTGTAAATTCTTAATTGTGGATGGCGTTTTGCGAGATACATATTTAGAAGAAAATAATTATCATATGAATACATTGAAAATGAATCAACTTGGCAGATTTAAAAAGATATCGTCTGATGAAATTTCCAGTTTAATTCAGTTCTCATTTTCCAGAATTATATTATATTTTGTTGAAGAAAAAACAACACTCTGAAACAATTCTTTGAATTTTACTATCCTGGAATATATACTCAATTTCCGCATTGACTTAATAGTTACAGAAAAAAATGTTTTCTATTTTTAATCGATCAATAGTATTTCCAATCATCAGCAGTGTTTCTGTTCGATTATTTGATAGGAACACTTTCATTATTACTGACGTCAAAAATAAACAAATAAAAACAACTTTGATGGCAGTTTAATCGTGAGTATCCATTTAATGTAATATCAGTCTTTGTTAAATAATTGATTTAGCCTGTAGATATTTATAAAATTTTAATAGCTTGTGTGAAACAAATTACATAATTTCAAAGGATTTTGTACTTTGATAATTCCACATCTATGTTTGTAAACATATATATATATATATATATATATATATATATATATATATATATATATATATATATATATATATATATATATATATATATGAGAAATAAATTAGGCTAATAAATTAATCAAAAGATATTATAGTACAGATAGCTATATAAACGTGAACGATGTGATGCCTCCATTATCCTCCAAGGGATAAATTTTAACCAAATATTAAAATCGATGCCACACCAGATGAAGCATAAGATAGCTGTTTCGTTCTACAAGGAACTTGTCAGTTGCACCACGTCCATCTAAGTGGGGCCAAGATTTCAATCTCCAAACTCCTTCTTATGGTTCCAAGTAAAGAAACGTCAAATAATAAATTTGAAATCACCATTTGATCTATAGGAATCAATAGAAAACATCTCTGAGATCATAGACACACCAAGCACCGAATGTTCACACGTCCATACCTGTAGGTATCTGATAACGTTCAACGTCTATTCGACAAATGTCATCATATGATGTTTTCAATTGTCAATAGGTTGCTTTATGAACGTCTACGATGTCATGCCTCCATTTGAATTCAAGGGATAAACTTTAGAGAAATATTGGCATCGATTTCAATATTGCTGTTACATTTATCTCTTGAATATCTCATCATACACGTCCACATAGCCAGTTCTGCTATGAAACCTATAAAAATATGTTATAGATATCTGCTATAAAAAAATTTTTTTTCGAATGGATGTCCTAGTATTTTTTCAAAGTATATATATATATATATATATATATATATATATATATATATATATATATATATATCTTGAAATTGATTTATTGCCTGTTTGAGGTATTTATTTTGAAAGTTTTTAGCATTAACAGGCTTTTTTAATATGAAAAAGTTTATTTCTGTTGACGTTTCGTTGTTATATTACAACTTTGTCAAAACTAATGAATAATTGAATTTGAGTTACTATGGATATCAAATGCAAACTTAATTTTTTGAAAAATCAAATTAGTTTTTTTTGTATTTCATTATCAGAGGAATATTTCTGGCTCAGCATTCGCTTCGGAAGTTTTAGTCTTCTTCACCATGAGGAAACCTCTGAAAAACTCATGGTAAGCCAGGTGATTCTTAAGTGTGATTATATTTACATATATACAATTACATATAGTTTTTTATATACTTATCCAGAATGTGTATATTGTTCGTTTATGTGTGTGAAATTGAAGGTAGATCTGGAAAGAATGAATTGTGAGATGTGATGTTTTGTGATTGTTGTGTGTTTATTTTGCGAGTGTTATTTGTGAGGTTTATTAAGTTGTTGTAGATAGAATTTAGATGTTTAACGTCCGTTCTTTCATTGACTGTGTTTTCCAAATTTTTACGAATGTGTAACATTTCTAAAATTTCTCTACATTTTTTGTCTCTTTCAGAAAAACATGATTTTGATTACAAAAATACGAAAATTTTGGCAACTGAAAGAGACAAAAAATGTAGAGAAATTTTAGAAATGTTACACATTCGTAAAAATTTGGAAAACACAGTCAATGAAAGAACGGACGTTAAACATCTAAATTCTATCTACAACAACTTAATAAACCTCACAAATAACACTCGCAAAATAAACACACAACAATCACAAAACATCACATCTCACAATTCATTCTTTCCAGATCTACCTTCAATTTCACACACATAAACGAACAATATACACATTCTGGATAAGTATATAAAAAACTATATGTAATTGTATATATGTAAATATAATCACACTTAAGAATCACCTGGCTTACCATGAGTTTTTCAGAGGTTTCCTCATGGTGAAGAAGACTAAAACTTCCGAAGCGAATGCTGAGCCAGAAATATTCCTCTGATAATGAAAATCAATAAGTGAATATACAAAAAAAAAACTAATTTGATTTTTCAAAAAATTAAGTTTGCATTTGATATCCATAGTAACTCAAATTCAATTATTCATTAGTTTTGACAAAGTTGTAATATAACAACGAAACGTCAACAGAAATAAAATATATATATATATATATATATATATATATATATATATATATATATATATATATATATATATATATATATATATACTTCTCTCTGGCAATATATTTTTTGAAAAAACAATTTCCTGCATCACAATTTAATATTTCTGAATTCAGAATTGAAAGAAACTTTACAATGAATGGAGAAACTTTGTATTTTGATCAAAGAACATATTTAGAACAAAGATGTCATTGTATCGTAGCATTTCCCGCTTCTCGTCTTCTTGGTCACGTTCTTGCCATGCGAGTAACTCCTTTCGCTATGATTGACTGATGGACGTTTATTGTACTTCTGTGACTTTGACCTCCTTCTTGATAGTTTTTGACTGTTATATCCATTATGCAGTGAAGATGATCTGCTACGATGGCTATCGGATTTCGAGGAGTTGCGACTTCTTGATGATCTTCTGCTGTGACCACTTTAAAAAAATGTATATAAGTATACTTCCAATTCCATATATATTTGTTCAAAATATATGTTTAAAAATATTACTTGCGTCCCATATACATTCAACATTAAGCTGTGGATTGAGAAGGAACTTTTGAATCAGCAGTTGAAAATACAGACAACTTGCAGAATGTGCAAGAAGAGATTGAAGTAGGACAGATTCTAAAAACGCTATTTTCCTGAAGATTTTACCATCCACAAGAATTCAACTAAGTAAATAATGGGTTCTAGAATTTTTGACGTTATATTTTGTAACTTGCGATTGATATGACCTGTTGAGGACTTGAACCTGTTGAGACAAGTTTAACGCCAAGCAAAAAGTGTCTTTTCGCATACCTTTTCAATGAGATATTACTATGGTGTCATTTGTTACTATAAACGTGTGGTTCTTTTCATTTATGTAGTATACGAATGAGAAAGGTACAATTTGTTTAGTGTTTGTCGAGTCAACTAAGGCGAGAAACGGAAAGTCTCTTTTACCACACTTTTTAATCCTTTACTACACAAGTAATGATGAGTATCGATGAGCATGAAAAGGTGGGTAAGGCTTACCTTACAGAACTTCTACCACCACGTTTCCTCATCTTTTGTCTTTCGAAATTTTCTCGCAACAAGTCTTTCAAATCTAAAGAACTCCTCCTTTCTCCGGCAAGCTGTGCACTTTCGTCGCCCTCATCAAAATCGTCCTTCGAAGCAACTACACTATCATCCTCATTCAAATTCGATATCTGACAAGAAAAATCGTCAGGGAAAATCTGATCGACAGATGTCTGTTCTATGGGATTTTTAAGATAATCGTTTTCGCTGTCGTCTTCGTAGAGGTTGTTCTGGAAATCATCCGAGTGTTCGTCGTCCGAATCGTCCGTATCTATTGGCTCTGTAGGCGATTCAGTGAATGGCTTACCAAGTAATTGATTCATTAGCTTACCGATTCTTCGGCCGTATTTCGATTTGTAGTGTCTCATATTCTTCAGGAACCATTGTTTTCCCTTTCGACGACGTTTTCTATAAGTGATAATACATAAAAAAAATCAATGTTTTACATGTCATATGAGTATAACTAATTATAAAATTATATATATATATATATAATATATATATATATATATATATATATATATATATATATATATATATATATATATATATATGTTCTCCAGTTGTATCAGTCAGTTTCGATTCCAAATTTACATATAAATATATATATATATATATATATATATATATATATATATATATATATATATATATATATATATATATATATATATATATATATATATATATATATATATATATATATATATATATATATATACGAAACAATTAATTGTCTTACGCTTCCAATAAATGTAGGCATCAATTTCAATATTCTCTACCATTTATCCCTGGAAGGATAATGGAGACATCGCATTGTTCATGTTTCACATAGACAGCTCTGCTATTTTGTTCTTTTGAAAAATTTGTCAAAAAATTATCGAAAGAAAGTTATAGTATACTTTCAATAAATAAATATATATATATATATATATATACGCACAATTTTTTGATATAAAAAGTTTACTAAATTACTACGATTATGCTTTATAAATCGCCAATACGATGTCAAATCTGGTCTATCTTTAAAGAAGATGTAAGGGACGAAAAAAATCGATGCTACAATTGATGGATATAGAGAGCTTGTTTCGTTCTACAAGGGACTCATCACTTGTGTCACCGCATTTCTTATATTTTTTTGTTTTGTTGACTGATAAAGAATATGTTCGTTGCTTTTGAAGCATGTCTAAAATGTATGGGTGAAAAATAAGTTTTTTGGGTCTAACTGTTACAAACTCTAGAAAATTTTTTTTATAGGAATTGGTTTCAAAGCTTTTTGATCAGTTCAGAGATGAATACTTTTCAACAGCTGTCTTTGTAATAATACAATACTTCTTATTGAAATGGTTTCACCTCTCATCTGGTTTACCATGAGTTTGGCTGAGACTGCGTCATAGCGAAGGAGATCAATGTTTACATGAATCAAGAATATATTGGATAGGAATTTATTCAAATATCTGTCTCAGTAGAGCAGGCTATGTTTGATATAACATTTTCATGCATATCCATCAGAAAATGATAGAAAATTCCACATTCTACATCTCTTCTAATATCAAAATTGTATTTTATGTATTAGAATTACAAATATTCCGAATACAGTTGATGAATGTTCGCTGATCTCTTGGTGACATATAATTTAATATTTTCAGTTTAACTTTTGAAAATATGGTAACATCCCAAAACAATTGTCAAGAAAAAATCCAATTTTGTGAACTGAGTCAAATATTTTGTATTCAATATTCCATATTTTTAATTCACATACCTACATATATGTAAATAGTTTCACCAATTGGCATAGAAGAAGGAAGGATTTTTGCTGCTTTCAGACTCATCATATTGTCAACATTAGTAATCATCAACATGAATTATAGCTTTTGTAGATGTTTTGCTAATGTTTAAGAAGCTTTAAACGTATAACTGGTCCTCACTTTTCAAAGTGTTTCAAATATTTATAATGAGTGCAGCTCTTATTAATCCAAATGCTTTAATTATTCATTCTTTGGGTATTGTTAGTTATAAATTTTTCAATAGATATATCAAACAATCATTGAGTTTGAATGCAATCCAAAAATTTCAACTATTTAAAAATATTTGTATCTACCCTCTTTCATCGCCTCGTGTATTTCCCTAAGAGCACAGAAATATGATTACTAACTTTGGTAATATAATAAATTTTATGTTGAGTCGTTAGTAGTGTTTGTACCTATGTAGAGTTGATATTTAGATATTTAAATAGGAGATTCACATGAAATACTTGACGAGCTTCAGTGAAAAGTCAATAAATTATGGAAATCTACATTAAATTGTAAGATTTAATAAAGTCTTAATTCAAGAAAATTAATTTTGATTATGATTTACTAGGTTAAGCCTACCGTATTCTTGTTCTTGTTGCTTTTTTTCTCAAATGCTGTGCACTGGATGGAGCAGTATTACTTTCAGGAATCGGAAGCTTTAATTCTTTGATTTCGGAAATTACAGGAGAATGTTTCTTCAATCGAGTTAATCCATAAACCGCAAAACCAGCAGTTGCCAATACTGCAGAAGGCCCCAAATAGGAAGTTAATGCCGATGAACTCTAAAAGAATTGAAATTAGCAGGTAATGAAACAAATATATTTTCAAGCATATCCAATATACTAACATAAAGTTCTCTTCCCCTTCTTGAAATGATATAAGTAAGAATGCTTTACAATTTTTCTTTATTTCGCCAAAGCAGTTTTATATCAAATTGAATAATGAAGTAATGAAGATAAAATAAGATATTCCAAAGTTTCGATTATAAATGTGTGAAAAATGCATCTATTGGAATTATGTAATGAATAACTAATTAAAATTGTGAAAAAACAGTGAAAAAATATAAATAATGTCAAAAGAAGAAACTATTCGTTATAAGTGTACGTGCTCACACACTCTAAATTCTCGATATTCACAACTGAACTTGAAAATGATGAATCAATAATTTCAATTGAGTACTTCGTTTCTAAACAATCGCTAGAAAGAATTTGAAGAAAGGTATATAGTTCTATATTAACCTTCGCTTTTTATTTCGGTACATTGTATATTCTATGGTAACGATTTTTCAGTTTGTTCAGTTTCAGCCTATTGATTTCACGATTCTATTTTTCATATTATAATTAATATAACATAACAATTGTATTTTTGACTAGAGTGGTGTTAATAATAGTATAAATATGTTTGAAGGATTGTATATTCAAGCTTGTATATATAGCATCTATAATTGTAAATATGTATATTCATTGAAATAAGATATTTCTTTAATCATTAGAACACAATAAAAAACTAAGCATATGGGTGTATAATTTAAAGTAAGACAGATTAAGTGACTATTTTTCCTGAAATATCAAACCTCAAAAAGTCATCCGAGCCACGGCTGGCTCGAATGTAGTTCAATCTGGACGTCCAATTTTCGATGACTTTTTCCAGCATTTGTGGCCGTATATCGGTAATAACACGGCGAATATTGTCTTCCAAATGGTCAAGCGTTTGTGGCTTATCCGCATAGACCAATGATTTTACATAGCCCCACAGGAAGTATAGTCTAGCGGTGTTAAATCACAAGATCTTGGAGGCCAATTCACAGGTCAAAACGTGAAAATAGGCGGTCACCAAACGGGTCTTTCAATAAATCGATTGTGGCACGAGCTGTCTGACATGTTGCGCCGTCTTGTTGAAACCACAGCTCCTGGACATCATGGTTGTTCAATTCAGGAATGAAAAAGTTAGTAATCATGGTTCTATACCGATCACCATTGACTGTAACGTTCTGGCCATCATCGTTTTTGAAGAAGTGCGGACCAATGATTCCACCAGCCCATAAAGCGCAACCATTCAGTGAGTTTTTCCGGATGTAACGGTGTTTTGACATAAACTTGAGGATTATCTTCAATCCAAATGCGGCAGTTTTGTTTGTTGACGTAGCCATTCAACCAGAAGTGCGCTTCATCGCTAAACAAAATTCGCTTATGAAAGTCATCGAAAATTGGACGTCCAGATTGGAATACATCCGAGCCAGCCGTGGCGGTTATATACCAGAAATCATATTTAAAATGTAATGCCACAAGATTATCATTCGAATAAAAAAATTTCTTGTCAATCGAATGATCCATCATTGTTTTATTGCAATTTAAAGTTCTATACCTTAAAAAAAAACACCCGTTATAAAGTATGTATGCTGTATTCAATTTCCTCGAAGATCAATGACCAAAAATCCTTCTATTATAATCATATTATAATACCTCATTACATTACCCACTTCGTGTACTTTAATTTTTTTTTTAATTCAGTGGACCTACAGTTTAATGCCGGTTCCGAACGGCCAATGGGCCTGTAATCAGTTTACATTATCCAACAAATATCATCATACACCCATTCCTTCACCGGGGCTCGAACCCAAATCCTACCGCACCACAGTCGGTGTTCTCCTGACTAAGCCACGGAAACCGTCGTATACTTTCATTGATCGAATGGCAAATCTTTTAATGAATAAGTTAACTATAACTGCAGATATTCACTCACATTAACATATTCCTGAGTTTCCACTAAACTGTCAAGATATCTGCGCATTAATGTAGCAAAAAATGCTGCTGGTATCATGCCATGTAACATGGTTTACCAAAAATTTCATATGCACTGATTGTTTTGCAGCTTAAAGTTTTTTATATTGTGTTTTCCAATTCACATTTATTACACAATCGTTTATTGACCCAAGGCACAGTGTTTTTGAAAGGTGTAAAATTTGTCAAAATAATGTCAAACATTGCGTTCGTGTCACTAAGGAACAATCGATCATTTCAATAAATATTTTCATATTATTCTAACAATATTCTCAATAAATGGACAACTGACCTGCTGTTGAATGAATTGTTATATTCATTTATTTCTGTGTATTAATTTAAAAAATATTTCAATTTCTTATCGACATTTTATGTTATAAGGTATTTCAGTCATTTAGTTATATTTCAGTATGTTAGGTAAGTGTATAAGCTTCTCCAAATGTTACTGAATTCAGATGGAAGTTGAAGATAATGTGGACTTTAATAATTTTAATATCTCAATATAATAACTACAATATTTTTTCTGCTAACGAAGTAACACTATAGCTGCTGAACATTTCCTGCTGATTAGTACCAGCTTATAGTTCACAAAAAAGGAGTTCCACCAATTTATCATTATATGGACATAAATTGAATCTGTAACCGACAGAGTAATATATATACCGACTATGGTCGGACTGGCCATATAGTCGAAGTAGCATTTGCCAACCAGACCGTAGACACTAGCCTACGCGTGAATCTACTCTACCCTACCTAACAGTAATCAAGACAAATGGAGACTGTCACAGAACATAGGACAACCATGATGATTGACTAAAGACGTAGCCTTGTCCACTTTTATGAAGAAAACTCGTTAGTCTGTTAATAATAACTTTAGATACCATATTTTGGAGCAAGTAGTTCGAGCGAGTTGAGTAGTTGAGTTTTGAGAAAGATACAAAAGGAAAGCGTTGATGTACTTCTTTTTTGAAATTCGAAGCTAAATTGACAGCCTTCGCATTGAAGAAAATATTTACAATATTTACGTGAGGGCTTATCAAAATTTTAAAAAGAAATTTTCAAAGACAATTAGATAATTTTGAAAACTTTTCAGAACAGAAAGTTTGCTTGCATCCCAAATTCAAGAACTAATAGGAACTGAAAATATTGATATCGACATACAGACTTACCTGCCATCACGAAAAATAATTAGGAAACCGAGAAAGCATCGTTGTCTGCAGACACAAAGAGATTCTATTCTATTTCCGTTCACAAAGTTATTATTAACACCAGTTAATAATAAACTGAAAAATTCAACTGAAGCGAATATTTGATGAACGATATTGCTTATTTGAACCCGAAAAACGTGATTGAACTTCAATAAAATGGGATTCCTATTTACTCATAGAAGTTTCTCGAATTATTTGCAAATGTCGATCGAGAGTTGGTATCCAAAGAATTAGAATGTTATGTAAAAAGCTGTAATGAGCTTTCTGAAATTATTTGAAAAGAACATGTTTTATCTGGCAACAAGACATTCATAACTCATATTCTCAAAGTGAGGAATAAGAAGATGACGAACATTTCTTAGACCAAACTGTAAAGTACACCATATGTCTTTCACTAAGCAGTTTAGACGCCTGCAAGGTTGGAAGACATGTGCATGTAAACTTTTGTTCCGAAGAAACATCCACATCAGTGAGTACTTCAACTTATAGGTACGTTACTTATTGTGCAATCCTTGTGACAGACGCTTTTCTGCGCTTCGGTCTTCAATGGGACAAGAACTGTTGGATTCTTTCATTATAATAAACACAGAGTCAGATCTAATTAAGCAAAGCAGCTGGCTAGAACTACATCAATTATCAAAGAATGAAGTTTTGAATAATGAAAGTACTAAGAACCTACAATCAAACTGACGAGAAGTAGTACCTACTTCTAAGGGAAGGAAATGAATTTTTTGCTAGAATAGTTATTTTCCAAATTATGAAATTGAAAGTTCCATGTATAAAATAGACATATTGAAATGGATATCATTTTTTTCTTCCACGAAAAACTTTATTATTATTACTTATTATGTTCAAAGGATATCATTTGTCTGCACTAAATTACTAAACTAATTAACTGCCTAATAGAAACATATAAATGTTCATGCAATATCAAAGCAGTTATAAAAAACTCTAATAATAGTCATCAAACGAAATATTACACAATCCAATCTCCCCAATTACTTTAAATTCTTTTAATATTTTCAAATTTCATTTATAGAACACAACGTATGTCAACAACTGAACAACATAAATATAATTAAAGGATACGATAGTCTTAAAATGATCTCTATTTGTAACACTGTAACATACAGAACATTAAGTAGAATATTATAATCCGAAATTATTTTCAAAAATTATTTATATTTTCAAAGTGGCAACTACGCTTGAATTCTTTCTGAGCCTCGCAATGTCACCACTGTCACACCTGAGCGCTGTAATCAGGTTATTTCTCGTTTTGGCTACTAGAAGTTAATTTACTATAATTTTGTGTTGTACTTAATTTTGATTTTCTTTTTATATTACACACTTGGCAGCAGATATGTTAGAGAAATAATATTGAATGATTGGAAATATTACATGTTATACCAATTACACAAATTATTTTCTCATGTTGATGTAAAGCTTGTGCATGATTAAATTTCTTGGTCATGGATAAAAGGACAGGTTATGTGCATTGGAAGGTATGTAGATGTTGACACGGTTAGCTCAAAAATAAAAGGGGCGTAGCAACCTAGATCTCCTTTATGTGTATGAAGATTTAATACCAAGACTCTTTTTTGTAATAAAAATGTTTCTGAAGAAAAAGAAGAAACCTCAAATTTCTCCCCCAACTAATTTTGAACATAGGGTACATACTGGGTTCGACAAACGTGAAGGAAAATATGTGGGTCTTCCACTTCAATGGGCATCAATTGTAGGTAATAACCAAATTTTAAAATCGACCAACAGGCCTCTACCTCTTGTTGATCCTTCTGAAATCACTCCTACAGAAATACTAGATCTAAAAACAATTGTTCGAGGTGATCATAAATCTGAACACAGATTAAGTCATCCACAAAAATTGACCAACACAAATGTTTCAAATGGAATTGTGCTTCCTAAAACTTCCAATGTAGCTAGGTCTAATAGTTTAAGATCCTCCAGTCCACCCAGATTAAGAAGAGATCATAGAAGTAACGCAAATGTACCCCCAGCTGTTCCTGAGGAACATGTAATGCAATATCAAAGTATGAGAAGGGATCCCAGTGTTAGTAAGCCTCAGGTTAGGGAGAATTCAAATTCTCCAATTGAGAGACCAGTAGTCAATCAAGAAATACCACATAACCTCCATATTAATGGAAATAAACAAGAATACTTGGGTGAGTTGAAATTGTTTGATACTTACCTCTAGTAGATTAGAGATTATTATAATGATAATGCACTTAAATCTATGAAGGAATTTGAAATATTTATTATATTATTTATGAACACGTCTAAGAGTAGTGTGAAAATTGAGTTAACTTCTAATTATCTGTTACTTGAAGTTATTATAAACCAAGTTCTCTGAATATTTAAGTATTATTTGTATTCATTTTACCAAGTCATTCAAATACAAGTATAGAGTTAGATTGTTCTAGATATAATGCTATTCCTATTTGTCACCTTATATGTTTTTCATATAACTGTAATATGAAGAATTATTCGTGTTTGTTAAAATATAAGACTAAAAATAAACAAAACTGACTAAAAATAAATAAAAATTATTTTCAATATAGGCTATGGGAAGGAACAACCCCAGATATCACCAGTTGGTAGTATGGCATCTGGAGGTCCTCCACAAGTACCCTTACACACTCAAATGGGTACCCACCATTCCCACTCAAGTCATGGTAGTCACAGTTCACATTCTAGTATTCCCCAGTCTTACCCACCAAGACCAGACCAAAATCAGAATGTTAAAAATGGCAATCATTTTGGAAATCATGGCACGCCACCATCAGTTATTTCGCAAACAGCAGTAAATAAACATCATGAACAGAGATTGACACATGAACAGGTAAACACTGAATATGTATTTTGAGCTGTAATACATAGTATTATATCTTCTACAGTTCCGTGCAGCTTTACAAATGGTTGTTTCATCTAAAGACCCTAGAGAAAATCTAGAGCAATTTGTGAAAATTGGTGAAGGTTCTACAGGTACAGTGTGTATAGCACGTGATTGTAATACAGGCAGGCAAGTAGCTGTTAAAAAAATGGATCTGAGAAAACAGCAAAGAAGGGAGTTATTGTTCAATGAAGTAGTTATAATGAGGGATTATCATCATCCCAATATTGTTGAAATGTTTGACAGCTATTTGGTAGATGATGAGCTCTGGGTGGTTATGGAATTTTTGGAAGGTGAGATAATTATAACAAATTACAATGAAATAGAAGAAAGACTACATAACAAGGCACACAAGTTGTTTATAAATATTTACAAGCAATATATAGAGTTCTTTCTTTTTCTTTACAATTTTGTTTATAAGATATATATGTAACATAGTGCATTAATATTTATTGCAGTCTGTTATTTGCATCATCTGAGATGGTCTCAGTAAGATAGTAGGTATATGTTTTTGACATTAATTGTAGTTGTTTAGAAAATAAAAATCAAAAGTTACCTGGCATGCTTGACCAAAATGTAGTGCGCAAGTGTTTTTTGTATCTTACAACCAGAACGTCATAAGCTTAGATCTGTCGTAAATACTCATGATGGCGTTGATATTCAGGGAATCTGAAGTTGATGTTGCATTTATATTGTTTGTGAACGGTGTGTGTATACAAAATGCATAAATTAAAAGTTTGGAAGTTGAAAAATACATATTAAATTGTTTTTCATCAAGCAACATCCTGATCAATTACCAATACCTAACCCTAAATTATAAATAAAACATTTTAGTCCCACTCAAATTTCACCCGATATCAAGCATTATGTTGTTTCACCCAACAGTTTTATAAGCTAGTTTTTATATTCTACCTTATATTAACTAAAATATCAAATTTGTTTTTCTAGGCGGTGCTTTGACAGATATTGTAACTCACTCAAGAATGGATGAAGAACAGATAGCCACTGTTTGCAAGCAGTGTTTGAAAGCATTAGCATATCTTCATTCACAGGGTGTAATCCATAGAGACATTAAATCAGATTCCATACTTTTAGCTCCAGATGGAAGGGTGAAACTATCAGACTTCGGTTTTTGTGCTCAGGTAACTGAATTTTTTTATCATAAAGTTGATCATGGATTTTATTTAATAACTAAAAATTTCAAAAATTATTTTAAAGATCATATTGTTTTATAAGTGTATCTCGATTTTAATTTCTTTAAACTTGTATATGTAAAAATATAAATTATAAATTCACATATGTACAAAATATATATGTGAACATGGTGCATTAATATTTATTGCATTATGCTATTTACTGTAACTGAAATAGGGTCAGTAAGATAGTATATGTTTTTGACATTGTAGTTATATGTAAATGTTAACATACATACATTTGAGCGTTTCTACTAGCGCAACCTAAATGGCATCACTTCATCAAATTGTATGAAATTGTTCATAAACTAGAGTTATATTATTATTATTATTATAAATAAGTAGTATCAAATTGATAAGGACATGTGAGACTTTCAATGTTCGATGTATTCATGTTTTTTTCTATTGAATCCTAAGATAGGAGATAAAATAGTAATATATACAATGTATTTCTGTCTTCTGATTCATAAGAGGATGTTTGAGAATCGAAGTCAATGCCTATCGTTTGTTGGACAGTGACGCAACTGAGACGCTATATATATATATATATATATATATATATATATATATATATATATATATATATATATATATATATATATATATATATATATATATCCATTTGATGGTCTCCATGTTTACATTCAAGGGATCTTATCCTTCAAGGGATAATGGAGACATCACATCGTACACGTTCACATATCTAGCTCTACTATAACATTCTCTTGATTAATTTCAATTTTTCAAATGAATGTTCTAGTGTTCATTTTCTATATATATATATATATATATATATATATATATATATATATATATATATATATATATATATATATATATATTTATCTCAAAAATTATTTATCTAGGTATCTCAAGAACTTCCAAAAAGAAAATCGTTAGTTGGTACTCCTTATTGGATGTCGCCTGAAGTGATATCTAGACTCCCTTATGGACCAGAAGTTGACATATGGTCTTTAGGCATTATGGTTATTGAAATGGTCGATGGCGAACCGCCTTTCTTCAATGAACCTCCTCTTCAAGCTATGAGAAGAATAAGAGAGCTTCCACCACCTAAATTGAAGAATAGCCATAAAGTTTCGCCTCGCCTTCAAACATTTTTGGATAGGATGTTGGTTAGAGATCCTACTCAACGTGCATCTGCTCAGGAATTGTTGTCTCATCCTTTCCTCAGGCAAGCAGGACCTCCAGCATTGCTAGTTCCTCTGATGAGAGGAGTAAAACATTCTAATTATTGAAAGGTATCAAATTATGTATTTCGTGGTATCACAACATTTTATTTTTAACCACTCTGTTGGTTATAATAAGTACCAAAGCAATGTAATTTGTCTTGACTTTCCAGAATTAATTCTTTTATCTGTTTGATTAATGTTTCCATGGAATCATTTTTGACAGTTACTGATTTTGAAGTAGCTTTAAAATGTTTGAAGTATTGCAATTAATTGCATAACATTTGAATTACCATTATTATCACTTGAAATGCTATCATTTTAGTTGGTTATTATTAAGATAAACTAAAGTGCCTTATTATTAATTTCAAGTGGCATGTTGAATGATCTGAAATTGTATATAATTTATTCATAAAAATTTCTTCTCTATTTTTATTGCTTTTTGATAGTTCTGGAAGTGAAAATTGACCAAGACTAAATAATTTATTTTATTTACATTATTTATGACTTTTATTTAATTTGTATATACTATATTTTCTCATATACCTTTTTTATTACTTAATTTTGTAGATAAACTTGTGTTTCTTAATTTGTAACTTATCTGTGTAGAATTGTGCATCATGAAATATAATTCAATGCAGGTTTAATTATAATTAAACTTTTGTATGATGGCAAGAGATATGACTTTGAATAGGTAATTTCGTTTTAAAAATACTATTTTTTTTGTAAATTCCATACGTTGTACATAGGGTGTGTATTGAAATATCGTTTATAATTAGTTTATGTAAGAAAAATGATATTATTTTTAAGTACTAACTTTCATAATTTGTTAAAAATCCTATGTGATTTGACTATCCATCGAAATTAATCTTCAGTATTATTATATCTGTATCGGTTACCGTCCATTGTTGTGCCTCAATATTTTGTGGAAAATCATCTTTTGATAATTCCAAGATATTATGTTATCATTAGACAATAAGAAACATAATTATATTAAAGTAACTGTTTCATAAAATAAATTATATGTGCCCTTTTCAACGTTAAAGTGAACTATAATTTATGAAATAAATTCATTTTTTGTGTGGAGTATGTTTGTTGCACTATGAAATATAAAAATTTCTTGAATTTCATCATATTTTTCAATTTTGAAAAATGTAATGTTAGAATTATTTATTCCATTGATAAATTTGGGCATAATCCAGTGATTTTGATTCTCTGATGGGAATATTATTTGTTGGTATAATCCAAATATTAATCTCAAGTTCTTCATTTAAAAATTGTGTAAATAGTTATCTGTTGGTTAATTGTATTGTTATTGAATTTGTTTCAATGGCAGAAAAATGATTATTTAGTGTGTGCCAGACACATTTTTTTGAATCACATGCCTTTGTTGACAACGATTATTTATCTCATTTCTTCAAAAATTGTAGTGACCTAAAATGACAAAAAAAGGTAGCTAGCTCCATTTTATTGTATTGATAATAATGATTAATAACTAGGTACCTTCACACTTTTAAAATATAATGAAATTTCATTAATTTATTTTTCATCTCAATTTTCGCAAAAAAAATTGTTATCTAAATATCAGTGGGAGTAAATAAGTTGATAGAAAAATAGGATAACTTCAATTTCTTTTACTCAATTTTAATTTACTTCCAATGTATTAGGTACAGTTCAGTGTGTTGCCTCAACTAACATATTAGATGGTCATTATTTCATATACATATATCTATATTAAGAAATGTGTTGTATATCTTTGTTAAAATGCAGCTATTTAGTTGCAGTACATGTAATTTGTTGACATATTAAGGTTGCACTATATTAAAAGTGTTGTAATACACTCATATTTTCATTGTTATGTTTTTTTTTATTTCCCTTCACATCTGAAAATAGAATTAAGAGAGGAAAAATTACTTAATTTTCTTCTGGTGCTTTTCCTAACCGTATTTGTACAATGTATATTTTGACAACTAGAACAACATAAGAAAATACTTATGATAATAATATTTACAAAGCGTGTCTATAAGGGGGAGTAGAGAGCTTTGCTCGCGTGAAAAAGGGGTGGTTAATAATTACAAAAATAGTGCTTACATAATATTTGATCCCATAATTTAGTCCTATCAGAATATGAAAATTTAATTTGCGATTATGTTCATGAAAATCACTTAATATAATTACTTTAATGCTAAAAGAATCCTCTTGTTATTTATTACAGATAATTATTTTACCTTTTATCTATAAACTAATTTGCAGTGTTTAATATTCATGTAAATTGTGATGGTATCACTACAATTATTTCCTGTACGATTACAAAAATAGGTAAAAAAGTTCTCGAAAGAGCGATTTTGGATATCTAAAACTTCAAGGTCTCTTCACCGGCATACAGTCTGAATAAAATCGTAAGTTCTAATTGATGACGCTGAATGGTATACTTAGTTATGTATATGTGATAAGCGACTATTTGTGATTATAAGATAACTCGATCAATTAGATAATCGAACAGGAAAATGTAGCTTTGAGAATACTCGGCTTGTTATTTTAATCTGAAATATTTATAACATAGTTTGGTTTTTATGTGTCTTTAAATATTCAATTAGAATTTATATTATCAAATAAAGGATTAGTTCGCAAAGACTATTTGTAAAATCATAGAAATCGTTATTTCTATCGTAGGATCACAACATTTTTCAGAAAATATTTAATGTGGAGCAATTGTAGAATTTTATGAATCATTCCAAATCAAATATTACAAAATAAAATGGTTACTTTTTTGTGATAAACGATGTTCAAAATTCTTCCCTTCCAGGTGGACGGTGTTTTTCAGTTCATCATTCAATAAAAAACAATATGTTATTAGAATTATCTATATTTTTACGAGGTTCTTACTCCTAAATATTTACCGAATCATGAGTCAATTGTTCTAATATATTAGCGTAATACTGTTTTTGTTCATAAATCCATGGCAGGGGGTTTCCTGGTCATAACCCCCGTCCTTGATCTTGTGAAAGAGGCCTCAGAAAGCATAGCTTATTGTTGTGACTATTGTATTGAAAGAAGAACAAAATAATGTAATGCTAGTAAACAAAGCATAGGTTGAATGTTTATTTATAAACACATTAACATTCTTCTGGGTATTCCAAACCCACCGGAAGAGGTACCAAAATCTGGTAACCTCCCTCATTTTAAAATCCTGGCTATGTTACTAAATACACAATTAAAATAAAACAATCGAGTTCTAAAGTAAGTTTTTATTATTAAATCTTCTAAAGCAACTCAAGGGGCACAATACTATATAAATGTATTATTGCTGATTTCTATTAACATAGCTCTAAAAAATTCAATATGAACATTGCTACTTCAACACCCTGCTTGATGTAATAAGTGTTAAAAATGTAACACGAAATAATTGTGATATGTTTGTAACTACTTATCACTAATGGCTGTACAATGCCTTAAAGCAATCAATAAATTACATAAAAATCACTCTATTGACGCTTTAATCAACAAAATAGTTTGGTATAGAATTTCTAAAATTTTTGAGTAATTAAGGTAGAAATTAAATAACCACTGAATAAAAGAAAATTATTTATATTCTCCTAATTATTTTTGTGAAATATGTCGCTTTATGAATATTCTTTAATTGATACATGTTAGATTGCGGTCTTGTATTTAAGTTTGTGGTTGATTGAAAGATAATGCAAGCATTAAATAGGCGTTCAAATATAAACTTTAGGAACACCCAGGAACATATATCTATACTCTGCTACAAATCTATACTTACATTCGTTCGATAAATTATTATCTTAATATTACAGTTCAAGTTTTGATTAATAGTACTGATTGTTATTCTGTACTTCTTTATCATGAAGTAATGAGAATTCTTCAAAATTTGTTTTCTAAAGTACAAACATTTTTAAAGCTCACATTTCTATAAACTACTTATTTATAACAATACTACGTATACCTATCATTAATGGCAGTCTTCTAAATTTTTCCATTATTTTCGATTGAATATATTTCTTTCTTTTGTGTTTAAAAATCACTCAGAAAATAACCTGTGAGTTTTTATTGAGTACCATAGAACATATAAAAATGTATTGTCGCTAAAAATTGAGTTCTTACAAATACTTTCGTTTCAGAGTTTTCCTGCTTTACAATTTTCGGAGCAAGTTGATTCTGGTCAGAAAAATTAGGATTCTGTCACTATTGAGTTGCAGAAACTGATGGTGATTTATAAAATTATAGATAACTACAAAAATCCTTAAATGTTATGAGACGTCTACAGTCTTGACAAAAGCTTCTTTTTCTTAGTAGAAAAATAAGTATAATGCAATTGAAATTTTAGTACTTCAATTTTTGTACGTTGTAACTACATTATATCCATAACATAATTACAACTTGTAACACAATAATTCAAAAAAATAATGGTAGTTCCAAGTTCTACGGAATCAAACCTATTCTTTTTCACACAATATACAAAGCATATATGTAAAAGAAGCGATAAACTATGTTCCACTTATATACATGCAGAGGGAAGTGATGGTGAAGGGGTATGACGCCTGAAAGTATGCCTTGCTTTTTCTCATCGTAGGAACTAGTCGATCTTCAACCGAGGCTATCAAACAGATTTTGTTGATAAAAACCCTTTTATAGACATATTGCTTCTATCTTGTTTTTTATAGACTATTTTATAGAGTCTGAAACCTAATGATGAACATGACTTTCTTATTAGGAACCATTATGTCCATGTTTTCATATGGATTTCACTGCAGTAATGGAAATTGCTAATAAGTGACAGAATCCCTTAAGCGTAATTATTAGAAGAGCTTTTTGGGGTAAAAAACACATCAAACATATAATAAAACAAAATTACAACACATTCATGAATTATTGAGTTCATATAGTTTGTTAAGTTTTTTAAGCTTTGGTTTTTAAATTTGTCAAGTTATGAAAACTTCTCGATTAAGTAGCAATTCTGTACTTCGCCGAAGATTTTAAAAATAAAGACCTTTTATCATCATAATTATTGAAAAAGATGTTTTCAACAGGATGGAATGTAGAATTTTCATGGAAATAGTATATACCAACAGAAATTTTATTTGGATATTGCAACTTTGTTATTTTACAATTCATTGAACAGGAATTCAGAATCTAAAATCCGATCTAATTTTTGTCCAAAAATTTTACATTTTTTCACCTTAGAATTTTCATTTTCCCTCACATCTTTGAACTTGAAATATATAGTTGAAATTATAACAAATAACATAAAATTTGGGACTGTGAACAGTCTGGAAAAACAGTTTGTATTGAATATGATCTGAAACTAAAACAATTCATGTTGCAGTAGAAATATTTAAAACTGCCCGAATTAATTATTCTTATAACCTAATCAATGGAGCTAACTTAATATAACTTAACCCCCGTGTCCAAAGAAATTTCAATATTAATTTTTATATACTTCCCAACAGTTTGATTAAAACTGAATAATAATTATTTAGTTAGTTAATGATTAACATTATTAAATTTTCAAACCAAAATTAATCATTTCTATTTAACCCAAGTATGCATTGAGTTTCAAACATAATTATCAATGGAATTTAAACCCAAAAAGCTATTCGAGGAAGCCATAGTACAAAATTCCTAACATGATTTCATACTTAAAACTGTAATATACAATTTTAACCAACATATCAAAAATTTTAATGAGGGGGTGAACATTATAACAATTTGTCATGATTGCTTTTATCTCACATAGACTCCATTTGTTCAGTAAGCTCCAGAATAGGACTTTCACTCAGAGGTAATAAAGGTGGCCAAGGATTCGAAGTAAACTGTGCTCCCTGCATGGAAAACACAGGTTATGTAAATAGTAGTGAGATCATTACAGCATGCTGCATCACAAACAAAATAAATTAAAAAGCGATTCGGTGAAATAGTTTATTATATTCCTAAGATAAATCAAAATATTAAAAAAAAATAACAAATATTTTCTTATTAAAATAAACTATAATATTAACTCGACTAGATTTATAATACTACAAAAGGTAGATAATGCAATTTCTACATTTACTAAGGAAACAAAGTTTTAAAAAATATATATAACATTACTAACAACATACAAAAAGGTAAAAATATTTAGCAAAACAAGATATTAGCGACACTCGAATTACATAAAAGATCAAAATGAATGTTGGAAAATTTAGTTAGCAAACCAAAAATATAAACAGTTAAGTAATAGTTACCTGCATTTTTGAATAATTGTTAATACATATCAAATGACCAATTTGTTATTCCAATCAACTTCATTCGAATGTCATAGATTTTCAAAAATTAATGCAAAACTAAGCAAATAAATATTAATCATATTCATAAAAACAAGCAGTCAAGTGGCACATTTCATAAATTCTCGAGTGATACCTGCTGGCTCCAAGTTGAAGGTGGAGTTTGCCAGGTTAACTCAGTGGTTAAAGATTCTCCTATTTGGCAGGAATTTTTCAAATTTCCTGGGAGGGTAGTCCAAGCTGCTTCAGCAGGGTTTTCTACAATAGCCTAGAAATGATATTCGAGTCATACTTTCCTATTTAAATCGTACTTTTCTTTTGTACTTTTTCCTACTAAACATAGGAAAAAGTTACATGTTTCTTAATAGTAAAGAAAAATAAATTGTTAAGGTTTTAGTTCTGATAGATAGTTACAAACAGGTAGAAATTTATGAGTTACCAAAGACTTAATGTAAATTTACTTAATGTTTTTGATTATGAGTTGTGATATTTGAGATGTTAAGTACATTTTCATAAATGTAAGATAATTTCATTTAATTTTTACAAGATATATTAATCAAAAGAGACCCATGTTCCATTCAAAAGAGCTTGTTAATTCATTTAACTGAAAATTTGAACAAGATAGTAAGGATAAATATAGCATTTGCAATTGAATTTATGGGTGTTCAATTGAAAAATTTGATCAATATTTCAAGAAGTATTCGAAATAATTTTAATGCAATGCTGGCTGTTCATTTCAGGTTAACTTTAAAATATACCTTTGGTATAATAATTTACTTTATTGAATTATCATTTATACTTTATCACTTGAATATTAATTAACTACTACTGCTCAAATTGCTTCCGAATATACATATTTCCTAATAATATTTTATTAAACCAACTATATAGATTTGAAATGAATATCGTAGAAAATATTGAATTCAGATTTAATACCTGAAATGCAAGCAGATCTTTATTTTCAGTCTCATTCAAAGGAAGTGGAGGCAGTACTTGCTGTTGTTGGGCTATCTTATAACTAGCCTGTCTTAACATCTGTCTCCTGCTCAAACTGTGAGTTTCAACTATTGCTCCACTAGTAGCTGTACTGTTACTGGTCTGATGAGTCATTGCACACTGCTTTTGCAGGATTTGCCTCTTTTGCTGTAGAAGTCTGTGCTGCATTGCCGTTTGAAGTTGTAGAGGTTCTTGAACATTAGTTGTATAGCTGAAATTGTCTGGGAGACTTATCCTCTTACTAGCTCGAGGTTGTAAATACTGAATATGCTGTTTCTGTTTTTGACTAATTTCTTCTGGCAGTTCTTTGGCTTGGTATTTAGATTGAAGTCGTTGAGCTTCTCTGAAATTAAAGGAATTGAGATTTGACAAACAAAACACATTTTGTTCATATTGTTCTATAGGTATATATATTTTTCTTCAACTACAATACAAACATCAAACACTTTCACATAAACATTGAAAATACCTTCTAAATAGTAACAAATAGAATTAAAATTTGGAAATTTCATTCAGTAAATGTTGCATATAGCATGCATAACAATTATTTGTTCATTTATATGAACGTGTTTGCTTGTTTATATGTAAGGTGATATACTCCAAAATCAGTGTAAATATATTATATTATATAAGAATTAATTTATTGTTATATAAGTGAATATTATACTTCATCTTTAAATTCTCTATTATACAAGTGACTGGAAAAATGTGTTAGTAAACATAACTTTAGTAAACATCTGAATAATTTTTGATATTATGATGCTTTTTGTAATGTATTTAACGCTTAGTTCGGCAAAAAATTATATAAGCATGATTCATAACATTTTTAGTGAAAAAATTTGATCTGCCTTCATGAGGATATAATCTGTTAGCAGGATTTATTTAATATCACTTGGCAACTACAAATCTAATAATGTCAAAAATTATAAATAAACAATATAAATGTTTTATGTTCTCAATTAAATAATGGTTTCCTAAATAATATCAATAGATTATAGAAACATATGTTTCAACATCCACAATCAATGTACCTCTGAACTAAATGGAGTTCCAGGACACCTTTTGTCTTTGAACTTTCTGTTAACTTCTGTGAATTAAAAGCTGTTACGTTATTTGTGCCTCCATCAGCAACTTGCTGAGCGACTAAACCATCGCTAGCTCTTCTACCTTCCCGAAAATCAATAGGAGATCTTGTCAAACCCCTTTGGGTAGTCTTATAGCTCGACATGTGCACTAAAGGATTATGCTTCGTTGTAACAAGTCTAGAAAAATTAAAGGAGATTAATTTACAATTTCCACTTCGTTTTTTTTTCTGTATACCTGGGTATTAACGAATAATTTGAAGTTATCATACTGCTCCCTAATCTATCTGTCTTTTGATCACTTGCAGCACAACTTGGTAAACTACTAGCGAGATCATTAGAATCTGTCAACGGATATTCTAAGCTTTCAAAGTTACTGTCACAGCTGAGATTCTGACTTAAGCTCTTGGAAGTATTGAAATTGCCAATCATACCACTAGAAGAACTGGAAGATGCATAACTAAGTCTTGGTGTATGATCTTCTAAGTCTGTTTCTACTCCTTCATCTGTCGAACTTGAGTATTGTGTTTGAATCTCTCCACTTCTGTATCCACTGTAATATATTTATAAAGATTATAAATTTGATAAGAATTTCCACAGTGAGGTTCTGAAGATGTGTCAACAATTCCCAAAATTTCCATATATATATATATATATATATATATATATATATATATATATATATATATATATATATATATATATATGTTCCTAGGGTTGAAGAAGGTCAAAAGACCTTATAACTTCCCTCTCTTTTTTTTATATAAATATAAATTAATGTAAAATGCCATAAAGATTTAATAAACGTATCACTCACTATATATATATATATATATATATATATATATATATATATATATATATATATATATATATATATATATTTTGCTCATTTTCAAAACAATGAAAGTTTAACTTTAACCAACTGAAAGTTAAGATTTTTATTAATTTGATATATAATTAGTATTGATTCAAATGGTATAACGTAAAAAATAATTTCAATCTACTCTAAATCATCAACATAACTGAAACATTTGTCTACCCAAGTATAACTATATAACGAATTGCAAATATAACTTTGGAAGCAATATATTTCTCAAAAATAAAGCTTCTAACGTGAACTGCTTCAATTTTCTCGAGAACACCAGTATATTATTTCGGTGTATCTGCCACAGTCAATTCTGTTAACTGTCCGAAATTGATTTTCAATGGAACAAAAAGTACTAATAATGAGATATTGTGCATTGATCAAAATTCAAAAATATACTTTGTAAAGTTTCATTTCCACTTTTTTATATTGCACGGCTTTAATTAGCTTACATTTCATAATTTACGCTCTGTCTCTCTTTTACCATGTCTTCGTGTTTGCAACATAAAATAGCATTTCACTGCTTCTTTGGTTGCATGCATGGATTACTCGTTGTGCTTTCGTGAACGTTCTAGTTCAATGACTTTCGTAATTAGAGATTACTCAGAAATGTTCGAAATATCGCCCGATACAAATGTTGCTGAACAAGGTATGAATGAAGTTATCTATTACGACGTCACGAAATCATTGAAGAATATCAGTGACAGAGTTCCACTAAGTCGTCGAATTTCAGATATTAAATATCTGCATTAAACTAAAACATTAGATCTCCGCGAACTGCCCATTAATTTCAACTTTATTGCATTGAGTAAAAATTTTGTTTCAATAAAACGTTAATATTTGAAGATTATAGAAAAGTTTTTATCTGAGAATACCGACTGTGGATTATTTGCCAGTATGTTAGTTTGGTTGTAGGTGCTCCATCCTATGCAAAACATATTTGCAAACCTTTCTTCATTCAATTTATTTATATGACGTACCTAGAGATTGAAAAAAAAATTGTAGACCTTTTCTTTCTGCGGTCGAATTTTCAGCAGTACACTCATTGTAGTGTATTTTATATATCGAAGTATCTATATATAAAATATAGTCACATTATCACCTCCTAAATCTCTAAATATAATCGAAAGAAATATTCACCTTGCAGAGAACCTATTCAAAGACCCTTTGCTGCCGAAGGACTGGGGATTCAGCGCGTTATGCACAAAGGAATAAGCATTTAGAGGATCTCTAAACGAGTGAGGCGTTGATTCTCCCGAAATTGAGGGAACGATAGAAGGCGATGGCACTGCACTCATTTGAAGAGTAGACATTAGTTTGGTAGCTTCGTTGCACATAGCGAAAGAAGAAGGAGTAGCCTGATTCAGAATTTTCAATGCATCCTCTGGATTAGTTGCAGCAAGAAGTTTAGCGGAGTCGATTCCGTGAATCGGGGACGATTCGCAAGTTCTATTTATGCTTGAACCGGAACTAATTTTACTGTTACTGGCTGTAGGTGTAGCTGTGGAATATTGTTGAAGAAGTCTCCTGAAATATAATTTCAATGTGGAGAGGGCGTTGAAAGGAAAACTTGATATTGTATGTTTCATTTGCTACACTAGATTTTCGAAAATGTCGATCGAAAAATTTTGAAATTTACAGAAAAATCAAAAAATACTGAACTGACCTACCTGCAGTCCTCCGAGGTATTGGCCCGTCCAATTTTCCTCATTGCTTGTTCGGCAATATTGGACGGCCTTCGCCTCTGTACTTCTCGGACCGCAGTTTGATTTTCACAGCCCGCTAATTGTGTTCTCAGTTTATCCAACAACAAGAAATATATTGCAGCATGATGATCGTAGCTGCCTTGCCGAATCGACTGGAAAAGTTTTGAAATCAGCGATCTAATATATAAAATTACAATATTATAACAATGCGCCTTTGAGTAATGCGAGGTATACAGGGTGTTTCTAAAGTAATGTGATAAATGATTTCTCGTTAAATTTTTGGACGAAAAGATTTTATAAATTTGTCGCTAATATTATTACACTGCACTGTGTTGACTTAAATGATAGTACAAGTGCTAGCAACTTCGGAAAAACAAGCATTTCAGGTAGGCGAGATTTTAGATATGCTATCACTCTTCAGGACGGCATACGGGCGGCCTGGCTGGCAGTAGTGGTTGCCTTCATCAGTGCCCATCCTACCTGTACATTTTTCGAATCATTTTAAGAAGTTTTGTTCTTCTTTTATAATTTTTATTGAACTTTTTGCAACATGAATATGTATTATTACCAGATATTTTTATTGTTGATTAAACCATGCCAAACGCTAATTTTGAATTGAAAAAAATTTTTTTTTTCGATTTCTGAACCTTCAGCCAGACCAATTTAAATGTGAAAAGTGATGTGCTTGGTTTAGGAACATGAATCTATTATTGCCAGATATTATTATTGTTGATTAAACCATGACAGACGCTAATTTTGAATTGAAAAAAAAACTTTTTTCATATATTTCATTATGGCTGAAATTTTTATATGATGTTATTCAACCTAAAATTAACTTGACAAACAATAATTCGATTGTTGAACCTTCAGCCAGACCAATTTAAATGTGAAAAGGGATGTCGTATTTTCAAGTATGAAAATAAAGAATATATATATATTTTTCAATACATAATTGTATCAAAAAAAGCGGAGGCATCTTGATAATTATAATCATCATCATTAGTCGACTTCTAGATTGTCATCGTCTTGTAATTATCTGTAAAAGAATTCGTGATTGTCTGTAACTTGCCAAATCACTTTTCACTTTTTCATCGGTCTGGCTGAAGGTTTAACAATCGAATTATTGTTTGGCAAATTAATTTTAGGTTTTTAAATACATGAGTAACATCATATAAAAGTTTCGGCTATAATGAAATATTTTGAAAAAAAATTTTTTTCAATTAAAATTTAGCCTCTGGCACGATTTAATCAACAATATCCAGATAAAAATATCTGGCAATGATAGATTCATGTTGCGAATAGTTCAATAAAAATGATAAAAAAACAAAAATTCTTAAAATGATCTGAAAAATCGATATTTTACCTGTACACGTAGTATGCGCACTGATGAAGGCAACCACTACCGCCAGGCAGATTGCCCGTATGACGTCAGGGTGAGTGAGAGAAATAGCATATCTAAAAACTGGCCTACCTGAAATTCTCTCTCTGAAACGTTGCTAGCTCTTAGACTATGAGCTTCAAGTGTAAGTAAAGTTTATTTGGTTTATAATTTCGTTTTAAGGTTTTTTAATATTTTCACATTACAATTCCGATCATGCGGCAGAAGACCCCACGACTCTTTGCAATGACCATTTGTTGATATTTTCATTGAGTTTGTTTCATGTAATTAAACTCAATAATTTGATGTGAAAACGGCAGTAAACGATGGTATATCACCACATTTCAATTCGTGGTTTTTTGATTTTTTTACATAAATATAAGAAGATCATTAGAAAGGTCGAAGGAATGGCTAGCTTAATTACCAGACTTGAACTCCCTTGATTATTTATTTTGGAGATCGCTGAAGTCATTAGCTTACTCCAATGGAGAATTTGGATTGCGAAATCGAATCTTTCCTGGCTGTAACTTATGATAAAAAAAAATTAAACTGTTTAAAATTTTCTTCGCCATGTATCTTCGAAGCAAAGAGTTTTTCAAATCATCGTAGTACAAAATATACCTAGAATTGGCCAAGGAATAATAATTCAAATTTTGCGCTAGTTAGTGCACTTAACACCCTGTACAAGACTTAAGCACCGTTTAAGTCTGCCGTTAACACCCTGTACAAGACTTATAACTACTGCTCATGAATCAATAAAAAACAGAATATATCAAAGGAAAAATGCATATAACAATGTTTATGTAAGCAAGGAATGGTGGGTACGAGCGTTGCGTACTTTTGCTGCTAAAGGTGGAGGGGTTAAATGATTATAGTAAATCTGTTTATGTAACACTTGAACAACCTTACTAATTATCATACAATGTCTTGATAAATATTGTCATATTATCAAGAGCGAAGACGCATTAAATGTTAATAGTTGTATTATAGCATATAATAAATTGACGAAAATGTTCCTTACCTCCCTAGTCTTCGAACTGTCGATTCCCAGACTTTGCATTAGTCTCAGAATTTGTTCATTGGGTTGTTTATGTGTGGTAGATATAAATGAAGGTGAAATTGGTGGTACTGATATTTGCATCCATCTGTGTTTTTTTATTTGGACAACTGAAATTCGTTTGGTTGGATCCAGTACAAGCATTTTACGAATAAGGGATTCGCAATCTGAAAAAAAAATAAAATATCAATAGGATATTCCATAAATGGTTTTTCAAATTAAAATACTACAAAGTTGACTTTGGTTATGTACCTACTGTTGAATAACGCATTAGTTTGTTATATTTTCAACAACCAGCCTTTTTATCTTAATATATAAATTTTTGAGCAGGTTGTCACTTATAGACATTATTTGAATAAACATTCTTTAAATTTTACATCATCCCTTAGTAAATAACTGGTAAGTTATTAATATTATTCAGTGTTCTAATTTTATTATATGTTTTAATAATATCGATTACTTATTTACATTATTTTTTCTATTTAAATCAACAGATTCCTTACAATATCTTTTCTATCATATCAGCCTTGTAATTTTCAAAGTTGGCCAGACATAGGAAGCTTATACTCGTAATCCCTCCATGATAAGACTCATTCTCCAACCCCTAGCGAGCTGAAATCCTTTGACGTCATCTTTCGTCCCGATTTGCGTCATTTCTATTGAAGGCGAACCGATATAATAGATAATCAGTTGGGACGAGGAAGGTTTTATTAGTCCCAAAAGTTTCGTAGCCCTTTATGCGTAGTTTTGACGGTTAAATGCTACCGCAATGTCAAGTATCCGGTCCCAAGTAAATATAGATTAAAACTGTAATTTCAAAACCATTTTAATTCGTAATAGAATTCCAAATCAATCAATTGTCAAGAATTCAACGAAATGAGTTGCAAGTTGCATTAATCAAAATGGAACTTTAAGAACAAAATTGTTTTTGTGGCCATATCAGTTTACTGGGGTATTTTATAGGTACATTCATTAGACATAAAAAAACAAAGTGATTTCGATTGAAAAAATCGTTTACTTTTTGTTGTGGAAACTTGTTTTTCTCAGTAATATATTTAGTTATGAGGATATTGTTTTCAAAATGAATTTGAATTTTATTGGCTATTCGTCGTTCGTGGAACGCTCTTATAAACGTGTGTTTTATGTTCAATACATTTATTAATTTAACGAAAGCGAATACAATGTGATGAAAAATAGTGTAAGTGAGCATAAATGTAGATGATTTGGCAAAGGTCACCTTGAGGGCCATGAATTATGAGATCTTCGTCTAATTCAATCGTTTAGAAAATGGTATTCAAAATTTCTCTACGATAACTGAAAATGTGAACGAGCGCCATTTGCATGCAGTATAAACAGATTCTTTTTAAGGGAGGTACACTCTTTACGATATTCTATACCTAAATCGGTATGATACAATATATTCTTTCTTTTTGAGTTACTTTTAAAGCTTGTCACAGTAATTTTCAATGTTCAAGAAAAGACTTGGAATAAAAACGTTCTTTCTTATTTCTTCTAAACACCGTAGCTGAAAACCAAACCGTAAAAACTGTAGACAAAATAATGGTCGAAATAATTTTCGCTTAAAAGAACGTTCATTACAAACAATTGAACACCTTGTATATTATTGACGAATGTTAAGTCTATAAGGAAATTTCCTCTTGAAATTGAATGACGAATCACCTACATCATTTCACACTTCTTTGGAAGCAGATGTTATTATTTTTCTGGGTTACATCAGTTCATTCCGTATACTGTTTCGGTCTGACGTCTGTCGTGATTACGTTTTGCATGAATAATATAAAATCGATGAATTAATGGAAATCGTTTGAAAAGTTTTATTTCATTTAGAATGAAGATGATTCTGTTGAATGATGAATTCTATTTACAGATTCAAAATCACTTATGAAACTAAAGTGGACCATTTTTTAATACTGCAGGATAAATTGAAAGGGCTCAAAATCCTCCAGAATTATACGCTTTTTGAGTTAAGATTTTCAATACCTTCAGTAATTATAATTTCGATACCTGATTTCAATTAGTACTAGAGAATTGATGTAAAAACTTAAACTTGTGTCTATATGAGTAACAACTATTAAGTGACTATATATTAAAAGTGCATATATAACTGCGCATAAAAGAATAAAAATGAATACATTTAAAAATGAATAGCAAATTAATTGAAATAAACGTTGTACAAACTACCTAATGCTTGAAATATGTACAACATATACACTTACATACCATATTTATTCTATGATTAAACCGTGGTTTGATTGTTGTCCAATACTTATATAATTATATTTTCTTTGATCTTATTGAAAAAAATGAACTATTGAGAAATTATTGAGGTATTAAACAAAAAGGTTAATTCGATAAAATTATACCTACCTAAAATTCTTTTTTTTAATTTCAAATATTAATTTTTTTATTCTAAAATAAGAAATAAATTGTTTGTGTCTTATTTGAAATTTGTTAAATACAACTTACTAGAAAACATAAAGGAGATTATTGATGAAGGAGTAGTTATGTGGATTAATTTATCTATGTGCGAGTATGGTGTTTACTAAATGTGAATAACGAGTGATTTTTTAAGAGTTAAGTTTTTCGGGTTGGCGGCACTGGTTGGTAATGGCATCCAAACATCATCTGTCAAAGTGAAAAGTTTTCAGTATTCTCTGCCATTTCATCAAAGAAAGTCTTACAAACGAGCAATGATTGCAAATTGTTGAAATTAACTATCAAAATTCGTTCCCAATGAAAAATGTGTATCGTTTGTTATGACCATATTATGGTGGTCATAATCGACCTGGCGAATCAACAATACGTGCTGTTATCACCAAATTTCGCACCAAGTTTACTTTATTGGACATTAAAACATTGTCTCGCAAGTGTACAGTGCGTACTGAAGAGAATATTGCAGCCGTAGCGTACAATGTTAATGAGGATCGTGAAATGTCAATTCGTCGCCGTTGTCACAATTGGGCATGTGTTACTCAACCACATGGAAAATTTTACGTGTTGATTTGGGTTTGAAAGCCTATAAAATTCAACTTCTGCAAGAATTGAAGCCGAATGACCTACCACAACGTCTAATTTTTGGTGAATGGGCCTCAGAACAGCTTAATGAAAATCCGCTGTTTTATCGAAAAATTGTGTTCAGCGATGAGACTCATTTCTGGCTTAACGGATATGTAAATAAACAAAAATGTCGCATCTGGAGTGATGAACAGTCGCATTCCATACAAGAATTACCGATGCATCCCAAAAAAACGACAGTTTGGTGTGTTTTATGGGCTGGTGGCATCATCGGTCCATTTTTCCTCAAAGGCGACCTTGGAAGAAACGTTACCGTCAACGGCGAACGATATCGAGCCATGATACGCAGTTTTTTTTTTGCCCCAGTTGGCCGAGTTGAACTTGGCTGACATGTGGTTTCATCAAGACGGTGCCCCATGCCACACAGCTCGTGAAACAATGGACATGTTGAAGAATGAATTTGGTGTGCAGCTTATCTCTCGAAATGGCCCGCCAAGATCATGCGATTTGACGCCTCTGGATTATTTCTTGTGAGGTTATGTAAGTCGTTAGTATGTGGAAAAGCCGAACACGATTGAAGCTTTACAGAATAACATAACACGCGTAATTCGTGGGATACAGGCCGAAATTCTCAAAAAAGTGACGCAAAATTGGACCTTCCGAATGGACTATTTGATACGGAGCCACGGACAACATTTACATGAAGTTATCTTTAAAATATAAATGGCAAAGGCCAAGTTATCAATTTCAATGAAAATTTTTAATATATGATGCAAATTGAGTGTTTTATGCGATTAAAAAAAAACTACGCTTAAAAAATCACTCATTCTTATGGTTAGAAACCGAAAGTAAATTCCTTCTAAAACCTTTCAAACTTTGAAATTTTATGAATTATGGTTGGTTATTGGGCGACCAATAAATATAGATATTGTCTCAAATATATAATTTCCACTACCTCCTAAACTTTGAAACGTTGATATTTTCATTCCCGAATTAATCGATTGATTCACTGAAGAAAAATCAGCAAATGTATCTTAAATCTGTAAATAAAAATTAATAAATTCTGAAGTATTTTGAGTCACTTCTCCTGCCTGACTGCCGAAAAACTGAGTCATACAAACTAATGATTACCCATAAAATTCTTCTCAGTTTTGAAGTTTTTCCAAATAACTTTGATGTCGAGAAAAGTAAATAAGCACTTATAAGATAATTTTCACAGTAATTCAGAAGCCGATCTGCGAAGGTGGATTAACAATAGAATGAAGTTTGTCTACGTCACATATCTACTTCTCGTGCGTCATCTGTGTTAGTTCACGTTAGTAATCAGTGATCACTTGTACAAGTGAAATAAAAATGCCGGCTCTTTCTTATTGACTTATTTGAGATGGCCGTGAAATTTCCATTGGCGTTGATGTCAATTACACGTCCATGAAATCAGATAAAACAACAACTGTTCGAAACAAGGTTAAAGTAAAAATAGGAAACTGTAATTGTTTATCTGACGGATAACACAGGGGTAAACACTTCACGGCTCTTATTCCATGTTTTTCATAAATATTGAGTGCACGTAAATGATACAAAAGAAAATAGTTTATCTCTATTCCAATGAAAAGGTAGTATCGATTTCAGTTTTGTACATAGACAATGAATTAATATTTAGATACAGTGACAGTTTGTACTTTACGTTGCCAAGTCTTTATTCATTAAATAATGATGCTGTGAAAAACTTTCTGATTGAAGGTCAATCTTAGAGTCATATTAATAGAAAAAGATCCCGAAATCTACTATAAAATATAAATAAACTATTGAATTATTATGTTATAAATTTTATTGCTAGCGGCGTGAATTTTAAACAATGTCATCCAAGTTGCAATGGAAATATGCTCTGAAATAGTACATTTTTGTTCTGTAATGTTGGCAAACATGCCACAAAACCGCATGTCACCTTTCACCTTGATCGGATAAATGCCTTTGTTAAAGATAGCACTACTCTGTGTTTCGTTAAAATGAATAAACTGGTGGATATATCGTGACGGTATGAAATTTTTTATGTTTGATTAAAAATGAGTAAATTTGCCCAAATATGGTAACTGAAAAACTGAATGGTACATTTTTGAAGACAATCTACATGCCAAACGATAATAAGCGAAACACTGAAGTCACTCATGGAAATAAAGAACTCTACATGTGATTTTCCATGTGCTAATTAATAATTAAATAAAAATTAGAATTTGTCAGTCATATTTGAAACATTTTGGAAGGAATGCAATAATATTGTATTCTTATATTTATACATTATGAATCCTTAGCAGACTAGTCTTGAATAATGAATTTATAACTCGAATGTCAATAGATCATTTTAGTTCATCAAATTCATTATTTTACAGTGGAATGATATTCAAATTTTGAAATTTATTTTCCATGATATTAATGTATTCCAATGAGTTAATTGTATTTTCATGAATAGCAAGCCTACCTTTTTGAACAGCAAGTTGGAATAATTTGTCAAAGCATGGCTGCTATAATATAAAAAACTTGAAGCATGAAAAAGTTATCAGCTTATAACGGGTGTTTTTCAAGTTACTGTTGAAGATGGCGACCGATTTAACAGCTGAGAAGTGATTTATTCTCAGTTTGGTTTGGCAATTCATCATGAATAGACTCACGCCTGAACAGCATTTGCAAATAGTAGTCGAATGGGTCCAAAATTGACGATTGCCGTTGTTCCCAATTTTCATAAGCGAATTTTGTTCAGCGATGTAGCGCACTTCTGGTTGAATGGCTACGTCAACAAACAAAACTGCCGCAATTGGAAGATAATCCTCAAGTGTATGTCAAAACACCGTTACATCCACAAAAACTGTCTGTTTGGTGCGCTTTATGGGCTGGTGGAATCATTGGCCTGTACTTCTTCAAAAACGATGATGGCCAGAACGTTACAATGGTGATCGGTATAGAGCCATGATTACTAACTTTTTCATTCTTGAATTGAACAACCATGATGTCCAGGAGCTGTGGTTTCAACAAGACGGCGCAACATGTCAAACAGCTCGTGCCACAATCGATTTATTGAAAGACACGTTTGGTGACCGCCTAATTTCACGTTTTGGACCTGTGAATTGGCCTCCAAGATCTTGTGATTTAACACCGCTAGACTACTTTCTATGGGGCTATGTAAAGTCATTGGTCTATGCGGATACGTCGCAAACGCTCGACCATTTGGAAGACAATATTCGCCGTGTTATTGCCGATATACGGCCACAAATGCTGGAAAAAGTCATCGAAAATTGGACGTCCAGATTGGACTACATCCGAGCCAGCCGTGGCGGTCATATGCCAGAAATCATATTTAAAATGTAATGCCACAAGATTATCTTTCGAATAAAAAAAAATTCTTGTCAATCGAATGATCCATCGTTGTTTTATTGCAATTTAAAGTTCTATACCTCTAAAAAAACACCCTTTACAAGTAATTCAACAATGAAAAATAATTGTATAATTTTCTAGATTGCAATACTTAATCTTAGTACAATTAGTCTATTCATTAAACTTGGTTCTCTTTAAATTTTTTCTTTAAACTATATTTTTACATCCAAAAAAACTAATAGCTGGAACCTTTTGGTGAGAAATGCAGATCAAATTCGATGGTAAATTGTAGTTTTATTTTTTCATTTTATTTTATTTAGAAATACAGGACTCGACACCTTGAGTTAATTACTGATAACCAAAAACTTACAAACAGAAGTACTCGAAAAACTAATATCTAAAAAACATATCATGTAAAGGCTCAGTCACCACAAATTTTAAGTAGTGGTGAAAAGGCCACATCATTACGAGGTGTATTAATTACATGTCTTACTTTTCACATAATTACAATAAATACATGGTAGGTAATAAATAATCCTACCAGTTTCTCTTTTCAAGCTTATTTTAATTTACGGTATCATAATTTTCTCTCAGTGGAAGATTTCCCGTGATATATAAACGTGATATTAGATTGGAAATAATTTATTGTTTGTTAACAGAAGCAGGTGTAGAAGGTGAAACATAAGTTATGATGACGCTTACCAGAACTCATAAAATATGGTATTCTGAACCTTCCAGACAACACCCTGTCCCTCAGAGCTTGGAGAGAGCAGCCGTCGAAGGGAAGAGCTCCGCAAACCAATACATAAAGTACCACTCCTAAGCTCTGAAAAGGAAAGAAAATGTTGAGGATAGGTTGATGATAAATTAATAGCTTATTTTAATCTAACTGATCAAGTTTCGAATTGTTAAAATTTACAAATATACATGAATATAAACTTTCATTGTTCTGAATATAAACTAAAATTCAAACACTTCAACTTTTGATTTACACTTTATTCATCAAATAGCTTGACGCGTTTCGTCGTTATAAACGACTTCTTCAAATGCTAACAGAATACCGGAGGATTTACATCTAATAAACGCCAACACTATTGAAAATTTCATTGTTCTGTTATTAGTTTTTATTATATATAACAGTTAATATTTATACAACATTTAGTACAAAAACACTAATAATATTTACTAAGGAAAATTACAAACCATTGAATCAAGGTTTTACTATACAAATACACCGAATATTGAAATAATGAACATTTCAAACGAATATGAAGGTCCAAAGTGTAAGAAAAAATGTAACTACTTAGATAAACACAAAGAAACGAAACTGAAATTTTAATTCGAATTACATGCAATCTCTGTCTATCAAATTTCATCAAAAATTTCCAAACCTACAGTAAAACATCTAACTTTTCCCATATTCCTAACCTCTGTAGGTTAGGCCCAAAACGAGATTGCCGTTGTTCCCAATTTTCATAAGCGAATTTTGTTCAACTTCTGGTTGAATGGCTACGTCAACAAACAAAACTGCCGCAATTGGAAGATAATCCTCAAGTGTATGTCAAAACACCGTTACATCCACAAAAACTGTCTGTTTGGTGCGCTTTATGGGCTGGTGGAATCATTGGCCTGTACTTCTTCAAAAACGATGATGGCCAGAACGTTACAGTCAATGGTGATCGGTATAGAGCCATGATTACTAACTTTTTCATTCTTGAATTGAACAACCATGATGTCCAGGAGCTGTGGTTTCAACAAGACGGCGCAACATGTCAAACAGCTCGTGCCACAATCGATTTATTGAAAGACACGTTTGGTGACCGCCTAATTTCACGTTTTGGACCTATGAATTGGCCTCCAAGATCTTGTGATTTAACACCGCTAGACTACTTTCTATGGGTTTAGATTCACCGAATATTGAAATAATGAACATTTCAAACGAATATGAAGGTCCAAAGTGTAAGAAAAAATGTAACTACTTAGATAAACACAAAGAAACGAAACTGAAATTTTAATTCGAATTATGTGCAATCTCTGTCTATCAAATTTCATCAAAAATTCCCAAACCTACAGTAAAACTTCTAACTTTTCCCATATTCCTAACCTCTGTAGGTAATATGTTATAAGTTTGAAACCAAGATATTGTGTTTTTTGATTGTAATTTCAGGGAAAATAAGGATTTTCCTGAAAAAGGTTGTAGAGGTTTTATACTATCAACCTCTTCCACGCGTGTTATAACAGATATATGCAATTGACAATGTTTTTATTTGTGTAATGTTATTACATTGTTGTTGAGTAATATCCTATAGAAAACAATGAAACCATACAATATATTGTCATGTTATAATGGCTATTATTATTATTATGAAATTTCAACATAAGTAATATATAGACCTAAATATAAAGATTATTATAATTCAATTAAAATTTATCAGTGAAAAAAATTATTGAGGTAATCCGAGAACAATTTAGTATAAATTCGATCACTTGTTATTGATTAGATGTACAGTGTTCCTTGAAAGATTTATCGAATACAAAAACTTATTATTTCGAGAATGATAAAAAAGGAAATAACTTAATTAATTAGATAACTCCCCGAAAAGTGGACAATCTTCAATAACCTATAAGAGATATATCACTTCAGGTTTCGAGAGGAATTGTAGAAACTAATTCATATTAGATTATCGTCTAATATACTTTTGCTTGTGAATTTGTGGGACTTCCCAAGTTCTCCATTGCAATTAAATATTCTACTATTATGTATGTAGATACCTTTATAATCTAAACATTTGTATGTAGCTCTACCTACCACACTTCGTTACCATTTACACACGGTAAGTGAATAATACTAGATTTCCATTTTATTGGATTTGTTATTTTACACTCATGTATTTACGATAAGAAAACCAATGGGTTTAGGTTACGTAAATGATATTCAATTATGCGTTCTAATAACAGTATTACATACCGGTAAAAATACAATTGAAAAAATCAGGTGAATGCAATATTGCTAGCTAACATCTTTGATAGTTAAAAAATGTCTATCTTTGTAATATAATTTTGTAGTAGATGATATATTCCACGATGCATGGTTTAAATAACTAGTATATAGGCCATGTAGGGTGAAAATGAAGATGAAACTGAGTTGGTAGATTGCAACCCTAAAGTAGTCAATAGATATTTTGCATCAGTCATTTTGAATCATTACAGTTTGTCCTCTACAAACAACCACTGAAATAGCTTGATACGTCAAACAATGATCCAAGTCACTGTAAAATTCTTGTAGAAATCCATTTGGTCGAAATCATGAATGTAATCCATTTTATTTGAATTCTAACCAAAAGGGGGATTATGTAAGGTTGTTTAACCACTTCCTTAAAAAAAATTTATATCAGTATCTACTTTCTAGTTTATAGTATGTAATCGCCGCGCCGAAGGAATTTACAGTATACCAGAGAATAACGTTCATAACCAGACGGAGTACGTCAATAAATTACCTGCATGTAAAGAAAGAAGACCTTTATACAGATGCAGTGAATGTATAGGGTGTTTTTTTACGATTCGATTGACAGGAATTTTCTTTTATTCGAAAGATAATCTTGTGGCATTATATTTTATATATGATTTCTGCCGTATGATCGCACACAGTTGGGTCGGATGTAGTACAATCTGGACGTTCAATTTTCGATGACTTTCATAAGCGAATTTTGTTTAGCGATGAAGCGCACTTCTGGTTGAATGGCTACGTCAACGAACAAAACTGCCGCATTTGGAGTGAAAATCCTCAAGTGAATGTCAAAACACCGTTACATCCAGAAAAACTGACTGTTTGGTGCGCTTTATGGGCTGGTGGAATCATTGGTCCGCATTTCTTCAAAAACGATGATGGCCAGAACGTTACAGTCAATGGTGATCGGTATAGAGCCATGAATACTAACTTTTTCATTCCTGAATTGAACAACCATGATGTCCAGGAGTTGGGGTTTCAACAAGACGGCGCAATGTCACACAGCTCGTGCCACAATCGATTTATTGAAAGACACGTTTGGTGACCGCCTAATTTCATGTTTTGGACCAAAGAATTGGCCTCCAAGATCTTGTGATTTAACACCGCTAGACCACTTTCTATGGGACTATGTAACGTCATTGGTCTATGCGGATAAGCCACAAACGCTTGACCATTTGGAAGACAATATTCGCCATGTTATTGCCCATATACGGCCACAAATTTTGGAAAAAGTCATCGAAAATTGGACGTCCAGATTGGACTACATCCGAGCCAGCTATGGCGGTCATATGCCAGAAATCATATTTAAAATGTAATGCCACAAGATTATATTTCGAATAAAAAAAAATTATTTTCAATCGAATGATCCATCGCTGTTTTATTGCAATTTAAAGTTCTATACCTCTAAATAAAACACCCTTTAGTAGGCAGAGCTGCAGGATTTAGAATACATGAGAAGACACGAAAATGACCTACACAAAATGAAAAAATGACCTATTGTAGGTGTACTGACTTCAGTTGGGTACATCAAATTTCCAGACAAACATAGCCGATGTAAAGCGAACACTATGACCACACACATGACATATGTTATAAGAGTTTATATATGATCTTTTTCAGTTATGTAGTTTGCAAAATTTGAAACACTTGTATATTTGTACTTTGATATATGTTTCTGCTACAAATTACTTATAAACTTTAATTGTTCACCACATGTAGTAAGAAATCGTACAATACTGGTTGTTGGGCAGAGCAAAACAACTTATATAGTGAATTCACCCATCCATAGATCTTTCAATAGGCTAAACTTGATAAGTATAGAGACCCACTTGGATATTTTCTCTCCGTATTTCATAAGTTTTAAGGGACTTTTGAAAAAGACATTATTTAAAGGTCGATAATAGAATAATTATCAGTTTTTATAGAGTTATCCTTTCATGATGTATTTATCTAATCTTTTTTAGTAGAATTAGGTATTTTGTTTGTAGATGAAAAGATTTAAGTCAATGCATCGAAAACATTATTTCGATGAGATTTATAAAAAATTTATAGATATAAGATATACATATTAGATATAACTTAGTTTATACGTAATTAACATTTGTAATATGTGCTCCTTTTTTGTAGAACAGTTTTAAACTGTCTGTTGAGAGCCCTTGTATGTAAAAAAAAAATAAAAAAATTATTGAGTAGATAAATCCAAAATAATTATTTTCCGTTCGTTTTGCCTAAATTTCTCTTATTCCAGTTTGGTTTTATTGGAAATATTCTACAGTAATCGTAGCCAATGTTACGTAACATCAACAAATCTTCATATTATTCAAACATAACATACGACATATATTATACATATTACGAAACAAGAAAAGTGCATGATAAGCACCTGTATACGGTCGATTATTGTGAGAATTGAACTGATCGATGCTAATATGATTACAATATATACATAATATCGATATAATTAAAAGTGGAACAATTGTGTACGTATTTTACATGGGTTCAATGCGAGGAAATCATAATCACAAATGATAAAATCATCAACTGTTTCTAGCTTGTTGACCGCATCAAAGCATAGTAATCAAAGTGAAGTTTCACAAACGTGAAAACAAATCCAACAAATTGAACCTCTAGAAAACTTCTCTAGAAAAAATTTGTAGTGTCCGCATGAAATCTCCGAATGGCGAGATTTGATTATTGCTTCCATTGACTATTGCTTTTATTTGACTTAATAATAAATTTTCGATGTGTCAGTCTGTAATCTGAACTTCTGGCTACTTACTCTTCTAATACCTACAATAATATGAACTCCAGATACATTATTTGTGTGAATGGTTGATTTGTTGTCCTTTTCATATTCAACAGTTGCTAAAGCTCCAAAATAGAGCACTTAGGATTATATTGAAGTGCTATAGGTACACCATGTATCACTTATGTTAGAAACACTAATTTGTTTGAATATTAGGCAGCACATAGTATATAAAACTTTTTACTTTATTTATAAAATAAAATATGGCAAGGTCCGTAACTATATCGTTGACCGTGTAAAATACGTTGAAGATGTATATGGTTACCAAACAAGGCCCAGGGAACAAAATGATTTCTATATTGATAAGTGCAGTACATCTAAATAACTAAATAATTTGTGTGCCAAAGGAATGATTTTATTTAATAGTCTAGATCCGCAATTAAAATTATGTGAGAATCATAATGATTTTAAAAAATTATTGTATCTTTTTGTAAAAAATAATATTTAAGGCTGACATATGTTGTTTGCTGTTTGTATATATAATTTCTCTTTTGTAAAGTTTATTAGTTGTGCTAAATAAAGTTATTTAATTACTTTTCAATATTTTAACATGATATTACCACTGAAGAAAGTTATTATTATTGAAACGAATGATAAATAATTTGAGAGGCCTCATATTTTCATTACTTAATTCACATTTCTCATGATGGAGAGCGATTGGAAAATAGCTCATAAACACAGACGTTTTTTGTAAAATTTTTTATTACTTTTATATTTTAGTTTGGAAGTAAAAGATTTCGTTAAATAAAGCCTCGCACTGATTGGCTTATTGAGACGTAGAACGTTTCGAATTTTCTGTCCCTCGCGTAAAAATAATTTTTATTACATCGCAATGTGCCATACCCCGATTAGTCATCCGAAATTTCCTAAACCCACGTTTCAAAATTCTCTATATTACATAGATTTTAGACGGGTAGATACTATAAAAACTCTATAAAAAAGTTGCGTGGTAGGTGAAAAAGAGAAATTTTAAAATATATATTTGACAACAAAATATTACAACATATATATTTTAAATATCAATATAAGATGAAGGTATCTATGCATAGTAATAAACTTAAAATTAAATGGAATTGTAGCGCATTCAGAATTTAATATATAACTTTTTACTATGTTGTAATAAACGTAATATCGAAGAATTATTAATATTTACTTTTATTTATTTGTTTGTATAAAGGTGACATATTTATTGTTCATCTTAGAGTTCTGCTAGACCTCATATCAATATTAAAAATATTTCTTAAATAATACAGTAAATAAATATAATAGAATAATGAGCTCCACCTACATAAGTTATGTAAATACCGCAATAAACACAAAAATGTTTAAATGAAAATAATAATAAAATTGGAAGTTCATAACATAACGTTCAGAGATCGTGCCGCTTTGTGATTCCTTCAGAATCTTTGGCGAATTCTGAAGGAACGTATTGCGGTCTGGTCAAAGTTTCCTAGATTTTGGTTTCAAAAAGTAAAAATTTCTTTAGGAATAGGAATTCCCGAGATTCACGAAATCCCATAGATATGGTACCCCTGGTTTTATCTATCGTCTCAGTATACCACTAATCCACTAAAAATGGTGAAGTTGAGTTGTCCCAGTACACGCGAGGCTCAAGAGGCTTACAAAATTAATCAAAGAAATTAATTGAAACACAGATTTTGTTATCAGTCAAATAAGTTATAACAAATTTGGCATATTTGGTAGGTGCATATTTGCGACACAATTTTTTTCATAATATGATATATATGTATAATACTCACCCATATGTCTATTTCAGGTCCGATGTATTTTTTACCTTCGAAAACTTCTGGAGCAGCGTATGGAGGTGACCCACACCACGTCGAAAGCTGACCAGTAGAGGAATAAAAATTTGAGAAACCGAAATCTGCTATCTTAATATTATTGTTTGAATCCAAAAGAAGATTCTCAGCCTGAAAATAAAAGAAATCTTGAATAAATAAAAATATTAAATAATAAATGAACTTATTGTGTAAAGTTAGACAATCAAATACACACAGGGAAAATGATTCGACAAAGCGTTCTTCCGCTTTTCCGTCAATTAGAATTTATAACATAAAATCAAAATCGATACAAGAAGACATACAAATGAAAATGAGAGAAGCTAAGAAAAATATAAAACAACACGTTTAGTAATTCCAGCTTAAAATTATTCTTGAAGAAACCCACCCAGTCACAAATGGGGTTACATCATTGGGTTGACAAATGGGGTTGACCAGAGTTGTTGCACGATAAAAAATGTGACCATTATTTGTATTTAGAACTATGAGGCGATGGAATAGTGACTCTGTTGATTTTTATATTAACATTCCGACCACATGACAATCTTGCAATATTTACAAATATCAGTACGTATATACCTAATAGAGAGAAGCCAAAAGCAAATCTCATTGCATAGTACTGTTTTTTATTTCCACAGGGTATAAAACTTTCAGTTTGAACAACAATCGCCTCAGAGGCGATTTAATTTTTGTCCTGTAGAAAAACTCGAATTGTGAAAATGAATTTTTCGTAGCCGAATTATACCAATAAAATTCTACTTTGACTCATACATAATGGAGTGTTTCAAACCTGAGCTCAAAATAAGATTCAATCCAAACCACCGAAATAAAATGATACTGTTTGAGTTTTCAATTATAACTGAAAAGTGGTTTGTGTCTATACTGTATATTGATATATCACATAGATATGTCTATATACTGCCTTTGTAAAACAAAGTTCCTATCTACAATTTTCGTGAAATTGTTTGTTTTGCTAATATCGATTCCTTTTGCTAACAGCAATTCCTTGTACTAGGTTACCTTCATCACGTAAAAGTTTGAGTAGTCTTGATAAATTTGTAATATTTTCAGTTAATATTAGAAGAGCGATAAGAAAATTGACATTTCTTAATGATTATAGATACTATATATATTAAATTCTCAAATTATAGTTTTAGTTGTTTTGGTTTAATTAATATTAGCAATTATTTTTATCAGAAGAGCTTACGTCATTAGTATTTCTTAAATGATTTCATTTATACCGATTAAAATTTTTCTGTAAACCACAATATGAACTTATTTGCGTACTTCGAGACACGTTACCATTATTTCAGACAGTTGTTTGGTTTTTTCGTTAATTATCATGGAGTAGATAAAGGGACTAATGATGAATCAGTTGAAGTAATTCATAATCTAATAAAACATTTTCGTTATTAAACGAAATCATATAGATAGGTATCCATCATAGGTGGCTCTAGACAAAAATATTTGTGGGTACGAATTTAGTATGGGCTTACCTTCGTGCATGGGGATATATATTTTTTATAATCAAGCACCTGGAAATCATTCTGTGATCATTATATTAATCAAAAGTTCGACTAGTCTAGGCTTGTATTTCAAGAACTAAATCTACAAATTCCCTTCCTGAATTTTTTAGAATTGTTAATTAAGATGTACACTTATTTGAAAATTAAACAAAACAAGATATAACTACAGTCGTTAACGATTATGAGAGGGGTTCAGTCATGTTTCTAATTTGAATAATGAGGTATTTAACAAACTAAGAATTGATTGAACTAATTACTATTAATTCGCCTACAAAATTAGAGTGAAAATTTTCTAAGTTAACGAAATAAATTGTGAATTTTCATTGGAATTTTGGCAGACTAAGATACCCCTCAATAACCGCCACTGATACCTATATGCACATAAACATTGATTTTTCTGGATTTTTCTTATTTTTATAATGTTATGGCTTAGATTTCATTGTTTCGTTTGATTTAACTGAACATGTTTTCGGCTAATACCATTAGAATTACCATGATTGTTTATTTAGGTTACAATATTGATGTAAAAATTCTTTATTCAACTAGTTTTTTGAAATTATTTCAGTTATAGTTAAGTGAGTTTAGAACATGGTGTCTTCATTTTGCAAATTTTGCTTTCCTTCGCTTTTCTTCATGAAGATTAAAAACCTTGAAATTTACTTTATTTTGCTGTCTCTGCTGAAATATTTCTTAAAATTAGTAACATGTAAAGATATAATGCATTTTCAGTGATGTATTTTATGATCAGTACTGATCAGTACTAAATTAGTGTTATAGTTTTGTTCATGAACATTACTTGCATATTGGAAATATTCAAATATATGAACCGTTTTCTCAATGAACTTCATACCTGCATTGGGGGGAAATATTCTATATTTCACTTCAATAAGTACTAATTTCGTAATGGACATTTTCAAAAATAATATTCATCAATAAACTGATGAATTTCTAAATATATTATCGATATTTAGATTATCTTTCATGAAAATTTTCATAAAAACAGATTGAATAATTCCTCGAACAAATCATTTAAAAAATTCATACTGACAATTTTTTGTGAATGAGATGGTAGAATTACAGTTCAACGGTCTGTAAAGAGATATGCTGTGTTCAAATCCCGGGTTAGGTAGTTATGAACTTTTGTCATTGTTATGAGTTTAAGAGGTAGTATTCATTTGATGGGCTATCTAAAACATGACAAGCCTAATCGTTGTTAGAAATGATTTTTCAGCTATAGAATAATGACTGAATTGAACATTTATTAAACTTCGCAGGCAAATGGTTAGATATCCACTAAAAAGTCCGAAGGAAGTGAATAAAAAAAACCAGTTTTCTTTGTTAAATTATTGAGATTTTTATAATTTCTACCAATATAAATTCCTTTCCAAATCAATTAAATTAAAAGAATTAAATTCAAGAGAAAACGATAGAATTTCTTCTCACCAACGATATGAAAATAATTTTTTTTCAATCTGATTAGATCCTCTTGCTTCGAAAAGCGTTGTTCGAATTACTAAAGTAAATTCATAGTTGGAACCATACTAATAACATAATGAAAATTTAATCTAAAATGGCATTTCAAAGCGAATTGTATTATAGCATATTACATTCGTGTCATAATATGCTACAGAAATAACAGTGGAACGGTTGCTTTGTGCGTAATAACATAATTGCTTCAGGCTACAGAAATCCTCCACTGTGTTGGAGGATTAAAAAAAAATTGCCGGTGGCTATAACAAAACAGTTGTCTCGTTAAATGAACCCAATTGAATTCACGTACGGTTGACGAGAGATTTCAAGAGTTTTCTCAAGCGTCCCCAGAGAATAAAAATGTGGAAGTAATCAAACGTGGTATGAACTTGAGTTTTTCAGTGGAAATAACTTTCTTTTTTTATATTTTCTATCGGACCAATGTTACACCTTAAAACATACAATATCAGGATTTGATTCGACTTATCTTTCAAGAATTGGTTGAACCCAGTCACAGGGTATAATAAAATGGAAACAATTTTATGAACTCTGGATAATGTTTGAATAGCCCGAAACATGTGTCGAGTGAATTCAACAATTTTTTTGAAATTCAGCGCCATTATTATTATAATAATATCATTATTAGTATAGCGATTGCTTCCCACTAGGAGACTGATTGAACTTGAATTCGAAATTCTTAGGAGCTTTGCTTCATTTTTTTCGCCTTCCAAAAACGCTTCATCTTCTATGAATGTTCTTTGTTCCGTTCATCTGTCCATTCTGTTCCAGGTTGGCGATTTGATTTTTGCTCAAACTTCACATGTGCGATTTTATAGCAACACTCAGTGCGATCTTCGAGATTTTTTATATTGATTTGGTGTAGATCTTGTGCGATCTTCGAGATTTTTTATGTTGATCAGTTGTAGATCTTTTTGGACCTGTTTTAGCCACTCCGTTCCGCATTTACTCTTTATAATTATATCGAGTAGTTTCTTCGGTATTCTGGACTGTTTCATTCTGTAGACATGTGCATAGAACTTAGCTCGCCATTTTCTGTTTTCTTCCGTTGTCGTATTTGTCTTTTGATAAATTCATTTTGTTCATTCGGAGGTCCTTTCATCCAAATGCCGTTTCTATTGATTGGCCATAAATCTTTCTGAGGATTTTCGTTCTTGTTTTTCTATTTCGCTAATTCTTGAATGACCGTCAAAAACCATTGTTTCAGCTACGTAGATTGCTTCTAGAAGAATTGTTGTCTTATAATACCTCAATTTGGCGCCTCTCGAAATGTACTTTTTGTTATGTCAGCCTGTATGCCCTTTGTAACGCCCATGTCAGCCTGTATGTCCTTTGGAGCTTAGTACTTCTCTGTTCATTAGCGATTCGGTTTACACATGAGGACTCTATAACTTCTCCGAAGTATTTAAAACTATAACTTTAATTCGATAATATTTTCAACAGAACATTATAGCAAAGCTGGCTATGCGAAACATGAACAATGTGACGTCTCCACTATCCATCTAGAGATACATGTCTAAGAATATTGAAATCGATAATACATTTATTGTAAGCGTAAGACAGTTAACTGTTTCGTACTACAGGTGCTTATCAGCAACGCCACATCCAACAAACGAAAAGCAACGACTTCAATCCTCAAAAAACCCTCCTATCGATCATAAGACAGAAATATACTGTTAAGTCGTATGCATATATTGCTGTACATCTCAAATCTTACGAATTAATGAAAAGCACATGAATTCACCTAACATTGAAAGTTTCACACGTCCTTATCAATCGAGATACTACATTTTACAACTCTAGTTTTTGAACAATTTCATCTAATTTGATGAAGTAATGCCATCTAGGTGGCGGATGTAGATTTTCAAGTGCAATAATATGAGCACTAGAACTACAGAATTCTTTTTCTTGTTGTAGATTATATATATATATATATACATTCTTGAAAATGAGCTAACGCTCGAAACATGTTGACTATACATATTGTTAAATAAATCGTGAAACATTAGTTTATATTTTATATATATATATATATATATATATATATATATATATATATATATATAATATAAGAAAACTGCTCACCTTTAAATCTCGATGTACTATATTACGATTATGGCAATATTCTACGGCAGACAATATTTGCCAAAATTTCAGCCTTGCTTGGTCTTCCGACATGCGTCCATACTTAGCAATATATTCTGAAACAAATATAAAATGAAGCTATATAAAAATACAATTTTGGTAAAATCAAACCTCAATAAAAAATAAACCCGTGAAAATAAAAATGAGATAGTATGGAATCAAGCAAACAGAGATAATATAATGAGTACGATTCAACTAGAAAAACTAGAAAAATGTTCATAAAATGAGTTGAGAATTAAAACAAGGATCAACATAAAGGAGCCATGGCATTATGTACAAAAATAATGAAAGTAATGATGGAAATAATTTGATAAATTGAACACATTTTAAAAATTTTAGAATGTTATTTATACTGTCCACTAGTTAGATTTGTCTAACTAGTATTTGTCCACTAATAGTATTGTCCACAATTACTGGACAAAATATAATATAATATTTCAAAAATGTGTTTAATTTATTAATAATTTCCTCACGTATCTCCTTCCTCAATCAACAAACTAGTTATAGAATATGCCTTTAGGAAGATATAATCATAAATAAGATTCAACAAATTACAACAGATATAATATCTCATTTGGAAATTTCCGTCGACGAATATTTCTATAATTTACATTACAATAACCCACATACATTTTATCGAAATTTCCAAAAATGTTCAAAGTTCCAGTACGTCCAAAGTATAGGACGTACTTACGTCCTATACTTGACCGTATTTGTATCAAAATTATTTGAAATTTAAATGTAATTTTCCATCGAATAATTCCTAATTCATCTCTCCACAAAATTGAAAGTTCATAAACTTCTCCCAAATGTTCGAAGAAATCACGTCCTCCTGGACCATAAATCAGAAACCCCCAAAGGAAGATCAAAATAGCGTCCACCATAGAAAAGGAAAAATCTAAACGTTCTATGACTATCATTATCGCATTTCGAATTATTTGAACAAAAAAGAAAAGGAAGGTTTGTCGATTTGTTGATTTGGGAAGTCGCTTGATTTGCTTTCAGTATTTCTAAGCCTCTCAGTGAAGATTTTCGCGTATGATAAATCCAAAGATGGCAAGACGTAGATATGGGGTCTAACTGCTAAGTGATTGGTGAATTTTGACATATCTGTCAATGTCATGTCAAAAATAACCAGTCATGCAACAATCGGACCTCACGCCTACATATTGCCATCTAGCGGATTTTTCATTCAAGAAAATCTGATTAATTTAATTTCTAAGAGAGAAGTGAAGTGACCTTCTATATCAACTTCCCTTTCCACAGTCGCTCCTTGTTCAAATCTTTCTTGTTTATGTATTTTAACGATATAATATTTTTGTTCGCCATAACGACGTCACTTATATCTTCTGCTACCTGTGTTCTGTGATCTATATACTAGTTGGCCATGTAGAACTTCCAGTTCAGAGTGTTATTCGGACTGACTGAAGATGGATGTGAATCCGAAACCGATGTATCTAGTGTTTTTATAGAAGTTGATGGTTTAAAGTATCACATTAAAGGCTGTATCAATAATAATTCATAAGGATTGTCTCATCTTCGATGTTAACAATGAAATATTTAATAAATTATCCACATGAAACAATGAAGATTTAACAGAAAGTCAATAAAATTTGAACTTCATGAGAAATGTTGGAGGCCGAAAAAGAGCTCAACAGCGAGTAAGTTATCGTTAGCACTATTACATGTTCGGGCAGGGCCAGGCCAGGGTCGTGGATGCTGGATTTCGTGCATTTTCGTTGCGAGAAGATCATTCCTATCCCTATCTCCGTCCCTCTCGCTCTCTGTTTCTCACACGCACGTAATTCCTGGTGACGTCAGAGGACGTCAAGGTCTCGAACAACGGCGCGTGGGTGAACCGAAATAAATACCGGTTGAGGTGCTGCCGGTGACACCTTAATTTTAAGTCGGGAAGTAATCCGAGAGGGAGGTTTGTGAAATTTTAAGAAAAGAGCAACGAAACAAAATATATGATACAGTTTCAATTTGAAAAACTGACATTTCTTTTATACTCACGTATAAACGAACAAGTGAGAATTACATGCTTTGATAAGATTTTCTTTGCAATTTTGTAGAAGTGTTATAGTATTTTAGAATTTTATAAGATTTGAAGATTCGACTAAATAAAATATTTCAATGTGTGCTAAACAATGTAAATAAAAAATCTCAATATGCTTCAGCGTCGAACTGTTAAATAATACTATAATAACATAGATATATGAGGTTTATTGTGGCCTTGTTGCCTTGTTGTCGCCTTATTGTTATTGAAAATCAACTTGTGTACTTTAATTTCTATTCATATGAAATAAGAATATGGCAGATTAATAGGAGACAAGAAAAGAACATCACATGAATATTCGAAACTTCAAAGAGATGACATGAATGGAGTGCCTACGTCTGACGTCATATTGACTTCAAAGAATTGATTTTATTAGAGTAGAATCCTATAAAAATTTGTAAATTTAGTGTTTTCTCATTTTTTGTTATGAAAAAAGAACTTCAATTTGTGTGTTTTATTTAAAGACCCTGAATTCTGAACAAATCATATCCATTTTTACCAAATTTGAGTTAACTCAAATAAATGCTTCGGCTTGAAAATTTTTTTTTCAAAACACAGGTTCCAAAACAAAATGTATACAGGAGGAGTCTTATTGTGGAGCAAAAACTGCATTTTGGCTCCAAATTGAGGCATTATAATACAAAGATTCTCCTAGAAGCAATCTTCGCAGCTGAAACAATGGTTATTGACGGTCATTCAAGAATTAAAGAAACAGATAAAACAAGAACGGAAAATTCCCAGAAAGATTTACGCGTCTATCAATAGTAACGGTATTTGGATGAAAATACCTTAGAATGAACTCTATCAAAAGACAAATACGATAACGGTCGAAATCAGAAAACGACGAGCCAAGTTCTATACACTTGTCCACAGAATGAAACAGTCCAGAATACCGAAGAAACAACTCGAAATAATTATAAAGAGTAAATGCGGAACAGAGTGCTAAAAGAGGTCCAAAAAGATCTACAAAGATCAATATAAAAAATCTCGAAGATCGCACTGAGTGTCGCTATAAAATCGTACATGTGCACTTTGAGCAAAAATCAAATCTCCAACCTGGAATAAAATGGACAGATGAACGGAAGAAACAGCATTCAGAGAGGATGAAGCATTTTTGGGAGGCCAAAAAGATGAAGCAAAATTCCTAATATTTGCGAATTCAAATCGCACTCCTCATGAGAAACAACTTTATAATAATAATAATATATAATCTTTATAATAATAATAACATATATATATATATATATATATATATATATATATATATATATATATATATATATATATATATATATATCATAATATAGTAATGAATCCACTAATGACTAATGAATCCACTGTGGAACTCACCAAATATTTCTCCTTGGCTAGCATATTCTGAGACCAAATAGATCATGTTTTTGGTTTCCATGACCTATAACAAAAATAAGATTATTAGCCGTTTTGGTGAAAACAAGATTATTAGTCGATTTGGTGGATAATGCTTTCATTTATATTTGGTTTCGCTAGACAAAGTGGTTTTCCATATGAACGTGTTCTTAAAAGCCTTGTGTCTTGTTAAAAGTTACCTAAGTCCTTGTGTGCGTTGTCAACCAATGTGTTTTAAATTGTAGGAATGACACTATTATATATACATATAAAATAAAATTTAATACTTAAGGTTTCTTTTAAATTGTAGATTTTTCAAACTTTCGTTTACTGTTTTAAAAACACATGGTCTTTCTTTCTGAACATCGAACTCGAAAAATTCAATTAAGGTACCATTGCTTGCCTAAAGATCTTTTGCATCTGGACGTAATGATACCAGAGCTGCATTCATACAGGAACAGTCAAGATATCGCTACAAACTGTTTTGTATAATAAATACAGTATTACAAGGGTAAACCTGAAGTTATTCGAGAAAACGCAGACAAATGCTCCACTGATTGAGCAATCACAAGACAGCACTGTCACATCTCAAGTAAGGCATCTAGGACAAATTGTCCATTGGGAATTCTATTTTGGAGTCTGATGGATTTTTAAATTTATTTTCTCCGAGATGCAACGAATTGCCTACTTCTCGAACATGTTTTTCCACGTAGTAAGAAATCAAATTAAAAAATTTCTTCTGCATTTCTTATCAATTTTCGTTACACTGCGATAATCCATTGAAAAATACGACTAGAAATAGTTTAATCGCAAAAATATGTTTCTTTCCAAAAATATACATTTTGGACACAGGTAAATATATGCATATAAAATTTATGAAGAAAAGATTGCATATATACGCTACAGTGGGCAATTGAAAAGCTGGAAAAATTCATCGCGTTCAATTTTCCGCTGCAAATACTGCCGCCTACCACATTTTCATTAACCTCCTTCCTCTTTCGCAAGCTCTGGATAACGGTGCTATTAAGAAGATGTACGATATGAAATATTATACAGTATGCAAATATGCTTTCAACCCCAGATGACACAATATATAATTCCTGACGGAAATTAGCAGATAGATTAAAATTACATTAGCGAAATACCGCGTTGATTTTTCAAGAACGATTCGTTCAGAGGAAGGAAATTGATTTATGGGCGTTAAAAATATCATTAGTGCTTATCGTCGATTCGGAAAAATAGGAGAGGATGTAGCTGAAAAACACCTCTTTTTAAAGGTACGTAACGTTTCCAGCCTTGACAAGATACGAATTTGAAACGATACGTCTGTGGAAAGTCCAAATAATGCTACTTTAACCTTATTTATTTTTGAAAATTGGTCCTACTTTAGTTGGCATAAAACTGATTTTTAACTGAACAAGTGCATATAATGTTTTCATTATATTATGTTACACATCATATGATTACATTTTAATTAAATTATTAAAAAAAAACTACGCTTAAAAAATCACCCATTAATATCAAATAATTGCGTGAATGTCGAGGATTCAATACAATTTGTATCGAAATATTGCTTATGAAAACAAATTTCAATACCACTACATTTTCACAAAATATCCAACAGAAGTTGAAATGGAAAATTTAGAAAGTTATTCAAGAGTTCTTTGAATGATATAAACTGATAGATTTATTATAAATTTCGTTGGAGGGAAATATTCCGCTTCACTTCAACAAGGTAGAATATAATTTAGTTTATTTTTGATAATGTAAAATGAAGAATATTTTTCATCTGATACTGACGTCAGGATAAAACTTCCTGCCAAAACAAATATATTTTTGTTTATCGTTTGGCTATTTTCATGCGAAATATGGCATTTTATAACAATTTTGAGAGAATCTACTCGCATTAAAACATCCAAAACATCGTCTCGTAAAATTCGATTTAGAAATTCTGTGCTCACAAGATATCTGTTTATAATTTATGTCACCATGCCTGAATATTTATTTTAATTTTGTACAATGTTTCACGTGGGTATTTCAATATGAAATGATGGAATGAAAGAACAGGTAAATGCTTTCAATTATATTGGTAATATTGATTATATGATTATTAGAGAAATAAAGCAACTTCTGAAAGAAATTCTAATGCATGAATTCGGAATTAATGAATTTTCTATATTGTAAACCACATTTTTGATATGGTTCACTCTAAAAATTTGATAAATCTAAATAGACAATACATGTAAAATTACAATGTTTAATAATAATTGATGAGGCCGATACTTGATGTAAATCGATAAACATAATAAAACAATTGTTAAACAAAGATTTACACATATATTAAAAAGAATATGACGTACGTTTCGATGAGATTCACCTTTTTCAAATATTCTTTTTAATATATGTGCAAATCTTTGTTTAACAATTGTTTTATTACAATCTTTAAATTACGTAGGTACTTCAAAACTGTAATGAATATAAAAAAATTTAATTTTTATATTCATTATATAATAAAAAAATTTATTTTTATATTCCTTATGTAAGTAGAGACTTAAGTTTACAGAAATCAGTAATTAATAGAGCAGGATACTCAAATATATCCAATACGAAAAATCAAACAAATGTAGGTCATACAAATGAAAATATGTAAGAAGTGTCGAAAAACGTAATTATTCTGAAATTTCCTTTGCTTTTTTGCCATTTCCTCTGCTAAAATAACATAGTGTTTATAAGTATAAATAAGATAAGAACTGGGTTGATTATGTTCTAAGTTTTAGGTTTATCTAGAAAAGAAATGACATCGTTGTGGAAATGGCTATAAAAGATCATTACGAAATGGCAAGTACCTCCATCATCCTTCGAATGAGAAGGTTAGAGAATATCAAAAACGATATCAGAAATGTTGACGATCTGAACCATTTGACGAAAAAGCTGTCCTTTGTGTTCATCCAGAGAGGTATCGATAGGTGTGTTCCTACCATTATTTCCCGAAGGAGAACGAAGGTCTGAAACTCTTTAGAGATGATCTTGATGATTTCAATGTATGAATTTCATTACGATTTTATGATTGTTCAATTTTTTACCACACAGTTATTGTCAATTATCAACTTTTAAAGGAATCTATATGGTAATTTTCATGCAATTAAATTTATTTTCAATGACCTATAGGCTGTTTCAAATATTTCACTATTTATTTGATTTATTTTTTTATATTCAACTATAGAATTATGAGCTCAGAATATGAAGATTCAACTCTAATCTCCAAGATGTGCTTATGTCTGAGTTATACAGTATTTAAATCGAAATTTTAAAATTTTGATAAACCATTCTTTATAAAGGATGTTTCAAAATGTTTTTCGTTTTTAGATGTTAAATAAAAAATAACAATATCAATTAAAACTCGTTTTATTTATTGCTAAATTAAAGAGCAGTTCTTGAAGTTTATTTATGAAAACCAACCGTTTGTAAATGCGCACCATTCGATTCTTCACACTCATTTAACCTGGAGCTAAAATTTTTAATCACTCGCTGGAGTATCGCTCTTGGAATAGAGTTGGTTTCTTCAGTGATTCTTTGGTTCAAAACATTCAGGTTGGATGGGAATGGATTGTAAACTTTACTTTTCAGGTAGCGCCATAGGAAAAAATCAGCAGGCGTTAAATCAGGGCTCCTAGGTGGTCAGTTGATGTCTCTTCGGCGGCATATCACTCTTCCAGGGAATACATCGTGAAGAGCAGTCAATGAGTCATTTGTAAGATGAGAAGTGTCACCTCCATCTTGCTGGAAAAATGTGTTGCGCGTTTGTAGCCATCTTTCTATCCAGTCCAGACTTCATCCATCAAGTCCGGATCATATGGCAATATCAATCAGAATTAACGGTCTGTGTTAATTCAACAATAAGGACCTTATTCCTTGAGTTGATATGGCAGCCCAAAAATAACTTTTGGCGAGTGCAAGGGTTTCTGATGCAGTTCTAGCGAATTCTCGGAAGCCCCCAGTATCTGTAATTTTGTTTATTCACGCGACCGTTGATGTGAAAATTCGATTCATTGGAGAACCAGATGTTATTTAAAGTCCCAAAACCGTTTTTCATTGTTCTGCAGAATTCGAATCGTTAATCAGGATCATCAGGCTTCATTTCTTGAACAATAACAATTTTATAGGAGTGAAAATGTAAGTCTTTCGAAATCATGCCATGAACCGTAGATTTGTTCAAATTAAGAGAAACTGCGCGCAATCTCAACGACTGTCGTGGGTCGTACAAAACACACTGACGAAAGCGGTTGACGTTCATGCCCGTTATTGATGTCCTTTTGCACCCAGAAGATTTGTCCGGCATTTTATTCCCGTCTCTTCAAACTTGTACACCCAATCCTCAATTAAATTGGCAGTTGGTACATGTGTTGAGCTTGTTAAATTAAAATGTGTCCTGTAGAGACGACGAACAACAATGTAGAAATCGTTGTTTTCATGAAACGCTAGCACGCAAAACGCGTGCTGCGGTCCCGTGAAAGGATTCATGGCTATTAAACTTAACAAGCCGGTCAAGCGATTGAGACCACTCCCCTCCCCCTGCTGCTAGCGGTTGACGCGTAGTGGTCAATTCAAAAACGAAAAACATTATGAGACACCCTTTACAAAGCTTTCTATTAATACTAATTCAAGTTCCATTTTCGTGAAAAAGGCAATACAATAACCTAATATACCGAGATAAATAATACACATTAAAATCAGAAAAATTGTTCAGCTTCATGTTCAACTTGAGATATCTCGAAAAAATTATGACTTAATCACCATGAAGAGAACAATATACGAAAAATCATGATGGAGGAAATCATGATTTGAAATGAGTTGAAATCATGGATGAAATCAAAAAAAAAAACAGTGGAGGAAATTTTTTGAGGGGAAAACCAATCACTCAGACTAGGCGCACGCCTCTGGTAATAGCAAGAAGCTCAAACTTGGCTTAACTCAGTTGAGCTACCTAAAAATATTACGTCAAACAGTTTTCAATTACTTGGTTCAGATGATTTTTGGATAATTCACTGAAGCACCTTGAGTTCGAGCAAGAGATAAATTTCATAAATTTCAAGAAAATACTTGAATTAATTTCACAGAATTATATTTTTGTTGGATCATTATTGCTTCGCAGTGTTAGCTCATTTTCAAGAGTACAATTTTCAACTGTAAGAGTTACACAGTTGAACTATTGAAAATGGGATAAAACCACGAAACAATCGTCAAACAGCAATATCATTCTGTGAAGCTGAGATGTTTTTATTCAATTCATATTAAAAGATGTTTCACCAAAAGAACAGCGAATATCTCCTTGAAAAACTTTATTCGTCGCATTACATCTAAGAGATTATTCAGTTGAAACATTTCCAAATAGTAACGAAGCACCCGTATATATATATATATATATATATATATATATATATATATATATATATATATATATATATATATATATATATATATATATACGTATATACATACTTATAAAGAAATAAAAAATCGGCGATTCGATTGACGTCCGCGACAACCGTGGCCCTCTATTCGTAGAACATGGTCATGCTCCAACGATATTCAGTTGCCTAGCGACGTCTAGTGACGTCACGACGGAAGGCCAGTCAAGTTGAAGGTGACGCCTGTAGTAAAGCTCACAAAGCGTGTTGGTGAGATGTCGTTTTTATAGCGCAAAACTCGTTGGAATAGGAAATTCGAAAAAAACTTTTCATTGATTTAACTAGGATCAGATAAAAGGGCTTTGAACTTTACTTTATCCTGCTGAGATCAACGGCAACGGCAACTCCTTGTCGGTTGATATTAAATACCCTACAGGAGAGCTGGCGCGATATTGAACGTCAGCAGGAAGTAACACGTCAAGATGAAATTCAGGAAGTTCTCAATTTAACTCCAGCTCGCTGCTACCAACTGGTAAATGATGATTAATAACCGGTAATACACGCCTGGTAATGGTGAACTTTATACCTTAATTATGATATTTCAATTTCAAATCGAAATATAGATTGCTTTTGATTAGAAGCGGTAGGAGATTTCTTAACCTGATAAGATATTTGCGACAATCATTTTGGAACAAGAGTCCAAATTTCCACCTAAAGATTACAGGTAGAAGGATAGTAACTCCAGTTAGACTTGTGTATTTCAACATTGAGAGCTTGATTCTACCAAGAAATTCGCTTGTTTTATACACAGCGCTTAACTTCAGAGATGTTGGCTAGGACTTCCAGCGATATATACCCTCTATGATATCGAAGTAGATACCTGTATTCAACTAAATTGTGCTAAGAGAAGCAAACATTTGTTTTGTACACAGTAAGGTGAAATGTACTGCTTCAATATTTTTTCCAGCTACAAGTATTAAATTGTCCGTACAAATTTGGGAACAAAGATTTCAATATTCCATAGGAGAATGTTTATTGAAATGTTATGATTCCACAACGAATATTCTTTAAATATTCCTATAAGTAACAAATGTCTCAAATAATATTGAAAATTCATAGTTTTCGAATACAGAAGATCATAACACTCAGTTTCCGTATATTGCTCTCAATCCGAAGCGACTGATGACGCATCTATTGCTCTCAATATCACTCCAATTCCATCGAATCTTATACCTGAATATAAGCCTTTTTATACTTCACCATCTTCATTCTACGCAACGTAATACAAATTCAAACCTGCAATTTCACCAAACCATCTTTGGTGGGGTCTTCCAATACTCCTCATGGTCACGAACATGGTGTCCACACCAACCTGGTGGTATTTTTCCCGTGTGTCTGACTCAATGATTTTCCTTATTACAACTATAACCTTGTTTTTCCCACTTATCCACAAGTTTCATCTTGAGGAAATTTGTAGGATACTTCTCCCATTGTCACTCTGATGCGATCACTTATGGTCACCAAATATTGTTTGATCTATCTCACTAATGGATTTGTTGTAATCTTTTGATTATAATGACAGAGGAATATTTATGATATATTATATTTCGCGTAGTCTGTCATTCCTAGTCTCAGTAGTTAGTCGATTTCCATTTCTTGGGGTTGCGTAGTGTTATTGCTTTTCCTTTCAAAATATATGTTTCTCTGCAACTTTCTAATCAAATTACGTGCTAAGCATATTTTTCGTTTACCCTCAAGTTGACTGAATCTCATTAACATCTTTATTTTTCGAAATTTGCATCAATATACTCTGCATATTTTAAAATATGGTTTCCTTGTAAAGGAATTTAGTAAACAATAAAATATACCGGTGGAAGTAACAGAGGACCTTTGAACCAAGGTCAAGTCACCTATGTTATAGCAAATACAAATCTGGAGACATGACACGAATCATTAGGATTCAAGTTTTTCCACAAAATGACTTGTGAGATACACAAGAAATTAATGTTACTGTTTACATCATTGTTTCGGGCTCTTGGATAATGAGATCAAAAGAAGATGGAAATGGAAAAAAGAATGATTGAATACTAATTCAATCTTCTTAAATTTTCATACCCAGTCGATCTAGAGAGGTGATAGTCATAACTCATTCTCCCTCTTTTTGTGTCTCAACAGAGAATGTAATGACGTACCTGAGAATAATGGAGATAGGTTTTTTCTCAATTACACTAAGGAGTCGTTTGATTTTTCGATGCATACCTGGAATTCTCCAAATAATTTCAGTGAATGGTATTCTGTAAACTGAAATCTTATTGATTCCACCTCATTCATTCTTCTTTCTTCAATGGTCCATGAATCAGCTATGTAGGGAAATGTGGAAAGCAAATATCTGCATTTTCCTACTCGAGGTATAAGAGTTCCTTAACAAATAACTACTCTGGATTACCATTTATAACCATAATTTTTGTATTCATTTAATTTTTCTTGAAATCCATAGATTCATTGTTTGTTGATGTTATACCAAGTAGTAATTGTATACTTTCATAGCTGACAATCATAACTGTGTTATCAGCATATCTCCATTTGTTTAACAACCTGTCATTTACATTCATGTCGTTCTGCGCTTCCTCTTTCGAGTACAGAAATATTAATTGCCAGTGCGAGTCTACTATTGAGTACGACAATATTTGTATAGGCTGAAAGGCATTCCAAAAATAAAACAGCCAACTGGTGAAATAGTTATATAAATATTTACAGTGATAAAGTCGGATTCTAAGTTGAAAAAATGTTATATTGAATATCGAATTCGGGAAGAGCACATAAGTAGATCTTCCAGGCTTTATCCTTTGATTCATAATCACATATAGAAGATATCATGATTAACAAATGAAAAATAACATACCTGATACAACTTAACTATATGAGGGTGATCCAGTCTCTTCATTATATCTACTTCCCTATACACTTTTTGAAGATTACTAGCATCCAGTTTCGACTTGTCTATGATTTTTATGGCTACCTAAAAAGAAATGGAAAATTATCAGAAGTAGAAGGTGATTTTTTCATGGAAACTAAGCATGCATTTAATTCCTCAAAGATATATCATTTGGCTTCAAATACGAAATTTTAATGTTTACTTTTTAAACCAGAGTAAGACATTTGTGTAATGAAGCTTTCATCTTTGAAGAAAATGTTAGTTTTCAGTCTATGTAGGTAGTTGGAATTTTTGAGGAACACTACTAACAATTCGAAATGACCTATTTAAAGGCGTTGATAGTCTTATCTTGCATTTATTCAACATGTTTGAATCTTCTGTGACCTGAATTCCTTCCCAATGATGACGTGCTTATTTAAATCCATTTTTTGTCTTTCAGAGTGCCTATCAGAGTCATTCATGACTTATCTAGTAGTTGTGCATCTGCCAATTACAAAAAGAGATTCAATATTGATCTTCTGTCAACATTAGAGTCTTTAGAATTGAATTCTGTAAAGTATGAGGTTTGTTTTTCACACATGAAGCAAACATGTGTGAGAATTTCATCAACTAGTAATCTCTAACAACAGTCTTTTTGAATTGGTGATGACCACCATAGTCATGTTGACATTTTTTTTCCATTAATTTTCTGATACACAAATGAAAGCAAAGGAATTATTTTCTCAAAGTGTAATGTTGTTTCTTTCACAAGGAAAAGGGACCGAATTGACTGTGATTATAGCGTCAGTGGTCAGGCTCTCTCTCGTGCTGATAAGGTGAGAGATATTGGTCTAGTCCTCGACCAGAAGCTTTTCTTTGTCCCACACATCACCAAACTTATTTCATCTGCTGTTAATTAATTCCTCAACATTCATAGGACTATTTAATACCCTTATCCGTAGCAAGTTGGAGTATGGCAGTATGATCTGGCATCCCATTTACACTTGCCATCGACGCCATCTTGAGGCAATTCACAGAAGGTTCTTGAAATTCTTAGTTTAGAGGGAGGATAAAGTTTACGCGCACAGAGGAGTCAATCATAACGAATTATTAAGTAGATTTAGTTTAATCTCATTGGAGAGCAGGAGAGAAACTTTGTCACTAAAATTTTTGTACAAATTACTGCACAATAGTACTGATTGTCCTCATCTCTTGCCCGCTCTGAAATTTCGTGTTCCTAGGCAAAATTCTCGTTATACAGAATTATTCCACCTAGAGACTCCGAGGACCAACTCCCTAATGCAATCCCCCCTTTGGTTTATGGAGTCTACATTCAATAGAGTTGCCAATAATTGTGACATTCACTTTGACCCCATAGAATTTATTATCAGGAGTTATGTGAACAAAGAAAATTGACTAAAATGAATTCATTTAGATTAAGTTCTTTGTAATATTTCATTGAATGCTATAATGTAGTTATAAGTTACTATTTTTTAGATTAGATGGAGCTCTTTGTTATATCTTTTTCATTTTAATTATTTAGTTATGTATTCAACATTGTTATTATTTTCTGTAATTGGATGTTATACCTGTTGAGAATGAAGAACTTATTATCATTATTAATATTTTGAATGCATTTCCAAAGAAAAAATATTTCTCATCTTCAGAATTTATATCTTGAAGGAACATCTATTATTCACAATCAGTAGCGAGTTACGATCAAAACAAAGCCGTAAGCAATCGAATTAACTACAAAAAAGTTTCATTCAATTCAATACAGAAACATTGAAAATAGTAGCCTGACTGAAAGTAGCCTTCCAGTTTATTGCGATGTTTGGCCTCAAATTGAGATAATTTTGTTTTATTAAAAAGTTAGAAAGCAGTAAATAATCACCTGTGCCATTACCGTCATAAGCAGAGGACATGACGTCAATTGCCGATGATACTGGCTCCAGCCAGTTGTGATTATTTATATTGTGAACCGAGATATCTATCTTTTAAGTTTTCAATTTTCCCAATCAGTTAGACTCGTGCGAATGTGTGCGTCAAAAAAAATGTACGTCAGAAATTGATTAAATTATGATGTCCGAATATAGTTGGAGTAAGTTAAATCCCGATTTATAGGCGTTGTTTGTAGAAATGGATAATCTGATATATCTTCTCGTTCCTTGAGTTGTGGATGATAAAGATGTTCATTTATATTTCATCACTTTAACAATAAGAATATAATTACAAGGATACTCATCCCAACACACAAACATACTTGTTTATACACACACACATATATATATATATATATATATATATATATATATATATATATATATATATATATATATATATATATAAGAAAATGAACACTAAAACATTCATTCGAAAAAATGAAATTAATCAAAAGAATGTTATAGTAGAGCTAGATATGTGAATGTGTACGATGTGATGTCTCCATTATCCTTCAAGGGATAAATGTTAGAGAAATATTGAAATCGATGCCACACCTGATGGAAGTGCGAGACATATGTTTCTTTCTGCAAGGAACTCGTCAGTCGCACCACGACCATCGAAGTGAAGCGACGATTTCAACCTCCAAGCATCTTCTTGTGACTTCAAGCGGAAGATCGTAGAGTATTGAATACTCTACAATTCCATCTATAGAAATCAGTAGAAAACATCTTTCTCAGATTGCAGACACACCAAGCATTGAAATTTCACATATCTTCTATACCTGTAGGTATCTACTAAATTGCAATGTCTATTTGACAAATATCATCATACGATGTTTTAAAATGTCAATAGGTTGCCTTAATAGTACGCTCGCGTTTATTCCCGCATTTCAGGGGCCTATTCGGCGATATTTTTAAGGAAATGAAATTTTTGTGCTTATGGCACTGAATGAAACATTTAAGAGAATGAACACTAGAACATTCATTTGAAAAATTCAGATTAACCAAGACAATGATATAAAAGAATGATAAGAGAAAAAAAGAGAGCTAGATATGTGAACGTGTACGAATCATAAATACATAAATACACGTTCACATATCTAGCTCTACTATAACATTCTCTTGGTTAATTTGAATTTTTCAAATGAATGTTCTAGTGTTCATTGTCTTCATCAGTCCATATTTAATCATCCAATCAAGAATCGATGACTTTCAAAACGACCATAGGTCCTATATCCGAACGAATGAGGGGAAAATAACATTTTGTGAAAATTTACGTGAGCGCCCTCTATCGAAGAGCAGACGTATAAACTCTCCCTAGCGTTCTAGATTCCTACTCATGACAACATTAATGCGAGTATGTGAGGCTTCGTGGACATTTCATTCGAACACCACATAAATCTGTATGCAATTTTAAGAATGGTCCCATGCCTAATCGCTCTAGATCACGCTCCGGCGGGCAAAATAAATAGTTTCAAGATTCACGAATCATTCACACTAATATACCATTAGGTACCAACTAGGGACCATTCTTACCCATTGCAGACAGATTGGGGGATTGAAAAAGTGATAAAAACATCTTGTAATCACTTATCAGTTGAAGTGACTACAAGGACTTCAACTGATAAAATCATCAATTGAAGTCCACTTACCAGTTTATCGAATTTGAAAATTTTTTTAATAAAATAGTTTCGAAAGGTAATTTCAGTAGATCATCCGGAAAAATAACTGAAATCGAAGTTAAAGAGTGAAGAAATTATAGTAGTAGACCAAAATTTTCACCGAGTCAAACATCATTTTCATGGACAAAGAAAGCAGTAAAACTATAATAACTATCAAGCATTAAATTCTAGGAATTTTCTGTGAACAATTTTTGTCGAGTCAAGAAAACAAAATTTCATGGTCCGCACAGAGATATGACCGCTTGCAAGGAATCTTTATGACGTGGATCATTGTGACAGTAAATAGAATTTCAATGCCAGAAACAGAGTCTAGACTGGAAGTAGTTCGACCCCAAGAGGTTCAACACACTCCGACCTCCAAAAGCGAAACGCTTTTCCGTTATTTATTGATTCATTCAACTCGAACACTTCCAAATTTGAATTGAATCAGTTGCAAATGTACATTATATATGGAATAAATATATTGAAGAACTGTTAGAAACGATCATTATTTAAACATGAATTACGTAGAGAATACATTAATTAAATCGTTTAGTTTTATGGTTTATTGGCGAGTATTTTAAACGAGTGCTGATATGAAATATTTATCAGAGGACAAATTAATTATTTATATTCCTGTGTTGCGAAATGTTGAACTTCTAAGACATGGACAAATTCTCGGTCAGGGATCATCATAAAAGTAGCAGGTCCGTATTTTTAACTTAAGTTTTAAAACTGCTCCCATTTTCATTTGGAAGTCCTCGATATAATTTGACCTCCTGAAATTGAACTAAGAAAAAGACTTGTAGCTACTCCAAGGTCATTGTAAATTGTAAATTTGCCTCTCAATTTCCATTTTGGGTTTCTATTTGCACGTAAATCCGGCTTTGCATTCACATTTTAGTCGAGTGGATTCGATAATTCCATTTTGAGACACACATATTTGAACTGACCACAAATTTTGATCCTAATGAAGCTAATTATGCTTCAGCTAATGATATATGGGCAGCATAAAAACGGATGTTTTCAACCTATCTACAATGCGAAAATCATTCGCAAAAAAACTGAGAAAAGATTGAGAAAAACAATATAGAAGTCAAATATACAATTTTAAAAAATCTTATCAGTAGATTAGATAGTCGATTACTATTATGTAGTCCGCTTTTTCCTCTCTGGTCATTATTCCCTAAGTAGTTACAGACGTACGTATTTGCAGGCCATAAGATCACTGACATTGTTGAGTGAACTTTTAAGCAAAGTTCAATAGTTCGATTTAAAAGAGAAACACTTCCGTCTTTTTTGAATTTTTAAGGAGTCATTTCCTAGTGTGCATGAAATATCATTTTAATTCATTTCATCATTCCCCTGCATTACCGAGGACTGATGGAACTAAATGACAAACGAAGTGAAATTGTGGGAAATCAACATTACCAGGGTAAATAGTTTTCCACATTGAGTCTTAGGATCTTGAACTTGACCATAAAAGCTATTGTGCCTGCTTAAACAAAATTAACATGATGGGTGTGTGATTCTAGATTTCAACCCTTTTAACAAAAAGCCTCGCGAAATGCGTAATAAATGAAGATAAACACTACCCTTAGCAAAAATGTAACAGACAGTTGACAGAGCCGAGTGGCAGCAATGGAAAAGGGAGTTTCTTCTTGGATTACGGGAGTAATTCATTCGATAATGAGCTACTTCCTTCGTTGTACAGAGTAATCAATTACCCTAAATAGGGAATATTCAAAATCCTATAAAAAATATTCTCAAGAGAACAAAACAATCAAAATATAGGTGCAAATCAAGATATAGGAGCATTTGTTGGTGCATTTTGAATGATTTTTTGAGAGTTTTTGAATTTAAGAGTGATGAAGTAACATCAGTTATGATGAACGCTGGCAGAATTAATCCAAAACCAAATCCAAACCCTCAAATAAAAGCAACTGAACATTCGAAATGATATTGTATAACTTTTTGAACCCGCAGGAAGATGACAAAATAGAATAAGAAAAGGAAAATAGAATAAAAAGGAAATATATAGTATATAGGTATATATAAGTACCACAGAATGTACTTTACTTATACCTGGTGGTGATCAGCAAGGTCAATTAGCCTATTTAGACCACGAGGAAAAAAGAACTTTGAGCAAAAGGCTGTTTTTTTCTTCGTGGAAAAGGCACCAGACAGGTAACGTTTTACCCAAAAAAAACACGTGTTTTTCTTCAGGTCATTTTTGTTAAATAATTTCGCTTCGGCAATCCTTCCGGAGATGTGGGGATCTATTGCACTACGATATAAATATTGACAGGATTTTGGTTAATAAACGAACTAGATAAGTAAAACTATTGCTTTAGTATAAATTTATTAATATTAACAACAATTTGATAAATCTAAAAGACGACAAAGTGGGAATCTTTGTTCTGAATAGAACTCGACAAGTCAGTTCATCAGATTTAGTGTTAAAAAGTCTTGACAACAGTTGCCTATGAGTCAAGACAGAAAATATTTTAATTTTCAAATAAATTTTCTCCTTCGCTGGTTTGTATTCACATTATCAGTAAAGAGCCAAGTAACCATAAATAAACTTGTGTATCGTCCCTGGAACTGAGCGAGATAACGTAGAAAAGGAAAGATATGATATCTACCATCGATACCCAAATGTAACAACAAACAACCTATCAAATCGTGATAATAATGCCGATATTGACCTACGTCATAGAAGTTAACTATTTCTAACAATTAATATCTAGTAGTAGTACTTGTAACAATTCTTGTTCGAAATTTATTTCATAAATCAATAACTATGTGATTAAAAATTCTCTGTATCTTTCCAGCAAGCATTACCTCCATTAGTTAATTTTCAAGAGCGGAATATTGAATAATGAGAAAATTTTTGCAGAAATTAGTCGCTCATTACAAAATTATGAAATTTGGGTAAAAGTCTCACAATGAAGTAGAACGATTAATAAAAAAAAATTGATTGAAAACTCTTCATTTTTTAAACCTGTTCATAAAGAATTGTTCTTAGAAGAGAGCAGAATCACTGATTTTATACGTTAGATTAAATGATACAAACTGGAAAATGTGTAGGGTTCGAACCTTAAAGACCAGTAAAAGTTCAGTAAGATAAAAAAATTCAGTGTTCGAAGAGAATTTCCGCAGGGAGTTTCTTTGTTTCCTCTTTAACTTTTATATAAACGAAAACTTCAACAGAATATTTCGATGAGGAAAAAGGGCCACAATATAACTTAATCAGTGGAAATCTAGAGCACATAAAAACCATTACAATCCGCTAAAAGTGCGATCATGATTGTCCATAATTTCTGTTCAATTTCATGAATAAGTACGGAATAAGTATTTTCCTGTATATAAAAACCGAACCTTATTTACTAAGTGCTATAAAACTTTTCATTTTTCGAGTTATGTTCAAATATTCTTTTTATATAATCGAAAATGATATCTAAGAGAGGTATTTGTCCTTGATCCTTAATTTTTCTCATCTAATAATTGCTCCTTTCCTCTCAAGTTTAATTTTCATATTTATTTCTGTTTTTGACGCATTTCCTGTAATTATAATGTTTTTGCTGAAAATAAAAGATTTCAAATTTGTCCTATTTTGGATTAATTATATTACAAATTAACCAAAGATCCATTTTTAACTGAATTGTTGACGTAAGTTTGAACACGATTAGATGGAAAAACTAACAATATTCAACATTGTCGTTTTTATACGGATAAAAAGGTTAGTTTATTCTATATAAGAAGTTTCGGAAACATCTCGAATAAATTTAAACAGAAATTTGTAACACATTTTTTAAAGTAAAAAATTTCCATATATTGAAAAAATTTTGAAATGTTGCGTAATCAACAAAAATTTAATCATTTCAAAAATTTGAGAAAGCTTCAAATAAAATTCACCAGACTTTCCTGAAAACCAACAGTTTTCAATGAATTTAAAATGTATTGAAAGGTTCAAGACATTGAATGAAGAGATGAATCAAAATTATATTGTAGTGAGAAAATGAAAAAAAAATTTTTGAAGCACATGAATACGAATTGGGCTATATAAATTTTTTTCACAATACGAGTAAACGAGTTTACGAGTAAAACGAGTATCTTTCCGTCAAAATAGTTCAGCATAATACTTTGGTCAATAATGAATCCATGAATTTTCGAAATTGACAACCGATTCACGAGTCGCAGTTTGAAAAAGGCGAATAAATGCTAACTTAAATATTAATTAGCGAAGAAAACATGTATAAGCTACAATAAATACTTGTTTACATGAAATCAATATTGAAATAATTTTCAATTTACGCAGAAAGCGCAACCATTGTTCTATAAAATGAAACTCCGTAGACGTGAATATACAAATATTTATTTAGAAATTATTGACAGATGATTTGATGGTAAACGTTTTAGAAAACACCTTAGGGCCTTAAACTACATTCAAACTTAAGTTGGAACAAATGTCGTATTTTAAACAATTCAATAACTGAGCATATATTCTTTATATTCAGTTCATTGTTCTATTACGTTTATTCAATTAATACAGTAATTACAACTAGAAAGAATGTTCACGAATGAACTGAATTCAATTTGAATGTAATCTTCATTCAGTTTTCAGAATGTCATCAATTTTAAGTCAAAATTACAATGGTAAACAACGACACCTGAAAAAGTAAACATTCCCAAAAATACATGAAAATAGATGTGTCTTCCTCAATTGGGTTCACGGAAGTTATCACATTCATCTGTCATTAATCCTTTAAGACAATTTTACATTGTGTAGGATAAGTTATAGTAAGAAAAAATAAACAAACATGATAAAAAAATTGATACATGCATTACTGACTACATTCGAGTCATCAAAGTACTCTGTGACACTATACCTACTTAGTAAGCTTTTGTGACCAGCCAATACTTGAATCTTTTTTTTCCATAATGGGCAAAGAGCCCAAATGGGATTGACTTTAGTCATTAGCCAACAGAGTTCTTAACTTAACTTTGATTTTTTCTTTTATATGTTGGAACTGAATTGTAAAATTTGAAATATACACCACAAGGTGTATATATATATATATATATATATATGAGGAATTCAACAAGGAACAGTGATAAGCTATTTATTCCAAGCATAAAACAGCTAAATATGATCACTCACTTTATTATCAGAGTATCAAAATCTTAAAACATTTAGGTTCTCCTGTCTATTAATAACCTGAATAATATTCGATTTTTTTAATTTAGTTTCCTGTGTTTAATATTTTGCCGTGTATAAAAACCTTTCCGTATGTAGATGTATGTTTATGAAGAACAAAAATCGCTGTAACGAGCCCTTCGGCGTAATGTGTCCCATTGTAGGACACCCAGTGTAGAAGGATATCCAGAGATATTCAAAAAAGAAAAACAAATTTCAAGCTATTGCATAGCTTATATCGCAGGCTTTGAGCGCGGCGACCGAATCAAGAAATTCCGTAACGAAAACAAAACCTAACACCCCCACTCCGCCTACCATGTAGCTCGGCCGAGCGTTCGCTTAACGTGTATGTATACCGAAACTTGCATGGCGCATGGTAATCCGATTGAAAAACCTAATTTCAATTGCATTGTTCTATTCAAACAAGATAGTTCCAAAAGGTGCGGTAGCTATTTAGCAAAATAATAATGATGTTATTAATATTATGACTCCGAATATTGAAATAAATATTGCACACGTTAGCGATGTTAATGTTAGACGCTCATTTGTTGGAGATATTAGTGCGTGCTAATGCAAACTTAGAAATGGCCTACACATAGTCATGGTAGCAATTTACATTTCCAAATATTTGGTAGAAATGGTAATAAATTTCCACTTATCTTGGCTGGCGATTTCAACATCAACTTCGCTAATAAAAAATCAGAACGGTTGACAACTTTTCTTTCGGAAAAATTTAATTTCAAAATGAATAATGATCCACAAGAATCCACAACAAAATATGGTACCACCATTGACGCAGTATTTTCCAGATATTTAGAGGATACCAAGTCTCAAACTTATGTTTTTTATTTCAGTTACCATAAACCTATAGTTTCAATGATAAAAATTCCTGAATAACCTACATGTATTGTAAGATAATAAAAATATTTTCAACAATATTAACTTTTCATTTAATCAATGAAAGAAAAAAATTTGTTTTCTTATCGGTCACCACGCTCAAAAAGTGTAACTTGAGTTGATATCAAAGAAAAAACTTGAATAAAGAAAAAAAATTCTGCATAAATAAAAAATAAATAAATAATTATAATTGCATACGTTGATAAAAAATGCTATGCAATAACTTTACCGCTGCAGTCCCCGAGTGCATCACATTTTTTTATTGATGGAGCTATCTGCAGCTTTCGATCTTCAATGTGACATTAGGCATTTAGAAATTCTGAACCAATGTAAAGACAACCTCATACGAAGAGCAATGATTCTGATACTTGTCTAGGCATTATTCTCCGTATCTTGTATTGCTCTTACATTGATGCAATCTCGACAATTTTATAATAGGTACGCTTTATTTTCAATTGACGTCACAAACCAATGACGCAGACCACTTAAAAGTCGCGTGAGAATGTCCTAGCATAGAGACAAGGCTCCCACTATCGTTCGTCGAAAAACGAGGTTATTTTATTTTTGCCGACATTATCTTTTCCTTTATTGAGTGCTCTCGAATACAATGTGAGTGACCCAGACATTGTGATCACTCATTCTATTGTAAAAGGAATTACATAGAAAAATAAAACGTCAGATCACGCGTTAAATATTGAGTACTTAGTTTATTTTCGTAATTTGCACACTTTGATCAACTCGAAGCTTACTAAACATATCTACAAAAGCCATATCATTACATTTCAAGCTATATAATTACATTGACCAAGAGGGGTCAATGTCTTCCTAGAAATTTTTTGTGCACTCCAGAAAATTGAAAAATATCCAAATATTATCCACGTTTTAATAGCGCCTAATTACCTTAATTATTAATATATATATATATATATATATTCTATAGAAATCTTCGTGTTAATTTTTCCAAAATCATCGTCAGAAGTATAGAATTCATTTCAAAAAAGAAAAAAATATTGGTAGGTATTGAGACAGGAACCTCGTTCTACCAAATTGGGCCGTTACCACCTAAAATATAGTTCTAAGGTTATAGGTGATAATCATTGGGCCCTATATCAAAATAGGGCCTCATTATAGTCAAATGAGTTGGAATTTAATTGAGTGTATTAATATGAATTGATAATGAATTATATGTCCTCTAGAGTCTAGAAGATACTTTGAAGGTCACTTTGACTCCATAGAACAGGGAAGGCGGACCAGTGACACGCGTGCCATTGATGGCACGCGACACAATATTTTAGGCACGTAGCCGATCATAAAACATGTGTTAAGTCGGTATTGAACATTTCAAAATATAACTCTTTTGTTTACTTTAATTCATAAAGAGTTAAGATAGTATTTATTATTATTATTTTCCAAATAATCTGAAAGTCACAATTATTTGATGGCACGGCAATGACCCCATTAAACATTTTTCAGAAAAAATGGCACATTGATGCATAAAGGTTCGCCTACCCTGCCATAGAATTTATTATTAGGAGTAATGTGAACAAAGGAAATTCACTGAAATGAATTTATTCAAATTGAGTTCTTTGTAATATTTCATTAAATGCTATTATTTAGTTATTTATAGTTTTTTTTAGATTAGATTGAGCTCTTTGTTATATCTCTTTCATTTTAATTATTCAGTTATTATTCAACATTATGTTATTATTTTCTGTAATTGGGTATTCTACCAGTTGAAAATAACGAACTTATTATATAAGAATGTAGGTTTTATGTACATTCTCATTTTTATGAATGTTAATTCTGATTAAAACACCAAGTATAAGATTCGCATTCATCATGAAGAGACTTTTTATGACAGCGGAAAGTATATTTTTCCCCAGACCCAGGATAGTATTGCTTACATATTGTTCTCAAATTATATATCAACCAGTATAACACATACCAATACATAATTCTGGTTAGAGTATAATAATAATAAAATTTATTGAAAAATATTCCTTACATTGTAAAATTACATGCATTCAATTGATACAATAATTACCGCTAAGAAGAATGCTCACAAAAAGACTGAATTCAGTTTTGAGTCTGATCTTCCATTCAGTCCTCAACAAAAATATTGGTTCAAACAAAAATATTGGTTCAGTTTATATTCACAATAATATAAAACTATATTTGAAAAGAAAAGAAAAAAATTACCTTAGATTAAACACTTGAGACAATTTCACACAGCGAAGGACATTCGTGGTAAAAAAATTAACAAACATATGATACAAAAAATTGATTCATACACCATTGCCTACATTCGAATCATCAAAGTACCTACTCTGCTACACTATAGTATGCCTTACTAATATCAATGACTTAACTCTCTTCTTAAACGAATGAGCTTTCAGTAATTTCGAAATTGACAGTAAATGGTTGAAGATTTTAATACTCTGACAACAGAGTGGGTGCTCACATCACTGTTTCTTGTTAAATACTCTTGATTACTGTTCAATTGAAGAAACATTTACAATTTAGTAGATGCTAACTACCCTGGTTGAAATCACTAGCTAAATGATGATTGAATTTAGTTTTCAAATCGAATCCGTTTTCAAAAATGGAAACTTCCTTCGTTTATTTTTCTCAATTTAATTTTTTTCGGAACAAAATTGTTTAACTGAACTAAATTGTTATTGTGTGTCAATTACATGGAATAATTGACGCAAAATTGAATATTTTGTCAATTGTTTTCCCAAATAGAATTGAATATCCGAAATACTTCATAATTTGTAAGCAGCAATATTTTTTTGTTGGATTTATAAGTAATGCCCTCAAGTGAAAAATGAGAACGGTTAGAGATACATTACTAAACGAAACGTCGTGTGAATTCAATTTCTAATTTCAAACATCCGTCTGTTCATAGGCGGTAAGAATTATTTTATTTCAACTTAATTTATTTCATTTTGTTCAATTCATATATTATGTTTCATCTCTCAGGACATTAATTAATCATTAATCTTTTTCAGTTTAATCTGTTCAATTTCACAATTTTAATTCAAAATTAATCATAGTTTGTTTCTTAATTTGAAATTAAATTTATAGTCAATGGAACTCTGATAACATAATGAAGAATCTACATTGCTCAACACCTTTATATAAGTAATGCTGTTGAAATAACAGCTTAAGATATTAAAAGGTAACCTCAATTAACTATGCTTAGTCATTATCTTTACAAGATTATTTACAATCCACATCAACACCTAATTTTGTTGGTTTCAAAGAATTTTCAAATAAATTGCGATAGGTACTTTGTCAATAAATGGATGATAATAACTGGAAGGTCGCCTCTTTGTAAATATCTCTGTTAGCAATGAGTAAGCAATTTGAGAATATACAATGATACTGTTTCATATAGAAAACAACAACTTTTTTTACCATCGACAGTTTAATAGTAGGTAGATATAGAGCAGGACATTATATCACTAATCGATTGGGCTGATACTTCATTAGAATTTATGAATGTAATTTGAATAAAAGTAAATAGTTTGTAATTTTCACATTCAGTGATACATGACAAGAGTTATTGTTAAGACAACACAGTGGCTTCATCAATTGTAAATGATGAAAAAGTTTATCTTCAACACTTGATGATGAAGCAACTGTGATGGTGAAACAATAACTAACTTATTCAAATTAGGACATTATATATATATATATATATATATATATATATATATATATATCTTGTTTATTTAAAAAAATAAATATTCTGGGATGATCATTATTTGATGATTATTTATTGAACAATTGTTTGAATTTTAAAGCTGAGTTTTTATATTTTATTTTGGAACATACTATCTATTTCACGGAAAAAAAAAGAAATAGAAAATTTTCGAACAAATAGTAAATTGTTTCCTTAAATGATGGATCATTTATTATATTATATGTTGTTATATTATATTTATATATATTAGGTATTGAGAAAATGTAGCTACTTGTTCAATAAATACGTAGAGCCATTCGATTTTATTCAAATTGTTTTGACTGTTGATTAGATTACGGCTATTCACACTGAAAATAATCAATTAAAATCTAATAATCAATTGAAATTCTTAAACGTTATTATCCCCAAATATATTTGAAAGCACAAAGTAGGCATTGATTGTCAAAAAACTGTTATTTAAATTCAATAAAATAATCGTATTGGTTTCACAGAATTATATTATTACTTAATTGCTGGTAAATTTTTCGAAGTGGTACTCCACTTTCTTTTTTTTTGTGAAAACCAAATATTTTTAATTCAATTCATATAAAACCATCGATCAACTTCATTGAAAAACTGCAATGTAGATAATTCTAATTAAATCGAAATGTAAATGAATACGTATTTAAGGGAGTTCAGATTTTGTGAAGTTATCAAATGTTGAAAGATCTTCCTTTTGCTAGGAAGTGAATCAGAATACCGCCAGACCAAAGTCACTAGGAGTGGGTAACTACCATTTCAAATGACTACATGTAACTGTAACTGTCTTTCAAATAATCGAGTAATGGTATAAATATACATATTATAAAGGGTGTTTTTTTAGAGGTATTGAACTTTAAATTGCAATAAAACAACGATGGATCATTCGATTGACAAGAATTTTTTTTATTCGAAAGATAATCTTGTGGCATTACATTTTAGATATGATTTTTGGCATAAGAACGCCACGGCTGGCTCGGATGTAGTCCAATCTGGACGTCCAATTTTCAATGACTTTTTCCAACATTTGTGGCCGTATATCGGCAATAACACGGCAAATATTGTCTTCCAAATGGTCAAGCGTTTGTGGCTTATCCGCTTAGACCAATGACTTTACATAGCCCCACAGAAAGTAGTCTAGCGGTCATCACAAGATCTTGGGAGGCCAATTCACAGGTCCAAAACGTGAAATTAGGCGTTTACCAAACGTGTCTTTCAATAAATCGATTGTGGCACGAGCTGTGTGACATGTTGCGCCGTCTTGTTGGAACCATAGCTCCTGGACATCATGGTTGTTCAATTCAGGAATGAAAAAGTTAGTAATCATGGCTCTATACCGATCACCATTGACTGTAACGTTCTGGCCATCATCGTTTTTGAAGAAGTACGGACCAATGATTCCAACAGCCCATAAAGCGCACCAAAGAGTCAGTTTTTCTGGATGTAACGGTGTTTTGACATACACTTAAGGATTATCTTCACTCCAAATGCGGCAGTTTTGTTTGTTGACGTAGCCATTCAACTAGAAGTGCGCTTCATTTTGTCGACGATAAAATGGACGTAGTGCGCGATACGTATTCCGCACAGAACCATTATTTTCGAAATGAAATTGCACTATTTGCAAACGTTGTTCAGGCGTGAGTCTATTCATGATGAATTGCCAAACCAAACTGAGAATAAATCACTTCTCAGCTGTTAAATCGGTCGCCATCTTCAAGTAATGCCAACTTAAAATTCTATACCTCTAACAAAACACCCGTTATATATACGCATGTGAGAGAGATGGGGCTAATCTTCAATAGTTCAATTCTCGCCCTAGTTTATTTCAAGGATATTTTGCCATATGAATGTATCTTTGTTTCGAAGATACAGAAAAAACAAAATTTGTGACGCTTACAACATTCTATTATTCGAAAGTGCATGTTAAGTTGCTCAATCTACAATAAATATTTGAAATGACTTCATCCAGCCTAGAAACAAACGTATATTCTTGTCATCACTGACTGGCGAGTCCTCTCAAACACACCAGGGTTACACCTAGCAATGAACCGATTTCGCTAATCATTCAAATTCTCCAATGGAGTAGCGTACAATGTTTAACACACGACAAGAATTGCAATGTAGTTTATGCACGATGCTGCACTACTAAATTTCAGTGTAATGTGACTTTAACATCAACACACGCAAATAACTGGATTGGTCGAGGTGGGACTCTCGAATGACATGCTGCATCCCCAGAATTCAACACCGGGATTATTTCTTCTGAAGATCTCTTTGTAGTCGTTTAAGCTAAACCATTAACTACACAATTTGTACGATTCGAGAAATCGAATAATTGCTGTAAATCAATTAGAAAAGACCTTAATGCGTTTGAAAGAGTTTGGCACTTATTGACAAGAAGATTAAATACTTGTAGTATTCCATAGTAGGCCGGATGAAGTGATTTTGAACATTTATTACAGATTGAGCTGATTGATATGTGTAATTAGATGATCGAATATGTGGGAAATTTGCCAACGGTGACCCCCTGAGGTATTTTATAATTTTGATTATTTCTGAAAAACTATTATGTTTACATACCTAATAAATGTCCTCTGATAATTAAAAAAATGTTAATTTAGGCAACTAATGAAATGCCTTATATTGTCTGGTTCACATGTAGTTAGCCTTTTTTGTATAATTTAACAATAGTCTCCGAAAATTAAGAGCATGGTGTCATTCGATTCGTATTGTTACCCAGAAAGTTTAAATGCGCTGAAGAAAATTATAAAAGTTAGAAACAATTAAGTGAAAAAAAAAGTTCGTTTTTTTTGATATCTCAGGAAATATTCAAAATGTTCAAAATTGCAATAAAAGTTTCAAAAAAATTAAGAAATTTGCTAAAAAAAGCTTCGACTCCCGAAACTGTAGCTCTAATACTTATAATTTTTACAGAGCCTCGAAAATAGAGCCATATTAAATATTAATATTAAGGAATAGTAAAATCATGGAGATACACAAATAAACAATAATCAGCGGTAAAAAAATTCTGTCTCAATTTTAACATAAATTATGCATTTGTTAATGAACTATTGTTTCTGAGCTGAAAGTTTATTAAATCTCAGATAATTATTACCTAAACTAAGTAATACCCTAGAATTTTTTTTACTTAGTAAAGTCATTCCTATAGTATAAAAAATAGAATACCTTTACAAAAATGAAACAATTTGGATTTTCCACTTTTTTATTAACAATTAAAAGTTATTTTATTAACAATTAAAAAATTTTTTTTAAATCTTCATCATTTTGAAGTCTCATGGTTGAAAGGTAGGTAGGTACCTATTAAAAAAATTGTTATTAACAAATAAAAAAAAGTTTCTTATTCACTATTTTTTATTTTGTAACTTTTAATTGTTAATGTAAAAGTGGAAAATGAAAAATTTTTCATTATTGTAACGATTTTTTATACTTTTAAGAATGACTTCACTAACTAAAAAAAAATTCTAGGATATTAGTTTAATAATTATCTGGGTTTTAATATATTAACTTTCAGCCCAGAAAAAATACTTAATTCACAAATGCATAATTTGTGTTAAAATTGAGTCAAAATTTTTTTGACCGCTGATTATTGTTTATTTATGTATCTCCATGAATTTTATTATTCCGTAACATCAATATTTAATATATTTAAATAATTTTGTTCGTTGTTGTGTCAGAGTGACGCAAAGCACCCGGAAGCTAAAGTTTCCGCTTTTGGCTCTATTTTCGAGGCCCTGTAAAAATTATAAATATTAGAGCTACAGTTTCAGGAGTCGGAGAACATTGAAAAAACTCAAGCAATCAAGTAGGGCAAAAGCAGATTTAGAGAACACAATAACAATTGATTCGAAATATCTTCACGGTAATTGAAATGGAAACATTTGAACAGAATCATTATAAAAATTTTGAATTTAATAGTGCGAGTAACGCTCAAAAAGATATGAGTACCTTTATACGCAGATAAATATAGAAAAAAGATAACCTCGGATGATAGTCACAAACCCAGTCATGTGAAAAATATTATTCAAATTGAAAGAAGTTATAGTTATACCTATTTCACAATGTTCATGATGCGTAACAAATTATTCAAGATTTAGATATGTGGATACTTTACAGTGGATACGGACAGAATTTGAAGAAATTAGTAGAAAATTGTAATGAGATTGAAATATATGAATAATATATGTGAGTACATGTATAGAACACTCATAAAAAAGTCAAAAAGACAAAAAGTCTTGGAACGGGATAAATCATTCAAACTTTTGCCGGTTCTTGTAGGGAATCATTGTTATTCAAAAAATGATCATACAGAATTCAACTACTAAATTTTGCTACAAGTACTTACTTAGTTCACGTAAAATGATATACTCGTCAAAATTTTTGAATTAAATCAAGCTGTAATATTCACTTCTCACATACGAAAATAAATGAGGGTACAATACTTTTCCAAAAAGATTTTCTAAAAAACTAGCCTACCAATGCGAGTCACAAAGAATTGAACAAAATTGAATATAAACATGATTTTCATACCTCTGTCTTAGTGATTCTATGTCTAGCCAATTTGACAACAGCAAAGTTTCCTTTTCCTATAGTTCGTTCGATATCATAGAATCCTACCCGAATGGCCGTTTTGGTATTTCTCTCTCTTTCACTCATTTTCACTACTTCGATGACTTAAACTGACCTCTAAAATAACATCAAAACACTCTAAAAATATTTTCTATCTCAATCAGATCTCCGAACATGTCCAAAAATCTGTGTTTTGATATTGAGAGTACGGAGTGACACACCGAACGCACTACGCGATATAAACCTACTCAAGCATGCCTGAAACTCGACTGAAATTCGCTTCGAATTCACAGCTGAAATGTTGCCTGAAAACAAACTTACGACGTTGTCAAACTTTCGACCGTATATCCTTGTTCTGCGTTGCCAACCTTAAAGTATGTATATTTATTTAACTGAAATAATTTGTTAAATAAAACTGACATTTTCGTCGGAGATGTTGACTTACTTTTCCGGAAATGAACAATCTGAACAACTCCGTATCGCATGTAATTAACTAATGGTTTCTTTCCTATTGATATGATATAGTTAACATATCCGGTTTTGTGGCTAATTTATACCAGCTTATCAAGTTTATCCAACTTTTCAGGGAGCATTTAGTATCTATAAATAAGTAAATGTTTCATGAATTGAATCTCTATTATAATTTATGAGATTATTTCTAAGTTGGAAATTTAAAGTCAACTAGTGTCTTTCAGAACTCGCATTGGATCATTCTGTTGGAAAATTTTTTATGTATGTAATTATATTTACTACTGTGACATGATTTTACATTTCCACTTTCCAATGGGAAGTCACTATTAATCACAGTGTGATTTATAGAGAATATCACAAAGGTCGAGTCCAAAATGAACTCTTGAGTGTTTTCTTCCCTAAATCTTTTCCGTAAAAAAAATTTTGGATCTTTCCTCGAAAAAAAATACATACTTCACATCCTCAATACATTCTCTAATGTCTTCAAATACGAATTTATCTGAGGTGAATATTTGTATAGATAACTGTATTAGAACGATACATAAAAATAATAAAACTTGAAGAATGCTCACAGTTCATCCCAAATATATATATATATATATATATATATATATATATATATATATATATATATATATATATATATATATATATATATATATATATATATATTATTATTATTATTATTATTATTATTATTATTATTATTATTATTATTATTGTTATTATTATTATTATTATTATTATTATTATTACGATTGTTCCCCATGAGGAGAGCGACTGAACTTGAGTTCGCAATTATTAGGACTTTTGATTCATCTTTTTTGCCTCCCAAAAACGCTTCATCCTCTCTAAATGCTCTTTCTTCCGTTCATCTGTCCATTCAACTCCAGGTTGACGATTTGACTTTTGCTCAAACTTCACATGTGCGATTTTATAGCGACATTCAGTGCGATCTTCGTGATTTTTTATATTGATCTGTTGTAGGTCCTTTTGAACCTCTTTTAACCACTCTGTTCCGCATTTACTATTCATTTACTATTCATAATTATATCGAGTAGATTCTTCCGGTATTCTGGACTGTTTCATTCTGTAGACATGTGCATAGAACTTTGCTCGTCGTTTTCTGATTTCTTCCGTATCGTATTTGTCTTTTGATACAGTTCACTCTGAGGTCTTTTTGAGAGGCTAGCTCCCTTGTTGTGGCGAATAGCATGGTTAAGAAGAAGTCATACCGGACATGACTTGACATGGGCATAACAACATCAAAAAGGAACTTGACTACAAACTTCTGAACAGAAAACGGCGTCTCCGCGATTGTGGTGTGCTGAACCAGTTTGACGCAGGAAGTGATCAACGCATGGTAAGATGTGCAGTCTGCTTTAATGTCTAGCTGGAGAGGGGGAAGATCTTCTTCAAGAGTCAAGAGAAACGAGCCAACATCGGAAACCTGAGATTGAAAATCGACGAATTCGGCAGGGAAATCTCTAACCAGCTGGCTCTCGGACCGAGAGAGACAGAAGATGCGCTGCTGAACGCTATTAAATCAGCGGCTCTCAAGGTGGGGGATATCAAACTAATCACAAAGTTTCCAAATTAACTGAAGAAACGAAAGCTATCAAAGATAAACGCAGGAAAATGAGAACTTCACTGAGAACTAGAACCCAATGGAACGAATATGCGTCACTGAGTGCACTTGTAAAGAGAAAAGTCAGAGGGTATGTGCTTAAATACAACACAAGAACAGTGAGGCTGGCTATAGAACATGCAAGAAGCTATAAGAAAGCTATCCAGAAGAACATGATTGGAAAACATCAGATAAACGCGCTCAAAAATTCGAACGGAGACAGAATTACAAAGAAATACGAAATTCTCAAAGTCGGCTTTGTGTTCTACAAACAACTTGATATCGATAACCCTAATCATGCTGAGACAATATCCGATAAAGAGCCACCGAAAGTTCTGTCATCACAAACGAGAACTGCAATTTAATCCTTGAAAACTGGCACCTCTTCAGGTGAGGACGATCTCACAATGGACGTTATCAAGTCGGGCGACCCAGTACTTCACCGCATTCTATCGAGGCTCTGCAGTGACTCTTTGGAAAACCGAAACATTCCCACCTCGTGGAACAACGCGTCCATGATTTTACTCTATAAGAAAGGGGATGTGGAGGACCTGAGGAACTACAGACCGATAAGTTTACTCTCCACAACATATAAGATATTAATGAAGTTAATTACTAACCGCTTATCGGGACAAATCCTCATATCAGCCAATAGAACAGGCAGGCTTCAGGAAGTCACACAGTACGGTGGATCACATTTTCACCATCCGCGAAGTAATATTAAGATGAAACGAATATACAATTCCTCTATATATTCCATTTATTGACTATAAGAAGGAATTTGATCTGCTTAGAACTCTAGCTAACCACCTCATTACTGAGGATAGGAATACCATCTAGCTATACCGAGTTGATCCAGAATATATACGACATGCCACAGCAACCATCAAAATAGACGAATACTCGGAAAAATTGCCAATAATGAGAGGCGTTAGACAGGGAGACCCGTTTTCCCCAAAACTGTTCTCAGCTGCTTTGGAGTGTATGTTCCAGAAGATGGACTAGAGCGAGAAAAGAATCAAGATAAATGACCGCTACCATAGCCACTTGAGGTTCGCTGACGATATAGTCCTGTTCTCCCACGATGCTACTGATCTTCAAGAGCCTATCAATGAACTGAACATCGCGAGCAAGGAAATAGGTCTGGAAATAAACACCGCAAAAACAAAGAGGATGCTGAACTCTTTCGGCACCAGAGAGCAAATGGAGATGGACGGATCCCCATTAGAAATAACAGCGTCTTACACATATCTAGGACAGATTGCCACGGGAGGCGGGGATCATGCCAAGAACCAGCTTGGGATACAGTTGGCCGACTGAAACATATCTTTAAATCAGATATGCCACTATCCTTAAAGAGCAAAAAAAAAACCCAGCGGAGTATAGAAAGATACATGATGGGCCTAACCATACGAGATAGAATACGCTGCAGCTGGATAAGAGGTCAAACAAAGGTGTGGGATATCGTGGAGTGTGTTAGAAGGTCAAAATGGAAATGGGCAGGCCATCTAGCCCGAACAACAGATGAGCGTTGGTCAGCTGTGCTTGGTGATTGGGAGCTCAGAGACAGGGTGAGACCAAGAAAGCGCCTCACGATCGATGGGATAAGGAGCTTGTAGATTGGCTGGGCGTTGCCTGGAAGAGGCAATCAGTTGCCTCCATAGATTGCCCAGTTTAGATCCATAATCTAAAATATCAATCTGTTATTCATATAACGAATGTGACACATTTGATAAAGTTTTTTTTAATATTTATATTTCAAGATTATAATTTGTTATTTCATTATTCAATTCATTATTTTAGAATTTATAATTGATTTAGTCATTTACTGTAATACAGCTCGAAGTATTCAAGTTTCAAAATGTTCTAAAGTTGAAGATAAAATTATAGGTTTGGCAATGCAGCGTTTATTAGAAATTAAGCGTGCGCCCTCCAAGGAATACTTAGATTGGAACAAGCTATTTCTTTCTATCAATTCTCAGGATCACTAGTTGATATAGATCTTCATCATAAAGATAATCATACGCGTTACTGTAAAATATGAGTAGTTTGACTTCGAGATTAATACACGAAACATTTTTCAATTTACAAAGATTACAATTTTTTTTTCAAATATAATCTGTTGAATTCCTTCGGAATATATGAAATGATACAATTACATTGGGAGACAATGATTTAATCAGTATCGTTCGCGTTCGTGTTATTATACCTCTACAATGTAAAATATTACATACACTGGATTAGACATTGAACTATTGTGTTGCAGGGTCACCAACTCGTGGAATCTTTTCCCCCCGTAGTCAAAGAAAAAATATATATTATGGTTTTATTTTGCAATTATAAGGTACTTAAGTGTTTTTTATTATTTTTATTAAATTTTTCATTTAACAATTTCATTAACAATTCATAAAAAATTTTATTTTCATTAACAATTTCATTTTTGGAAATGAGAATATTAGGAATAGTTTATAGGGTATTATTTTAGACAAAAATTGAATTATGTATTCACTTATTATAAAATTTTTCATTAACCAACTTACATTAAGAAATAGTATTGAATATTGTCTTCATGAAATGAATTTCTTTATTAAAACATATAATTCAAAATTAATTTTAGTTATTTAAATTATGATATGAAATATTTTGGCTTACTTTAAAAATACCCCTAAGATTACCCCTGAAAATTTTAAGCCCTCCAAAAAACCCCACCAAACATTTTGTCCCCTTAAATTTAAGGGGAAAACCCCGAAGTTGGTATCCCTGTTGTGTTGCTCTATTGCTAAAGCATAAAGAAGTGTTCAAGGAACTCAACGTTAACGGATTTTATATTTTACATTCCTTAATTTTAAAAAATTATTCAGCAATATTATTGAGCAATAGTAGTAATACTTCGAATAATATATCAGTTTTAACTATATTGATTTGAATAAATTCTTTGAAAAGTCCATAACTTATGTTCTCTTGCATACACAGTTGTTAATATTAAATTTTTAGCATTTTGAATGAAGTTTTTCCATAATCATTAAAGATTATGGAAAATTTTTATTATAAAGATGTATTCAGAATTCTTGAGGGACTTAATAAAGTTGATTGTATGTTCGCTGAAGCAATCAATATTATTTTTTTATTCACTATTATATTAAGATTCGTTCAAGTTACAGAACAAAATTTTCGTTATCCTGAATCGGAATGCATAATTCAAATCAAGAGTCATGCTATTGTTACGTCCCACAAAGTAACATAACAATTAATATAGCAAAATCCAAAGGGACCTTACCATTTTCTTTTGTATACGAGTCATTTTATCGAAAAAAACTTGTGTTCCTTCAGGTTCACTTCAGCTGAAAATGATGAATGAATCATTATCGTAAAATAATTTGTATAATTGGACAATGTATTATGAATATCTCATATAATGAGTACAACGTGAAAAGTTTCTCGTTCAAAAATCAGAATATTTTCAGATTTATTTTGTGTAATGATTATTTTCCCCATTGTTTTGAGAATATAATGAATATCTTCTACACAAGACTTATAACGTATTGAGTAAATATAGAAATTATAATATTGTCAACGCATAGGAATTGCTTCAATTCTATTATGAACAAAAACACATTTTGATGCGTAAGAAGAGTAAAAACTGGATTAACGACCAATACTGTATATTGTTAGTTATCAAAATGTCAGTACTGCAGTACATTGCATTGATGTATAAGTTGTTAGTCTTGTTATGCATTTGCAAACTTCAAAGTGTGCGCATGTCAGCTGACTTCAGTGAGATTTTGACAGAAAGATAATAATATTTATTTACCTGTGATTGACGTGAATTTTATGAGTAGTACATGAACCATTAAAATTGTGAAATTATTCTGTTTTTTGGAAAGTAGTTATATACTTAGTAAACCATTTACATACCAACATCTTATAGTAATCCATCGAATATATGGTATTCTCATTTTGATTTCAATTATATTGTTAATTGATACTGAGTTCTTGTCATTCGAATATATTGGACAGTTTGTTACAAAAAGGAGAGAGTTTAGAGATTATTTAAATTTCAATTATGGAACATCTGGCAAAAGATCTAACAATAGCCCTTGAAGAATCTGAATCTTGTGGCCCAATGAATTTCGATACAAATGTTAAGTGGGGCATGCGAAGACGTACTAGGTCTGCTGGAAATCTACGTAAGTTACAGAATGAATATTTGCCAGTGTTTGCCTATTAGAATATTTTCAGATTTCTACATAAATAAATCTGGAGATAATAGATCAGATGATAGTAGTAGTTCATATTCCGAAGTTTTGAATAAAAATGATGAAAAAAGTAGGTCTAAGGTAATAAGTTTTCATCAGAGTGATTCAGATGAATTGAGTTTCAAAGTAATGGGCAGGACTTCGCTACGTATGCGAAATCCCTTGCAGCCCTTTCTTCGAGGGCGTTATAGTAAATTAGGTAAGTTTCTTTCAGAGCCCATAAATAACTTCGCTTGTTAACTAATCATGGCAAGTTTGGAATGTGTGTGTATTTTGTATATACACAAATGGAAGAGGAGCAGTTTTAACATATTCAATACCTTCTTTAACTTATATAAACTGATTATAGCTAATCTTATGCAAGTCTTCTATTCAGACAGATCTTATAATAGCAAGTTTTGATTTAGTGATTGTTTATAAAATGTATTTCATATAAGTGAATGCAGAGTATGAGTGGAGAAATAAATATTTATAAAAACAAAACCTAATTTTTACAGAGAAACATAACTAAGACATGTTTGTGAATGTTGAGAAAGTTTTTTGCCATGGAATAATAGAAAGAAGTGATTATCTCTTAATTCATAGAATTATTCTGTTATGCAAGGAGAGCTCTAAAATATTATTTACTGATTTGAATAATATTATATTGTACATATCCACAACTCATATATATTTGTCTCAAAATTTTTCTTGTCTGCCCAAGTATTTTAACTGAAATTTATTTATTTATTTGTGAATTATTTTACTACAAATTCACAAATTGTAGCTATGTAACACAGCAGATGTACCTGTGTGATGTGAACTCAATCAGTACTAAATAATACAATAAAATTGTGAAATTATTCTAGTTTTGGGAAAGTAGTTATATACCTAATAGTAGTATCTAACAACTGATGGTGGAAGCATTAACAAGAAATAAATTTTTTCCATTTGTTTTTGCTATGAAGAACAATTTTGTGTTATAATATTTTATATATATATATATATATATATATATATATATATATATATATATATGTGTGTACATATTTACATATATATTTTTTTCATTGCTATATTGTGATAATGCTAATTTGTTCAAAATAGTATGATTAGCTAATAACACTTAGGATTTATGGGAACAGTGAGTGAGTACCTTTTTTGTAAAATATGTCCTTGGTTATTGATTGTACATGAACATATACCACAGTTCATTGCTTGAACTGTTGTACAAAGTCAGGAGATGAAAAATAAGTTGTCAGACTATCATAATCAAATACTTATTATCTAGTACCTTAAAATTCTCATTCAAATATTCTCATATATTCATTTTTCAGTCGTTTGTCACAGCTTGGAAAGTGACTCGTTCAATGAGCATTCTCCTGCACGACCAAGTTTCCGTAAAAAACGTAAGTTGAAACGAATGAGTATTGAAGAAACGCCTATACCTCCTTGTGGAAAACGAAAAAGATCTCAAAGATTGGACATACTTGAGAATGGTCACATGTTAAAGCATGGTAGTAAAATAAAGCCATTGCACAAAAGTATAGTTGATAAGATTGAGAAGTTTTGCAAAAAGACAAGTTCAGATGATGTGAGTAGATAATGTAGTTTCTTGTCAATTATTAACATCTTAATGTACACTAAAGCTGTATATTCTCAGAATGATATATAATTTTCAATGAATTTTCAAAGGGTATGTCTATGGAAACACAGAGTATTGATGACAATTTAGAAATTGCCAGTGAGAGCAGTCTGAGTTGGAGTGGTGGTGAAGGACATGAAGGGGATGACGAATTAACAGACTGGGCACCTTCTGTGGATACACCAGCAGAGCAATCAAATTTGACAGAATATGATCCAAGAGAGATTAGAGCCGGTTTGTTATATTTATATTATTATTTTAATGAAGATTATGGTTAGAAATGGTTTGAAGTAAATTTTCTATAATTTAATAATAATAATAAGGTAATGCGATAATAATAATAATTTATTGCTCAAACAGGCAACCCATTTGAATGACTTCAAAAAATATAAGTTTTACATAACATATATTAAGTACAGATATTCATTTGTACAATAGTACCTACTATGATATAATAACATTATAGTGTAAGTAACAAGAAGAGAGGAAAATAATTAAATACTTTTTAATTACATTAAAACAGAACCAAGTAATTAATACATCACAATGTGAATAATTGAATTATTTTGAGTAGTTTTAGTTATAGTTATACTTCTAAAAAATCAATAAAAAAAATTGGATGAAAATCGATAGCTGGTTGGGGATCATAGGAAATGTAAAATTTATTGAGAGTAGAGAAAATTTAGTAATATTTGCCCATGCAAAAATTCTTGTTTTTTGTCCCGTTATTCCCTAAATAAATATTTTGATGGCTACTATCAAATTTTTTTTGATTGTAATAATATGAAGTTAGTGTTTATTTGAGGAAACTAAATAAAACTTCGGAAAAATTTTGAACTAAAATTGCAACTGGAATGATTTTTACATATTGAAGTCTATATAGAAAATATAAACATCACAAACACATATTCGTTTCTTGAACTGAATTCAAAAAGGATATTTGCCAATTTTTAACCTTTTTCAGTAGAGGTGTTGTAAAGGCATATCAGAAAAAATATTTACTTGCTGAAAGTATGATATTAGAGTTTGTATGTTGAAGGTCGTAACTTAATGTAGAGAAAACACTGTGTTTTTGATTCACATACTTTTGGACAATTGTGACATTTCATCATCTGACTAGACCGCATTGTCAAATAAGTGTGAACTTCTACAAAACAGTGTTCTCATAACCATTTTATTGTTGTAATATATATAATTGGAACACATTGCTTAATTCCACCCAATGATGATTTACTTATTCGACACATATTTCTGGCTGCAAAAACATTGTCGAGAGTTTTTAAAATTGTTGTAAGAACTCTTGTTGTAAATGATTTGGCAGTCCAAAATAGGTATCGAAAAAATGAATAATTTGTTAGCGGAATTTCGTCAACTATAAATTATGCTGTTATAATTTTGAATAATGTTTATGGATTCAATTGAAATTACTAAAATTGTTTATACAACAGAATTGTGACGATAACAGTTTTATTGAAGTTTTGGACTTTTTGTTCACAGGTTGCAGAAGACTTGGAGATGAACGTCCAGGATTTAGTATTCTTACTAACGCAAATGAACGAGTTGCAAAGTTTTTGCAAGATAGTTCAAAATCTGAACTGAAATTGTTTGGTGCAGAACGGGAAAAAATTCGGCAATTGGCAGCGTTGTATTCTCTAGATTTATGGTCCGATGGTCCAATGTCAACTTTGTTGCGTAAAACAAATAAAACGCCATTTATGCAGCCTACACAGAGGCATCATAGTAGTTTATCAGCAGCACACAAAAGAATCAGAACACATGCGCATGTCAAGTAGTTGATTATGGCGGCTTGTTCTTCTAAATTTAATTAGCTACCTGAAATAAAATGAAATATATTTATGTTATATTTGATTTATTCTTTGTTCAGTTTTCTTTTTATACTTGTGTTGACTATGTTGAAATTTTTTGTTTTTGTTAATGATAATTTTATTCTGACTATTTCGATACTATATTATAAGATTTGAATAACATTTTACTATTATGCAAATTTGCATTCAGTTATATTTTCCATAAGACAAATACTATACACTATTTATATATTGGTGTAAGCGGATGCTATAATAGTTTATATTTACTTCATTTTATAAGCTAATTTTCTTTGGTAATTATTAGCTTTCAAATGGAAATACCCACTCCACATTTTAGATGTGCAGATCAAGTAAATTTTGCTTTCATATATAATATGTATGGTGTTAGGTTGAAATAAAATGAATTTTGATAATAATGAACTATTTTATTCAATATTTTGATAATAATGAACTTATTGAAGTAAAAATAACTCAATTGAATGGTATGCATATCAAATGTACCTATTTTGTAATCAAAAAAGCATAAGTTCACAAAAATTGATTTATATACTCGGTATATGCCTACAATCCTATCATCAAAATTAATGTAACTAGTTTAACAAATAAAAATATAATTATTCGTTATAATGACTTTCAAGCTATGTATTCCGACAATAATTTAAGCAATGAATAAAACGGGTAAGAAAACACTGTTTTCTAAATGACTCACTTTTATTCAACAAAATACGTTTTACTCTTACGATGGCTTCTTCGGATAGTCTAAAGAAACCACAGCTATGGTAGAGCTTAGGTCATAATTGTCTAATAAAAGTCTTTAAATCTTAGGATAATCTGTTTTTGTAGGAAAGAAAGACTGTTTTCTTTCCTATATAAATATACATTGGTTCCAATTTCTCTTATAAATGATGAACTGGTTTTAATTAAGGTTTTTGATATGAAGAATACCATGCCCTAATTTATTATTATTTATTTGAATAAAAAGCGAGGACAGATGTCCTATAATTGCTATGTAGTCACATGAAAAATTATTAATATCTTTAGAGAAATGACAAAATCTAAAGTAATGTAAGCTATAAAGGAAATCATTTGAACTAGAAGACATATGAAATACAAAAGTAGAGATAATTTCAGAGAGTAACAGTTAGCACTTTCTTTTATTAGGTGAAAAAGTATGATTTATCTGACTACATATGAAAAAAGTATATATACTTGTTATTCTAACTCAAGGAATTGTCTAAGAACAAATGGATTTGCATAAGTGAATTTTAAGGAATAGTGAAAAAGTTAGCGATTTGATCCAACAATTGAATTAAATGATTGAATAATTCTCTCACAAGATTAATGTTACAGTCGAAGATTCGCGAGTTAAATCAGGATTAGTACTTTGGAAATGCTCTGATTTTCCTAGCTTTTGATTTTGAGTATAGCACTTGACGTCGTTAGGTGAAATTGACTTTTATAATTTTACCAGCAGTTTTTCATTAAATACAATATCACTTAAGTAGTCAGATTATTCAACCTGTTTAGTCTTTCATGCTCTGAAGACTTTTTTCAGTTTAAATATCGATTAAGTAAGACACACGAAGATTATTTGAAATTAGTATGCGTCATACATGAAATGAATAGGAAATAAGTGACAAATGCAATTAACTAATGCAATATAAAAACAGTTTTATCGCTAATATAGTAGGTGAACATATATTTTTCATAGATTATGTTTCAAGTTGGAAATCCATAACATTTTTTCATTCTGTTCTGGCTTTTACATGGTGCAACTTTACTTTCAACATGAAATAAATGCGCAATAATATGTACAAACATTTCTGAAATAGAAAATATTGCTGCAATCGTCGAAGTAGGAGCTTTGACACACAAAATATCTGTGAGGTTTTTTGCACATTATCTCTTGTTACTAATTGAATAAAATTTAAACAATGAACGAGTATTGAAATTCAAATAAAAAGTAAAATGTACACAGTGGAAATTCAAAAAGTTGTAACCTAAATCACCTTAATGTACCTAACCTTAAATTTTTTTTTATCATTATTAATCATTATTCATTACCGTAGTCGGAATCAATTAAGCACAAATACCTATATATTATAGTTTGGAATACAGGCCATAAAATGAATGATTCTCTGTTGGACATATAATCTTTCTCTTTTTAATAGGATAATAGTCTTATTAAAAAGTGGTAGTTTAGAGTGCAAGAATGAATCTGACTATTTTCAATTTCGAAAAAATTCTAAATAGAAAGAAAAGAATGTTTATCGTCGTTCAGTCTTACTTTATTTAGCATAGATATTCAAAAATAAAAATAGAAGGGAAAACCCAAGATTAACATCAAGCAACACTAAATTGTCTTGGCTTATGTGCTATAATTCTTCTGTTATTATAAGTGGGGGACATTCTTTTATTTTTAACATTTTCTCCAACTTTTTGTACCACAGAATCAATTTCAGACAATCTTTTTCTATGCTCTTCAGGGAAAGGTTCATCTAAGAGTTTTGAAATTTTTTCAGATTTCGCTGTATATTGTGAGGTGGAAGGTTGTTTTTCTAAATCTACCTCTTCCGACTGAATGTCTTCTTTGTTATTCTCAGGAATTATAACGTAGATCTTTTGTTTTTGAGAAGCTTCGGTCAATACTTTGCTCTTTTTTGCATTAACTTGATCATCATCTGCATCAAATTTTTCAATTTTATCCCAATCGAATATTTCTATATTTTTTTTATGATTTTTTGATTTTTTATCATTATGGGTATAGTTTGAGTTGAGAGGGTGTTTTTCTTTTCTTATTTTAATTTCACTTGATTCGCTCTCCTCATCATTTACATGACTTCCCTCATCTTCAACTTCCTCTTGATTTAATTCGGAATTTTCTTTTTGGGGTGTATCCTCCACTTCATCATTTTTAGTACTCCTATCGTGATCATCAACATTGATATATTTTTCATTACTTCCTTCTTCTTTGTCGTTATGAATAGCAGAAGGTTCTCTAATGTGTTGTGGAGAGTTTTTGGTCCCTTCTTGTTTTGCGGTATACTTTTTCTTTCCCCCATCCCCGCCGGTTCCTTTCTCATAGCCCCAGTGTTTTTTGTCAGAACTACCCTTTTTGTTCCCATATTTTGAGTGATGCTTGTAATGTTCGTCATGACCTCCAGCCTTTTTATGTCCTTTGTCGTCATGGTATTGTTTTCCTTTTGCGTGATGTGATTTCTTTCCGTAATGATCTTCGTGATCTCCTTTTTTGTGATGACTACCTTTTTTGAATCCACCCTGCGAAATAAATATATTTTATTAATGCCATTTCAGTTCATTATTCTATAGCTATAAATGCTCTCTTGGCTTTACACTGAAAGTTTATCTGTAAATTTAAAGGATTGACATATCTATACCTCAGGTGACGGCATGTGATGAGTATTATATATCGAGAAGTTCGAAGGGAAGCAGAATTCATACTAAATATTTTGTGGCAACTATCTTGAGCTCATAAAAATAAATGGATATATTGATAACTGTCAGTTATTAAAACTCTCGACAATGGATTACCAATCCGAAACAAGAGTCGGGTTATATAAATAATTTGATAGAACTCAATGAACAATTCAAATTATTGTATTATTTTCGTGGATTATATTTCACTTTGTTTGCAAGAAATCAACTGTCATTAAAACTTATATATTTGCAAATGAATGATATAATTACTAAATACTAACTATCATACATTTCCCTCAGTAAAAAAATTTAAAATTGTGTACCTTTTCGAAGTGATCTTCAAAATCAAAACCACCATGTTTCTCATGTTCTCCACCTTCATGGTGCTCATCATAAAATACTTCTTTTTTGTTGTACTCGTCATTTTTATGAATGTTATGCTCCCCTTTGGTGGAGTGTCCCTTACTGTGCTTCCCATCTTCGGCAAACTACAGGAAAATGTTGAATATAGACATACTTTTGTGTGTATATATATGCGTATAATGAGTAGGTATGATTCAATGCAGATGTTGATGATGTTTGAAACTTACATTATAAGATTTCTCTCCTTTTTCTCCTTTATGGTGCTCCCCATGATGTCCTCGCTCTTCATGATGCTTTTTTGAAAGCCCCTTTTCGTCTTTGTATTTCTTTCTATGCTGCTCCTTATCATGATGACCTTTGGAAGCTTTTGTCTCTTCATGGTGACCTTTGTACCCCTTTAATCCTTTTTCGCCCTTGTGCCCATAAACATGAGAATGTTTTTCCTTTCCTTCACCGGAGGAGTGCTTGTGTTTTCCCCCCTCTTTCTTTTTCGTTGCATCGGCATGAGTAATTTCAGCACTCTTTTCTTGATTACTGCTTGTGTCTTCATTTTGGGAGGATGAGGGTTTATCTTCTATATGGATGATACTTTTTTCTTCACTGTCTTTTTCAGATAATTTTTCCGATTGTTCATCTTCATTTTCTTCATATTCTTTGGGTGATTCCTCTTGGTTATTTCTGTGGTTCTCGTTATTATGGGTACTTGCTGGAGTCTCTTTTATATTGATATTGTCGTAAGGATTCCAATAATTTTCCTGTTTGAGTTCTTCATTGTTATAATCTTTGTGTGTAACTCTTGGCGACTCTTTTATCCTATCATCGCTTCCAGAATTCTCATACCTATTTGGTCTTTCTTCATCGGTATTGGAGGGTTGTTCGTTATTTTCTGTGTTAATGGGATTTTCTTTATATTCCTCCTCGTCCTGAAGGCTGTCATTCTCGTCATCTGCGTTAATATTTTGTTTTTCCTCGTAATCTTCATTAGGCTTATATTCTTTAGTTTCTTTCAAGTTCTCATTTTCTTCATAATTTTTGTCTTCATTATCTACATCTTCTTTAATTTCCTCATCTTCCCTAACTTGTTTGATATTTTCATTTTCTTCGGTTTTTTTCGGACTTCCATTCTCTTCACTTGCTTTATCATCTATTCTATCTCTGTCTTGGGGGTTGTATAATTCTTCAGTGCTTTCATTTTCTTTGTCTTCATTTTGGCTTTCCTGCCCTTCATTTGTATTTGGCTCTTCGTCCAAGTGTTTGTTTTCCACTTTTTCGTTTGTGTCTAAATCAGGTTTGATTGGCGATTCCTCCTGCTCCAGGCCAAGTATCTCCTTACGATTTCTAATTCTGTTTTTGTTTTCAACTTCACTATCTTCGTATATATCTGCGACCACTATAGGATTGATTTTAAGGCCATTGTAATCTTCTTGATTGAAGTATTTTACAATAGTTTGACTTTTGGCTTGATCTTCTACTGGTTCGGGTGTTTGAGTTTTTTTATCATTATGCACTATTCCCAAGACAATTTTTGAGCCAAATGATTCACTGTCTATTTTTTTGGTTGATTTCGTTTGGACGTCCTCACAGAATTCGATGGCAAATTCGCAGTTTGTTCAACTATAACACTCGCGTCTTCCTTTAAAAATTCATTTCCACGAATATTTTGAGAAATATTCAAATTTTCCGTCACTACCGTATCACGCGATTGTGAAGATATTTCCGGCACATTTCTTGAGGACACAACTCTTGTTAGTAGAAATATATTTAATACATGGATGAGCAGCATTTTGCTGCATAATTTGCTAGGAGGCATTTATACTGTAAAGAATTTTCTGATGTTTTTAGTAGAGCATATTCGATTGAACTGATCGTTTTCAATAGTGTGGTTTCATTTATAATAAAGTGAAGGATCAGTGGTTTCAGAGTACACTTCCACCAAAAACGGATTGTTAACCTTGTTTAAGAGTAACTCCCGGAAACTTTCACTAATTTTGAGCGTTCCTCAAACTGTACATTGAAGAAATTATGAAAAAAATTGGTAAATCCTGTTGCCATGAAGTGATTGATCTGTTTTATTTCGGAAAATCGGAAGTCAAAAATTACGTGAAATGTGGTACGAATTTTTTTACATTCAATATTGACTATTACTTCAGTTGGACTTTTTGGAATTACAGTATAATTTAAAATATGAAGGTTTTGAAATCTGTTCATTTATGTAACAAATTCTTATTTAATTGAAAATGGAGCAATATTTTTGCTACAAAGTTCCGGAAAATAAACTTATATATCTAATTAATAAATTGACATAATCATATTCATTAATTTTTTTTTATAATATTTCCAAATATAAATGAATATAAAATTAATCTAAACCGAATATACATAAAATATTATATTGAAAAATGATTTTTTTACTTGCTATTTTTAACAAATAGACAGTAGACAGGAAAGGATGACTGTTGTTAGTTTTTCAATTTTTTTTATATTACGTATATATATATATATATATATATATATATATATATATATATATATACATTCCAACTCCGTGTGTCTTACCAAGATATTCTTCTAAGTGTTGTGTTATACTCGTACGATCGCCAAATACGATCAGCTAATAGTGTGAGACTCTTGGGTATTTATGTCGATAACTACTCAAGGTCGCACTGCCAATAAGATGAACTAAGCAAAAAATTGAATAAATCACTGTTTGCTATCAGTCTCCTCAAGACCATTTACCACGAAAGAACCTTCTAACAGTTTATTACGCTCTTGCACATGAATTATACCATAATTCCGCGGGGCAGTGTATATCAAGCAGTGTTAGAATTTTTCTAGCTGAAAAAGGTCTATACGTATTATTTTTTCTTTAAAACCTCAGGAATCATGTAGACCGACATTCAAAGAATACAACATTCTTCCGTTGAGTTGTACATGTCTACATTCTGAATTGTCTTTTATTTATTCATTATAAATTGGGGTCCCTCGTTAAATTTTCTTGTTTCCACAATCGAAATACAAGAGATAAGGATACGATCTGTGTACCGAAGTTTGAATTTCGCCTACTTATATGGGAATTAAATTATTTACTGGCTAACAGGTTAAGGGTACTGAATCAACCGAAATTGAAAAATGAAGTAAAAAAGGGTTAGAAGATAAATTTAAATGAAATCGAAGTAATGTTCAATGAACTTGTAGAAAACCAAGCCATAAAAATTGACGATACCTAGAACTAGAGGAGGAATAGATACTGCCAGAAACTAAGCAAAACTGGTTTGGCAAACATTCTATCATTCAAGTCGATTCATAATACCAATTATGTTTTACAATTATGAAACTTGGGAACTCAAATAAAAATTCACCAGGAATCTCCAAAGTTGCTCAAAGGTCTATGTATACACGGCATAACAAAGGAGGCCGCCAACGGCAACTGTGGATTGAAAAGAAGACACAGGTTACGGACGTAGTTCACAAAACTCTTAAACGCCAATAGGCAGGATACTTAGGGAGAAGAACTGGCGTTAGATATACCACAAAAATCACACAGTAGTATCCAAGAGATCTTGGAAGACCAAGAAGACGCCCTAACCTGAGGCAGGAACAAACTGCTCCAACAAGCACAAGATCGAAATCCACGAGCTGAAATGAAAATTCAATATGTATAGAAGGCTGTATCGTCATTGCAAAAGAATGAATTGAGCTGGAAATGATGATGATATATAAGTATATATATATACCTATATCTGTAATTTGATACCAATATGTAAGTTTATGTAATATTTACTTGTAGTAAACCGATACTTCATTGTTCGTTTTCGAGCTACTTGAAAAGATTTCGAGTAGTTTCAAACAGATCAAAATGTTTCACATCTAAAATTGAAACGGTCAATCGTAAATGAAGTGTACATTATTACATCTAAAATGCATCTTTAGTTGAATTGGGATGTCATAGTGGAGGTTACATTATTGAAACCTCAAAGTAATTGAATCTGAAACGATTTTTTGAGCTTTCTCTCCACCGCTTGTAATATTTGATATGGTTCATTGAATACAGGAACTAGGTATCTATCTAATGAAAGATATACTTATTCTGTGAGACTAGTTGAGACCGCAAATTCTGTAACTTTCGCTGATTTGGGTTGGTCGTGAATGAAATGGACTAATCGTAATGATTAGGTAAAGAGTATTTTCTTGGGAATGAACTGCAGCTCCTATAAAGTATAATCGGTGAGGAATGACGCTGTTCTTGTTTTAATTCAGTTATCACTGTGTGCTCCATTTTTTTCGTTACCCGGGAAGGAGGTTGTTTTTGTACATTATGGATGAAATATCTATACTTAACAGTCCGTAACCCTTATATAATAACTTTTGTTGTTTATTATAATTTCCTGATTCAATGAGGAAGTATAAGAGGATTCTTTATTGAATTAACAAGACAATGGGCAAAAATATGACAAAATTCAATTCCAAAGACAATTTGCAGTTATTTTTCTGTAATACAAATCAATGTTTGAAACTCAACTTACAAATTTCATTCAGATATTCTGAGTTCACGTTTTTTTTAAATTTTATTGTTTGTTTTACATTGATAGTCGGTAATTTGAAAATGTCGGACTGATATACATCGTAGCAGAAATCAACAGATATTAGAGCTTCATATGAAATCTTCACCAAATCACGATACTTGAAATCCCCAGTTCCAGTGATTTTCTCTAGGCCTGGAGAGCCTAGCTGAGAGTTTGACTTTTGTAATTGATTGAGCTTTATCGATTCGAGACATTTCAGTGCTATTATCACTAGTTATCTAGCGCTTTATTGCCAACAATAAACAAAAAAGCAATGAGACACTCTGTGTATTTATCAAGTATTCTGGTGTTATCAAATCTTCTAGTGTTACGTTTTCTATATTAATCCGAGAAATTGATTAAGATTGTCGTTTTTTCTTTTGAAAATATCGCGAAGTAAAAGATGAATTTCTAAAGTATTAACGAGCTACAAAAATACAAAAACATTAGCGAAAGAATGGTTTCTTGTTTAAATGAATTTTATCAAAAATTATTAAAACTTTTGGATAGATTTGTTCGTTACTTCGTTATAATAGATATTATTATGGAGAAAAAACAATTTGTTTCTAATCTCTTTATTTATATAGTAATATAAGAATAGTGCTATAACTCGTTGGAAATTTGAATTTTTAATATTTTAAAAGTTGAAAAAAAATTAAACGCTTACATAGTTATCTATAATGAACGTTAATTTTTTTAAGAGTTGAAATATTTATGGTGATATATTTCGATATTGAATAATATCCAGTCTAAATGAAATTTCCGTCTAAGAATGTAACATTAACGTTTTTCCCAAACTTCAACTCAATCTGTTCGAATATCGCATGATACGTCATAAATTTCTAAAATTGATCAAACATTAGTAAGTACTCTATTATGTACAGTATAGTATAAATTTACAATATTACATCTACTATTAATTTTCAATCTTGTATTCAGTTTTCATTTGAAAATTGTAAATTTAAGTCATTACAGCTCAATTGTTCATGACCACTTTCTGTAGTATGACTTTTGTCAATATTAAAAGTGTATTTCAATCGATAATATGTATATTGTATTTTTAACCTTAACACAATTTTGTAGCTTCACTAGATTTCGTTTTGTAGAAATACTGAAATTTCATAAACATTTCAACAGTGTACATAATAATAAGCACACTACTGTCACGGTAATAATAAGTCTTTATTTTGCCAGTATATTTATGTGCGACGTTATCATAAGATTTACAGAGTAGTAGTCCTTGCAAGGACGATTTAATAACCAGATTTGCAATGTAGTGCAATGAACAAATTGCTAGATAGCATTCATTCAAATAAGCAATCCGCAGTAATAGGCCAGACAGACCAACAGTAATAAAGTTCAATTGAATCTAAAACTTGCCAAGCGTTTGACCCAAATGGTCATAGAAATGTATCCATAAACAGTAGAGCGTAATAATTCTTAACTAATTATGCTCTAAGTTCTTAACACAGCATCTATAGGAGAGAAATCCTTTAAAAGCTTACTGAATTATACAAATTGAATGATTGAAGTAATGAATATTTAATCATGGATTTGGAATTTAAGGATTACTAGGGTAATTACATTAATCAAGGTTTCTAAGAATGCAGATAAACTTAGATAATATTAGAATTTTTGGTATAGAATAAATTTCATTATGAAATAATATGTAGTGATTACTTTGTAATATTGATATGTAAAGCATACTTGATTTTATGACTTTATCTTTCGTTGTTCACACAGTACAAAAAACTTCTGTTATGAGAATCTAATCAGAAATATATCTCTAGACCGTTCCATTGTAATCTTCATTTCACTGATAGTGGTTTAAAACACTATAACCAAGAGTAAGATAAGCACCGTATATAACAAACTTGTGGAATTGATATTAAAAAGTATTTGCTTCTCAATGTAATCTGTACATACTATTTCAGAATTTATCGAAATATAAAATGTAGTTATGAACGTTATTTTTTCATATTGGGCTTGTATATTTAGTAGATTACCCATTTTTTAAATCATAATTCATCAAATCTGACAGAGAAAAACCTCAGAAAAGGAAAAACACACAGAACCATCTGTGTTATGAGTTATATAAAAAGTGCACGTTCTTTATGAAATTTTCAAATGTATTTTGGAAATGAATGAAAACACGAATAATTATCAAACTTTATAAAAACATTAAATAATACTTTTAACGTAAATGGTTATATATGTATATATTAATTAATTACGAATTATTTTCATATTCAAGTTCTTTTATCTGACTGTGGTACGCTGCTATAATCTGTTTCTGGAGCCTTGATTGATGTCGTCTTCTGGAGGAAGCATTTGTGAATAATAAAATGAGATACACCTGCGAAAGCACTGACAACACAAAATATTTGGAAAGTTTGGGCCGGTCCTGCAAAACGGTATAAAATACCCCCCAGTAGGCTTCCCAATGCATAACCTGAAAAATTCATTTGAAAGAATGGGATATAGTTATAACAGAAAAATTGATTATTTTGAATGAAAACAGTGAAATTTATCATTTCGCTTGTTTTGACTAAATAGAATGATAGAAGTACATAATCGCTGTTTCCAAAATAATACAGAGTTCCCATCGGACAATGTTCCTAATCATATCGACGTCCAGACAAGTTTGATTTAGATACCGTGACTTTCTAAATAAGTATACTACAAAGCTATTCTCATAGAGAATGAGAAGTATCCATTATCTATTCGTAATCGTAATAATTATAATTTCTATTAGGGGCCCTTCAATTATTACGTAACCAGATTTATTACAATTATTTACCCCCCCAAGCACCTTGTCGGCAAAAATAAGCAATCCTCTTACCCCCTCCCCCATGCTTACGTAAACATTTTTCAATTTTTATATGGATTTTTTGATGATTCGTAAGCAGAAGCTATAATTCTGAAAAAATAAGATAGATTTAGGATAGAGATTAGATTTTTCTGATACGGTATTTAACATAGAGTGAGTTACAAAAATATTATAATAATAAGTAATATTTCGAACATAACAACTTACTTAAAATTTTTGGTACACATATCAAATCGAATTAACAGTCTTGAGACCACGATACCCGAATCCAGGACATTTTGTACTTTCGTATTTATATGAGATTTTTCAAAACTTTCAAACAATTTCTGGTATAACTTGGATTTGTCTATTTGAAGCGACAGCTTATTTAGACATTAAACTTTGGCTGATGGAATCAACGGCAACACAAATCTAAATTGGCTTTGCTATGATTACACCACTTAATACGTCTACTCATTATAGTATCCAAACGAAACAATAAACTGTCAAAGGAAATTTAAACAAGTGAATAGAGAGCGGTAATTCCCCTGCTCGGTTCTAAACATATGAATTATTTGCGGGAATCCCAGAAAATGCGTTTAGTTTTCAAGCAAAGACAACTTGAGGGTTGCTATATGTGTAAAAAAGTAAATAACTACTCATGACATAATCATCATCTAGGCCCCCCCCCATGTCATCCAAAATAAGCAAAGCTAATACCCCTCCGGCCCCCTATTGTACTTACGTAATACTTGATCGGCCCCTAGATCATTTAAAATAGTTAATTCAAATAAATTTGTGAATAGTACAATGATGATCACAAAATTCACAAAAGTATCCCACGATGAGAAAAGCATTTTATTTCCCAGGAACGAATCCATTCATTTATAATAAAATTGAGAAATATTCAATCCAATTATAATTTCAAAACTCATAACTTCGATGAATCGAAAAGCAACAATTCAAACTATAAGATTTTTTACACATCTTCCATATATGAATATGAATATTTCTACTAATTTTTAACCGAACATGACGGTCTCATTTCCAAAATTTATAGTTATTTTTTCTAGAAGTTTTATAGAATTTCAGATAGCAAAAAGCAACTGCATAGAGCTTTTGTGTTTCAAAATCACCGATAAAAAACTAATAAAAATGGCAGTTAGCCTTTTTTGGTTCTCATGCGAGAAATGGAAGACATATTTCTTGTTACATCAAATGCAATTTAACGCTATTTGATCCGTTGCTTTAATGTAATTCAATTGGAAATTAAAAGGAATTGCAATTTGATTTTCCAAACAATCAATCTTAACAATGGAGGACAACCTGAGCAACTGTTGAAACCATAGAAATATCATTCATATTGACAATATGGCTAAAAGGATAGTTCGACTCGATAGAAAAAGAACGATGGATAGCATGCCCCTCTATCTTTGTCCAAAACGTGACAATTGTTAAACTGTAATTATACACAATGACAGTTAATAAGAGAAATTAGTAACTGTTGCTTGTTCCTTTTTTCTTTCTACGCCTAACACACCCAGTCGCCATCTATTCATTTCTATGATTGAAATGGATTGTTAAATGTTTTTATTGTAGCTCTTACCAAGTCCATCGTCTAATCCAGCCGCTATTCCTTGCATGGTTGCTGAAGCTCCTTGTGGAGCAATCTCATTAGCATATGCTACGATGGTTAAATACGTGAGGGCATATGTAGGGCCCTGTAGAAAGAATTCTATAGCAATGATTATCCAAGGTGAAGCTATTGAAATGAGAAACAAACGAAGGGCATAACATAAGAAACATAGACTGAAACAGTTAATATGGCCCAATTTTTTCATTATGTTATCTGAAAAAAAGTTGAATGATTATTATGATTTTTTCAATTCTGCAAACTGAATATTACCTCCAATATAAAAAAACAAAATTTCACCTCCGAATGTTTCAGCTGCAATGATCAATCCTTCTAATAATTTTATATTTTTTGTACCTGATAATTCTGAAATATCTTCCACGTACCTGAAATTAATTTTTTCAAAAACATTATTCTATAAGTTCATAAAGAACAAAATACACATTTTCACTCTTTTATAAAATTTTCGCATTTTCTAAAAACAAAATTAATTTCGTTTCAACGTTTTTCGATTCGACATTGATTTTTATGTGTTAACAATATTTCGTAAAGACTTATATCAATGGAGAGAGTTATTTCAATTATTTGAATTTTTTTTTGAAATGTATTAATTAATCGAATCTTTATTCTAACTGATTTGTGAATGAATGATGATGATTTGGTATTGCTTTTTAAGATTATTCGATTTCGAAATATTTTTTCTCCTTTTTTCTTGAAATTGATGATGAACTGAAAAATGGCGATCAGTATGAATATACACATGATTATTTGTGAATATTAGTGCACATACCACAAGAGGAAATATGTCAAGAATCCGTCCGCAACACCAGCAATTATTGTAAAAATCAAAAATACACAAACAGCATTATGTTTCATCAGATTACTTAGTCTTTCCAAATATTTTCTGGAGCAGGAATGATCGGCAACTACAAAATGAACATATAAATATTTCAAACAATATACATATTTAATTTGTATGCAATGATATCGATAAAAGAGTTAACTGTCACGAAATAATTTAATGATTGATAGAGTTATGCTTTAAAATACTTTCAGCAATATCAGGATTTCTGTAGAGGTAAAATATTTATTTTCGTCGATGTTTAGTTGACTGTTCCAAGTTTATCAAAACTATTGAATTATTTCAATATAGTATATATGTTATAGTGACTACTTGGAAGCAGTCGTTGACACGAATCAACTCTCCGGATTGAGAGACTTGATCATTGTTTCCATAGGCGATTTTGTCGAGATTTGTTAGAGATTCTTTACGGAATCTCTATCCGATAATTTGAATGTTAAAGATTCTGAAAGGGAAAATTTATAGAAACTAAACTAGAAAAAAAGACTTGATCATTGTTTCTCTGGGCGACATTTTATCCTCTACGGAATCTTTAACCGATAATTTGAATAATAGGTTTCAAAAGGGAGAATTTATGAGACCAATACTAGAAGATCAGGACACAGACTTGCTTTGATAACATTGGATGCATCGATATTCTCAACGCAATCGAGTTCAAAGTTGGAGAATCATGAATTTTGAACTACAAATTTTCACGAATTAATGGACAAGTAGCCTTGATACATATATTTCTCTTTTTACATTTAAATATGTTTGAATGTGCAATTTTGCAATTAGAAAAACCTTTGAATGGTATATACATTCAAAGACATACATTGTATAGTCATAGACCTACTATTGTTTTCCACTTTCTCTATATTTGTCGAGAAGAATGCGAAAAAACTCTGCCAGTAGATAGGAAGGACTGTAGATAGTTTTCCATAAATGGCAGGTCATGTACACAACACATCATGCGTTATGGCGTATTCGAATTTTGAATTTAGATGCAATAGAGATAATAACCAATGATGTTTGAGTTCGATGAACTATATGGCTGCTTGAATTGACTTAGCTAGTAGCATTTGTGAGTTGAAACTGTACATGAAAAAAACTATTTTCAAAACAGAGGATACCGAAGTAGCAAATATGACATAAACAGAATGGGAAACTAAGGAATCTGATTGATAGATGAATGAATAGAGTTTTCATTGGAAATTTGGACGTAGATAGAACTTCCGATTGAACCGGAAATTACTTCAGTTTTAAATATTTGGAGAAGAATCTGAGACATTTTGATCAGTTAAATGAAATTCACGATAAATACTCCAATACTAACAAAATACAAAACTAACGATAGGTTTAGTGGTAAAATGGTAAGTAAATATCTGGTTAAAAATTCACTCTCATCTTGAAAAGACAATTTTCATCCAAACTGAAAATCAGAATTCAATTAAAATATTCTCTTCAATTAAAAAAACAATTACTGTTGCTTTCTAAGCATTACCTTCAACTTCAAACACGAGAGTAGGTCTAAAATGGAGAACAATAACATGATGAAAATGGCTGCTTTGTAACCTCCAATATTATATGGAAGAAAATCCATTGCATAACCGGAAACTACAGCTGTCATTCCATATCCTACTGATCCCCAAGTTCTTTGTTTTCCGTAGTCATATTCGTCGCCTATAACAATAAAGTATTTTAATATGTAATCACAAGGTTTTATCAATATATATACAATTAAACTGAATGAAGAAATCAACTATAAGAAAACGAATTCTATAGGTATCGTGCCCATATCATTGCACTTGTAAATATACAACATTAAAATATACTATAACTTTCTTTCTATAATTTTTTGAAGTTATCGAAATTTTTTCACAGGAATATTATAGCAAAGTTGGCTATGTGAAACATAAACACAGTCTCCATTGTCGTACAAGGGAAAATGTGACAGAATATTCAAATCGTTTATTGGACGAGACGCAACTGAAGAGTTCGTTGTAACACGAAACAGTGACTGTCTTGCGTTTTCACTAAATGAAGGCATCCATTTCAATACTCTATATTTGAATATATCATTTCTATATCATTTATCCGTGAGTGGCGTTAAAAAGTAGATTCCCTTTTAAACAATACTTCAATTGAATAAGTTGAAAATATTTCATATTCATAGTTTAAAAAATTGAACACAGAGTTGTTTCTCCCATATTATTGTTTAATATATTATTGTCTGAAAAAATGAAAGGACAAGTACAGATTTTTATCTGAAGAACTACAGATTTTTATTTGAAGTGTGAAAAGATGTAGTTTCAAAGTTCTCCCATTGATAACATTCAAAAGCAGGGCATTCTGAATCGATAGGATCTAATTCCATATCATATATACAAGATATATATTCATAATGATATCATTAAACTCTTACATACTGAATTTTATCTAATCTAATTATAGATGTTCTAATTTCAAATACAACAATGCACGATAAAAGACTAAATCTATTCATCAAGTTATTGAATTGTCGGTATATAAATTACAAAAGTACTTGTTTCTCATGAAAAGGTCAGTAACCTGATCATGAAATTAGTCACTTCGTAAGCTCAATTGAGACTTGAATAAACTGAAAGCAATTAACAAAGTTGCTTTTCAAAGAATAAATGCATAAATATGATTTAAACCAAATGATTATCTTTAGACCTCACTACAAAGATATTCAGAATGTCATTATAGTTTGTAATAAAAATGTAACATCTCCATTAAAACTAATGAACGAAGGCCTGACCCTGAGTAATGGTGTTTTTGACGAATTTGGGAATACAATAATTATAAAAGTATAGTTTAACATTTCGAGGATTTTAATGAACTCTCGTGGTGAAACTTTATAGTTGTTCTTCTAGCATCTATTAAAGAAAATACACAAAACAGTTAGATGATGGATTGTTAACCTTCATGAGGAAGAAACAACTTGCTGATCAACTCAAGTTGTCATATCATGGCAAATTCTTTTTCTTTGCATCAGGACGTTTTGGCTGATCCAATTTCGACAAGCTCAAGGTTCTTCCTGGCCGAAATTTGGATCAACTTGATAGTATAAAAATGGCGGTGTCACCTTTGACCATTCCAGGAGTCTCATTTGGACGTTGGATTAATTTGGACATGGTTTTTACTCCTATTTTGGCAAAGTTTAGAAACTTTGTTCTTCCACCACACATACATATATAACGGGTGATATTTATTAAATATAACGACGAAAAATTGTGTTCAGCGATGAAGTTCATTTCTGGCTTAACGGATATGTAAATAAACAAAACTGTCGCATATGGAGTGATGAACAGCCACATGCCATACAAGAATTATCGATGTATCCCGAAAAAATGACAGTTTCGTGTGGTTTATGCGCTGGTAGCATCATCGGTTCATTTTTCTTCAAAGACGACCGTGGAAGAAACGTTACGTCAACGGCGAACGATATCGAGCCATGATACGCAACTTTTTTTGCCCCAGTTGGACGAGTTGAACTAGGTTGACATGTGGTTTCATCAAGACGGTGCCACATGCCACACAGCTCGTGAAACAATGGAAATGTTGTAAATTGAATTTGGTGAGCAGCTTATCTCTCGAAAAAGCCCTGTGAATTGGCCGCCAAGATCCTGCGATTTGACGTCTCTGGATTATTTCTTGTGAGGTAATGTAAAGTCGTAATTGTATGTGGACAAGCCGAACACGATTGAAGCCTTACAGGATAATATAACACGCGTAATTCGTGGGATACAGGCGGAAATGCTCGAAAAAGTGAACTAAAATTGGACCTTCCGAGTGGACCATTTGATACAGAGCCGCGGATAACATTTACATGAAGTTATCTTTAAAATGTAAGTGGCAAAGGCAAAGTAATCAATTTCAATAAATTTTGAATATATGATGCAAATTGAGTGTTTTATTTGTTTAAAAAAAACTACGCTCAAATAATCACCCATTACTATGTATTTATTCTTTCTACAATCCAGTGTACACAAAAAGAACAATAACCATGCTACGAATCAGTTCTATGACGTTACCTCACGCCTAAATTGAGGGAGAAATAGAGAAGGTCTCAGTCCAGATCAATTAGATCTATTTCTATCACAGGATGGATGTAATCTGAAATGACACAAACCAATTGTTAGGTTAGAGATGATCAGTTGGCCTGCCAGCGATAAATAATTGTATTGCGGAGTTGTATGGACCTCTGCTGCTTAACCCCATTGGGAATAGATTTTTTTGCCTCACGACCCACCTTTTCAACTATTACATGTCATTCTCCATCTTAAAATCTGCTCATTCCTCGAAAAACGTTGAACCATGTAGCATCAAAATGTGACGTGTAAATCACAATAATCAGAATGTTGATCTGCATAAACGCTCCACGCTATTTTTCGATATAAGTAAAATCTAGTTGTTCCCTATTGTTTTCAATTTGAATCAAATTTTTCACAAGATATAGTTATCTCAATTTGGGTAACGCTGTTCGAATAATGGAACATCTTTCGTTGATTCAAACGATATTATTAGTTTACTATATGCCCAAAAGAATATATAATAATTTGAGATATATTCGATAAAGATAATTCAAATCAAATTTTTTCATATCATACTAACCTATCACATCAAAGCATACTGCATCACTTATTGAATTAATAACATTGAAGGCTACGGTTCCAATAGAAAGTAGTGCAATGAAAAACCAGAAGGAAAGAGATTCAAAAAGTAAATCAATAGGAAGTTCAGGAATCTCCCTACACTTGAACGTATTCGTCAAATTTTCCACATGAAATTGTTCGTTAATGGCACAAATTGATACATTTTCTGGATTTTCTGGAGAGTAATATAGCTCGAACTTAATTAATTTCATGGAGTTTTCTGCTGAACATTCGGCTTCTTCGAAAATACTGCCATTATTCTGAAAAAGAAAAGTGTTTTTCAGTGAAAACAGAACATATAAGTGCAACCGTTTTTGAAATATTCAAGTTTTAATGTAAAAATTAATTTAGTTAATTAATGTAGTTAATTTTTTTATAGAAAAGCTTTTTCATCAGTTTATGTACAATTTTTTAGATAAAGTCATTCTGTGAGATTTTTATATACTTTCGGTAAAAAATAATAAGAGGTGTTGTGGAAATCAGAGCAAAACTTAAATTGAGAAAAGGTGAAATACACAGTCCACAACTGTAGTTATGGAAGTGCATTTATTCGTAAATATATGAATATATACATTTTGTTAAAATTGATTTATTGCCTGTTAAAGATAGTTTATTTTGAATGTTTTTAGCAATAAAAGGCTTATTTTAATGTTGAAAACTTTATTTTCGTTAAAAATGTCACGATGCCTGCGCAAGGATGACACGCAAGATTGTGAAGCGTTCCACATTTTTAACGAAAATAATGTTTTTAACATTAAAATAAACCTGTTATTGCTAAAAACATTGATGATGAATAATATATATATATATATATATATATATATATATATATATATATATATATATATATATATATATATATGTTATTATAACGACTGTTCCCCATGAGGAGAGCGATTGAACTTGAATTCGCAATTCTCAGGACTTTTGCTTCATCTTTTGTGACTCCCAAAAACGCCTCATCCCCTCTGAATGCTCTTTCTTCCGTTCATCTGTCAATTTTATTCCAGGTTGGCGATTTGATTTTTGCCCGAACTTTTAGAACTGAGTGCTATCTCGAAATTTTTTATATTGATCTGTTGTAGATCCTCTTGAAAAATGTAACAATGTTGAATATGAATAAGATGTAGTCTCGGAAATATCTCAAGCAATCTGATGAATCATAGATATGTGTCAAACTCTTAAAACTGTAGAGATAAGTATAATATGCTGACTGAATCATCGAACAAATATTATATAGGTATGGAATTTATTGTTTGTCCACCGAAACTTGTTAAAGGTCGCAACATCAGTGACCTACATACACTCGGATTCCAGAACGCTCGGGAATGAAAAATATGATTTCATGTACGTGTTTTTTGGGAGTTTCCTTGAAAACCTCGACGAAGAGTTTGATTTTATTCAATTGAAAATAGGTTTTGGGTCCGGAAAATAAATATTTTCTGTTGCATTAACAATTTTCAATTTTGAATGAAATCATAGAACACTTTAAAAAATAAAATAATATAATATTATATAAATAGAATAAAATAAAAATGGGGGTATAGTATTACCATTGTTCTGTTACATTTGCTGATGACCTCGCCAACCTTGATCTCGTAGAATTTTGCTGATTTTAATGGAATGAATATTATACAACCATACGAAATCGCCATTATGACGATCAGTCCCATGAATATACATTTTCTGTAATTTCTATGAATATCCACTATCATTCCAAAGAAAGGTTTAGCTAACAGGTAAACAAATGGCAGAATTCCAGTTACGGACCCCATCACAACTGAGGAAATGCCCAGTTCTCTTCCGAACACTTGAAGCTGTGGCAAAATGGGACCCAGAGCTGAAAAAATTATATATTTATATTTATATATATATATATATATATATATATATATATATATATATATATATATTTATATTTATATATATATATACAGTAAGTGGGAAAGAAAAATAAAATCACTGGTCTCACGAAGAGTGAACAGATTTAAGAGTCCCACAGGATTCCGTGATTGGTCCACTCTTGTTTCCTATATTCATTAATGACATGCCAGGTTGACTATTTCTCCGGTTTATTACTCTGTTATTGGGAGAATTTAAAAAGTGGTGTTAATATAATGGCTAAATATTTATTTCAATAAATGTTTATTTTTCAATCAAACATAGGTATTCTAAATAACGAAGTGTTTTTATGCAATCAGGTTAAATTTCTTGGAATTTTATTAGATCGAGACCTCAGATGGTCTTTACATGTCAACTTTGTGACTAATAATCTGACCTCAGTATTCGATGCGATTGTATAGAATAAGAAATTATTTATCTACTGCGTCTGTCTTGTATTTTTATGTCTATTTCTAAGTGTTCAATATATGTGAAGGAACATGAAAGTAGGTTTGTAAAATTCTGGTGGTGTTCATTTTTATTACACAAGAAATGTAGAAACTTTGTTTACCCATGGACATGGCTCAGCCAAGTATGAAACTTCACCAGCCAACCAATGCATTGAACTATTCAATCATCTACCCTATGAAATTGACCAAAGGGTCGTGATAGGTTAAATAATATTGTAAAGTCGGTGTTCCTGAAAAATTGTAACTATATTGCCAGGAAGTACCTAACAAACAACAATATAACTTGTCAGTAAAGGTATTAATTGGATGTAATTTTCTATTCTAAATAATTGTGTGTGTGTTAGAGACATTTGGTAGTTAATCCGAAATTTATATAAAGAATTCCATAGCGTAGCTGGATGTAAAAGCATGTACGATGTGGCGCTCAGTTATCGCCACATTGTCGTCCTAAAGATTAGATCCAAGACAATGCAACACTAGATTGCGCTGTGGACAATCACACGCATTAAACGACGTGTGAAGTTTCGATGTCGGGTGGTCAGAGTCAGAAGCGTGATAATCTAATGCGCATTCCAGTGTTGACATTGTCTTTGACCTGACCTGCCACACTACATTTTCGATTGAACTCACGTATTCATACATCATAGCAGTGGTACTCAACCAGTTATCCACGGACCACTGGTGGTTCGTGAACACTGTCAATAGTACGTGCAGTCATAAAAAATTGGAGAACAGTGAATATTCTCAAGTGTTCTCATAACAAAGTTTAAGAAATAATCCTCTGCTCAGGGCAACTCAAAAATAAAAATAATCAGTATCTAAAATACAATATGTATAATTGGAAAATAAAAATTCTTGCCTTCGAAAAATAACATAACATGTTCTATTTTTGGAAAAACCCAGATAATAACTAATATTACACTAAAAAAATTAGTGGTCCATAGCAGAACAAAAATTTTGCCAAGTAGTTCTTCACTATGACGTTGAGGAGCACTGCTTTATAGCATTTCCTGCTTTTTCACAATGCTTCATTGCTAATTGAGTTTGTTAACCCAGCAGTTTGTATCTCATTATTACATCATATTATGTACATCAATATTATATGGATATTACTTTGAAAGAGAGAAATTGACAATTTTATGTGATGTTGGTATTTGTTGTTACGAGTATTAGGAGAATGAAGAACTATTTCCAATATCCAGAGGATGGATATGTAAATTTCACAAAGAGAGGCAGCCATATATAACATTTATATATATATATATATATATATATATATATATATATATATATATATATATATATATATATAAAACAAATGATGAAACAATTCCATTTAAATCAGTTTGGTACATTTCATCATATCAAAAGTCACTTTCAAAAGGTTTGCAAGAGGTTTCAATTCAGAATTTTCTCAGAGGTATTACTTTCATATTTCACCCACACTTCAATTTTTTTTTTGAACGTCTTATAATTTTTTATTTTTTTCAGCTCTACTGGCAACAAGGAAAACAGCCGAGGGGCTATATAAGATGAAGAACGTTGGCCAATTCTTTTCTCACATCTAGATGTTTGTAGCTGTTTATCTTTTTGTCTTGTTCCATATTGATGATCTAGAGGCGATATGGATATTTTCCTGAGGTAAGTACTGCATAATAACCTGAAAGCAAATACTTGACGGCTATTGAGGATACCAGATATCTGATATAGTAGGTGACTAGGATAGCGAATGTCCTTTCCATGTATTATTCTCAGAAACCATTTTTGAGTTATATTCAACTTTTCTAGGTGCGCACTGTATACTACACCCCACCCCACTATGCCATATGATATTTGCGATTGCACGAGGGAATTCTACAGAATATTTAGGTATTTTACATTCTTTATGGCAGTTTTCAAATATTTGAATTTCTGTAACATTTTATTCACCACATTGTTAACATGTTCATTCCATTTCAGGTGTCTATCGACAATTACTCCAAGGTACCTTATAGTGCTCGCTTCCAAAATATTCAACTCTTTTCCAACCCTCAAGCAACCCAATTCAGGAAGTCCACTCTTGTAAGACGTGAATGGTAAGTATTTTGTTTTTTTTTTCGTTGATGATAAGTTCGTTGAATTCAAAATATTTCTTCATTTCCATAAAATCAGTTTCTGCTTTTATTTTTAGACTGTCCCATGAGTAGGAATTATTGAGTATGACTGTATCGTCCGCAAAACTGATTATTTTACCATATGTTAGTATATATAATGAATTCATCATTTGTTTCATATATTGGGCAGATATGCAATGCTCACAATCTCCAATTTCAAAAATGTTACCATTTGAATGATTGAAATTTTCCGACTAACTATTTGAATTTTACTTTCTGACTGTGTGATTACAGCATTGTAATGGATTAGAGAGTGAATGTTCAACGTCTATAAATATATTCAGTTCATTGCAATATTTTGACCTTTGATTATATTTTTATTCTCGCAGGTAGCGTCAGATTTGAGTGAAAAATTGTAGAACACTTGTTTTTATGCATATAAAGAATATAAATCTCATTAAGTTATCAAAAATTATTGATATCATATTATTGATTAGCAAATTATGAGCAGAAAAAAGAGTTTATTCATATCAATAAAAATTTGAGAAAACAATACAAGAAAAATGACCAACACATTTTGTAAATGAATTCATTGATGAGTTTTAATGAAATTGCGTTATTTAAAAAACTATTTTCAGAAAATTAGACACAAGAATATTTCGGAAATATTGAAGAGTGTTGGCGTTTACTTGATGTAAATCTATTATAATTCAATATAATATAAAATTCAAACACTTGAACTTTTGATTTACTCTTTTATTGAAAACATAGCCCTAATATAATGCTATGTATTCAATAAAAATGTAACTCAAACGTTCAAGTGTTTGAATTTTATCTCATATTGAATTTCGGAAATATTTGAAAACATTCCTGGTTTTTCTTTACTCATTTGTGTACATAAAAATTTCACATTTGATATCAAAAAACATACATAAAATTTACATACAAGAAACTTTCGGAAAATAATCCCACCAGTTGAACAATGAAAAAAAACAGCGAAGTCTCTGTCAAATAATTCAATATCCTTCAAATAATTTCTCTATGGATCTCAGAATGAATTATACTCAAATAGGTATTGAGAATTTCTATATTCCCCTGAAATATATTACTATCGGCAACAATGTTTCGGCGCGCGTTACTATTTTCCAATTGAATTTCCTGTAATACATTGAACCGAGTTCATATCGAAGTTTTCCTGCAGTCATATCCACACAAATTCGGTTCTCAAAACAGGTTTGTTTTATACCTAAATAATTTAGTTGAAGACTGCGTCATTGCATTCTGCATTTCATAATAGAGTTCATTAGTCATAGAATAAATTTTTTGAATTATACTCACCTGCCATGAAGAAAAAATAATGGGCTTTTATCGGCAACAATTTTTTTACAATCATTTTAGTTGTTCACGTTAACAACTGCAATAATCAAGGGCATTTAAATGTATCTTTAAATGGAAGGACTCATTCGGAAAATTTCAAACGATTCATTTGAGATCTACATCTTAAAGCACAGTAACTGAACTAACAAGACCGGGAGAATAGAGGGGGATTAAAAACACACAGAGTCGAGCTCACATCACTTTCGTAGATGCTCGAATGAAATGTATGGAGAATACATTTTATTCGTGGGCATTATTCCTTTGTTCCATCTCTGTTCTGTAACATTGACAATGAACAGCGCAAAAGCCGACGTATATGAATATTTCCCAACCAATGCTGCCAACTCATTTCTGTCTACAAACAGTCTACTGCTATTTATAAAAAATTTGAGTATCAATTATTATTTTACATTGAAATTCATTCAATATAATTAGAATTTCTGCAGACATTATTCATGCTTGATATTTAAGATTGTTATGAATTTATTCGTAGGCATTGTAAATTCATCCACTGAAATATTTCGTCCTAGAAGAAGAGTTCAGGAAGATATACTGCGGTATTCTGAAAATTATCTGTGTCTGAAGTCTTCTTGACCCTTAAAAATTATCAATAAAAATATTTCAACATGTCGAGTTTTGTCTATTTGTTTGTTCTCTTTGTCTGTTTCATGTTTTTGTTCGTGTCAGATTTCCTACATTTGAGATTGAGTTTAATTCATCCGTCGAGTTATTTGCCAGGCGTGAGATTGTGGATTAATTAATTATAATATATATTAATAACATATTATTAACGTATATTTTACCTTAGAAATAAGTTTTATTTATTTAATTAGTTATTATTATATATATAATCAGTTTATTAGTTTTATTTACAAACATTTTACTTTATATATATATGTATATCTCACTTTGTTTTATATGCTTTTCAGCTATCTCCTGAAATAGCAACCAAATAAATGACGAAATATTAGAATAAATGGTAGTTGGAAGTAGAGTTGGTAGAAAATTTCACAATATTTTCATCCATATTTTTTTATTATTTAGAAAACTCCGTAATGATACATTTGAAGTAGGTATATAAAAAAATCATTACTTAACTGATAAATTATAATATCAACTGAATGATCAACTTTCATAATATGATAGGTATTGATGAAAATCTATGTAATGAAATGTAACAAGAAATACTTGTCTAAAAATCACTGACTGAACAATTCTTTATTCGACTAGTTTCGCCTTTTACGGCATTATCAAGAATGAGCATTACGGCATTATCAACATTCTTGATAATGCCGTAAAAGGCGAAACTAGTCGAATAAAGAATTGTTCAGTCAGTGATTTTTAGACAAGTATTTCTTATTACCTCTCATTTAAATATGAACTATCACAGAGTTGATTCATAGTCCGTTGAATTTATTAATATCTATGGACATCAATAAATTGTATTCTTTCTTATCAGGACAAAATTATTCTGTTTGTTGGAATTAAAAAGTAGTCTCCAAGTGCGTCTATATCAAATCAAACTCATTGACAGAAGTTTACAATTTTCTTCCACTTCGTCCCAGGATTAAAAATATTCGAATTTTGTAATCTGTATCTTGTAATTAGTATATTTGAATATAAATATTCTCAAAATACGTCTAGAATTAGGATCAATAATAATTTAATTAAAGGAAACTCATTAAGAGAAGTGAACAATATTATTCTACTACGTATAACTCTAATGTGCCATAATTCTAATATGGATATTTCATTTTTAATATTGATATCACTTCCTAATTGATCATACTGTTTACAGAGATCTATATATAGAAAACTCAAAACAAATAGAATAATTTTCCCACTTCGCTATTGAATTAATTCGAAAGATAGCAGAGAATGTATCGCCTCATTTGTTTAACGTCAAAATAGGTATACGAGTACTTTCGATTGTGGAATTTTGTAATTGAAACAACATGTTCATGATCAACGACTGTTGATTCGTATTCAATGTAAGGTGTTATGAAAGCAGAATACAATATTTTCAGAGTTGATATATTGTTTATAAATTCCTTAACAATGCGAATAATGAAACCATATACTCAATCGAGCATTGATATGGGGCAGAAAAAATAGTTGAGAATCGAAGGTTACGCAAGGTCAAGAAAGGTTTTAGGTTTTTCCAAATTATTATTACCAATTTCATAGTTGAAATTTATCCATTTATATTTTGTGGAGAATGACATTACATGACATTTGAAGATGTTGAGGGTTATTTTGTTGAGATCAGATCAATTTACAATATTACGCATGTTTTTGGCCATGCGTTCACAGTCACCAATGCTGAAAACATAATGAAAAATCTTGAAGTCATCAGCAAACAATCATGTTGATAACAATGTTGACTATTTGATGAATATTTCCGATGCTCAATTACTGCCTGTCAAACAAAACTCGAAATCCCTTTTTGTTAATTTGAAATGTCAAATTAATTTACACTAAAGTATTCCCAAAAAACTTATCAATTTAATATAGGTACATTTATGTCCTTTTATATATATGTGTAAACATTACATCCTACCTAGAAATTAACAGTCTGAAGTTTAAAGTTACTTCCAGATTATTGTATAAATATGTTGAGTTCATTCAAAGACATCCACGATCATAACAAAAGAAATAAAGAAAATTTTATATTGGACCATAAAAATGAAAAATCTACTCAAAATTCTGTAGTCTTTAAGGCGGTTAATGTTTATAATAAATTACCTAACAATATGAAAGAGTGCAAAAAAATGGCAGAATTCAACAGCAAACTAAAGCAACATTATCAAACGAAAGACTGTATGATGTATGATGTATGTTGAATATCTGGCATCTAATAAGTAGTATGTTTAGATTGTTGTATAATTTGTATGTTAAATTTTATTACTTGTAACAACAATATATTCAAGTGTATGTATGGCGATAGCAAAATGCTAAATAAATTAATATTATTATTATTATTGTATATTATATGATATAATTCAAAAATACGAATAAAATAGTGTTTTCATTTTTATCTTATCTGTATATATCATTATTATTATCTATCATAGGTGTGTGAATTATGTATTTATTTCGATATTATCTACTACATTACTATAACTTTGTTATTACACTGGACTACATACACTGGAGGTACATATCACATCGAATGCAACTCAAGTTATTCATTTTATAAATTAGAGGGAATTATTTCAATTTGTTTTTTTCTGAATACCAGTTTTTATTTTGAATTAATGAAATTGTGTCATAGCTTAATTATATAATTTAATTAATTAATTCAATCATATAATTCATTAATTATATAATTAATTTTGTCTTCGCCTACCCCATCCGCTATCAATAAAGCCGTAGTTTTGAAATTAAGTGTCAATTGAGTCAATTTATTTATTCTTCTAATTATTTGAAATTCTTTCAGAATTTTTTTTCTTGCACCAATTGTAATAAATATAATTAATTAACACGTCTTTTTACATTTGAATATTATATTCACGTAACATACAATTCAATACGCTCTTATGACTTTCGTATACAACATTAAAATAAGACCTCCTCTTCTTTTAATGAGAAAGAACTACACAGTGGGGCAAAATATTAAAAACATATAAATTTTCATGTTCCTATTATTCAATCTTCACATCTTCATGTACTGCACGTGAAGGAATGTGGACCTTCAAATCCTAGACTAAACACGATAACCCTAAACGCTTCGTATCATGGGTCCCAAATATAATTCTTACAAGCCATATTACCAAAAAAACTCTTCCAATATTTCGCAATATATGATCATTTTGAAGTAGTTATTTGGAATCAAAGGAGAAAATCGAAGAAGGTTTATAAATTTTTTTGTGATATGTACAATCGAATCAAATAATTCCAAAAAAAACTTCCACAATTCAAAAATAATTTGCAAAAGGTCGTTGCTACAACTGGATGTATGCAGAGGTACTGTAATTTGAACTCCCCTTATTGAAATAATTGGTATCTTATAATAATTGAACAAATATCTAGGATAATTCTCAAGACTTATCCAGATTTATACCATGAGTCGATGTATAGTGAATAATATATGTATTCAATTTAAATTGTATCCATAAAAATGATCTAATAAGGGGAATCCCTCGTTTATGAAATATCCAGGGACTATTTCACTGCAGCATCAATTACTCATTTATATTTAGAATGTGCGTGGTATGTTAACCTCATTCGATTATTTCAACAGTTTTCTTCATTCTCGTTATGAAGTTTATGCAAATTGCTTAATATTTGAATGAATCTTTAAACAATTCTTCTGAAAAAACAGATTATACGCTATCAACACAATTAACTTTTGTATTCTGTATGAATTGTGTCAACTTTTCCATTCAACCAATAAACGTATTTTAAATCGATTAGTAAAATATATTAAGCTGGGTTGATTTGAATGAAAATTCAGATCATTCGCAATTCTTTTTGAATAGAATGGAATGAAGACGTGTTTTTTCCCCAATTGCAATTCTGACATACATACTCACTTGATTATTGCATCAATGAAGTAAGATTTTCATTTTAATATTTCTGTAATTTCTGAACTGTCATCTGAGAATTTTTTTCCATACAAAATTGGTTAGTACACATCTGTATGAGGGTTTTTAATTTGGCCAATATTCGAAGAAACATATATAAAACCATGTTGTTAAAAGTTGAATAACAGAATAATGTTTTTTGAAAAATAAACTTTGGATTAGTGCAGAGCTATTAGTTTCACTAATAGCAGTGGCCCCATTGCTATCTAAACTGATTTTATCAAGTAAAAATATTAAATATACAAATACTTTCAAAATGCTAAGCTACTTTATCATCATCTCGTTTTTGTGCACTGCAGCGCAGGTAATAAAGAGATAATAGTAAAATATAAATTACAATTAATACTTGGTGTAGGTACTGGGAATTTGTTTATTATATAAAGGTCGGTCCTACAAACTGACTAAATGATAATTATATTTACAATCTTTTCCTAGCTTCAGTTTTCGCAAAAGTATCAACGACTTCGTTTGAATCCAGGCTTGATGCGGTTTTGTCATTTTTTGACAGAAACATCTAAGGGCAGATATAGTGACATTACCTTTTAGTTTAAAACTCTTATAATTGAGTAAATAAATATATGTGCACCCTGAATAGAAAAAGATCGTCAAAAAAATCCAGGCGGCGAATTCCTTCAGCCTCTATGTGGGTTCAAGCTCATTTTATTCACTCCTTTCAATTTCATTCGTTTTAACCATGCTATTCGTACCAATGTTAGAATTAGTGGCAGTTGTACTGAGCCTTTAGTTATTTAATCGATGATTTCTAATTACACTATATTGAGTTTTGTATCGTGGATATCCCAAATATCGGTAGCGTGTGCTATCTATGTTTCATATGAGGACTTATATTCTTAAACTATAAAATTTTAATATGATTTTTTGCAGAAATCTTTTATTGAAAATAATTTCATACAATTTTAAGGAAACTGTAATTGATTCTAGTCTGTTTTTAAATTTGTTGAATAGATGTCGCTATTTCCTCTCAAAAATCTGCGAAAGCATATAATATCGAATATCATTTATTCACTGAATAAATCACCGTTTTTCAGTTCTTCATAGAAGAACTTTGTTGTACTGAGTCTTTAGTTATTTAATCGATGATTTCTAATTGCACTATATTGAGTTTTGTATCGTGGATATCCCAAATATCGGTAGCGTGTGCTATCTATGTTTCATATGAGGACTTATATTCTTAAACTATAAAATTTGAATATGATTTTTGCAGAAATCTTTTATTGAAAATAATTTCATACAATTTTAAGGAAACTGTAATTGATTCTAGTCTGTTTTTAAATTTGTTCAATAGATGTCGCTATTTCCTCTCAAAATCTGCGAAAGCATATAATATCGAATATCATTTATTCACTGAATAAATCGCCGTTTTCTTAGTTCTTCATAGAAAAATATTGGAGTGTGCGTACTAAGCTTAATGTGCTATAAACTGTAGACTCCTAAAACTTTCGATTAACAATTTCTTCAATACTGCGATTCAATACTGTAAATCTATAATCATGTACTATGTGGTCTAATGATAATATACGAATAAATTACATTATTAGAATACAATGTGTTTCTTTACTTTACTTAAAAGATGTGCAAACTTGAAGGTAGATTAGGATACATGTCGTAAACTGCTTTTAACATCAAACTAAAATGAATTTAAGTCATAACAACTTAGGATAGAAATTGGTAGGTATAAGAAACCGAATTACACTAAAGAATTTTGAAATGAATGAAACAAAGTAAAAAGCTATAAAATTTTATGAAAAACATAAAAAAATACTTATAACGTATATAATTATCTATCTACATATCAAATTCAGGTACTTTTATTCAACTGGGGCACACTGGTGTATTCAGTTGCGGGTGTCTTTATTGACTTCGTCTTTTTGAGCCACCATTTGTGAATGCAAAATGAGAAATAGCTGCCAACGCACTGATAGCACCAAATATTTGAAATGTTTGTGACGCTCCTACGAAACGGTATAGAATACCGCCTATTAGGCTTCCTAGGGCATAACCTGGAACAAAAACGTTATTCATGGTGTGAATATTCATTATCATTTCAGCTGACTTGGATGAAATTTCTGAAGAATGTTTTTATCCAGACATCTGGGACGCCTACATTAAGGGATATAGACAATCACAGACTTCTGAATATAATATTTTTTGTTGATTGGTATTATGCAGATTCTTTTGCATCAAATTACATATATTTTTTGCATCTACATAATCACTAAAGTTGTACACCTTCAGAAAGCAAGGTACAACTGGTTACACTACTGAGCTGAGTTTGTAAATTAAGAAAAAATTTATCATTAAATGAGAAATGTCGACTTGAAATTTAGTCTCTCTGGTAATAACGCAAAAACTGGAAAATATATTTCTGTTTTCAAAAAAGTCTGAACTTATCTAATGTAAGTCTAAAAGTCCGAAATTAGAGAACTCGAATCCATTTTGAGAACTGATGAAACTGATGATGCTTAATAACGGAACATTTACGACTGATGAAATATTCAACATGTATGCATAAATTTTCCAACATTCAACTGTTTCAAATGAATTTGAGTAGACGAAGAATTTCACAGAAGCAACGCATCCTGTAGAAAATGCTTGAATTAAATAAATTCAATGGACGATGAATCTACTTTGTGATAGTTCATATTTAAATGAGAGGTAATAATAAAAACTTGGCTAAAAATCACTGACTGAACAATTCTTTATTCACACTTCTTGATAATGCTGTAAAAGGCGAAACTAGTCGAATAAAGAATTGTTTAGTCAGTGATTTTTAGACAAGTTTTTATTATTACCTCTCATTTAAATGCTTGAATTGTTTTGTACTCGTATTCTTTAGAGCAGGTAATCAATATCAAGATATAGTTAACTTCCTCTTAACTTCCGTTGAAAGATTGCAACACGCCAAATTAAAATTTGAAACATTTTCCAAATGGCAGCTTATGTAAAATACTTCATAGTAGTTCCAGCACTCAGAGTACAAGTAAGCGGATACGTCAGTTCAATAAAAAGAGAACGATGAATAATAGGCCCTTCTATACTTTCTGAGTGAAGCACACTTTCTGATTGTTATTTGACGATCGCAGATGAGCAGAAAGAACGAAGTTGCTGTCAAATAGTGAATCGTTTTCAATGTCAAGGATATGTAGATAGAGATCAAGTCTAGCTGAGAACTACTCTAACCTCTAAGTTGAAAAAGAGAGATAAGGATACAAAATGAAGGAAATAAAACACCCTAACAGTATTCCTTCATTCTTATAATTAAAACATCAAGATGTTTAGTGGTCTTATTATTGGAGCGCTTACCAAGTCCATCATCTAGTCCAGCCGCTATTCCTTGCATGGTGGCTGATGTTCCCGCTGAAGCAATATCATTAGCATATGCCACGATAGTGAGATACGAGAGAGAAAATGTAGGTCCTTGCAGAAAAAACTCTATAGCAATGATGACCCAAGGTGAAGCTATTGAAATGAGAAACAAACGAAGGGCATAGCATAAGAAACACAGACTGAAACAGTTGATATGACCCAACTTCTTCTTTATGTTATCTGGAAAATGCTTGATTGGTTATTAAAATTTTTTTATTTTCGAAAATTTTAGGTTACCTCCAATATAAAAAAATAAAATTCCTCCTCCAAAAGTTTGAGCTGCAATGATTAATCCTTCCAAGAATTTAATGTTTTTTGTACCTGATAATTCTGAAATATCTTCCACGTACCTACAATTGAAAGTTTCAGTACATCTATTGTTTTATGAATTAAAAAAACAAATACTACTATTTGTAGTCGAAAAACTACAGAGATGACGTTGCATAAAACAGTGAAAATGTACCATTTGGTGTTCTATCTTATATTAACAATCTAACACCAAAACAGTTCGAAAAATTATATTAACCGTTCAATCATTTATATATTCCCACATAATGTTCGTTAGAATCGAAATTGAAATCAAATGTCGTCGTTAACAAAATTCTTGGCCAAATTGCGATTCGGTATTTATAGACCAAACATCATAAAACCTTCATTCAAGGAAATTTCAGATAGAAGTGATTGTCGAAATACGAACAAGACTTGGAGAATTCTTTACAACACTCCACAAACATTTGAAATCACGCAAATAAAATTCTTTTCAATTATGAGTTGGTGATGTCTAAACACTTACCACAGGAGGAAATACGTCAAGAATCCATCCGCAACACCAGAAATTATTGTGAAAATCAAAAATATGCAAACGTCGTTGTGTTTCAACAGATAAGCGAGTTCTTTCCAAATATTGTCTGGAGCAGGAATGATAGGAAGCTACAAGAAAGGAACTTTCAAATATGTTAAACTATTCAATTAGCCCGGAAGGTAGCGCTGCAAATACAAAAGTCATAGTAAGCCGGCTGATAATAACACATATGGTTGATCTGTCCCACTGACAATTATCTCCTAAATTATCTCCCACTGACTGGGGATGGGAAGAAACAGAAGAAGAATACGTCTTCAAATGGAACTAGGAGATATAGTACTCCCATCAGTCAACAGTATAATATAATAGATAGCAGCGAAAATATTGGTGGTATGGAATTTTTTGTCGGTGACACTTTCTTCGATCTTATATATTTCTAGTAGCTTAATTTTGATAGTTGAAATGTTCATTTACAAATGATATTAAAGATAATAGCGCTCAATAATTCGATTAAGACAAGGAGAATGATTTTCTATAGTACTGTTGGCACGACGGTTCATCAGAGAACAATTATTAATGAGATACCATCGATAGCGAATGTGTTCTGTAAAGTTCACAATTCCTATACTTCAACTTTTTTATATAACTTTTCTATTAATTTATGTCAACTTCAATATACTCTCGATATTATTTTATATTATACATTTTTTTTCGAAATAAAACTATTTTAATTAAATTATTTGATTATTTAAACAACCAGTTAAATTTCATCCAGCGTACAATAACTTTACTGTACGTGTTTTTACAATACGAAAGTAAATTGTGCATCAGTTGCTCGCAGCATGCTAGCTGCGATATTCAGAATCTCTACTGCGTCAGCTGACGGTCTTTCCATCACTCAACAAGTAGCTGATTATTGTTGTCCTATCACTGATTATTTGAATATCACATAATCAAATTTCGTCTGGTGTAATTTAACAAGTTCATGTGAGCAGCTGACGCATATTCCCACTTCTGCGATGCAGCTGACGATTTTTTTTCAGCTCAGTATGATGTCAAGTATTTGTGAAAAAAGTTTCAGCCGGCATACTATCACTTAATTTTCAATTTTTTTACCACTCCCGCAACGCCACAATTCTACACCCACCACTGGTGCGTCAGCTGACGCTTCATTCACTAATAATTTAATCGAGATCTATTGAAAAAAACGGGAATCAATAGGCTTGAAATCACTGTCAAAAATGCAACGCTACATGTCGGACTAAATATGTAGTTCAACAGTCGTTGAACGCGAGTAGTGTTCAATCTAGCTTTTGAAAATGAAAATACCCCGGAACAATTGTCATGCAATATTTTAATATAATTCTTGCGAAACCAAGCAAAGTGTTTTTTTATTCAATATCTCTAAGAGATGATTAAATAAGTGTGCTTTATACCTAACATCGTATAAATTTTCATTAAGTATGCATCCAATTAATAAAGGGATTTTAATTTACATATTTGAACTCATTCTTATCTATGTTTTAGTGCTTTTATAATAATTTCAATCGGTCCCAATTTGTTTTTCGTTGATGCAAGACTTATATGATAACCCTAAATTTTTTCTTGAAATTACTCAATTGTTGAGGATTTAATCTTGGTTTTATATACGGAATTCAAGAATATTTTTTACATATTTAGTATAAAATGAAAAATCTTTGTCTAGACTATTACCTTAAGCTTCAAACATGACACTAGATCTAAAATGATAAACAATAACATGATGAAAATGGCTGCTCTGTAACCTCCAAAGTTGTGGGGCAGAAAATCCATTGCATAACCGGAAACAATAGCTGCTATTCCGTATCCAACTGCTCCCCAAGTTCTTTGTTTTCCGTAGTCATATTCATCTCCTGCAGTGAAAATAAGGTCTTGTCATGCCATACAGTATTTTCTAAGGATATATCCAGCAACAGAAGATATTTATTTATCAACATTACTTCAGTTGAGAAACAACTTCAAATGACACGAAGAAGTTGAATAAACATTTTTGAACAGTTTAAATTTATAAAAACGTCTATGAAAATAAAGTGCAATGATTTATTTATATAGCTTTTCATATATATATATATATATATATATATATATATATATATATATATATATATATATATATATATATATAAGGAAATGAAATTTTTTGTGCTTATGGCACTGAATGAAATATTTAAGAAAATGAACACTAGAACATCCATTTGAAAAATTGAAATTAATCAAGAGAATGTTATAGCAGAGCTAGATATGTGAACGTTATATATATATATATATATATATATATATATATATATATATATATATATATATATATATATATATATATATATGAAATTTTGAAATATATATTATTATTCAATGTTTTTAGCAATAACAGTCTCATTTCAATGTTAAAACTTCATTTTCGTTGACTTTTGAGTTAACATGAGTTACTGCTTCACTCTTCAATTTGATATATATTTCTTTGATTTGATTTTTGGCAGTATGAGCTATTATTAAATTATAAGGTAATATTTTAGCAATGTTAGTACTTAATTTTCGAATATATGGTAGGGAATGTAATTATTTTCATAAATACGTAAAAACTCAAATAACAGCCTTACATAAACATAAAATAACTGAAAAACACGATTTTGTTTAGAACCATACAAATATTTTAGCAAACTGAAAAAGACAAAAAATGTAGAGAAATTTTAGAAATGTTAGACATTCGTAAAAATTTGGGAAACATAGTAAATGAAAGAACAGAAATATTGCTCTGATACTAAAAATGAATATGTTAAAATACAAAAAAAACTAATTTTATTTTTTTTTAAATAAGTTTGACGTTACACTTGCAAAATCTTCCAACCCGGAGAGTTCACGTGGAAATCTAGGAGTGGTGACTTCCTATACTGAACTGTTCTTTTGTTGGTGTTTTTTTTTATTTCCAGGTTCGTACACTTTGAACTTGGTGCGTCGTTTTGAAGAGAGCACAAAAGCTCGGAACACCTGTGAACGGCTTGTCCCAATTGTAGGATATATCGATAATTCTGCTTTTATTTATACCTTCTCCCGCGTTAAACTACTTCCATGCATTTGTTATATTCTGAGTTGAAGATTCCGTAAAGGATAAATAGTCTTCGCAGAGGCCGTGTAGTGACCAAATCTCCTAATCCGGAGAGTTCATGTATACTAACTGATAAAGGTCTTCATTCTCAATTGTTGAATTCTTTAGTTTAAGTGTGATCATTTTCTGTTTTCGGTAGAAGATATTATTAACTAATTAAATAAGTTACCCATTTTTAATAGCTACACAATTTGTACTCTGTGTTTATGTACCTGATGATGTTATTGCATGCCGAAACAATACAACAATACAATACAATAAACATATTATTTGATCCTGATTCTTCAATACCTTTACTAACCTATCACGTCAAAGCACACTGCATCACTTATTGAGTTAATAACGTTGAAAGCGACTGTTCCAATAGACAGTTGTGCAATGAAAAACCAAAAGGAAAGAGATTCAGATAATAAATCGATAGAAACTTCAGGAAGCTTTCGACACTTGAATGTACTTGCCAAAATTTCAGCATTCAATTCCTGCCTGGCGGAACAAATTGATATGTTTTCGGGATCTTCTGCGGGGAAATACAACTGGAATTTATTTAGCTTTATTGAGTTTTCTGACACACATTCGGCTTCTTCGAAAATGGTGTTATTATTCTGAAAAAAATTTGTTTTTGAATACTCACAAAATACTCGAAGAAATAGTTTTCCAGCTCGAATAAACGGAGATGTAGAAATTACGAGTGGAAGAATATAAAATTGTGAATATAAATGTATATTTATAGTGTCAAGTTTCACTTATTCTTTATACTTACAACACTGAGGTTTTTAATCGAGATATTACAAAGAAAACTCTTACGAAGCAGATTTTGAAATTTTAAGCAATTTCCCATAGAGTTTTTGGGGACTCTATAAAGTTTATGAGAGAGATGTCGATGAATTCGCATCTGCGCCTCTGACATTATAAGGAAAAGTCAATTTTCCGGATAAAAACTTTCGAAAAATTCTCAGGGAATTTTCACTATTTTTGTCGAAAAAATATTTGATATAAAAACTTTGCTTTTGATTTCGTTCAAAATGTAATTTCTTAGTAAATTGATGTCGTACAACAGATATTTCTAATCAGATTTCCAAAAAAACATCTAATTTGGAATAAAGCCTTCATGTCGTGTGAATTTTAGTGAAATTTTCCTTTTATGTATGTTTTGTTTTCCCATTACTATCAAATTCGTAAGAAACAGACCATTGAGTAGCCTGATATTAGATGTCCATTACTCACTTATTACGCGTATTCATTTTCTTCCTCGTGTGAAACCAGAAATTCCCGAAAAATAAATATTTTCTGTTGCTTCACACTTTTCAAATTTGAATGAAATCGTAGAATACTTTAAAATGTAATGAAAATATGTCAGTATTACCATTGTTCTTTCACATTTACTGATTACTTCGCCAACTTTGACCTCGTAGAATTTTGCTGATTTTAATGGAATGAATATTATACAACCATACGAAACTGCCATTATGACGATCAGTCCCATGAATATACATTTTCTGTATTCTCTATGAATATCCACTACCATTCCAAAGAAAGGTTTGGCTAACAGGTAAACAAAAGGCAGAATTCCAGTAACCGATCCCATTACAACTGAAGAAATCCCAAGTTCTCTTCCGAATACTTGCAGCTGCGGTAAAATGGGACCCAGTGCTGAAAAAAAATCCCAGAATTGACTTACTATGAGGAACTTGTGAATCTAGAAACCAGTAATCGGATTGCAAGTTTGTGAACCGGAGTGATTAGGCAAGGTTCCATTCCTACACATTTACAGACAAAGTTCTGAGGCATTTTGATGAAACATCTACAAAGCCTCTACGTACGCACTGATCTTGTCACCATAGAGCGATCCGCAAAGTTCGAGAGAGTTAATTTAGTTTCTTCAATAGAGGGATCTCTGTTATTCTTTCGTTCCCCTCATTCTGAAGATAGCACCTGGATGCGTTTGGAAAACCATCGAAACATGATTGATTTGATTCATGTCACTGAAGATTGCCAGTAGGATAAAACAATTGTAAGGCATTTCGATTTAACAAGTTCGATGATTTTCGGAACGCACATATTCACTCTCGAAAGTCATAGGTGGTGATTTCGTTCACAACATTTGTGTAGACAGAGACCTGAGTGTTTTATTTGAAACAGTGATTGAATGATTCGTTAATCTTGAAACGTGCTATACTTTTGCTCGCCGGGGCGGATCTGGGGCGATTAGGCGATAATTTGATAAATTATTACATATTTCGATGAAATTTGAAATTTCAACTAGAAAAATTTCAGGAAATTTGAAAATGATCCTGGACAATGAATATCACACAAAAATATTCAAGTCTAATCCCAAAATGCAACAATTTCAATCTCTTATTGAAAATTTTCCCATCATATTTTTTAATGATCTGATAAAAAATTAATTATAGTTGAGAATATATCACTATTGTCCAAACTGCTTCAGCACAGTCGACTGCAAAATAGTAGCACTATTTTACAACCGAGTTTCCTATAAAATACTGAACCTCGCTGTTATCGAAGTTTTACATTTTGTTATTTCCACTCAAATAGTGTTCTGAAAACATGTTTCACTTCATCATTTCATTGACGATAAGATGAAAAATCCGTTACTGTGTTCTGAATTACAGAATAGAATTGACTAGTAATAAAGTTTATCTTCTACAATTATACTTACCCGCTAGAAAGAAAAAGTAATGGGCCTTTATCGGCAACAATTTTTTTACAATCATTTCAATTGTTTCTTTTAAAATTAGAAAAATAAAAAAAATTAATGATGTATTTTCCGAGGTATTCCGAACTCATTCGGAAAATTTCAAACTAATATTTCTATATCTTGAAGCACGAGAAATGAACTATTAGGAGTGCGAGAACACACTTTTTTCCTTGGTGTATTTGATCGTTCTATCTCTTTCCTGTTATAGTGAGTATGTACAGCGCAAAGCTGACGTAGTTATCATTCCATGCACACTTTCATCCAACGCTGCCAAATCGTTTCAATAACAGGTATGCTAATTATAATTAACCAAGCAGTTATGCTTTTTCCTTAGTTAAACCCAAATTCTTCACTAAATCATTTAACTCGGCTTGTGTGAACAATTGTGGTTTTAAATTTGTGGAGAACATTGAAACTCATCATTACATGCTTAATTTTCATTTGATTCGGGACTGGACTGTAAAACGTCATCAATAGATTCAGGTGGCTTAGGGACAGGAGACCCGGTGCGTGGACTACCGGCCGATCAACTGAAGTAGGGTTAGGATAGAGAATTACTTTCTTATTTTTAGAATTATATCCAGAAACATCTATGCTGCAAAATAACAATCGTTTAAATGGGTTTTCTGCTCTCTCCATACCATAGGTGCTCCAAATTTAAATGCTTTCTTTTCCTTTTTAAACCACTTCCGAAGATCCTCGACACAAACATAACAAACTTTGTGAGGAACCCAACATTTGTCTTGATTACCGATTTCTACACCAAAATATGCGAAATATACTTCTTTTTACAAAATCAGTAATGATCTTTGGATGTTTCTTAATTACAAAGTCACCACATATGTAATAAAGAGCATTGGAAGAATATATACACCCACGATTAGCAATATTTGAGTATGAACTTAGTTTAAACACTGCAATGAGAGGTTATGTCAATCGAAATAACATAAATAGCTCTGCAGTTTATCACAACTATCCACCAAATATCTTTTAATTTTATTGCCAACCTTATAACACTAGAATACGTTGTCAACTTAATGAATTTAAATGATTGAAGGAAGTTTGTCTACATTTTGAATATATTTTTTGAAATTTTATCTAATTTGGAAATTTTGAAAAATCGTTGGGTGATACAACTTTTTTATTATTATTTCCGTAATCAGCACATCCAATAACATCAGGATTAAATAAAATTATTGACAAAGTTTTTCATCGTTGGCCTGTGTTACTGTAACGGGTGATTTTTTAAGAGTTTTTCAGGTTGGCGGCACTGGCTGGTAATGACATCCAAACGTCGTCTGTGAAAGTTAAAAGTTTTCAGTACACTGTATACCTTGCCATGCACTTCAGTACATGTATACTCTGCCATTTCATCATGGAAAGACTTACAAACGAGCAACGAATGCAAATTGTTGAAATTTACTATCAAAATTCGTGCTCTGTGAAAAATGTGTAACGTTTGTTACGACCATATTATGCTCGTCATAATCGACCTGGTGAATCAACAATTCGTGCTGTTATCACCAAAATTCGCACCAAGTTTAAGAGAATATCGCAGCCGTAGCGTACAGTGTTGATGAGGATCGTCAAATGTCAATTCGTCGCCGTTCTCAGCGATTGAGCATGTGTTACTCAACCACATGGAAAATTTTACGTGTTGATATGGGTTTGAAAGCCTATAAAATTCAACTTCTGCAAGAATTGAAGCCGTCACAACGTCTATTTTCTGTTGAATGGGCCTTAGAACAGCTTAATGAAAATCCGCAGTTTTATCGAAAAATTGTGTTCAGCGATGAGGCTCATTTCTGGCTTAACGGATATGTAAATAAACAAAACTGTCGCATCTGGAGTGATGAACAGCCACATGCCATATAGAATTATCGATGCCCGAAAAAACGACGGTTTGGTGTGGTTTCTGGGCTGGTGACATCATCGTTCCAGTTTTCTTCAAAGACGCCCGTGGAAGAAACGTTACCGTCAACGGCGAACGCCTCTGGATTATTTCTTGTGGCGTTATGTAAGGTTGTTAGTGTATGTGGACAAGCCGAACACGATTGAAGCCTTACAGGATAACATAACACGTGTAATTCGTGGTATACAGGCCGAAATGCTCGAAAAAGTGACGCAAGATTGAACCTTCCGAATGGACCATTTGATACGGAGCCGCGGACAATATTTACATAAAGTTATCTTAAAAATGTAAATGGCAAAGGCCAAGTTATCAATTCCAATAAAAATTTTGTATATATGTTGCAAATTGAGTGTTGTATTTCTTTGGTGTATCATTTCTCATTATGCGTGCTGAGATTTTTGGCGTATCTACAGAAAATGCAAAACAATCACACAATATTTCAAAATTATATATTTTCATGTGGTAATTACAAAGAACGCCGATTTCGTACTGTCTATGATTGGGAGCGCAGTGCACTTCGCTCTATCACTTTTTTCATTATTATTACACCCCACAGTACTATTTTGGCATTCCTTATTTTCGTGGACAAAAGCTGCCTCGCTTTTCGAATTAATACTACACCACTGTCTATGATGTGAACTTTATATTATTCAGTTAGTCTGAATAAACACAATAAAATTAAACAAATACTGGTCTATTGATTCACAAAGCTAGCTCAATTTTTTTATTAGATAATGAATTGTGTATTCTCATGTTTTACAGATGATTTAATTACGGAAATTTCTGGCACACGTGGAATTTTCTTGTCTCATATTTTCAATTCCATGATATATTTTCATTACTACTGTTTCCATTTAGTCTTTTGTATACTGTTTGCAAAGAAAGCAGGCACAACATACTTGAAACATATTGATATCTTCTAATTATCACTACTCGTACATACTGTTAATTTCAGCCGAAAAAATTGTATTAAAGCATGGTTTTGTGAAGATCGAATTGAAGTTATCAAAATAAAATCTATATTAATTTCTTCATTGAATAGACGCGAATTTTTGTAAAATCTTATATTTGTGGCCCATTGCTACATAGTCTGTGTTGAATCAACTGAAATATTTGATATTCCTCAATATGCTTAATTTTATGGAGTCTGAGTATAGGTTTGAAATTACATTTGCGCAAATTAGTCGCGATTTAAGGAGTGTGAGGGTAGGTATACTTTCATAAGACAGAGAACGATAAAATTCCTAAAACAGAATATTACCAATGGTTGTATGCAATAACTTGACAACTTATATGATGGTAACGGGTGTTATTTTTAGAGGTATAGAACTTTAAGTTGGCATTACTCTTGAAGATGGCAACCGATTTAACAGCTGCCGTTTTCTTAACGTTTTCGCACCACGTTTACTCTTATTGATAACTCGCATCCTCAGAGACGCCGTACGGTGCGTACAGAAGAAGGTATTGCTACTGTAGAGCGTAGCATTGAGGAAGACCCGAATGAGTCCATCCGCCATCGAGCGCAGGAATTAGATCTGTGTCCATCCACTTTATGGAAGATTTTGCGGAAGGATCTTGGTTTGCGTGCTCACAAAATCCAACTCGTGCAAGAATCGAAGCCAATCGATCATCAAGCAAGGCGTAGATTCGTCGAATGGGCCCAAAACGAGATTGCCGTTCTTCCCGATTTTTATAAGCGAATTTTGTTTAGCGATGAAGCGCACTTCTGGTTGAATGGCTACGTCAACAAACAAAACTGCCGCATTTGGAGTGAAGATAATCCTCAAGTGTATGTCAAAACACCGTTACATCCAGAAAAACTGACTGTTTGGTGCACTTTATGGGCTGGTGGAATCACTGGTCCGTACTTCTTCAAAAACGATGATGGCCCGAACGTTACAGTCAATGGTGATCGGTATTGAGCCATGATTACTAACTATTTCATTCCTGAATTGAACAACCATGATATCCAGGAGCTGTGGTTTCAACAAGACGACGCAACATGTCACACAGCTCGTGCCACAATCGATTTATTGAAAGACACGTTTGGTGACCGCCTTATTTCACGTTTCGGACCTGTGAATTGGCCTCCAAGATCTTGTGATTTAACACCGCTAGACTACTTTCTGTGGGGCTATGTGAAGTCATTGATCTATGCGGATGAGCCACAAACGCTTGACCATTTGGAAGACAATATTTGCCGTGTTATTGCCGATATACGGCCACAAATGTTAGAAAAAGTCATCGAAAATTGGACGTCCAGATTGGACTAAATCCGAGCCAGCCGTGGCGGTCATATGCCAGAAATAATATTTAAAATGTAATGCCACAAGATTGTCCTTCGAATAAAAAAAAATTCTTGTCAATCGAATGATCCATCGTTGTTTTATTGCAATTTAAAATTTTAAACCTCTAAAAAAACACCCTTTGTAAGGTATTTGCAATACTTTGCAGTTCCCTGACGAAAATTTTTTTGTGAATGATATACCAAAAGTAATTAGTTTTCATAAGCAACAGAAAATATTTTTAGATAAATATTTGATTATATCAAATAAAATATACTAAAATATGTGTAAAATAAAATCAGTAATAGATCATATTAATAGAAACAAATTAGCAGGAGTTTACAGTGCATCATCAATAAATTTCGATTTTTCTAAATTTTTCTAAATGCATTTAATTCCAATTAATTCAATATATGATGAGACAATGAGACCTAGGATAATTTTCAAGACTTGGCAACATTCATTTCAGTGTCAATGTTTTCTAAATGATAGCTATCCAATGAAAATTTAATTATTCATAAGCATTATCAAATACTCCAATTACCAAGGACAATTTTTCAATAGCATTTCTATGTATTGACATTTAGAATATAAGTGCAAAAATAATCTAACCAGATTATCAAATTGAAGAGTCTCGTCCGCTCTAGTTGCGAATTCTCAATGAATTTCTCTCTATAAAATTCCAATTGTTGAACGAATTATACAATATGAAGTGATTAAGAGAAAACTTTCGTTTTCTTAATTATATACTATAATCTATTCGAGATTCTGTTGCTTTGACGAAAGAGTGACTTGAATTTGAGTATTAGAACGTGTGATAATTTGTCTCTCAAAGTTGCTTGCAATTTGTATTAAATATGTAAAGAATCGAATAAATGCGCATATGTGATTATCGATGCGATAAAAATATTATTTCCGCTCTTGCAGTTTTTCTTAGTACGCAAATTTATTGAAGAGTAGTGCATTGTTCCATAAAATTTGAAATGATGAATTCGCAATTCTTCAATGAATTTGCGAACTAAGAAATATATATGGAAATATACGGAAACTTCACAGCCTGGTGATGTTTCATGGGATCATAATGGATCACCACCATATTTGACAAAAAAAATTGAGTACCGGACTGATGTACACAACTTGAATTTGAGATTTAAGGGACTTATTTCACCGCCGTCATACAAAACAAGCTATCTTTCGACGTGGATTTACTTACAACGTTTTTGCGTTATATAACGGAATACCCACTGAGTTAAAATGTCAAGTTTCTTTATCTCTTTTTAGGAAGAAGTTGAAGGGCAGATTCATGAACATGTAGGGTGGCATTACGATAGGGAAGTGACTGGACGGGACCGTATTGGAAATCTCTTTTTGTATTTGCTTCTACCTTTCTGACAGTAGGCTTATCTCTGTGATGGTTGACAAATTATTTGTGTTTATGGGGGCTGAAGTTGAAGTTTTTTGAATTGTTTTGCATTCAACTAAAATTTTGATATGTATATGTACTTTTTCCATGTATCTACATATTTGTTTCTTGAATGTGAATAAATATTTATTACCTATATATATATATATATATATATATATATATATATATATATATATATATATATATATATATATATATATATATATATATATATATATATATAATATTTTCTAAAGTTGATTGGAAACTCATTCCATCTTCGGAAAGAGCATCGTGACTATCACCAAACTCTATCCACAAACACATGTTATGATTGTGAAAATATACAGCTATGGATGCCACCTGTCAAGAAATCACGCCTGCAACAATTACAGAAAATCATTGAACAGTTTTTCTGGCCAATGTTTGATCTCTGCCAAATTCCAAAATCATCCCTGTCGCTTTCCACATGATCGTTTAGATTTCCACATATGTTTTATTACTCCCTCTGAAGAAAACTTGTTCTTTTGCAGAACTTAAGTCTGCAGTTTCTGCAAGTTTACATTTTTCACGCAATTCACCTGTGATGCATGTAATGATATGCCTTTTATTCATTCTAAAAATGAATAAAATTATTGCTAAGATAAATGGAATTACTACCGCTACTATTACTATAATACCAATATATTACCGATATTGAAAATTGAATGTCATTCTTCTAATGATTTCATCGATGAAATGATATGGGTGTTATCTATAAATCATGTGAGAAACTTCATTCAATATACCCAAAATCCCAATATAATTCCAGTAGAAATCTGTTGTTTGGTAAAGGTAGCTGTAAAATCTTCGCTTTCCTTTACAACATAATTCAATAGATGGCTCTTTTTCTCATTTAATATTTCTCATTACATATTTGATTTTTCAGTTATCCTTGTAAATACTGTACCCATTACTGAATTATTGATTGATGGTTTAAATAATCATTGTATCAATACTCAAACACGATGTTGATGTTGAACACGACTTTTATCAACATTCCGTTACAATTTGTAGCTGCATGAAAACTTCAATGAATAATAGTTGAAATCAATTGTATGACAATAAAACAACGATTCTACAAGAAAATTATTGGATTCTTAAATTCTTACATAGTGTGGCGTACTTGAAATGTGATAGCAAATTGTCAATAATGGGTACAATTAAATGAGGTCACACACTCTGTGTACATTGAATTATTTTCTTTTTTGATAGCTTGATCCATACTAGCAATGTTGAAAAACACCATTTCGTCTTCAAATTCGTATTCAGCTTCGGAGATTCGAAATATGGTTAGGGAAAATATAAATATTGAGACGAAATCGACGTAGCAATCATTTGCTAATCGTTGTGTTCTTATCGAAGAGCTATTTGGAATATAATTATTTGGAGCAAAGTAATAAAATAATTTATCTCGATCTAGGTATTACGGGATTGCAATTAAGTCTCAATTTGCTCAATACATATTCACAATCAATTCACCAATTTATAGACGAACATTATATCGAAGTTTTCTCTGCGTTATTTAAAATATCTCATATTGATTCGTTGCTGAACTACATAATTATTTTCGGCTGATGATGATGACCAAATGAACATTTGGTCAAGATCCCAACATTTCTACAAGTCTTTCTGGTCTACAGCGTCCTGTCGTTGGCTTGAAGCCTCAATTATTACCACTGTGTTGCTATAAAGTGGTTATTCGATCTTTTGATGAACTCTACCTAGCATTTTGAAAGCTTTGCTAGGAATAGTAAGTATCATCAATGATAGTAAATGGAAGGCACTTGGCTTGAGTTTCACTGACTCAGTTATTAGTCTTTATAATGGGTTGACCACCTAAAGCATATGTAGATTTGTTAATATATTCAATATCAATAACTTTTAACATGATGTTTCATCATGTGATGAGCGACATCTATATGTGCTTTCATCAAATTGGAAACACAACCTTGTATCCTGAATGAACCTTAAGGAAACCCCCGACTAAAATAGTTTTCCGTAGTATATATACTCGTAGTATATATATATAAGAGATGGAGTAATGAAAGGAAAGCTGCGTGGAAAAAACTAGGCAGAGTGGTGAACGCGGACACTTTGTAAGGAGAAATGATTAAAACTAGAGAGAAGTGGAGAGCTGGTTATGAATATATTGTGGATATTATGAAAAGGAAAGAAGTGGAGGATAGGATGCGTCAACAGGAGGAGGGGAACAATATGGAATAGGAGCAGAAGGAGGAGAGGAGGGTCTTACTAGGGAGATGTTATGGGTATACATACCTGGTTTCCTGCCTAGTAATGACGTTGGTGTGATCACAAAGCTGGGGAGGAGTAACAACTTGAGCCGCCCTATTGTGATTACTCGGAGGGTTTTTTAGTGGGTATTCTGGCCAACAGCGAGTCCCACACACAGTGCGTAAATGCATTTTTCCCTTCGTCAAAAAAAAAAAAAAAAAAAAAAAAAAAAAGTATATATACTCGTATTATAAGAATTTCTTTCAAATGATAAAGTAGTAATTTTTCACAAAATTTCAACAGAAATATTTCGTTTTAGGACTTTGATGATTAGATGATTGAAAAAGACATACAAATACTGATACGTAATCTTGGCCTGTTTCAAAGAAATGGTTATATCCATTTCTTTCAATTGAATAATTAATGCTTTTTTTCAATAGTGAATGAAATGTCTTATCTCAACTATTCGAGAGTTAAGATTCCATTCCATTATTCCAGTTTTCCAGTTTCAGTCATTATTCCAGTTTTTTTCCACAGAGGCAGATGCTCTATAATTACAAGTAAGCCAAAAAACTGAGTTATAAAGATAATTCATAAAAGAAACTATCCAATATATCTATAAGAATATTCAATTTCAATATTCAATTAACAGCATGAAATGAATCATTACTAATACTAACGGAATAAAATTAGAAATTGATTTCTGAATATTATTAAGTGACTAGATTGTATCAAAACTACAAATGTTTAATGAACTATTGCTTTACTCGTTTGAGTTTATTCAGCAGTTCTTAACAACAGTAACAAAAACGAGAAAATGGAGTGAAAATTGATAAATAATGAGATTTCGATTTGGCATAGATTTATTCATAAACTAATGGAGGAATTATAAGGTACATAATGTATTAGTAGATTTCTCGACAACGTCCTCTAGCATCGGGTGCTTGGTCTTCAGGACAATTTGATTGTACAAGGATGACACGTCTAGTTAGTAATGGACCATTTACTGCAGTTCCTATAAGTAAAATAAAACCATTCGATGAAATAATCCTTATTGGAAAGAAAGAATTCACCATTATCAATGTTTAGATTTGGTAAACTTTTGCTGAAACTGAAGTCGTTTGTAACGACGAAACGCGTCATGCTATGTAGTCAATAAAGTGTAAATCATAAGTTCAAGTGTTTGAATTTAAGTTTATATTCAATTATAAGGGATTTACATCAAGTAAACGCCAACACTATTAAATATTCAAATCCATTTAAATACTTTGGAAATAAATTTTTTTGACTTGATGACTATAGTAAGGTATTGAGAGGGTGATTGATGATTGAATAATTCTTGGATAATTTACTTGAACAACAAGAGCATTGGCTGTTCGGAACTGGCATTTAAACTATTGATTCACTGAATTCTAAAAAAGCGATGCATAACAGCCGAAAATTTAATTTATGTTACTCAGGTTTAACGAGAATTCAGTCAAATTTATCACAAAGAATTCTAACAGATAGATATTTTGGTGTGCACAAAAACTGTATGATATGAAATTTCCTTACCATATCTCAAAGTGAAACTCACAGTATGAACTATGAGAATACTGATAATAACCAGCAAAATTGACAAATTCATTTCGTTAACAGTAGAAGTGTAAACGATGACTAACTTTTATTTACTACGGTAGTGTATATATATAGCCGGACAAAAACTCAGGTATGATCAAACATACTGGAAATTCTCATTTCACTTACAAATCGATAAACCAATTATAACTCCCACAATAGGAATAGTCTCAACAATTCATGTGTCTTGACCATAAGTTATCATTGATTGAATCGGAGAAGCCAGTTTTGTAGTAATATTTCTGAGAATACTTGTGAGTGCCGAGAGATGAATCAAGTAACCAGAATTTCTTATTCTTGCTGCCCTTGACGCTTCTGAATGACCTGGAGTAAGGGGAGACAGATGTCTAGAAATTAGTGATCATGTGCCTTGAACGAATATCCGTTATTACCAACTTATTTTGGATTCTCAGTGAATTTTCTTGGAAAAGCGATGTGTCAGATTGTGTAATGATTAATCTTCTATTTTGTAATAATACTACTTTGTTTGGACTGTTGACTTTGAAATAGAAACGGACAAATTGTGTATGTATTTGAGATTCAGATCTGAGGGAGGTCAGACTTTAGAGAATATAGAAACATAGCTCTGAGTATTCGATCTTGAATGAGTGACTAAGTGTTTGATATTTTATCTAATGTACAGTTTTATACATTTTAAATAATATTATATACACACACACACATACATATATATATATATATATATATATATATATATATATATATATATATATATATATATATATATATATATATATCGTCTTGGGTGTATAATTTGGCCCAATTAACCGATTTCCAGATAATACAAATATATTCAATAAAAAATATTACGTCAACTTCTATAAGATAATAAAAGTCCGGTAAGTAATAAGTGTGATTAATCTACTAATAGAATATAATAATAGTATATACTCTTCCGAATCCATTGTCCCCTCGTCATAGATGAATAAACAAATAATTAATGGTGTAGTGACTCTAAAACGTTTTCGGCTCTTTGGAGCTGGTGGGTTCTATTCCCATCATAATCTTGGGCCGTTTGGAAACGGCGTTAAACTGCAGGTGCAACTTTCGCACAAGCAGAGAGTGCCTCTGAAATAATAACTAACATTCTTCAAAATTAAGTGAAATTGTTTTCATAGGTTTTGCATATGTTTCCTAACTATTTTTTCTTACATGAGCATGAGTATTACAAGTGCGAAAATGTTAAATGAAACTTTTACGCTTTTTTTCCTTTTTGGAGCTATTTTCGAAAAGTTTCCGAAAAACTTCTTGTTGGAAAAATTCTTCCGATCACTTCGTTATAAATGATTTTCTTTGGTTGAAATCCAGACTGAATTTCGGATATTCAACCTGAGTAAATTATTCATGACAAGTGATAAATAACAATTTTCACATATCCTGAATCTCTTTTGAAAACCTTCAATTATATAGACAGAAAAGGGAAAAATTTCAATTTACTTCATGTTCAAGTAAAAGAAAACTCTTAATCTACTGATGCAGAATCGATAGAAAAACCGCGATAACAATTTTTGACTACGGAATATTGTCCGCTCATCTATTCATAGGATGCCTGAATATTTTCAAGTTTAATTTTTCTATGTTGAAGTAGTTTAACTACTTGATATTCAATTATAGCAAGTGTAGAGATAGCCAACCTTGCGCAATCCATAGATCCTATATTCGTCTGTATTTTTAACTCAAAGGGAAAAAATTGGAAGAAAGTCCTGAAGTTTATAGAGGCCCGGAAATATGTCTTTTTAAGTTTCATATGGAACAGTCCAAACTCCATATGTGGTGAACATTGAGAAATATATTGTTGTTTGGATAAGATATTCCTTTATTGTATACATTGATAAGCCATTATGGACTAAATACTTTATATTGGCGAGTATGAGTATTACGTTAAAATATGAAATGTCTAGACGAGCTGTATTGAAATGCTAAAAATGTAGTGTTCGGCTTATGTTGCAGAACAAGAAGGTCGTATCAATTTCAAATTGAAGTAATTTATGTCTTGACGTGTTAGAAGGTTAATATGTTTTCATGAATAAACGTTGAATTGGAATGCCTTTTCGATTATAACATAGATTCCTTATTCGACAACAAATTATACCGCCATATCGTGGTTTTTACATTTTTATGAGGTGTGTTATAGTAAAAAAATATCTCTTCAATATTTTATTTTTACTATATTGAAAGCACACGTGAGTTATCGCAAACATATCCCCCATTACAGCAGTGTGTAGTTATTGAATTGGAGAGAATGAACCCCAAACAAAATAGAAGCCACCAACAGAATACGTGTAAGATAAGTGTATCAGAGAATATGACTTTGAAATACAAACCACGCATACAATATAAAATATAAAATGAAACTTTCCAGAAACAGTAGAATCTGGTAAAACAATCGATATTTGTCAACGATACATAATGCAAATATTTCTGAGTAGCATTTATAAACAAGGTGATTGAGTAAAGTATTCAGATCAATACAACCTAAATCTTTAATAGATTCTCATACAGTGTAAGTCGAAATGTGAATATTTTTGTATTCATTTTTTAGAGAACCTTGTTGCTCATGGAAGTTCTTGATGTTATACACGAGAAATAACATTAGTGCCGAAATTTAAAGCGCTCATTTTAAATATACATGTTCAGAACATATTTAGAATAATTGGCAATTGGAATATTCACGCTGAAATTATTTCATATTCCGCGAAACAATTACATATATAAGGAATTAGGTACTTATATAATTTTCCACAATTTATTTCTATAAGTGCAATAGTTGACATTTACCTCAGAAATAATGCAGAACAACGGGTCGAGTATTTCTTATTTGAACAGACAGAAGACACTCATTTGAAATATAGTATTTTGTCGAATAGATGACAAAAATTTTAACCATAAGGTGCATAAAATCCTGACAAATAACGATAGCTGAAAGAAATAAATTTCCATTGTCTTTCATTTTCTGTTGTCTCTGATGTGGGAAGAAAAACATTTCGTGAAATAGCTAGCTATCATAGAATGTAAGATTTCCATATTCACGAAAAAATTTGCAGGTATCAGATGAACTGCTGTTTTCTTAAGATGTGTGAGCAGACATATATCATTAGATTGGTCAGAATCTAAATGTTTACTCTGCTAAAATGCAACAGCATAATACGGTAGGTCAATCCATATTTGTGAATCCATATCAAGTAATGGTGATATTTCAGAATAGTATTTATATATCAAATATCAGTTTAATTATCAGATCTGATAATACAACTTTCAGCTGACTAAGATTCTCTTACAGTGCGAGTCGAAAGATCAATATTCTTTTATTGATTTTTCAGAGCATTTTATTGCTCATGAAATGAAATAGCGTGAATTTCTGGAATTCTCAATGTTATACAGAAGATATCATGTTAGTATCAAACATTTTGGTCCTTATTTCGAAAATACATTCATAACATATTTCGAAAAATTTTACATTTTGAATATTCACGTTCAAATGAAAATTGATCTGTCACAAAACACCTACATATAGGTATGAGGAATTATATCATATTCGACAATATAATATGATATAATTATTCATTCATATTCTCATTGATTTGTCTGTTTAGGTGGATCTATATTTTTATTGATCTGTCTGTTTAGGTAGATATATGTTCTTATTGATCAACTGACCAGCTGGATGTATATTTCTATTGATCTGGCAATAAATGACGATGAAATAAGTGCAATAGTTGACCTCAAAAATAATACAGAACAACGTGTGAATTATTTATTATATTGAAAACGTCTTCAAGACATACATGTCTCTGTTAACAAATGTTTGAAATGTGGTTTTCTGTAGAAAGGATGATAAAAATTTCACCTATATGGTGCAAAAACTTCTGATAAGTAACAAAGCACGAAAGAAATATAGTTACCAATTTCGAATTTACTTCATTTCCTGGCGCCCCTGATGTGGCAAGAAACAAACGTTTCGTAAAATGGCTATAGATTAAAGAATGCGTTGTTTTCAATAACTATTAAGTTTCGTGTACTTGCTGAAATTGTGTAAACAAATGTCTTTGAATGACGATAAGGTACTATGATAAATAGGTTCATGCATAATTTCACCGCTCAAATTTTGGAATTTCAAATACACTGAAATGATATCTAAATATTCTCCCTGGAATTAATTTTTCGCTCAGATCGCTATGATCGATTTCGAACCATTAAAAGATTTTCTTTAGGATTATTGTTTTCAATCGGTACAAGCAGAATGTTATAAATATAAAGACGAACTGTTGCAGCAAGTCCAAACAATTCCATCACACACAAATTAGCACTGTAGAGGAATATGACACACTTCGTATTTTATATTTATTCATTTATAATCATGACTATAATCATAATTTCACATTATTATATATTTGAACATAAACTTAAATTCGAACACTTGAACTTATAATTTACACTTTATTGACTACATAGCATGATGCGTTTCGTCGTTACAAACGACAAAAAAATGATTATTCTGTTAGTATCTGAAGGAGTCGTTTGTGACGACGAAACGCGTCATGCTATGTAGTCAATAAAGTAAATCATAAGCTCAAGTGTTTGAATTTAAGTTCATATTCAATTATAATGGATATACATCAGTTAAACGCCAATACTATTAAATATTATTATATACAATGTCCACTACATTATTATAGTGAACAATATAATTATAATTATGTAATATTTTTAAATTCATGAAATGGGATCAAATGTCGAGTGATTCCATTCAATAATCTGGAAAATAAATAATTAGAACAATTCTTTATTATCAAAAATTTATTAATGAGCATTATATTATATTTACATATATCATTATGAACTAGTTATGTATCAATTACTGTTGCTAATATAAGTGAAGGCTTCAATTTGAGCCGAATACCTACCTGTTGTGAAACAAATGAGTTTTTGTTGAGCTTCTTTGCGATAATTTTTTTTTCGCCTTTCAAAATTCAACCCATTTTCAGAATGTTCATTTTCACTTCTATTCCAAACCTCTCGATCGATTAAGTTCATTCGAATGCTTCATCCGCTCACATATTATTGATGTTTGTTTTGTTTCCTTATCTTGATTAACTACCGCTGACTATTCCGAGGCTATGTTCATGTGTTGTATTCCTCGGAGTTCACTAAACATACGATATCTTTTCAGATTGATCATTTACCAAATCTCGTAATTAAATATTGAACCTCTCAAGAATTTTTCCTTATTCTTCCAACGTAATTCCTATTTCTATATTCATGAGTAGCCTGATAAATTATTGATACCGTTCCATAAATACGTATATAGAATGTGTGTATAAAATCTACTTTTTTTTAGCATAGAATTAACATTCACGAAGATAATATGTAATTTCCCAAATTATTTCCTTTTATGAATTAATTTCACTCCACTAGTCGTAATTTCTTCAGTTGATAATATTTTGTTTCAAATTTGCATTATGATATATTATATAGTGAGGCAAAATAAATTTCATTCATAAAAAAATGATAATACTTGATAAGATAAAAATTATAAAACTAATAATACTTTCTTCACATACATTACAAAATGCGTGAATGCACGAATTGTAGCATATGACTTCAAAAGATAAAACAAGCATACAATATGAAATATAATATGAAACGTTCCCGAAGCAGTAGAATCCTGTTTAACAATCGATACTTGTCAACGATACATAATGCAAATATTTCTGAGTAGCATTTATAAACCAGGTGATTCAGAAAAGTATTCAGATCAATACAACTCAAATCTTTAGTATCAGAGAATATGACTTCAAAATATGAACCAAGCATACAATATGAAATATAATATGAACTTTCCAGAAACAGTAGAATCCGGTTAAAAAATCGATATTTGTCAACGACACATAAGGCAAATACGTCTGAGTAGAATTTATAAACCAGGTGATTCAGTAAAGTATTCAGATCAATACAAATTAAATCTTTGATATCAGAGAATATAATTTCAAAATATGAACCAAGCATACAATATAAAATATAATATGAAACTTCCCGAAACAGTATAATCCTGTTTAACAATGGACATTTGTCAACGATACATAATGCAAATATTTCTGAGTAGCATTTATAAGTCAGGGGATTCAGAGAGGTATTCAGATCAATACAACTCAAATCTTTAACATCAGAGAATATAATTTCAAAATATGAACCAAGCATAAAATATAAAATATAATATCAAACTTTCCCGAAACAGTATAATCCTGTTTAACAATTGATATTTGTCAACGATACATAATGCAAATATTACTGAGCAGCAAATGATTTAAATGATTATTTAAATATTCATAAAGATAAACCAGGTGATTCAGTAAAGTATTCAGATCAATACAACTTAAATCTTTAACAGATTCTCATACAGTGTGAGTCGAAATGTCAATATTTTCGATTTTCATTTTTCAGACAATGTTGTTGCTCATGGAAGGTCTTGATGTTATACACGAGAAATGATGTTAAAATCGAAATTTAGAGCCCTCATTTCGAAAATATATTGAGAACATATTCAGAATAATTGGATAATTCGAATATTCAAGCTGAAATTGATTCATATTACGCGAAACAATTACATATATAAGATAATTCTACAATTTATTTCTATAAGTGCAATAGTTGACATTGACCTCAGAAATAATGCAGAACAACGGGTCAAGTATTTCTTATTTGAACAGAGACAGAAGACACTTATTTGAAATATAGTTTTCTGTCGAATAGATGACAAAAATTTTAACCATAAGGTGCATGCAATCCTGACAAGTATCGATAGCTAAAACAAATATATTTTTTGGTATGCCTGTTTTATATTAATTTGATTGTCTTTCATTTCCTGTTGTCCCTGATGTGGGAAAAAAACAAACATTTCGTGAAATGTCCAGAGATTATAGAATGCAAGATTTCCATATTCACCTAAAAATTTGTAGGTATAATATGAACTGCTCTTTTCTTAGGATGAAGGCTGAGCAGACATAATATCATTATATTAGTCAGAATCTAAATGTTAACTCTGCTAAAATGAAACAGCATAGGTAATACGGTAGGTCAATCGATATTTTTGAATCCATATCAAGTAATGCAAATATTTCGGAATAGTATTTATATATCATGTGATATCAGTTAAATGATCCGATCTGATAATACAACTTTCAGCTGACCAAGAATCTCTTACAGTTGAGTTGAAAGATCAATATTCATTTTTCACAGAATTCTATTGCTCATGAAATGAAATAGCTTAAATTTCTGAAATTCTCAATGTTAAACAGAGGATATGATAATATTATCAAACTTTTGTGTCCTTATTTCAAAAATACAGTCATGACATATTTCGAAAAATTTTACATTATGAATATTCACGCTTAAGTGAAAATTCGATTTATCTGCCAAAACACTTCTACATATTCTATGAGGAATTACAGCATATTCGACAATATAATATGATATGATCATTTATAAATATTTTCATTGATCTCCTGGCGCCCCTGATGTGTCAAGAAACAAACGTTTGGTGAAATGGCTATAGATTAAAGAATGCGTTGATATCAATAACTATTCAGTTTCGTGTACTTGCTGAAATTGTATAAACAAATATCTTTGAATGACGATAAGGTACTATGATAAATAGGTTCATGCATAATTTCACCGCTCAAATTTTGGAATTTCAAATACCCTGAAATAATATCTAGATATTCTCCCTGGAATTAATTTTTCGCTCAGATCGATAGGATCGATTTCGAAACATTGAAATAATCACGCAGTATATTTTTTCTTCTAAGACAGAAAAACATTTCTTTAGGAGTTATTGTTTTTAATCGGTACACGCCCAGAATGTTATTAAATGCCCAGAATGTTAAAGAGGAACTGTCGCGGTCCAAACAATTCTATCATACCCAAATTAGCACTGTAGAGGAATATGAGACGCGAAATCATAATTTCACATAATTGAATATTTGAATATAAACTTAATCTCAAACACGTGAACTTTTGATTTATACTTCATTGACTACATAGCATGATGCGTATCGTCGTTACAAACGACTTCTTCAGATCTGAAAAGCAAACGAAGTGTTATCAGATCTTATAAATAAAAGTGCACCAGTCACATGAAGGAAACGTACGTCTCGTAAGAAAAACTGAACCAAACGCTCACTTAATGTTTACTACCAATTCTTGCGGAATATTCTGATCGCGTGGTATCTATATGGATCCTGAAAAAATTCCTAAAGTATAATAGATGGGTAGGTTATTAATCGCGAACAGAAAATGAAAAAAATTATTTTCTGGTTGTTCTAACCTGAGAAGTTATTCTATATAATATAATATATACTGTTTGTAATATTCATAACAAATAACATTTGTTCATTCATTGAAGTTATCTATATTATAACAGTCATCAGATAATTTCAATTATTATAGCAGAAAATTCATTTTCATCATAATAAATTATTCATTTGCTTTTCATCTCTATAAATTATTTATTTGCACTCAACTATAATTTCGTAAAACTAATGCATTCTCAAGTGAACAACTGATTTAGAAGAGAGATACGTGTTCAAATTCCATGTCAAAACTATCAATGAATTTGACACATTTCAAGAATTTCACATTATTATATATAATATCCACTACATTATTCCAGTGGACAATATAGGTACTTATAATTATGCAATATTTTGAAATTCCTGAAATGTGTTCAAATCTCGAGTGATTCCATTCAACAGTCTGGAAAATAATTGGAACAATTCTTTTATATCAAAAATTTATTAGTCAGCATTATATATAGGTATATATATCATTATGAATTACTTCTGATCAATTACAATGGCTTATACAGATGAAGGCTTCAATTTGAGTTGAATACCAATTCTGATACAAATGAGAGTGTTTTATTTATTGAACTTCTATGCGATAATTTTTTTTGTTCCTCTTTTAAAATTCAACCCATTTTCAGAAATTAAATTCTCACTTCTATTCCAAACCTATGGATCGATCAAGTTCATTCAAATGTTTCATCTGCTCACATATCGTTTATGTTTGTTTCGTTTCCTTATCTCCAACTTGATTAATTACCGCTGACTGTTCCGAGGCTATGTTTATGTGCTGTATTCCACGAAGTTTACTAAACATACGATATCTTTTCAGAGTGATCACTTAACAAATTTCGTTATTGAATATTGAACTGCTCAAGAATTTTTCCTCGTTCTTCCAACCTAATTCCTGTTTATATATTCATGAGTAGCCTGATAAAATATTGATACCTTCTCATAAATGAGTATATAAAATGTGGTTTCCACTTTCATTCCAGCTGTTATTATAGAATGGTACTATTGAAGCGAATAATTCATTGAAGAATTATGTTATCCATTTCAAATGGAAGCTGCAGTGTAAAAGAACTTCCTCCGAAATCTGTTAGTGAATGAACATTTTCATCTTGTTCAGTTTCTTTAGTAAAAATATCATCATTCCTATGTTATGTTCTGTATTTATGTAAATCTGAATTATTTTCATTGGAGCAATTGCCCTCATTATTCTGTTTCTAAACCTTCATCAGGATAGTACATAATCTTTACAATGATCTCGCTCGAAAATTCAATTTCATACCCGAATTTTTTCTTCCTTTATTATTTTTTCCTTCAATTATTCAGTTCAATGCTCAACGTGATATACGAGAAACTTCAATGAATGAATATTCTCAATTTGCATATCCTGCAGAAGTATTCGAGATATTCCTCAGTTTTTTCGACTTATAAACGAAATTCTGCATAAAAAGACAAGTTCGTTGTATTTCATTTTGTATGATATATGCCTATGCCCTCAAGAACAGAACTTGTGAGGAGAACAAGGATCACAACGCACTTCTTCTACCGAAAAAAATTGGTGAAATCCACGTTATGCACGATGTACAACGCGAAGTATCAAAAATTAAATGTCTAAATCTTTCACTTTTTGATTTTCCATCAGAAATAATCACAGTAATTATAGATCATCTTGTTTTGAGTTGTAAACGAAATTCTGTATAAAGTGGCAACATCGCTGGATTTCGTCTTGTACAGCGTATCTATACAAATAGTATATCGGATCTCGTCTTACTTACATTTATCATGGATCTCTACTTACCTTCATACTTGGTGTATGAAAAAAATTTCAATTTTTCTTACCCCTCGGTTGATATTATTGACCAGTACGCATCTTTAGACTATTTTGTGAAAACAATTCAAAGTCAAAGTGATTTCTACTGGTGGATCTCAGGTATATATATATATATATATATATATATATATATATATATATATATATATATATATATATATATATATATATATATATATATATATATATATATATATATATATATATATATATATATATATATATATATATATATATATATATATTTTTTTTTTCTTAAGCCGCAAAGGCTCGCTTCCTTGTGGTTCCCGTTCGTTTTTTCTTCTCCACAAACTCGAAACACGGATCAACTGATGCTTTCAACTGCCGGCGGAAACATTATTAACTCTTTTTGATTTTATAATTTCTTCCGCCTTGGACCTTTTACTACATTTATATAAACACACCAAAAATTTCAAAAGCTTCATATTTTAATGATGAAAAATATTCGATTCAAGTTATACATCCAACATTTTCAATACCAAATTAATTTAAGAGTACAGGATGAATTATTTGGCATTTTTTTTCAGTAAACATCTCTGCAACGCCCACGGCCATCTGCAACTTGTCCTGGCGGGCAATTGTATTGTACATAAATAATACTTCTTGCTTTACCACTTTCAGTAACAGCCTGTTCCTGATGTACTGAAATGAATAAATAATTGTTTTAATTATATATTAAATATAAAGTTATACATTGATATTTCAACTATTTTTCAGAGTCAAATTTGAATTGGATAATGTAGAAATAGGAACAACACATGTTCATCTGTGATGGTGAATATTTCTTGAAAATTCGACGATAGTCAAAAGGCACTCAACAGTTGTATCTGGTTGTCAAGTTGTTAGACAATGAAATTATTCGATTGTTACAAAACAGTTTTTGAGTTTTCCAAAATCGGAACCTTTATAAGATAAAATGCATTTGGGCTTGAATTATCGATGCGTTTATAAGGTTTGACAGAACCATACCTTTGAGTTTGTGATATAAATCAACTGAATAAGGTGACAATTTTAAATAAATATGATTGATCAGGAAAAAAAAAAAGTGCAAGGGATGTCCACATGTTCTAGAAATTTATGATTGTAATAAGAACTTAGACCTGAATATCGAAAATGAATCATCAATACCGAAACATATATCTGCTTCGAAATTGGGGTGACTGAATAGAAATCAAATAACCGAAAACCGTTCGTAATCAATCAACGAACGTGATGATTGTGTGATAAATTATTTGACACAGAAAGAACATTCCGAGATATACATCTTCTAGATTTTTTGTATTGATCTCTTGTAGATTTTTTGGACCTCTTTTAGCCACTCATTGTAATTGTATCGAGTAGTTCTTCGGTATTCTGCACTGTTTCATCCTGTAGACATGTGCATAAAACTTAGCCCTTCGTTTTCTGATTTCTGTCGTTATTGTATTCGTCTTCTGATAAATTCAATAACATTCAATAATATTCAGAAGTTCGTTCATAAATCTTTCTGATGATTTTTCGTTCTTTTTTTCCATTTCGCTAATTTTGATAGCCGACAAAACCGTTGTTTCAGCAGCATCAAAATCGAATTGCTACATCATTTTTCAGTTAATTGAAAAGCGTAGATTGCTACCAATATATGTAAATAACATAATATGGTAGAAAAACAAATGATATAATAATCGTATTATAATGTCTTAATTTAACGCCTCTTGAAACACTTTTTCTATTATAGGTGGCACTTTGCAACTTGGTAATTCTTTGTTCATTAGCGATTAGGTTTGAACCTGAGGACTGTATAATTTACCCGAGGTATATAACCATGTTTCCCCGAATATTCACCATGTTTTGTGATAAGAGGATTTATTTTTTGATTTTCTCTACATGTATTTGATGTAATCTCTTATCATAAGAGATTTATAACCCGGTTTTCTGCGCAACTTCATGCAGTTTTTCTGCGACGAGAATCGCTTCAATTCTGTCGTCTGTGATAATAGCAATATCGTCTGTGATAATAGCAATATCGTCTGTGAAAGCGAGACATTTGACATTTATTCGATTTTCTTTTTGATACCGATTTATATGCTTTCATATGAGTTTTCATTAACTGATGATTTTTCTAAAACAATAATGAAAAGGATTGGTGAAAGTCCGTCTACCAGCCGCACATTGGTTTTTATTTCAAAGATACTTTATCCATGAATTTAACTTTTGAAGTTGCACCTGTAAGTGTCCGTCTATAATTTTTCGGGCGTTTCGATGGATCCCAAATTATTTCAAATCATTTTGAAAAGGGTTTCGCGGATTATTGATTCATATGCTTTTTTCAAGTCAATGAATGTATTAATTTCTAATCCTACATTTCCTCATTTGTAATATTAGTGTTTATTTACGTTATTGTTTTTTTTTAAATTATAGGTCTTAGTTTTCATTTCAATATAATGGAAGTAGGCTTTATGAAAGGACAAAGTGATAATTGATTTATTCCCTTCCATTTCATCTAACTCAGTCATTTCAAAAGATTGAAACGAAGGTGATTGACTTAAAGTCAAGAGTACTTATTTTATTCATGGGTTTTCATCAAATTCAATTCGACGTATTTTTCCATATGCTCCTCGTTCTTACTAAGATTTCACTGTATTCTGACAGTCAAATTTACGAGTATAAAGACATTTTTTCGGTTTCAGCTTTAATGTTCCTCCAACCAGTCGATGTTTGTCTGATTTAATTTTGAAATGTTTCAAGGTACTCGTGAATTCAATATATGGACAGTTTGTTATGAATTCTTGGTCTGAAGAGGCAGTAGCTACAAAGATGAACAATTTCTTCAATGTTGGGCATAACTAGTGATCCTTGATTGTACCTACTTTACTGCATTGTACTTCTATAGGTGCGGAAATGACAAATTATTTTAAAAAATTGACTTTTTCGAGTGACATCTTTTAGTAGAAATGTTTGAGGGTTGATTGTCGAGTGGATTAAAGGGAAAAATTTCTTTTGAAACAACAAACTTTGATTCTTTCTTCTTGCAACGAAAATATAGGAATCTTTGTGTTCAAATAATGATTTTTCTCCTAACACTTCCAATGATGATCCTTCAACATTACTCGAAGTTGTCCCAAGTGTTCTTTCAGTGTACTGTTCACAACTTTTGCAATTTTTCAGAGAGCTCCTTCAATTTGTCGATCAATCATCCGAATAGATTAATGCTCATGTTTTTCTCACGCGATGAAAAAAGTTTGACTAAAAAAAGGTATGATGAATATATATATATATATATATATATATATATATATATATATATATATATATATATATATATATATATATATATATATATATATATATATATATAATGAAATAGATGCACAATGACATTAATTAGTGATATAATGAACAATTGTGGATGACAATATCATTCAATTATCAACACGTTTATCTCGAAGAAATGCCATGATTGGAAAACATTATTTTCGATGCTTTCATGCTTAGTCAATGATACATACAATCCATATAACTGTACTGTTATAATCACACCTGAGTTTTAATATTTCTCTTACCCTGATTTGGTTCTTGAGGTCGAGCGGAAACACACAATAAACTTATGATAACGACTAAAATTGAAAATTTCATGTCAATCTATATCAAAATACCAGTTCGAAAAGAAAGAAAACTACGTTTTTAGTGCAGTGCTGGTTATTTATAAGAAAATCATTCATGTCACTGATAATACCCCTGCATTAAATCAATATTATAATTTAAAATTTATCACGATATGAAATTTTGTTCAAATCAGCTTATGGAAACAAAGAATTTTACTCAACGCCATTGAATATTATCATATGTGTTTGCATAGTATGAATAAAATCATAAAGAATATGATGAGATTTTGGACAAAAATGATTCATTCAGAACTTGTGACGAATGTGCTGAAATAACAACTGGAAAAAATCTTGGAGGAAACAATGAGGCTAATGACATAAAATTTGATTGTTTTTTTATTTGAATATAAATCGAATTATATATATATATATATATATATATATATATATATATATATATATATATATATATATATATATATATATATATATATGTAAAAAGTTTGATGCGCGAGAAAGTTTGGACATAAGTGGAAGTAATCGGTGAAACTGCAATTTGAAGCAGCCATTGACACTAGTTTCAAGCTTGTTGTTCTCTCATTAGAACGGCGTTTTATGGGAGAAAATGAACTTATCCATCCATGAATTTATCCAAGGTCAAAGTGTACGAACTTGGAAACAGAAAAAAAAACAAATGAAGACTCCTGTAAGAGGAAGTTACTGTTTTCCGTCTTCCGCATCAACTCTTTAGGTTGGGAGATTTTGTAGTCGGTTAGATAGAGTTTGAAACGGGTCGATGAGGCACAGGGACCATTCAGATAAACTATGAAAATCTGAGATGTTTGGATGAAATGCCTACAAATCCTGCATCTATGTTTGGAAGTACCTATTACATTTTGTCTTCCAAAATGCATTCTACCATACTCAACGTCGTCCATCTTGTTTCTAGGACAGAGGGAGATCACGTGAGAATCAACATTCGTTTGATTTCACCTTCGGAAAAGATAGAGCATCAGTGAAATTGACAGGAAAATCGGAATTGGATTGTTGGGATGTATATCACTGATGATTCCCAAAATATAATAAAATAGCGCTGTATGGCATTTTCAATGAGTTGAACAGTTGAACAACTCGAATGTTGACAATTTGGGAATATTTCTTTTTGAAAAGTTTATAGTGTCAATAAAAAATTAACGCCTTAAGATTGTGTGATGAGAACATTTCTCGACTCACAATAGCTGGATGAAATAACAGAACAGAAAATCATAGTGATAGAAAAATTTACTCAGAGGTTCAAACTTAACAATTACATTATATAATTTAACAATGTTATCGGAAAAGGTGCTGTCGTTGCTCAATGATGATGACTTCCAAATCCAAAGTCTCCATGTCCGTAACTTCCAAAACTGTCGCCGAGTCCATCGAACCCTCCATGACTATGCACATGAATTGGTACTTTCTTTTCAACAACGATTGGAACTTTAACGGGTACTGGTATTGGTTTGTGTATTGTTACTGGGTAAGGTTTTGGTACTTCAACTGGATAAGGTACTTTAACGGAACTTTGATGGGTACCTTAACTGGATAGGGAACTGGTTTATTCACGGTAACTGGATAAGGCTTTTCTACTGTAACTGGGTATGGTTTTGGTACGTGAACTGGGTAAGGGCGGTCGACTGGTACTGGTACTTTCACAGTGTATGGTACTGGTACCTTTTTCTCTACAGTATAAGGAACGGGGTGGGGTACCGGGTATGGTACTTTCTTTGTGATAGTGCTATATTTTATCTCATTCTTGTGTTCGTATCCTCCACCATAACCTAAACTTCCAGAGTCCAAACCATGACCGCCTCCTAGTCCAAAATCATGACCTCCTCCGAGTTCCAGACCATGTGATCCACCAAAATCCAGTCCGTGGTGATCTCCAAGTTCTAAACCATGACTGCCACCATATCCCAAATCAAACAAACCTCTTTTGGTTTGTTTTTTACTACCATTATCTGTTACTTTACTTGCCTTATCATCAGCGACTATTAGTGTCACCAGTAGCAGGATAACGAGACCCTATGAAACAGAAAAATGTCATTATCTTATGCATTCACTTCTATGACAAAATAATGTAAAACAGAATACAATATGAATATTATTCACGCCTCCATTTGATTGACAAAAGTTGATAAAGAACGTAAGCAAAAAGTGATATCAATTGATTATTTCAGGAAGCATAGAGCTCATCTTCTTCATGCGATTTCTTCTAGATTTTCCGCTTTCATATTTGTCATATTCGCAATGGGTTTGGCGGCTCTGGAGGGCACGTGTCATTTAATCTTGCAGTTGACTTGATCGGTGTGGTGCACATCAATATTGCGGTATTGAAGAGAAGGATACTGTTGTCGATTTTGGATTGAAATCTTGATACTCGAAGGTTGGGCCAAAGATTAGCAATTTATTGGTACCCAGTACGCACGCTGGTCAGACTTTTAGGATTTTCTCATCGCCAAAATCAAGTTTGATATTCCAGCAATTGCATTAGACACAGATAAACAGAAAACTACTCACCATAAAGGACGCAAAACAGTAAACATCACTATCTAAAAATGTACATCCGTATGACAGATACAAATATTGTTGAAGACATTATACTGCGAAATTCCTTTAACTGTTATCGAATATTAGTGATATAACACAGAACATCCAAGGGACTATTGTTGTTTAATGAAGTTCGGCTTCCATTTGCATTTGAGAACTATTGTAATAAGTTTTGCCTAGACTCTAATTTATCAATTATCAATTATCTGATTTATCAATGACTCGCAATATTAACCCATCAGCAATCTGAAGTGTGAAGTATCTCTTCAATATTTTGTCACAGCAGGTGTTTTTCGATTACTGTGTCAATTATCTTACACACATCAGCAGGTTTACGTCTAACACCAAGAGAAAAACTAATAAACATCAATGCGACGCGCACATACCAACAGTCAAAATATTTACGCATACAAAGTTTTGCACGTAAAGAAGCTTCTCCTCGATTAGTACTTCCAACCCTTCCGGTATTGTATTCACTTGATGTGTATGCAAATATTGATGTTCTTTGTTTTTCTCTCATCAACAAGTGAAATTTTTGAGCATATTTCAGCCATATTTCGGCACATATCAATAAAAAAATTGAATCATCGAAATCAGTTATGAACAAATATCTCTGCGATGAATCTTGAAAAAACTTAAACGCTTATTAGTGAATATTTATACTACACCTACTTGAAGTTTCATAGTTGTGAGTGTGTGAGCAACGACTAGTGATAGTACCTAACTGACTCTCAGCTTTTATAGCCATATCAATATATTACGGAAAGTAATTAATATAAATTGCTTTCTATGTACTCGTTCTTCCTGAAACTTTTTGTTGAAACTTCAATTCCATTCTACATACATATCTAGAACTCACTGTAGGGTAACTACACATTTCAACATTGCTCATATTTACTATATGCTCTCATTAATATATCGACATGATTTCATACGAGGATGATTATGCTATTTCGTTTTCATTAACATTTTTAACTATTGATTATCTATCTAGATATCTTTCTTTCTCTCTCTCTCTCTCTCTATATATATATATATATATATATATATATATATATATATATATATATATTTATTTCAAGAAATATATATATATATATATATATATATATATATATATATATATATTTTATATATATATATATATATATATATATATATATATATATATATATATATATATATATATATATATATATATATATATATATATATATATATATTTTATTTCGAATGTTTTTAGCAATAACAGGCTTCTTTTAATATGAAAAACTTTATTCTCGTTGAGGTTTCGATGTATATCACAACTTTGTCAAAACTAATGAATAATTGAATTTATGAATTACTATAGATATCAAAATGTCAAACTTATTTTTTGAAAGTTTTTTTGTATTTTCACATATTGATTTTTAGTATCAGAGGAATATTTCTGGCTTAGCATTCGCTTCTGAAGTTTTAGTCTTCTTCCCCATGAAGAAACCTCTGAAAAACTCATGGTAAGCCAGGTGATTCTAATGAGGTGATTTATATATATTTATACAGAATATGTATATTAATTGGTTTATGTGTGTGTAATTGAAGGTAGAGCTGGAAAAAATGAGTTTTGATATGTTATGTTTGGTGATTGATGTGTATTCATTTTATAAGTGTTATTTGTAAGGTTTATTGAATCGTTGTAAATAGAATTAAGATGTTTAAGGTCTCTTTTTTCATTTACTGTGTTTTCTGAATTTTTACGAATATGTAACATTTCTAAAATTTCTCAACATTTTTTGTCTTTTTCAGTTGCTTAAATCTTTGTATTTTAGAAATGTTACACATTCGTAAAAATTCAGAAAACACAGTAAATGAAAGAACAGACATTAAACATCTTAATTCTATTGACAACGATTTAATAAACCTTACGTTGCGTCTTCAGAGCCTCAACAATAATAATGGAGATTATTATTGTTCATGCTATATTGTAATTGCTTAGAATTATATACTAATATAGAATACGAGAATCTGCTACAACTGAATTTCTCACCAATAGCAAGCTTAAATCAATGATTCCACTGCCAATGGTCTTTTTATATAAGTAATAAAATTTTTCAACAATCAAAAAAAATAAACTCGATTATTATCATTTTATCACTCTTCTTCTTGAGTTAAAGTTTTAGGGTGATATATTCGAATATTAGGGTAGGGATATGTTTGAAATTTAAAACCGATCTGACTCATCTAAATACAAAAACATTAATGTCTTACCTAGGATTCGAACTCATAAAAGTTTCTTCCGAATATTATAGATTTGCTTGAATTGTGTGTTATGTACCTTTTCAACTTTCCTGTCTATCTTCATTATAATATGATGAAAACAGCTTACTGATTGAACTTGAAAAAGCCATAAATTTCAGACAAACAACTGATAAAGATCGTGTACTTCAAATTAATTCAATTCGAAGGATATGGATGAACACGTGTTAATTCAACAAAGTTGTTATGAAACTATAAATGAAACTTCTTTCTATTGATGTGAAGAAAGTTAATTGGAACAAATTAAATGTTTTTTTCAGTTACACATATCAAACTTCATATTTGCTGTTTCATCACTTTCAATAAATTATTTCACTAATGTCGTTAGAATCTTAGAGGAAAATGGATTGATGAATGCAGAAAAGTAATGACTTAATAAATTCCACAAGTATATTTTATTGAACTTCAATTTCTATGAAATTTATATATTTGAAATTAATAATAAATTCAATGGACGATGAATCTACTCTGTGATAGTTCATATTTAAATGAGAGGTAATAATAAAAACTTGTCTAAAAATCACTAACTGAACAATTCTTTATTCGACTAGTTTCGCCTTTTACAGCATTATCAAGAATTTGTTCTCATTATTTCTTGATAATGCTGTAAAAGGCGAAACTAGTCGAATAAAGAATTGTTCAGTTAGTGATTTTTAGACAAGTTTTTATTATCACCTCTCATTTCAAATTTATAGTTTTGAAACATTTATAATAAATAATGTGCTGACCACAATTTAATTGCAAATTTTAAGTTCAAATACATCTGAGTTACTGTGAAGGCAATGAAAACCAAAAATGCATTGAGCCTTATTTCAAACACCAAAAATTTATTTGATGAACAAACTTTCGCAGATGTGTTCCTTCTCCATTCATAATGTTCATTGATAGAACTTACAACATTTATATGGTTCTATTGGAATCATATAATCTTTTATCCTAATTTCAATTTTGATAATAGTTTTTCCCACCTGTGTTAATATTTAACGAAACAGTTTCAAATTGTAGGTATGAAAATGAAACACACTTGAAATGAATTTCATCTGAATAATATACTCAAATTCATAAATATAATCTCGCCGAGATGTGAATGATAATTCATATCCATCGGAAGGCGATACGACTAGTTATGCGACAGCAATTCGTATATTTTCATGAATGGATTATTGTATGTATATTTGTTGAGTACAATTCGAAACTGCGTACTGTTATTTTACGGCCATACCATCGTTTTTGGTTTGTTAAAATACATCATATCGAGACTACATTCGAACTGTGAAGTCAGTAAAAATATCAATCGTCAATGAATTTCATTCAATATGACAAAGAATTAATTCAATTCCTAGAATTCTGAAGATGATGAAGAACATTTTGAATTAGTTTTCGATTTGTTTTATTGAAATTTCATGGAAATGAACTCAAATAATAAAAGTGTGTGAAATAACAACACAAAAGGGAACAGATGAGTATTATCACTATCAGTCGTTTCTAATGATGGTAACTTCCAAAACTTCCATGCCCGTAACTTCCAAAGCCTCCATCGTGACTGTCGAACCCTCCGTGACTGTGAATCAGGACTGGTACTTTCTTCTCGATAACTACTGGAACTTTAACAGGCACTGGTACTGGCTTGTGCACTGGCACAGGATATGGCTTAGGTACTTTAACTGGGTACGGTACTTTCACTGGAACCTTGACTGGTACTTTGACAGGGTAAGGTACAAGTTTCTCAACTGGATAAGGCACTGGTTTTTCTACTGGAACTGGGTAGGGTTTCGGTACGTGAACTAGGTAAGGACGATCTACTGGAACATGTATTTTAACTGGGTAAGGTACATGAACTTTTTTTCTACTGGAACAGGTACAGGATGTGGTACTGGGTAAGGTATTTCCTTGGTAATTGTGATGTGCTTGATTTCATCATCAAGGTCTTGACCACCTCCAAAACCTCCAAGATTGGAACTATGACCTGACCCAAGTTCAAATCCATGACCTCCATCGAGTCCCACTCCATGACTTCCTCAAGGTTAACACCATGACCACCCAATCCCAAACCGAAAAGACCTCGTTTTTCAAGCTTCTTCTCCGTTGATTCTACAGCTTGAGTTTCCTTCTTGTCAGCCACAATCACTCCAGCCAGTAGCAGAATGGAAAGACCCTGTAAATTGAATATATTTCGATCATGTTACAAAACAAAAATATCTACGTTATGAAACGAAATGATCAGAAGATTTAATGATATCAGGAGGGTGTTGATAATAATATGTAACATGGAATTCTTTGAAATTATAATAAACCGCAAAGAAATTATAAGTGAGAAAAAGGTTAATCTTCAATATATTTTCTTGAATATTCGCGAATTCTCAAAATATTGTTATAAAATCAACTATTTGCCCCCAAATTAATCATCCACCTACCCGGAGTTTCATCGTTGATGGTGTTTGATGGCCGACTGATGATTGTTCAAGAGAATCACTTCGCTTTTATACCGGAGGGATAAAAAACGAAAAAGAATTAACACAACGTGCTTTCGCTTCTTTTGGAAGATACCGCTTGTAATTTATTAATTAAGATCTGGAAATAATTGAAAGCAGTCGGATGAATGCCTGTTGAATTCAACACTGATGAAATTGTAAATGAAAATTTGTTTAGTTTATGTGAAGAATGTTGATTGAAATATTTTTTATGTTTTTTGTATTATTATATATCAGTCATTTCGCTCTGTAGTCATTGTTTTTTCAGTTGCAGTTTGATTGAAAAAAGCTGAACTGATGAAAATTGAAGTGCAACATTGCAGTATTACTATTGAAGGCATTATGTTTCTCATGGATTCTTGCATGTTTTGTGTATATATGGTCACACATTATTAACTATAGTAGAACAATGGGTACAATTTGCAACAAAACTTCCACTGGAATAAAGATTCAGTTGAAAAAGATTGTAATTGAAATTGTTCATTAATCTTAATGAAAACTCTTGGTTATTAAAATAAATTAAACTCTTGGCTTAATGTTTCACGATTTATTTAACAATATGAATAGTCAACATGTTTCGAGCGTTAGCTCATTTTCAAAATGATAAATGAGCTAAATATTAAATACATTTCAATTTTTTCAATTTCATTTGAATTTCATGTTAAATAAATCGTGAAACATTAAGCCAAGAGTTCAATTTATTTTAATATTTAATTATGTTTCACCAAGAGTTAAGCGAGAATTCAATCTCAGTCATCAAAAACTCTTGGTGAAACTTTAATGTAAATAATTTCCCATTGATTTCCAATATTTCAGAATTAAAAAGCGATGAATTATCAAATTCAGAACAGGAGAACCACGAGAAAAGTAGGTAAATAGTTTTAAGAATCGTATTCTGAACCAGTATTTTCCTCTGAAGATATCGATAGAGATCCAAAATAAATTAACTTTTTTACTTATCATTTTTTCTGATTCTTATTTTTGATGAATAAATAAAATATCACTTTTGTAATTTTTTCAAAAACAACGATGAAAGAGAGGCATGACTTTCCTTCAAACGTTTCGAGTAGGCATTCTAATTAAATAACTTGAAAATAAAGATTTCGAATACAATTTTCTGATCCTGTTAATTTATCATCTGATATTTAATGTGGAATAGGATTAATCTTGATTTATTGTTATTTCTTCATTTTTTCTCTCTTATGAATGACTTTTTGGAAAAAACGATCTATTTGAAATTTCAAATGATTCCGAATAATATCTCCAGTAGCAATTGGATGGTTATCAACTATCAATTATATAATTGCTCAATCATTACTTGGTAATGATGTACTATATCGTATTCATTAATTGTATCGTAATCAGAAAATGCAACTGCTAATGTGATTTATATATTAAGTAATTAAATGATATTATGTTCTAGAAAGAAGTATTCAATAACGTTTTGAAATAAATTGGATAATATCAAGAATTTTCTAGTAGTAAGACAGAGAAAATATTCTGCAATTTCTCCAGATTCTCCTAACTGAAAGAAACAAATTCACCTCAAGCTCAACTAGTATTTCTAGGATATACCTATAAATTTTATAAACATCAACCAAGACATCTAGTTACTTACAATGTTGGATACTACCTAGATTTTTTAGTAGTTACTCCTATGACACTGTATCCTGTCGAATTATAATCGATTTAGATTAAACACTTCTGCATGGAAATTTTGACACCGTGGTTAACGGTGATAGCAAGAAGACATCTGTGGCGAAACCCATTGCCGTTGAGGTCTCGTGATACACTCTGGTATTTCAAGAAATAATATCTATATATTAATAGGTGAAGAGAAGACTTTGTACCCTTTCTTAGAAATATTGCGAGAGCTGATGTATGTGGAATTTGAAACAGTCAAAGTTTATATGAAGAAATGCATATTACTAATTTTTTATGTGAAATGTATCCAAACTACTTTGAATCAATCGAAAAAACAGTACACACACAACTGATTCAATAAACACAACACGAAAACAGACATACGATATTTGCTATATGGTTAAAGTGTAGGTTGATTTTTTTTGTAAGACGTAATGATAATATCCTCTTAGGTCTTACTGCTTGTCAGAGAGGACAAAAAATGAATGAAAATTTCAAAATGTGTTCAATAACTTAGTTAAACATTATTTGTGAAATACAACTTGCTGGAATGCATTGAGAAAATCATAAGGGAAGGATTATATAGAGATAGAGTCTGATGAAAGACCCCTAATTAAATTCAATCTCAAGAAATTGAATGAAGTGTACTTGTATTTTGACTATTGAGCTACCACTACTCTTATAAATTTTGTTAATTGACTTACCGCTATAAACTTGTGGTGGAACATTGTTAGAAGATATAATAGATTCTTGGCTATTATATAGTATCCCATAATGTCAAACCTTTTTTCCAAAGACCTTGTGGAAAAGACTTGCTGAAGTAAAATAAATTTAATAGAGGCTTGCGGTGACTAGTCACATCCTGCCACTGGATGCACCAACCGATAGATTAGTCACAGCAAGGAAGAAGAAGAAAAGACGACTGCGTATGCTCGAGACGCAACCTCAGGAGAAGACAACAAGATCTCGTCGACTTCGTCGCTAATCGCCAAGCAGTCAACATGACTGTCATCTACAAACATTATTGGTGCACTTAAATGTATTTAGTTGTAAATAGTTATGTTAAATAAAGTTGTTCACACTGAACAGTGTTTGGATATACATCCTAACAAGCCCCAACAGGCGCATAAATTTATTAATACTCATATGAGCCGTCACTCATGGCGAAAAAGGAGGTAAGAATCAGATAGTTCTATGAAAGCTGATAAAATGTCCCAGAAGATAGAAACCTCGAAATGAGAGCTCCTTCGACAGGTCAAACATAACGATAAACTTTTTGAAACCTACTGAGAAATAAATTACATCTAACCGAAAAAAAAACTTTGCATTTAGACTGAAAACAACATTGATTAACAAAATCATTGAATTTGTGTGAATTCTTTTTTCACACAATTCTTTTTACGTTGTTGTTTGAGCTCGTAGCTGAGCTATAGCTGAAAAAGAGATATCTAAATACAACAAGTCTAACAACAACACAGATAATGTTGCTGCTATGTTTCAAACTGTAATTTCCAAATATGTCTCAAGCTCTGCATAATATCTACATGGGATTTAATTGGAAGCAAAGTAAGAATAGATTATTGCGAACCAAACCTGTTAATTAACAAATAATAGGACCTACCCACCTATCGCAGGACCCAGAATACTGAAAAGCCGAAATGTCCACAATGTAATGATGCGCTACTAACCGTTAACCGTTAAGCATTTTAATAAGGTGTTCTCTCCAACATTTTTGTGATCTCGATAACCATATTGTTAAAAATGTAGAATGTATGTTATCCCTCACGTAGTCTGTAATAACCCAAGTAATTGGTGAGGCTAATAAATTTGTAATTAAAAAAACGATGTCTACCGAATATAATTTCGGATGACAAAAAAAAATTACAAATTTGGGAGTATTATGTGTAGTTGTAAAATTCAATTTACACTATATAATACTATGTAGTTAACAGTTTGTTGATGAATAGATTCCCACCAGGCTTTATCGTAGAGTATGTTTATCAAATTTTTATTTCTATTTTTCATCTACTATTTCGAATTTGTGAATAGCTCATTCCACATAAACATTTAACGTTCATACAAATTTCTGAATTTATCAACACTGAGTAAAACATTATCAAATATTTTATATAATTTATAATCATCTTCTGGTCTTCTCTAATCAACAGACAGAGTTTGGAATACTTGATATATGTTTTGGACTACAGGCTGCCAACCAATTATCAAGAGATCAACAATAGGAAGTATCTGTCTATTATCCATATGGATTATTCACTTTTTTTTTTCATTTCCCGAATTAATTATGAATGAGAACATAAATTTAAAATGAAGGTTCTTCGTTGTATCCATAGTTGTAAAGATGACTCATTTATCCATAATATTTCGATTATATAAATTTCAAAGGAAGATAATGATGAGTTTATAGCCTGAATAGTTAATGCAATGATTTGGACAATTTTTGTGGATTTCCGCCAAGTGGTAATAATTTGGGATATATTTCACAAATATGATGAAGAACACAATGATTTTTTTAATTTTTATTGGAATTTTATGAACAATCTCTTAGATAACAGAAATTATGTGAAATAACAAGACGTGAGAAGATAGCACAGTTGCTATTGAGCAGTCGCTTCTAATGATGGTAACTTCCAAAGCTTCCATGCCCGTAACTTCCAAAGCCTCCATCGTGACTGTCGAACCCTCCGTGACTGTGAATCAGGACTGGTACTTTCTTCTCGATAACTACTGGAACTTTAACAGGCACTGGTACTGGCTTGTGGACTAGCACTGGATATGGCTTGGGTACCTTAACTGGATATGGAACTTTCACTGGAACCTTGACTGGTACTTTGACAGGGTAAGGTACAAGTTTCTCAACTGGGTAAGGCACTGGTTTTTCTACTGGAACTGGGTAGGGTTTTGATACGTGAACTGGGTAAGGACGATCAACTGGAACATGTACTTTGACAGGGTAAGGTACATGAACTTTTTTTTCTACCGGAACAGGTACAGGATGTGGTACTGGGTATGGTATTTCCTTGGTAATTGTGATGTGCTTGATTTGACCAGCGAGGTCATGACCACCTCCAAAACTTCCAAGATTGGAACCATGACCTGACCCGAATTCAAATCCATGAACACCAGCGATTCCCAATCCATGACTTCCTCCAAGATCTAGACCATGACCACCATCATATCCTAAGTCGAAAAGGCCTCTCTTGTCATGCTTCTTCTCCGCTAAACCTGCAGCTTTCGTTGCTTTGTTATCAGCAGAAATAAAGCCAGCCAGTAACAGAATTGTAAGACCCTAAGATTTGAGATTGAACACAATTAATATTCAATTTATATAAAATAAAATAAAAATCTCTAATAAAACTTCTTCAAACACTTTACTTTTTTCAATATATTTCTAGAAATACATTTATAATGACATGTGTGCTGAGATTGGGTACAGTTAGATAGAACTTTAACAATGATCCCAAAATATAATGATAAGTAGATACTTTAAACATGCGATTCATGTATTGATGAAATTTTGTGTATAAATAAATGAATTATTACGCTTCGTTACCACATACTTGGAGTTTCATCGCTGCTAGTGGATGGTGAACAACTGGTGAAGGTACAAAATCTTCACCGGCTTTTATACGCAGTCTGTATCTACCCGAATGTAATTAATGAAAAATTCATTCCCCTTTCCGGAACTTTCAATAATTACTTATCAAATAATATTCACCAATCATCGCAACTGAGTAGTAAAATATGGCAACAATATTTCATGAAACTACTGATTCAGTTCCTCGAAAACTTCACTCTGGAAATAAATATGAAGAAGTTTGATTGTGAAGTTTTGAATTTTTTCCATACGTGAAATTTAATTACTTTCATTCACTGGACACATTCCAAATGTTGGCTTTCAACGTTTATTTTATTCAATAATTTTCTACTGACATTGAAACAAATAAATTCGACTAGTTCTTGATTTTTTTTATTTGAAAATATTGTGAAATCACTGTTCGTATTTTTTATGTACACTGTTTTGCATGTTTCGAACGACATTGGAACAATCAAATAGTTGGCTGTGTGTCGATGTATAAAAATTTTGCAGAGTGGTTACCTTCCATCTCAAAGTTTATGAAATTTTGAGATGATGCCTAAGGAACTATACAAAACCTCCTATATATAAGACCCATATATAAACAATGAGATGAATCCAAAAACTTTTAATTCGCATTTTTATAACAATATGTATAAAGAACTATACATATTCAAAAAAAGCCTGAATCAAGAGTTCAAGTGTTCGAATTCATATTGTAGCTTATTTTAATTGATTTGCGCAAAGTAAACGCCGATACTCTTCTAAACGACTTATCTCCAGTAATTTTTAGTCATGTTGATAAGCTTACGATTGAATGGTTTAGTCCAGTGATGGGCAAACTTTTTAAAAGGAGGGCCAGATGAAATTAAAATTTACAGGCGGGCCAAAAAAACAAAAAAATACAAGTTATAGGCCTAAACCTTTTTATTGTTTAATTTTACATCATACACAACTTATATACTAAAATGGTAAAAACTTCCAAACAAGTCACAAAAAATGATTAATTTTTAGAAGAGCATGAAGGCGTATGAGACAGATGAAAGCTGATTCGCAGTAGTGAAGCTAAATTATGGTCAGTCAATCGGTTTCTAACACTGTTTTTGCGAAGCTTCATAGTAGAAAACACCTGTTCACAGATGTAGGAAGAGGAATACATCGAAATTATCTTCTGAGCGAGAGATTGCAGGTTTGGAAAAGTTGTTTTTGACAGGGCCTTGTAGAACTCAATCTTCGAAACATTGAGAAACAGTTGTTTCAATTCAGTGTTACATTGCAACTCAATTAGTTCGAGCTGCAGTTCTGGTTTAACTGATTCACAATCCAAATTAAATGGCATGCTAAAAATCTCCAGGTCCTGTTCGATAACTTTGAAGTCTTGGAATCTTCGTTCATATTCTTCATGAAGGCATTTTACGTTTTTCGTAAGCTTAGAAAGAAGAGAGCTCTTCTTTCGTAAGAGCATTCATAGCCCTTAACTTTGTCTTCTGTAACTGCAATGGATTTTAACCTTGGAAAATGAGTGAAGTCTTTCTTGAGTACCGAACGATCTACAGGACAGGCCACACGCATCGCACTAAATCGCCGTACTACCGATATACATACATTTTGTACGGAAAGAAAACACGCGGTGCAAACTCAGTTAATGTTAGATGCGATAATACCATACCTAAGACTCCCGTTAACTATTATAGCTGCACAAAAAAAGTTATCACTTCCTATGTGCAATTAATTTTAGGGGTTAATCAAAATCGTGTCGCGGGCCGGATCAGACTAGCCCGAGGGCCGCACTTGGCCCGCGGGCCGTACTTTGCCCATGACTGGTTTAGTCTTAAATCTCGAATTGAATGGATTTTTTTAATACGAACAAAAATATATCATATTGAACACAAAAAATTAAAACACACTCTGCTTAAGTTTCAATAGATTTTAGTGAGTTTCACTTAGTATTTAGTGAAATCTCTTTATTAAAAATAACAAATTGAAATTAACACACTTGGCTTAAGTTTCACTAAATATTTAGTGAGCTTCACTAAGTATTTAGTCAAACTTAAGCCAAGTGTGTTAATGTTAATTTATTGTTTTCAACATAATGTTTCACCAAAAGATAAGCGAAACCTCCGTGTCATTTATTGATCTAATTGCTTATTTTCTTATATCCGATTGACCTTACTTCACGAAAACCTGTTGGGCATTTTGGGATTATCAGTTTTACAGTGCAGTCAATCCGTTATTCTGGTACCCTGTAGAAAGATAAAGGATTCAACTTCAGAAGGATATAATTTGTGTTAATTTACAGAAGCACTTTGTGAATTATGATTTTTTCTGGGGCTGTATTCGAACATTTGAAAGTATTCTTATGCCTTGTACTTCAGGTCACAACCCTGTCACGGTTTTTTTTATTTTTATATATCTGTGGTTATTCTCTTTTTCTCTAGAGATATAGTACCTCATGACTACTAGTAAATGCTGTAAGAGGGTGCTCTGCTATGATTAGATTCATAAATTCATCTGTTTTTATATGAGTTGATAAAATTGTAAATTCCTTATAGAATACATAATATTACAATCTGCTCCCGAAAAATCGTACAATATAAAAGGAGGCACATACCGCGAAGATTTGAAATAGTTTAAGCTTTCTGTTTTAATTCATGGTTTCAATTTTTGGGAATGCTCCAGTATCTGATTATTTGAAATCATATTCGTTTATGAATTCGATTCGATTGACTCACCATTTCTTCTCAGCAAAATAAATATTCGCGTACCAAGGCCTGGTCTGAGGCGGAATAATACATTTTATGTCACTTACAGCAGATCAAATGTTATGTCACGTTCTCCTATCAATTTTATATGTAATCTTTATGATGTTTGTTGCGGTTGATGTGATATCTATTTTGATCGGCTAGCAGTTATCTTGGCATGCCACTCAGAACAGCGCATTGGGATGTCGTGATATTTTCCTGAACTTCTGTTGTCCACATATGTCTTAGTTATAAATATTATTTCAAATATTATTTTAATTTTAGTTATTTTATTTGTTTACTAGATAGTACTAACGCAATCGATTTTAATTTTATTTTTATTTATCAAACATATTTCGTTACTAAATGGTCATTTTCTGCTGACCATACGTAACTTTGTAATAGACAATATTTCATTTTTGTTTTTAGTTATCTGGTTATTGTTCAATACTATTTCAATTTAATTTGAATTAATTTTTTCGTTGTATATATTAGCTTATACTCCCTATTTTTGTTTTTTTTTTTTGTTTATTTCTTTTCTTATTTATTATTATTTGTGTACAATTTTGCAATTTTTTGTAAATTGTAATTTTTTTTGTAATTTTTTCTCTGTAATTGGATGTATATCTGTTGGGAATAAATGTCTTATTACTATTGTTATTAATATTATTATTATTATTATGAATTTTTTTCCATGAAGAAATTTTGTTGTTTGTATTAATAACTATCTTTTTTTTTCAGAATTTTTGATGCTTTGTCTTTCTAATTATTTTTATAATCTGACGTATTCGTATTATAATCGATGTATTCGTATGTGTGAATACGAGTATTACTTTATGTGACTGAGATTGAATTCTCGCTTAACTCTTGGTGAAACATAATTGAATATTAAATTAAATTAAACTCTTGGCTTGATGTTTCATGATTTATTTAACAATATGAATTAGTCAACATGTTTCGAGTCTTGAAAACTCTCGTTTTCTAGTCTCGAAAATGAGCTAACGCTCGAAACATGTTGACTAATACATATTGTTAAATAAATCGTGAAACATTAAGCCAAGAGTTCAATTTAATTTAATATTACTTTATGTGTATTCAATCTACGTGTGTGTACCTATACAAGAAGGAAGATTTTGTATCAGCGTTTGAAATATTCTAACATTGACCTGTCAATTTTAGAATATGAAAAGGAAATCACTATTTTCGAAGTTTCACCTTAACAATTCGGAGTGATTCGAACATTCAAATTTTAGATTCACATTTTTAAACAATATTATGCTGTACATTCTCGTTGTGAAGAATTTGGGTGCATCAAGAGACATGATATATTGGGAGCAAATCGTTGGACATCTGTTTGAAAGTCCGAAATAAAGCTCTTTTTGTTAGGTTTTTTGAATTTCAAAGATTATGTCAACGAATTTGTTGATACAGAAAATGAGAAAAGTTGAATATATAATTAGATACAGGTTTATTTCGTTATATACAAGTCAAAGCGATTTAGAAACATTGAACTGTTGATAAAATTTCAAACAGACAAAATGAAATCTATAGAACCGTAAAAAAAGAATGAGCACCATATCATCAAAACAAAAATGTGATAACTCATCAAATGACAATATAAATGAACAAAATTGAACGTTTTGTTGTTAAAACAATAACATCGGAAATGCGATTGAGGGTTCTGAGCATAGCTTTGAAATTCGAGAACAGAATTCACTGTAATCTCTAGTGTTTACTTTCAACTGGTTCTTCATTTTCTTATTTTCACTTGATTCTTCTTATTGAAATTCTATTTTGATAGATATGGTTCGAATCATTGACTGAATGATGAAAAAAAATAATTCATTGACTTGATATATTTGCTTGAGAAAACTATTTCTGTTTTGTTGAAAACCACAAGAAGTTTTTATATTTTTCGACAATTTTTCAACAAGTGTTCTATCGTGTTAACAAACCTTCTCCTTCAATTAGATTCCATTCATTAAATCTTTAATTTTTATAAACGATGTATGTGCTCAACAAAAGACCAAAATATTGTGGAACGGTTATTGTAATGAACAAAATGAAATTTCTGATATCTTACAATTTTTCAAGTTGAAGGAAAAAAAGATCATGTTTATGTTTGAAAATCTGAAGTATCAGGAGTTATCAATTATCCACATTTGAGTATTCTAAAAATTCTTGAACCTTTATTATTAATGCAATGAATTTTTTTTATCTTGGTGGATTGCACTCAGTGAGCCGACAGAAACAATTCATGAGATATAATAATTGCAATTTATTGATTTATCAATATCTTGCAAGCTCAATCAACCGATCAAGAAATCTGTGAATTTTAGAACTCAAGATCCCAAAATTGAGATTATATTTCGTTTCTATGTTCTTTTTATTATGTATTATCATTATGTATTACTATGTCGAGTTTCCTTTTAAACAACTATTTTTGAACTTGGGAATCTTAAATGTAGATAATAGTAGATTTTAGGTATCTTGTAACACAGTTTACGGTGGAAATAAAAAACAGATATATAAGAATAGATTTTTTTTCAAGGAAAACATAAATAATATTACAAAAATGAGATGAGGTGAGAAAAGATGATACAACAATATCGACAAAAGTATTTAAACAACTAGAACAGTCGTCGCTTAGTGATGATGACCACCAAAGCTGAAGCTTCCATGACCAAAACCACCTCCGTAACTTCCAAAACCGCCGTCGTGACCATCGAACCCTCCGTGACCGTGAATCAGGACTGGAACTTGTTTCTCGACGATAACTGGAACTTTTACGGGATATGGTACTGGCTTATGTACAGGTACTGGGTATGGTTTTGAGACTGGTACTGGGTATGGTACTTTGACTGGAATCTTAACTGGTACTTTTACTGGGTATGGTACTGGTTTCTCCACTGGGTATGGAACTGGTTTTTCTACTGGAACTGGGTATGGTTTGGGGATATGTACGGGGTATGGGCGGTCGACTGGTACATGTACTTTAACTGGGTATGGTACTGGAATATTCTTCTCTACTGGAACAGGAACTGGGTGAGGCACTGGGTATGGTACTTCTTTAGTGATGGTGATATGTTTGATTTCTCCTCCCAAATCACCTCCATATCCACCTCCGAAGCCACCACCGTAGCTACCACCAAGATCTAATCCATGACCACCTCCAAGTTCCAAACCATGGCTACCTCCCAAATCTAAACCATGACCACCACCGTAACCTAAGTCCAAAAGACCTCTTTTGGTTTGTTTCTTATCAGAGGCATCTACGGCTTTTGTTTCCTTTTTGTCTTCTGCCAAAACCAGACCTGCTATAAGCAGAATTGTCAAACCCTGGAAAAGAGAATGAATATTCATTAGTGGAATATGGTTTTGATTCAGTGGATTGAAGGTTCGCTGATCTCTTGGTTAAACATTGTTTAATATATTAAATAAAAAACACTTGCCTTGGTTCCACAATATTTATAATTAATACTACTTCAGTTTAACTTTTGAAAATGAGGTAACAACCAGAAACAATTGTGAAGTATTCATTATAAATTTTGTGAAACCAAGCCAAGTGTTGTTTCATTCAATATATCGTTTTGATTAATTATCTTTTTCGTGATTCATGTTCAAGTATCTATTATAGAGTTAGTTCCATTGAATATTAAAGAGCTTTTAGTGGTTCTAATAGTGAAGATGTTATTTCTATTACTCATTCAGAATTTCATGGAAATTACAAAGATGATTATCAATAATATTATGAATAAACATATAAGTAATATATTTCTGAAGGCAATATTTAGGCGAAGAACTGAAGAATCTGATGAAACATTGAGTCAAGGATTCCTTGAAAAATAACGGCATCCATAAAATGATGAACACACAAGCTCTGAGCCTACAAAATAATATTTGATGAGAATTCAAAGAATTGGGAATTTGTGGAAATTATTCGATAAAACATATCACATTTGCGTTATAAAGATTTGGTTCTTTGGTTTGGATGAAATATAAGCTTCCATCAATTCTTCAAACATTTTAGTCAGAGTGCAGGTTTCGACACTATAAATGCAGACAATTTATATGTTCAAATTTGTAGGATTTCTGAATCTAGAAACATTTCATGCAGGATTCAATACGTACAATGAATTATTCAACTGAATAAATAATGTGAGTAAACTCAAGGTATTTAAGTGTAAATAAGCTGAGTTCATTTTAGGCAATTGGTTAATGAATGAGTTTGAAACATAAGTGTTGACTTTTAACGTTAATATTTGAATTTTGTAAAATCTAATGCTAAATAAACATTATTATCTTTATTACACATAATCCAAGAAGTTTTGACAAAAGTTTTTCTGTTGCAACTTCGATAAATCTCAGGTAATTTGATATGACTAAACTTAACCTCTCCTTTCTTTTTCAGGACGATATTTCGTTTCTATAATGGGGAATTTGGAATTTTCTCAAAATCCAAATAGTTTTAATTGACTATGGAATTTTTTGAAAGCTATTCAGACAAGAATTGATCACTTCAGAAGTAACTCTAACATCTGATTCAATTATTTCTAACAGTTTTCAATTCGACATTGACAAATTTTCAAAGGAAAATCACAATCACCAACGAACTCAACTAATTATAAAATTAATCACGCTAACACTTTTCTTTATAACAATCACTTATTCCTTAAAACTTACTTGGAGCTTCATATCTAAAAGCGAATAAATCACGACTGTTGATGGTACGCTACCACCGTGCGGCTTTTATACCGAAGAAATATGCGAGAAGATAGTACAGATTGCTTTCTATCCTCCCCCTCTATGAGAATTTTTCAGTAGCTACGTTAATGTACTTATCGCAATATATTATCATAGCGATCTACATACATACCTGAGAATTACTTTAGGGCGACTTACTTGTCTTATTAATTCAGTCAAGGACTAAATAAAATTGCATTTGAGGTTTGCACAATACTGTCTTCCTGTAGATGTCTATGTTATGTGATAATATCCTATCGAAAACGTCTAAGATTATAACCATTCCTTTGTTTATATGAATCGTTCTGTATTTCAATGAAAATTCAACATTAAACGGCTAACAATTAGGTCAGTTCATTTACAATAAAAACCACAAGCAGTGAAATATCATGAACTATTATAAATTGAATTTATTCAGATTCTTAATTTGAATGAAAAATAATACTTAATGAAAAATTTGATAACATTGAAATAGCAACATGAGCAGTGAACACAAAAATATAAGAATTTGCGTTTTCAGTGAATAACAAACTTTTTTATCTAACTTTTATAGTTAAAATAGAAATCAAATAATCACCTACCATGCTACTGGTATAAACTTCTGAACAGAAGGAATTTTATGGACTATTTTCCGAGTATTATCGACTTCCGAATATAAAATGCATATTTGAGGAACAAAAATGAGAAATCAGAATTGATAAGAATTAGAGCGAAAGATGCGTTTTTTCACTCATTTTGCTCTTAAAAATAGCATATTAAGAATGAAATAAATGTTGATATGTAGACTTTGATTTTTTTATGACCTCCGTAGGTTTATTAATTCATTTATGATTGAACAACTTAAACGTCAAATTTTAATTAAATGATATTTCTCTATCAATTAGAATTTTGATTATATTATCAAAAAATGACTGCAAACAAACAACTCCCAAATTCATATTATTCATGATTTGTACACTATAGTATGAGAAACGTCTTGAAATTTCCAATCAGATGGGATTTCAAAATAATCCCGATCCAAGTATCATATTATCGTAAATATATATATATATATATATATATATATATATATATATATATATATATATATATATATATATATATATATATATATATATATATATATATATATATATATATATTGCCTGTTTGAGATTTTTATATTTAAATGAAACACAATTTTCACAACTCCAATTTTTGGTTTGATTAGCTACCGGTTTCGCGAAGTATTATTCGCATCTTTTGATAGACCACACTGGTCAACTTTGAGGACATGTCAATTTCATGTATGTTATTGAATAATAATGGACTAGTACAAATATAGTTGTCCCAATATAAAACAAAAATCACAAATTGAACAAAAATAAACTTTTTCGGATCAAATAAACAATGGTTCTCTTTATTTTTACTGCAGTCTTCTCAAAAATGTCATCATGTCTGACATGTGATATATATATATATATATATATATATATATATATATATATATATATATATATATATATATATATTATTATTTATGTTTAACTTTATTTTCAATGTTTTTAAAAATAACAGGCTTATTTTAATGTTTAAAACTTTATTTACTCTTTAGTATAACACAACTTTGACAAAACTAATGAATAATTGAATTTTATAAATTATTATAGATATTAAAACGTCAAACTTTTTTAAAAAAAAATCAAATTGGTTATTTTGTATATTCACGTATTCATTTTCAGTATCAGAGGAATATTTCTGGCTTAGCATTCGCTTCGGAAGTTTTAGTCTTCTTCACCATGAGGAAAACTCTGAAAAACTCATGGTAAGCCAGCCAGGTGATTCTTATGAGTGTGATTTATATATACAAATATATATAATTACATATAGTTGAGTTTTATACTTATCAGAATGTGTATATTAATTGGTTTATTTGTGTGAAATTGAAGGTAGATCTGGAAATAATGAGTTTTGAAATGTGATGTTTGGTTATTGTTGTATATTCATTGTATGAGTGTTATTTGTAAGGTTTATTTATCTATTTTTTTTGTTTTTCGAAGGTTTCTCATGGTGAAGAAGACTAAAACTTCCGAAGCGAATGCTGAGCCAGAAATATTCCTCTGATACTAAAAATGAATATGTAAAAATACAAAAAACCAATTTGATTTAAAAAAAATGAGTTTGACGTTATGATATTTATAGTAATTCATAATATTCTCATTAGTTTTGACAAAGTTGTGATATAAAACGAAACGTCAACGAAAATAAAGTTTTTAACATTAAAATAAGCCTGTTATTGCTAAAAACATTGAAAATATACTATCTTAAACAGTTAATGTATAAATTTTAAAAAAATTTATATATATATATATATATATATATATATATATATATATATATATATATATATATCCTTGTTCATAAAGGTTCTTATTTTATCTATGATCTCTCAGTCGTTTCGGTACAGTTTTCCAAAATAATTGTGTGATCAAATTCAAATTAATTTTCTCCAATGAATGTTCGGTACATACTCGTATATCGGTTAACACTTCAGGGTTCTGTTACGTGAGAGACAAAAATATGTAATAAAATATTTCGAAATGAATGTTCAAATTGGTAACGACATATTAGATATCAAGTTCAAATAAATGGATGGTATTAATGAAGAACTGCTTTCACTGAATTGGATGATCTTAATAGTATCTTTAGAAAGCAAATATTATGTTGAGGAGGAAGTTCAATTCTAAGTAAATTACTATCAATTATTTCAAATATGATAATTGTGTAGAATTATGTTAGACTTATTCAACAAATTGATTTACAACAACTTTCAGAGATGACACTTCCACTCGATGAAATATTTTTTCAGTAGACTTTTTATATTGAAGTTGAAGAGTTTTTGAATATTCGAATGAATACTCAAGGATTTGAATTTGATATTTTGATCAATCAGTTTTATACACACGCACACACACGCACATATGTATGTGCGTGTAACTGTAAAACTGTAAAAAACTACATGAAATTGCTCAGAAAACCAGGTCACACATTTCTCATGATAAAACCGAATACATCGAAGAAAACCAAGAAATAAATACTCTCTAATTACATGGTGAAATTCGGCAAGTCGGCTATTTTAAATACCTCGGATAAGTTATACAAACCCCAGGTTTAAACTAAATCGCTATTGAACAAATAATTACGAAGCTCCAAAGAGATTACAAGCCAGCATGTGCCTACTTTAATGAAGAGTGCATTTGGAGAGGCACCAAATTGAGGCATTATAACACAACGATTCTTCCAGAAGCAATTGACGGTCATTCAAAAATTATAGAAAAACAAGAACGGAAAATTAGAAATAAAGGGCCAATCAATAGAAAGGGGATGAAAAGATCCGAAAATGACGAGCAAAATTCTATGCATATGTCTACAGAATGAAACAGATCAGAATACCGAAGTAACTTCTTCTCTTCTTCTTGGAGTGCCTATCCTCTGTGGATGTTGGCTATCACATTGGTCCAAATAACCTTATTCACTGCTGCTCTGAATAGAGCTGTCGATGTCATTCCAGTCCATGTTCTTAAGTTCCGCAGCCAGGATATTCGTCTTCGTCCTGCTGACCTTCGGCCCTCTATTTTTCCCTGCAGGATGAGTTGAAGAAGGTGGTATTTTTCATTTCGCATGATATGTCCGAAGTATTCCTGTTTTCTGCGTTTGACACATTGTAAGTGTTCAAATTGTCCATCAATGCGTTGCAATACCGTATCGTTTGACACGTGGTGTATCTATGGGATTCTGAGCATGCGGCGATAACACCACATCTCAAATGCATCTATGCGCTTACATGAGGCATCAGTAAGGGTCCACGCTTCTGCTCCGTGTAGGAGGGTTGAGAGCACATAGCATTTAAGAATTCTTATTCTAGTATGAATGTTGAGGGCTAGGTTGCATAGTACTTTACGCATATTGTTAAATGTACCTCTTGCTTTTTCGATTCGGCATTTTATTTCTCGAGAATGATCCCAGTCCTTATTCAAGGTGCAGCCCAGATATGTAACTGTTTCGGCCATGGTGACGACTATATTGTCAGCGGTAAACTGTATGTTGTCTATAGAATTTTTACTGATAATTAATGTATGTGTATTTACTCCTTATAATTATAGTAGTTACTTCGGTAACTACTCGATATAATTATAAGGAGTAAATGCGGAACAGAGTGGGTAAAAGGGGTTAAACAAGATCTACAGCAGATCAAATATGAAAAATCTAGAATATCGCTATAAAATCGCACATGTGAAGTATCGGCAAAAATCAACGCGCCGAACTGGAATAAAATGGACAGATGAACGGAAGAAAGAACATTTCGAGGGCATGAAGCCTTTTGCGAGGCAAAAAATATGAAGCAGAAGTTTTAAGAATTGCGGATTTAAGTTCAATCGCTCTCCCTCACGGAAAACAATCGTTAAAATAATGATAAATATATATATATATATATATATATATATATATATTTTTTATATATTTATTTAAATATTTATATATTTATATATTTATACCATCCAAGCGACCCTTGGTTTTGTGCTTTTCACTATCTGGATACCGTAGAAACTGCATAGTTTGTAGAAGGAACGAATAAACGTTAAAAGCTGATAATCTTGAATTTATAATATATTTATGAATTTATAATTTATTTATCCGACGATACCGTACTAATTGCACACAACATGCAAGACTTCCAGAGATTACTAGATAAAGTAGTACAAACAAGTAGAGAATTTGACTTAACACTGAGAATAAAGAAAATTAAATTTGTGGTTATAACGAAGGAGAACATTGGGAACATCTGCATTTACGTCAACAAAGAAAGGCTAGAGAGAGTACAACAGACCAATTATTTAGGGGCAAACATTAACGATACATAAGAGTACACCAAGGAAATAATAGTAAGAACAGAGAAAGCTCGAAGTGTATTCATTAAAATGAAAAAACGTTTCTGTAGTCGAAGTTCCAGTCTGAATCTTAGGATGAGGATGATTAGATGCTATGTTTTATCGGTATTGCTGTATGGTATGGAAGAATGGACGATGAACAAACAATATATGACAAAATTGGAAGCATTTGAAGTGTGGATCTATCGGAAAATATCAAGAATATCCTGGGTAGATAGAGTTACTAATGACGAAGTACTTCGCAGAATGGAGACCACGAACCAATTAATACTAACAATAAGTCCAGAAAATTGCAATATTTGGGACATTTTATGCGAGGAAAAATATCAGCTACTGCAGCTCATGATGCAGGGAACGATCCAGGGAAAACCAAGTGCTTGAAGAGAAGAATACCGTGGCTAAGAAATCTTAAAGTATGGTTTGGGTGCACATCAAACCAACTCTTTCGAGCAGCCGTTTCCAAAATTAGAATTACAATGATGATAGCCAACCTTCGTAGCGTAGATGGTACGTGAAGAAGAGGAATCTTGAATTTGGTTGAGATATTTTCATGAAACTTGAAAGAATATAACAAACATGAATTCAAGAAGTTGTCAATAGTTTTAAACCGTATGCGAATATCAAAGTTGTCTTTTTTTAGGGAATGAAACTTGTATTGCTCTTGGTAACGGAGAATATGTTCGTATAAGGCGAAATGAAAATGAAAATACATTCTTACGGGCTAATAACTTTTCATCAAAAGATCGGCTCCTTTTGATGAGTTAGTAATTCTAGTTAGCACTAGGTCGAATATATTGTACGATTTTCGCGGAATTCAACCATATGGTTCCGATTATATCATTTCATTCATGAATTTTTTGTGAAGTGCCGTGTGAAAAGTAATACTTTCAAATTTGTTTGTGAATTGCAACAATTCCTTCTTCTACGAATTAATTTAATTGCCATTTTAAAAATTTTTTTGAGAAATGAAACATCATCAAACTTCGAAAACAATGCTATATCTAGTAATTTGGATTGGCACAGATAATTGGAGCAGAGAAAATTGAGAAGTAATATGAGCTGAAACGATTTCATTGCTCAATATGAAAAATTATGATTCAAATTATGAGAAATAATAATAAGGCATATAATGTATGGTTAATGATTGACTAGTATCAATTACAGTGGGTTTTGACTATATAAAATTTCAAAAGATACGAAATAGGAAATGAGTTTCAGTAATAGATGAATTGTCTAAAGAAATATACGAGTATATACTCGTAACTCCCCATTCCTTTAATCTCGAAATCATATTATGTAATCGATTGATTCCGTCCTTACTAAGATATTATTCATGATTGAAAGAAACACATTAGATATATGATTTGTACTACTTTTATCTTCATGAAATTAGAATAATTCAATTTCATTATGCTAGAAATGGAACCATTGAACTTTTACAATGGAAAAAGGATATTATTGTAATCTATGTCAAATAAAAGCGTAAAAAATCTGTACTAGATATTTATGTTTATGGCACTGAAATTGGAATAGAATTTGAAAAATCTTCCCTGAATTTGTGATAATCATCGAATTGAAAACCAAATCCATTTTTCTCTTCATGATACGTTTCGTTGAAAAAGTGAAATTTGGTTGTAAAATATGAAAAAACATTTGTGCTTCCTCTCACGTTGCAATAACATTAATTAATGAAGACATTCGTTGTGAATATAACTATTTTTAAAAATGTAATCAATTCTTCTTTCCTTTCAAATTAACCATAAGTATTATCATTATTATTATTTCGATTGTTCCCCATGAGGAGAGCGACTGAACTTGAATTCGCAATCATTAGGAATTTTGCTTCATCTTTTTTGCCTCCCAAAAACGCTTCATACTCTCTGAATGCTCTTTCTTCCGTTCATCTGTCCACTTTACTCCAGGTTGACGATTTACTTTTTGCTTAAACTTTATATGTTCGATTTTATAGCGGCTTTCAGTGCGATCTTCGAGATTTTTTATATTGATCTGTTGTAGATCCTCTTGGAACTCTTTTAGCCACTCTGTTCCGCATTTACTATTCATAATTATATTGAGTAGTTTCTTCGGTATTCTGGACTGTTTCATTCTGTAGACATGTGCATAGAACTTTGCTCGTCGTTTTCTGATTTCTTCCGTTATCGTATTTGTCTTTTGATACAGTTCATTTTGAGGTCTTTTCACCCAAATATCCATAAGTATATATATATATATATATATATATATATATATATATATATATATATATATATATATATATTCCTAGATAGAAGTAACTTCGAAACTTTGGATGTCGATTTTTTTTCCAGCAGTTATTATTACAACTTTCAATTCAGAGTAAATTGAAAGACTTTTTCTGTTACATCTTCGAAAACACTTTTGGAGTCATTTTTGCTATAATCATTGTTAAAGAAACATATATTAAAAGGAGGAATGTTTTCGATTTACATGATAATGATAATTTTGTTGTCATGGGCTTCTCCATTGACATAGTTATGAAAGATGGCCTGTAAAGTATATTCGGTCCTTCTATATTTCAATTGTTAGAAGAAAGTTATTCAAAATGGTTTCCTCCCTAACATTTTGCTTGATTTTTTGAAATTTTGAGGACATATTGTTCGAAGAAATACTTGAATAATGTGGCATGATATTTTTTTCTGCAACTATCCTGTACAAATAGGAAATTGTATCATGGCAAACTAAAATTTCAACTGTGATTGTAATTTCAGCTGAAACAAATAACAAGATTGAAATATACAACTTGTCATTTTATTTTCTAAAAAACTGTCAGAGAATGCATCCACTAATTTGAACATAACGAAATACTTCAATAAATCACAAGGAGGTTTAGCTTATCTCTTAATGAAACATTATGTTAAAAACTATAAAATTAAAATTAACACACTTGACTTAGGTTTCACTGAATATATTGAAAACTCTACATATGTTTCAGGTGGTTAACCCATCATCAAATATAACGGATAATAATTTTGTATACTCTTAAAGTACAAGAGAGTAATATTGTATACTCTTGACAATGGGTTAACCACCCAAAACATATGTAGAATTTTAATATATTCAGTGGAACTCAAGTCAAAATGTGTTAATTTTAATTTACTGTTCATAACGAAACGCAATGAAAAGTGGAGAGAATGAATGAGATTCATCAAATCAATAATCTCACAAATATTTTTTGAAAGTAATATCGAGTTAATAATAATCTTAATAATTATTTCTTCAATATCAAGTTAATATGGTATTCATTATTATCAAGATTGAAATTGTCCAGTGTTTTTGAATAATTCAATCTCGCTTTCTTCGAATAATTTGTGAATAATTTTGAGATCACTCATTGGTGGAAAATGATAGGTCTGTTTTATTTCTCGAAAAAAATTATTTGATCTATCAATTTTGTTTGGAACGATGGACCAGATTGGTCAATATACGAATATTGAATGGTATAGGCGTTTACTTGATATAAATCCATTATACTAAATAAAAGATAAAATTCGAACACTTGCGCTTTTGATATACACTTTTATTGAAATATCCATGTCGTTATAAACGACTTCTTCAGTTGCTAATAGAATACTGACTACTGATGCTAATAGAAAACTGACAGTGAGTATTCTATTAGTAGAATACTGACTACTGATTCTAATAGAATACTTACAGTCAGTATTCTATTAGCATCTGAAAAATTCGTTTATAACGACGAAACGCGTCATACTATATTTTCAATAAAAGTGTGAATCAAAAGTTCAAGTGCTTGAATTTTATCTTATATTTAATATACGAATATATGACATGATCAACATACGATTGATCAATATCGTACATCGACTCAAATAGAGGGTGATTGCCCTTGTAAACACCAGAATTGTCAACAAATATTTAAAAAAATATCAATTTGTTGAATTATTGATTCTCTTAAATTAAAATTCTACAGAATTAAATTCTACAACCTGAAGGGGTTGTAATGAATTTATTTTCTTTCAGAACTCAACGGATGTATTTTCTCAAGATATTGAATTAAAAGAAGAAGAATAATATAATCTGTTCTTCTGAACCAATATTGTTATGTCAACAGGTTACCTCGAAAATGATAAAATAATAAGTTTCATTTAAAATTCATCTATTCAGGTAACATTCACGGTACATTGAAATTTTCATAATATAATGAGAATTTTCAGATTTGCTAGTAACATATATGTTATTTTTATCGGCCTCATCAATTATTAATAAGAAATTTGTCGAGATTCGCTTAGACAAATTCAAGATGGAGTTCTAAATTCTCATACTTATCACCATTGAATCGAAGCTTATCGACGATGGTCTGTAATTTTTTAAACGTTTAGTGGTAAAACTTTCGTCCGGTCTGAGAAAAAGAATGAGGAAAAGATTACTGCATTACTTCAAACAGGAAAATGAATATAACTAAGAATCGTGATAAGAGGTGTGTTGCAAATTCCTTTTTTAAATTACGGCAGATGGTCTATGTTAAATTCTTACTTGTTTGTTCGGTCGGTAAATGATCTATTGAAGTTGTTGACATTTAAGAATATCATCATTCGTATCTACACTTCCACAATCGTGAGAATTGTTTCTTTTGTTTTATAAGTGAAGTGAAATGAGAAAAATGATGAGGACAGCACTAATACCTAAATTTAATGGAAACATTTCGAAAACTTCATCAATAAATGATGAGTATCAAAATTTTATTTCAGTGACTCAAGACATTTCATAATTAAATAGGATCTATTATCTGAAGATATTCTGGTATATACTTGATGAAAATTCATATTCATAATTCCCGACAAAAGTAACCAAACAAATTTTTCACATATTTGAGAAATATATATTGACGTTTTACACAAATTCGAACTGCTGAAGTTTACGAACAATTATAATGTTGAAAGAGAAAAATATGAAGTGGGATGAAAACAGTAGCTCAAAACAACATAGAAGTAATTGAGATATTCGGCTTGAAATCAAACACAAAAATAGAAAATTTTATGAACTAATTGGTTGAAAGTGAATAATGAGAATTTAAGTGATATGTTTTATCATTTAATTTCACTGCTAGTAGATCAGAAACTGAGTACACTCAACGTTTTGGGAGTACTGCATCTCTAACCGCTTCCTCAAGATTCAACTTGGAAACGAATTCATCAGAACCGAAACGTTGTGGCGATTCAAATTCTGAACTGCGAGCGGTAGTAATCCATAATTTGATTTCAATTCTTCTCTTTTTTCTTCTGATTATTTTTTTTTTTTCGATTTCCGATTTAGTTTTAGACTCAACATTTTTATAGTTTGTATGCCATTTCAAATTCATTTTTTTATCGAATTACATGTTTTTCTGTTTCAATTTCTAAACCCTTTTTCGTTGCCAATTTGAAAGGAAAATTTCAGAAAATAGAAGTGTAACATTCTTAGTATGTAATTAGTAACTCTATTGAAAACTGGAGAATTCACTTGCTCTGATTATATTTGTAACGTTAAGAAAATATAATATATTATGTTCGAACTTCAGAGTTTTTGAAAAAAAAACATGGTTTATAAAATAAGTGTATTTTCAGTTGATTCAGATAATAAAAGTGTTTTGTATTGTTATAGTTTTTTCTGCATGATTTAGTTATACAGAATTACTAACTCATGCAGAACTACTTACTACTCATAGAAAAGCAAACCACTTTTTGCCTGTTTGTTTTTTTTTCATAATATCAATTTCGTTGTTTACTTCATAATTGTTTTATCCATAGTTCAATTTTGTTTTGAATGAAGAGTATTCAGTCTCTTCCACAAAACTTCTCACTTTTCAGAAGTAAATTGAGTTTTCTTCACCTTGCATGAGGACACAAAAAACAGCGATATGGAGATTTGAAATATTACCGTTTCTCGCGAAATGAAAATATTATACAAAAAAATTAATCGAAATACTCAAAACAAATATGGCATATAACTGAAAAATATTGATATTATGCAAGGAATCGCTAAGAAATGTCTCCTCGAAAAAAATTAAAACTGCTATTCAATTTATAATATACGAAGCAACTTCTGTCGCCATCACATTATTTAGAAGTAATGGTCTAATTCGAATAATCACACCGTTATTCTGAAGATGGTTTCATATAACATAAAAGAGAATGTATTTCCTAAAAAGGTATAAAATATTAGCTATGAAATTAGAAATGCAGTAAACACCATCTGAAAATTGATATTAAATTTCTTCAGAGAAAACTTACTGATATTTAATTATGAAGTAGATTGCTCTGTATTCAAATTACAGAATGAAAGGTGTTGCGAAGAAAGGTGAATATTGGGCGATCATCTATTTGCATACATGTATTTACTGAATGAACAAATTGATTAAATTTGGTACACCAATTTCATTAATATTCACCTAGTGAACAATTAGAAAGGAACTTCGACGATTACGTAGTAATATTTCAAAATTAATATATCTGTATGAAGTAAGATATAAACCGATACAAACTGATAAATATAAAGGGAAGTTTCTATCACCGCATTTTTGTTCTTCTTTTACTTTTCACTTTCAATTCTTTCCAATGTCAATGAAAAGATTGAATGAAAAATATTATTTGAAATGCAGATAAAGAAAGTATTGGTAATTTTTGTTCATTTCATTTTTTCATTATGTTACATAAGTTTGAGTGTTATAGAATGCATAGAATGAATTTTTACGATTTTGGTTGTATCTACAGTCCTCAGCATTTGAGCAATAAGTTATTTCTGTTACCTATTCATCTGAAAATTTATGCTTTCCTAGTCAAATCCGAATCTCTACAATCATAAAATAAACAAAAATTTTAATCAAGTCTTAGCTCAATATTTCACAAATTTTTGATAATGAAATGTAGTTACATCGAGCGATAAGCTCGAAACTCAAAAAAAAACTCGAAAATTTTTTTTCGATCAATTCAATTTTCAAAAACTACTGCAGCCAGATGGCTACAGTAGTTAGTACCTACATATTCCCAGAAAAAGACATTATGAAATTCGGCTTCTAGTACTCATAAAAATCATATTTCCATCGAATCCGTGATTTTGAAATATTCTGGAATTCTGGAATCAAGTGAGAACTGGGGTTTTGTAGAATTTTTCAAAATTTTCGAGTTACATATCAAAAATTGAATCAATTTAATTTCATCAGAATTTCGATCTGGATGACCATAAAAATGAATAATTGAAAAGGATAGTGTTTGTTTCGATATCAATTTTTCAAAAATATTTTTCCATTGATATTTCATCAGACTTTCGATCTGGATGAACATAAAAATCTGATATTCAATTATAATGGATTTACATCAAGTAAATGCCAACACTATTCAATATTCTTTCATTACCTAGTATCACTAGTATTAATACTTTTACTGTGTAGAGAAATGAAGTATATATTTTTTGGATAAAGTTACTGCATCTATAACTCATCTATAACAGTTTCAGTCATCGAAAATAGTACTGTAAACTAGGGCTGCCAGACTACGTGGGTCCCAGGGCCAATAAAAATTACTAAATACATTTAAAAAAAAGCTTAAAAAATTCAACTTGAAGTTCAGATTAACTGATGAGATCACATTCAAAGAAATAAATAATCTTTGTTCAGATTATTAATCAAAGTATAAAGACAAAATTTATTTTCCTCTGATTGTTATATTCGTTCTATCAGTAGCAATGTGTATATATAGCAATTTTGTATATCTGAAATGATTGAAAACATTTCTTCAGTACTCATAGCAAGAAATGGAGTTTGAATGTGTCTCGATTGTATTTATACTGTAGTTAAAATTGAAATTTTCAATAATTATCAATAATCTCTTTATTTTTTCTCAATTTTCACTTTGATATTGATAAGTTTTCTTTAAGAATAAATTAGTGAGAATGAATTTATCAACCTCATATCTCTACAACATGAATCCAAACAAAATTGAAATATATTATTACTTTTGCTAACAACGTATAGGGATTATATAAACTTTCATTGATTCAGATTGAGAAGTCGAATTAGTGAAAGTTTTGGGGATGTGAAATTGAATATATTTTTTAGTGTACTTCCAGGGTGATATCCATCGTAATATCTGGTAATTAAACAATCATCAAAAGCACGCTAAAATTCCTTTTTGTACGTTCAACTTATCGTCACGGATATTTTTGAAAACTTACTTATCTTATTAATTTGGATCGCAGATTTGTATGAAGTTAGAAATATTTGAACCTCGTACACTGCCCAAAAGGTTACTAATATCTATGTCACCCATATTTTAAACATAGCGATAATGTGGGTACAATTCACAAAGAATATATTGATCAGTCATGAAATCGTGTCTTATGAATTTCCTTCTGCAATTGAGCTAAAGAATATAGCTACACTTCAGTAAATGATAATCTTCAAGCATTGCTTCATTCTAATGTCCCTGATATATTCTTTCGATTACAGTAACAATTCTTATTGCCCTTCACTGATATATCCACAGGTAGGTTGAAAAAATCGAGAATGGAGAGATAGTACTTCATAGATGGTACTTTGAAGGTCTCGTTCATCTTTTCATCGAGTAATAGTTCTTTGTAGGATACATTTTCAATTCCAATTCAATTGAAGCATTCTAGGACCTCTAATATCTGGGATAATAACCCAGATACCCCTCCATTTACAATTCAAATTTGAAATGATGTACCATATAAAATTTACTCCTATGTAAACGAAACGTTGTTTCACCACAATAGTTAATAACATTTTGAGATTGAATATGTTTTCGTTGACAACATTTGAGTAGGCAGCTCTCGAGAGTTTCATTCGAAGAATGAAAAAGTATGTTGAAGAAAATAGGGATTTTCATTTGAATAAAATGTGACTAATACAAAACAGAAAACAACATCAAACTCTAAATCAATGTGATGGGTTAATTTGTTTCTTGATGAAAATTGAGGTATTTTTGTCATTATTGTTGACTCTATATCAAGTCAATTTTTTCAACTATAAAAACTTTGAAGTTGTGGGAAAGTCCTTGCTGTAGAATGAAAAACCCATAGGGTTTGTACACCCTAGATCAGCCTTTCCCAAAGTGGGCGATAACGCCCTCTTGTGGGCGATGCAGGCTTAAAGGGCGGCGATAAGAGACCCAGAAAAAATGAGGTCGTGCAATTCAATTTAGCTAGGAAGACTCTGAGACCTTAGACTCTGAGCTTTCGACCCGCGACTCCAACTTGCGAACATCAACTAACGGGTGGTTATTTTAAGAGTTAAGTTTTTCAGGTTGGCGGCATTGCTTGGTTATGATATCCAAACGACATCTGTCAAAGTAAACAGTTTTCCGTATACTCTGCCATTTCTTCATGGAAATACTTACAAACAAGCAACGATTGCAAATTGTTGAAATTTACTATCAAAATTCGTGCTCTGTGAAAAATGTGTATCGTTTGTTACTACCATATTATAATAATAATATGGTAGTAATAATAATCATAATCGACCTGGTAAATCAACAATTCCTGCTGTTATCACCGAATTTCGCACCAAGTTTGGATTGTTGGTCATTAAACCGTTGTTTCGCATGTGTAAAGTGCGTACTGAAGAGAATATGCAGCCGTAGCGTACAGTATTCACTAGAATCGTGAAATGTCAATTCGTCGCCGTTTTAAGCAGTTGGGCATGTGTTACTCAACCACATGGAAAATTTTACGTGTTAATTTGGGTTTGAAAGTCACTAAAACTTAACTTCTACAAGTATTGAAGACGAGTGACCTACCACAACGTCGAATTTTTGGTGAATGGGCCTTAGAATAGCTCAATGAAAAGCCAATGTTTCATAGAAAAATTGGGTTCAGTGATGAGGCTCATTTCTGGCTTAACGGATATGTAAATAAACAAAACAAACGCATCTGGAGTGATGAACAGCCACGTGTCATACAAGAATTACCAATGCATCCCGAAAAACAACAGTTTGTTGTGTTTTCTGGGCTGGTGGCACCATCGGTCCCTTTTTTCTTCAAAGCCGACCATGGAAGAAACGTTACCGTCAACGGCGAACCATATCGATTCATGATACGCATTCTTTTTTCACCCCAGTTGGCCGAGTTGAACTTAGTTGACATGTGGTTTCATCAAGACGGTGCCACATGCCACACAGCTCGTGGAAACATGAACATGTTGAAGGATGAATTTGGTGAGCAGCTTATCCCTCGAAATGGCTCTGTGAATCGGCCGCCAAGATCATGTGATTTGACGTTTCTGGATTATTTCTTGTGGGGTTATGTAAAGTCGTTAGTGTATGTGGACAATCGGAACACCATTGAAGCCTTACAGGATAACATACACGCGTTGTTCGTGGGATACAGGCCGAAATGCTCGAAAAAAAGACGCAAAATTGGACCTTCCGAATGGACCATTTGATACGGAGCCGCGGACAACATTTACATGAAGTTATCTTTAAAAAGTAAATGATAAAGGTCAAGTTATCAATTTCAATAAAAATTTTGAAATTTTTATTGAAATTGTGTTTTATTCGATGTTAAAAAAACTACGCTTAAAGCATCACTCTTTAATATTGATTGAGAGACTGTGTTATGAGAAGATATTATGAGAATGTTCAATCGTCGCTAATATAGCTCACGAAAATTAATTAATTTAATTCGAAGTTATAGTGATTTTGAAGTAGGTGAAAAAATGGGGGTGATAAAAAATGATTTATCCTCACAATCGTTAATAACATTTTGAGATTGAATGTATTTTCTTTGACAACATTTGAGTAGGCAGCTCTTGAGAGTTTCATTCGAAGAATGAAAAAGTATGTTGAAGAAAATAGGGATTTTCATAAAAATTGAATAAAATGTGACAAATACACAACAGAAAACAACATCAAAATCTATATCAATGTGATGGGTTAATTTGTTTCTTGGTGAAAATTGAGGTCTCAGAGTGGGCAATGGACGAAATAAGTTTGGGAACCCCTACCCTCGAGGATGATAATAATAACAATAATCATGTATTTCTAACAGGTAAGTACCCAGTTACAGAAAAATAAAAGATGATTAAATAAAATGCAAAATGTGGTGACTAAAAATATCAATAATAATATAATTTTCAATATTGAAAAATAATGATAATGATAAAAAACATTATCAAATATTATAATCGAAATCTACAATATCGATATCGAAATATTCAATTAATTAACTGAATTAGCTCAAAACTCAAACCGGTAATAAATCAAGATACTTCAATGTTTAGGATTTAAATATACATCAGTGATGAAAACCAGTGAATCCCAGTGTAAATTACACCAGCTTGACACCTTGTTTCCAAAAAAACATGCAAAGATTGGTTCTGTGGGTTCTCAAGTAAAAAGTTTGTTTTGTTTCGGTACACCTTCGAGGAACGAAGCAATGAAGTTTAACCAGAAACTCAGAACAGTCGAGATTATCATTGAGTGAATTGAATAAAAATTTCAATACATTCAACTATCTCCGGGTGGGGAGGCTCCTCGTGTCAAACCTCGACCGCAAACAAGCGTGATCACAACCCCTATAGACTACAAGTCCATGTCGAAAAATGGATGGGTCGTATGAACCACCAGGTGACGTATATATATTTGAAAAATACGGCTTCGGTTCCAAAACATTATTTAGCACTTGAAGATATTATTAAAAATAAAGTCATCAAAAAATTATTGTTCATTTCATTGTTATTATTAAAAACTATTGAATTTCACCTTACATTTCGTTGAGTTTTTTTCCCGTACAAACCTTCGGACCAACGAAAATTAACGGCTCATGTAAAAAAATATTATCTATGCATTCCATTCTCACATTTTCACCCAACTTAACACACACAAGGAAGTTGAAATCGTTTCCCAAACATAATTCATTGTTTGCCATTTCCATATCAAGAACCATGTGAATTATATTGTTTCATACATCGGACTACATAATGGGCAAAATCAGATCATATCGTGCATTGAGAAGTACAATTAACGGAGGCAGCTTAGAGGCGTATGCAGTATGCAGACAGATTATGCAAACTCGGTCAGCTTGAACGGAATAGTCATTTTCATTCCCATGTGGCGAGAGAAAGCAAATAGATTCTGTAGTACTTTTTCGATTCCACGGATCTACGACTGCGTCTAGTACTGGGTAACTAGATTACAAGATAAATGGCTGTTTACAGGTTTGTACTTGATTTAATCTCAAATAACATTTCACAATGAGAATGCCAAATTTTTTATTCGTCTGAATCATTCAGTAGTTCAATTAAATTTGGTATATATCTTCTGATTTTCCCCAACCCTTATTATTGTTAAAAGTGACATGCAGATCTTGCTCACTTAGAGGAGCATTATGTTAAACAATAAATTGAAATTAAAACACTTGGCTCAAGTTTCAGTGAGTTGATCGACAACTGTAGGTATATATATATATATATATATATATATATATATATATATATATATATATATATATATATAATAATGATAATAATGTTTATTCATAACGAGATCAATACAACAATTTTCAAAATACAAAATGGCAATACATATAAAATTGTCAACGAGTATCTTCGTGACCTGTGCTATAGATGTCGCCAGAACAAACAAAAATAATTAGAGGAAATTCGATTTGAAATAGAATTTCCTGTTGAAATTACCAATGTTGAACCTACAACTTCAAATCACAAGAGGCTCAGCACAATACAGAAAATAAGTGCAGTATCATCACATACACATTATTTTAAATCTATGATAATGTCACAAAACTAGACAGAATCAGGCAAATAGGGCTATAAAGTCGAAAAGATCGGGTAAAAAAGTCATAAATCGGGTAGGTCATCAAAACGGGATATTGTCACTTCCGGGAACTAAGGTCAATATTGCTTCTTGAATGTTCGAAAGAATGTTCTTCCCATATCAATTATCCATGCTCTGTATTTATATTTAAAAGTTTTAAAATTCCGCACAGTATTTAGTTCTTCAGGCATGCTGTTGAATAATCTTGGGCCCAGGTATTCCCAATTTTTTTGTCCGATGCTTTTTTCCGCTCTACTTGTTTGTAGTATATTGAAGTTATTTCTAGTGATTGAAAAGTAGAAATGACGTATTCAGAAATTGAATTAATATTGTTATTACTCTTGATAATTGGCTAAACACCTGGAACATATGTAGAAGTGTCAATATACTCAGTGAAACTTCAGCCAAGTGTTTTATTCTTGATTCATTATTGTGTACAACGTAGTTGAAAATTCTGAGAAATTCAGTGAAAATCAAAACTAAAATAGTCAAGCTTTTGATGAATTAATCGTAATTTTGATGTTATTATTTTGAATTTTAATCAATAATCATAAGATCAATTGGATTACTATAATGATATTCAGGTGCCTGTTTATAGAAACTCGACTCTATGCCTAACCTATAAATAATAATAAATAAATAATAAAATAAATTTATTGAGAAACATTCTTTACATTGTAGAATTACATTCATTTCAATTTATACAATAATTACAACTAGGAAGAATGCTCTCAAAAGGACTGAAATCAGTTTTGAGTCTGATCTTTCATTCAGCCCTCGAGCAAAAAGATTGGTTCAAACAAAAATATTCGTTAAATTTATATTTACAATGATATATAACTTCATTTGAAAAGAAAAGAAAAAAATTACCTCAAAAATATTAAACATTTGAGACAATTTCACATGGTGAAGAACATTTGTGTTGAAAAAAAATATAAAAACATATGATACAAAAACTTGATTCATACATTATTGCCTACATTCGAATTATCGAAATACTCTGCCACATTATAGTATGCCTTTGTTAAGAACATAGATTTAACTCTCCTCTTGAAAAAATGAGCTTTCAGTACTTTCGAATTCGATGGTAAATTGTTGAGTTAATTGTTTAATACTCTGATAATAGAGAGAGTGCACAAATTTAGCAGTTTTATGCATAGGAATAAGTAGCACATCACTGTTCCTTGTTGAATACTCATGATTACTATTCGATTTAATAAACCTATCTTCATTTTCTTTAACATATAACAAACAACTATAAATATATAAACACGGTAAGGTGAGTATGTAATTATTAATGAAGACAGGTTTACAAGATGTTCGTTGATGAATATTGAATATTAATCGAAGTATTCGCTTCTGTGTAATAAACACCCTATTCATTTCTGTAGAGCAGCCCCACAGCAGAATATTATAATTCAGATGACTATATACAAGACTGTAATACACATTCATAATACAGTTTCTAGGTACAATGTTCCTAATTCTAGAGATTCCAAAAAATGAGTTACTCAATTTTTTACATAAGACCTCAATGTGTGATGTTCCTCTCAAATTTCTGTCTATATATATTCCAAGAAACTCTTTTGATTGGGATGATATAGTGTAGTCTCCATATTTAACATCCAAGGTACTAATTCCATTGCCCTTCAGACAAAAATGAACACATACAGTTTTGTCAACGTTCACCATCAGATTGTTCATTCGACACCAACTTAAAAACTCCCTCACAATGCATTCATATGCCTTCAAAAGTTCTTCAGGAGACCTGCTAGAAACGACCACCGATGAATCATCGGCATATACTGTCACCAAAAACCGTATATATAGACCCTCTATAAAGTTACGGAGGAAAGTACCAACGAAGCTAAATCTTATTTTCGTGTATAGCCATATCACGTTAAAAATCGATTGTCTGGATATCGGAAACACTCGGTCTCAATAAAAATCACAATTGCGAATTGCATGGGAAGAGATGAGGTCGTGACGGTCTACAAGTTTCAGTTATTATACCATGTTAATTAATTGGTAATGTACAATGCTTCGATGTCTACAGAACCGATGCATAGATAGCATATTCGTAATTACTCTAACAAAGAAATCGGAATAAAATTAGAAGCAAATTTTTTAATAGGCATGTTTGCGTCACGCCTGCTTGACCAAGAACTTTTTTTGAATGTTTTTGCCTCGCCGATAAATGAAAACTTTAATAAATTCAGATATATGTGGCTGTCTCAACCACATTTCCATGATACAATTTATGAAAACCTGATTACTCTCTTAAACCAAAAATTAATGAAACAAACCAGTTTTTTTATTTTTTCAGAACCTTTCATTTATTGAAAGATCTGATACAATGAAATAAGCTTGAAACAAAACTTGACAGCAGTGTAAACAAAAAAATGATAAGGTCCACAAATTGTCAAATTATCGAATATTCTTCATGTACTTGAAAGTACACTGAATTTTCAAGTTTATATCTAGAATTATTGATAATTTTTGTTGTACCTTATTATATTATTATCTAATTAGGTACCTATTCATTATATTAATATATTCATGAAATATATTATATTATGAAAACAGAACTTGGAATAAATGCCTGATTAAATGAAATTGATAAAACGGTATCATTTTAAACTTTAGAACAAAGAACTATTTAAAAGTCAATTGTTGTCAAACAGTCAAGGACTTGTCGAAAAAGTCATAATTGATTATATTGAATACTACTGAACAGCTCTAATCAGAAAATGAATTTTATAATTCCTCGATAATTTCGAATGACTTCAAGGAGATTTAGTGAAACTTTATTGAAAAGGTTTACCTAATAATATAATTAAAAAACTTCGACCCTAATTCATTCGAAACCAACGAAACGATATTCATTTCACATGTGTGTTTAATTATATGCATAGGAAGGACTATAAATACCCACTTTGAAGGATTATTTGTGGCTTTCAGTAAATATTCCGGGTTCCTATTCATTTTGGCGTTATTATTACAAAAAAATTATAATCTTTCTATATTAGTACCGTATTCTATTTTACAAGACTTTCGTTAAAAGACTTAATGTTTAAAACACTTAAAACATTTGCAAGCAATGAATTCACAAATGCAGTAGCACGATAAAATAATATCTGATCTCTCATAGTGTAATATCAAACAAGTTAAACTTAACGATTATATGCAAAGCCACAAGGCAATTGACTGAATTCCAGAATAGAATTCAATACTTGCAATATTTTAAATCATGAATTTGATTTTTGTAATCAATAGAAATTAAAGTAATTCCAGGTGTTTTCCATTAGCAATACTTATAACCCGAAAAGCATCTATTTCAATATAAGGAACAATGTACTTAAATGAATCATTTCAAAAACAATAAATTAAAATTGACACACTTGTCTTAAGTTTCAATAAATATATCAAAAACTCTACATATGTTTCTATATACAATAACAATTGCAATTAACAATAGTATAAACCCTTCTTTTTTCATAAACTAATTACAAATAAACAGAGAAAGATATTATTACAAATCATTTTTCCTATTCATTTATAAGAAACATTTGTCAAATTTGTACAGATTACATAAAAATAACATGAATACAATATGCACCAACAAAAAAAATGTGGGTTGATTGTTGATGAAAATCAAGAACAAACTTGACTTATTTTTGAGAAGTGGCGTTTACAAAATATTTTTGAGTGAATGTGATAGTTTCTACTTAGCTGAAACTGGGCTTTGTATACAAAAAAGTATCGATGAACATAGAAGATCAATATTATTGAATAATCCCAATACGGGTTTTTCTGAACACTGCCTTAAACATAACCAATTCTTGGATCCCAAGAAGACTGAAATAGTACATTCAAGTAGTAAGGGCAAAAGATTATATACTTTTGAAGTTTTGGAAATTTCTATAGCCAAAAAGGAAAAGTTACCTATTTGTAATGATCAGATGGATTTTACCTTGAAATTATGTGGTTTCAGATATATAAGTGAAAGCTGTACATTTTGAAATTCAGTAACATTGTATACTCTCGATAATGGGTTAACTACCCGAAACATATGTAGAGTTTTCAATATATTTAGTGAAACTTAAGGCAAGTGTGTTAATTTTTGTTTTTGACATAATGTTTTTCCATGTGATAAGCGAAACCTAGATGTTATTGATGAATCATCTTGTTTCACTTTTAAACACGGTGTTTATATTTCACGACTTTTAAAGCCCTGAAATATTTATATTTATTTTTTAATTTACTGATTAACTAAGCAGTATCTCAAAAAAATACCAAGAAACTTTTCACGAATTATTCAGGAAGCTTGAGAAATTATCAATGAAATTGGAAAAAAGTGTTTAATTTTCAACATTTTTTATATGTTCACATTAAAAATTTCACTGTGACATTATTTTCAAATGAATTTTTCGCTAACCGTTCAAACATATAGTACGATTATGTATTCAATTACATCTCTTGAAATATTCAAAATTTCGGAAAATGACTCAGGCTATTCAAGAAGAACTCTGCTACTTCTGAATATCGTCGTATTTACGACTACCATTCCTATTATTCCTATGCGAGTGCATCCTAAAAAAAATATATAAAGCAAATATAAATTAAACTTGATGACCGAATGGTTAAGTACGTGAAATATAGTAGCAGTAAAAAAATATCACATTCTGAATCAATTATGAACAAACTTTCATTCTTAATTACTCTTACAAATTACTCTTCACCTAATTACTTGAACAAACTCTCATTATTATCGAAATTTATATTTTTATATAATTATTCAGGTGAATCTTCCCAAAGAATTGTTTTTTTTTCAAATCTTTTCGAAGAATTTTCAGGTAGATTTAGCCTCTCCCAAGTGTAATTATACCATTATATTCTTTACAGGGCCTTACATGTACACGTCAATATTCAAATATTTTACTTTTTGAGGGTAAGTATTTTAAGTGGTATAATTATTTCAATCAGTAATAATTACAGAGCGACTTCTCAAATATTGTATTGAATTAGTTCTTCTCTGTAAAGACGGTTCAACTGGATCAAACGGTTCTTTTTTAGTGAGTATCTATTCAATTAAGAGATTAACTATCAGATGCTTTACGGTAAGAGAATATTACACAACAAAATCATTGATCAGATCGAATTTTATCGCATTCTGAGTTGGAGGAAGTGGAGTGTAAGATCGTGTAAATTATATTGGCACTTCCCTTTGTGAAATTCATCTCGGTTACAAAGTGCCTCAAAACATATCCGTCAACCGTACCCCACGTTCACGAGCTTTCTAACTAGCATTTCCTGAATGAGTTTAAAAATGAAACGAAGATAACAATCGCTGTGACTATAATAGAAACTCCGTTTGATTATGCTTTCAATTTCATTTTACTCATTCGAACAGAAATTGAAATCAAGCAATAAAATGTCTAAATGTTTATATCACATATTCAGCTATGAACATAAACACATATCAATATATATATATATATATATATATATATATATATATATATATATATATATATATATATATATATATTTATATTTTTAATCAATTTATTGCCTGTTTAAGATAGTTTATTCCTGATGTTTTCAGCAATAACAGGCTATTTTCAATATTAAAAACTTTATATTCGTTGACATTTCGTGATATATCACAACTTTGTCAAAATAATGAATAATTGAATTTTATGAAATACTATAGATATCCAAACGTCAAGCTAATTTTTTCGAAAAAAATCAAATTGACTTTTTTGTTTTTCTATACAAAAAACAAGCAACGTAAATCTCAGGTAAATACCGTAAATTTCTTAACTTATATATATATATATATATATATATATATATATATATATATATATATATATATATATATATATATATATATATATATATATATAGTAAATACTGAGACTCTTAATCGACATATCGAATCATTTCAAATAAAACTCTCAGAGCTGTCTACACAACTTGGTATACGACCTATGTTCGTTTTGAAAGTCATCGATTCTTGATTGATAGATTAAATATGGACTGAGATTCATAATAATGATGAAACAATTGTATCCTATCATCATTCAACAAGATCGATGAATTTTTCGAAACGCTCTTAATATTCGAAAGTGATGGGTTCGTTCTCGTTGACATTTGTGTAGACAGATCCCTGAGAGTTTGATTTGAAATATTTCGATATTTCGATTAAAGTCTCAGTATTTACTAGTATTGAATGACCTGTGAACCTTGAAACTATATCTCTAAACTATATATAAATCTTGGTATAGCTCGCAACTCAATTGGAAGCAGCCGTTGACACGTGTTTCGAGCTTATTGGCTCGGCTCAGAACGGCGTAGCTAAGTTCAAGGTGTACGAACCTGGAGACGGAATCTACAACAGAAGAACACACCTGTAAGGGAAGTCTCCTCTGCTAGGCCTCCACGTGAACTCTCCGGATTAGGAGATTTGGAGAAAATGACCAAAAATTAAAAAATTTTCTTGCGGCGAAAAGTACAAACAACAAGATATAATTCTTGGTATAGCCCGCAACTCAATTGGTAGCAGCCGTTGAGACGTGTTTCGAGCTTATTGGCTATCCTCAGAACTAGGAGATGGAATCAACAACAGAAGAACACACCTGTAGAGAAAGTCTCCACTGCTAGGCCTCCACGTAAACTCTCCGGGTTAGGAAATTTGGTTAGAATTCTCCACGATAAGAGAATTTAAAAAATTTTTTTTATTATTTTTATATATGTATATATATATATATATATATATATATATATATATATATATATATATATATATATATATATATATATATATATATATATATATATATATATATATATACATATATAAAGAGGGAAAAGATTGATAGAGAGCGTTTGAGAGGAAAGAGGAAGAGAGGGAATTGCAAGTAAATGGAAAAGTTATACGTAAATCTTCTCGAAATTTCATAGAATGGACTTTTAAAATTTTGCCGTATCTTGTAGCTGTATGAGCACGACGAAAGATCGATATGAATGCACATAAATTGCATGAGTACCTGAACCGTATAATAAGAACGTGTTATTTGGTCATGACCTCGTATATTTTATGCATTACTTCTATGAATGAATTGCTCCACTCTATACTATGAAATAACTAACCTGTTCGGGAATGGACCTGCAAGTAAAAATAATAACAATATATGTAAGTACTAATACGAACTTATGAGAGAATAATTGAGACGCAGAGAAAAGCAACGACATCTATAATACACCATGACGTCCTTTCAAATTTACATCATATAACGATGAGTTCCAAGTGAATAGTTTGATATATTCCCATTTAACCATGAAATAACAACGAAACATTGTTTTTTTAGATCCATAAATTTTTGTTTGACAATTCGTGCATTGTGACAATGTGAGATTTCACCATTAAAATGGCTTCTTAGAACCTGCTGACCTCTTCTTCGGCAATTCGAAGGAGCCATTGTATTAATGACACCTTAGTCACAATCGTCAGATGAAACAGTGGAAATCAATTGATCAACTATTTGGTTACATTATCTCATCAACTAAAGGTTACACTGATCTGAGTTTCATTCGTTTTACGAAAACCAAAATTACATGTTACTGTATATCTGAATGTATACGCTTTGAAAAAGTAACTTTCTTCTTAAAATGTTCAGTGTTCTAAATTTGTTTTGAGATTTTAAGCAGCAAAGGTAAGACAGGAATGAATATAAAAACTACACAGGATCCTAAAGGATTCAATATGAAGACTTAGAAGACTTAGAAGACTGAAAATCCTGGAAGTCCCGAGTGTGACGATACTCTAAATGTTTTACATTTTTTAATGGCGTGTGGTTCTCTTCTACAATTCCATGATTTTCATAACTTAAGGACAATCAACACCAGCCTACACTACTTATGTGATATGATGTCATTAAAAAATTACTTATCAGATATTAACGCATTGTTGAAAATATAGAATGAAATCCTTAAAGTTGTCCAATAACTCTACATGTTGATGAGAATAGTGAACTTGTAATAGAAAAAATATGATAACAGCGGTCCTGAAAGTTCAAGTTTGTTAACCTCCTTTAGGACCTGAATTGTAGTGGGAAATACTTTCTCAAAGACTAATTCTATTGATGAATTTGGAATGTTCCCATTTGCGTTAAACAATAATCAACAAAAATATTTCTGAATGGAAGTTAGTTATAGTTGTCAAACAAAATGAGTGAGAAATACATTTCAAAATGACATAAAAATTCCAGAAGAACAATTGATCAATAGTGAGTGATGATCAATAGTTCACACTTAACAGAGCGTTAAAGTTTGGGAATCTCAGGAATAAAAAATTTAATGAGAAATTTAATTTAAATTTAATTTAATTTCCGGTCAAATTATCACTCCCGTTCGAGAATTTGAAGTTTTCACCATTTTCATTCTGAATAGCTGTGCCATCATTCTTCTTCAAGTCGCTAATGAATTTTTTTATTGAAAAAACAACAAAATGATCGGGATAGGATATAAAGTCCTTGACGTTTGAGAACCTCTGGTTGAACCAGAAAACTAACGAGGAATTCACTGAAGCCGATTAATTTTGTTCGATGATTTGGAATTTTTATCATTCGTGTTTATGATAACAATCGTAATTAGTGTTCGAATATATGTTACCGAGGAGAAAATCATACTTTCTTTCAATTGGTTGCGTATTTGATGAGGAATTAGCTTGATAAACTGTCAAAATTATTCATTTCCGGGTAACGAATCGAAACGGTTTTAATAAATAGCGAGATCATAGACCGTATCCAAGTATTCATGTAGGTACTCGGATTATTTGGTGCCCAGTAATTAAAGGCAATGCAATGTTCTAATTGCAGCTCCTTGGGCAATTGTGAAACTGGAGGATATTGCGAAACTTGCAGTTATTTTCGTTGTGAAATAACCACCAACAAACAGCGATCAAGAGTTACATCTTAAATGAGGATATGTTGCAAAATGAAAAGATTTTAGAAATTATTATAAAATATGTTATAAAACCGGTAGTATGAATTCATTACAAATTTCAATATCCATTCAAACTCAAGAAATATGTCATTTTCTTTCTCAAGAATGGAATGCTTACAACGGCTATTCTTAGAGGAGCTATAGGGGACTACACCTGATCAACAAGGAAACATTATCTTCCCTTGAATAAATTCGTCACTAAATTGTTGAACATCTTGTGTTGAATATTACAATACAATCGATCAATGGATCTTATTGTTATAAACATTATAAATTAGAAATATTAGATGAAATACATTCTCTTAACTTCAGAAACATTTTTCAATATTTGCAAAATTGAGGAAACTTTCGTGTAACTTTCTTTAAAAGCAACTCTCAAAAAACACTAGAAAGTGAAGAGCTTACTTGATAGTTCAGTTTCTATTCAAAATACATCATAAACATGAAAACAATGTTTTGAAAACATTGAATCAATAGATTTATTGAATAAGTTATAATATAACTATTTGTGGGGAAATCTGTTCATGTGATAAAAGTATTAAGAAAAATAGATTTATTGAAATAAACAATAGAACTGATGGAAAAGTTAAAGAAAACATTATTCATAAATCATAACAGTATAATTATCACAATTTGAAGGTACTGAGTCGTCTTCTGAGATCTGAAACAAACAGGAATTCGGTATAAAACATCTTATCATGTTTGAATTAAACAACAAATTGAATTAGGTTAATCAATGAAATCCATTATTGTAAAAGGAAATTGATTAATGAAAATGTGTATTTACCGAAGAAACGGAAGTCCTAATGGAAGCTGTGGCCACCAAAGTCATGATGTCCGCCAAAGTCATGATGTCCGCCAAAGTCATGATGTTCCTTAACGAAAATTGGTACTTTCTTTTCCACAATGACTGGTACCTTGACCTTCACTGGGTAGGGTTTGTGTACGGTCACTGGGTAAGGTTTAGGTACTTCTACTGGGTAAGGTACTTTCACAGCAACTTTGACTGGAACTTTGACAGGTACTGGATATGGTTTTTCAACTGGGTATGGTACTGGTTTGTGAACAGTTACAGGGTATGGTTTTGGAACTGGAACAGGGTAGGGTCTGTCCACTGGTACTTTCTGGATAACTTTGTAGGGAACTGGTACCTTCTTGATCACAGGGTAGGGCACTGGATGAGGTACTGGATACGGAACCTATAAGATGAAGTCAATTCAACTACTATGTACAAAGTATTGTGAATTGGTGGTCATAGTATAATCATCAAGTACCTACTTCTTCGTGAATACGTAGGTATGTCTAAATTCATTTATTCTTAATAAATACTTTTTCCACATAAAAAACATAAATGGAAAATGATATCTTCGATTATGAATTGAGGGATATATTAAGTTCTAAAATAGCACTCAGATTGAACAATAATTGACAAAACTGATATTTATTTATAATGTTGATTCAAACTGACCTTCTTCTCAATAGTGACAGTTTTTATTTCATGATGTCCACCCAAGTCCAAACCATGTCCCCCAAAGTCATGACCTCCAAAGCCACCTCCGAAATCATGGAAAGATCCAAGATCTAAACCCCTCTTTTTCTGATTTTTGTCATCTGCAGAAGAGTCAGCGGCATTCAGAGTTTTGGTTTCAGCAGCTTTTTCTTCAGCAGCAAAAGCAAAAGCTGCTACTGTGAATATAATCTGAAATTCAACAATATGCTTCTCAATTCTGCTATCAACTAAATGAGAATAATAACTAATTTAAGTGGGATTGTGCCGAATTGTGCAAAGAATCAAACAAGCAGTTAACAACCCTGGTTGGTGAATAATAGTCATCTCTGAATGCTTCTTGTATAACATACTATTAACTTGTTGAAAGATGTAATGTTTATCGGTATAAAGTTTTATTCATGATTTTTTTCAGTATTCAAATTGCTCATTCAAAAGAAAAAGAATTAAAATCAAGAATTCGTGAAGAATACCTATTCTTCATGAATTCGAATGAAATATATTTCAATACTACAAAATGCTGAAAATCCGAATTTTTCCTTATGTAAATTTGGGAATTTATTACAATATAGTAAGCGTATCCTTTAAAATACTTATTGTATTGTTTTCGATATTAAAGTTCACATAAAAAAATTTACAGAAACTGAAAATAAGGAATAATTTTGATTACAACTTTGAGAGCGCTTCGATATATCATGACTGTCAGTTCTTTCAGTGAATTTTGTTTGAAATATAAATGAGTTTTGTGTTTTTTATATATTTTATGATGAAAAGTTATAATTCATTTGATTAACTACCAGACTTTGCAGGGTTTTTATGTATTGCATTAGTTAGTTTTGGTTGTCCTAAATACAATGTTTCAACACAAAACACTATCTTCAGAATACACATTTTTATCTAGATATTTGTAACTTCCGAATAGACAAAAACGAAGAAAGAATATTTACGAGTTTAAAAAAAATTTTATATTCGTGATCGAGTGTCAATTGAAATCAGAATATCTAACATTTCTCTAGTTCTATTTTATAAAAACTATGATTGAACAACGTTCATTTCATTAGGTTCAGTGATACACTATTACTATTGAATACACAAAAAATAATTCAAGAATGATTTTCAACGAAACAAAAGGATTCAGTCAGCGTTTATAATGAAGAACAATCGGAGAAATTGAATATCCAAATGAATCGACTAGAAACACTTGGATTAGTTTCACAAAAATTATATTGATTTCTTGATAATTGTTTCGGACTATTAGGTACCCCATTTTCAAAAGCCAAAGATCAGTTGGTTTAGCTTTCAAAAATGGGACAACAGCCCAAAACAAATGTCCAGTGTTTTTGTGCAATATATTAAAAAATGTTCCACTAAAATACTCAATTATCAAACAAAATTCAATTATCAGAGGTTTTAGGGATGACGTTCCCAGTGAAGGGACGATTGAACTACTTCAAAGCTTCCTTGGATTCAATCAACACAGAAATTCTTCTGATACGTTACATCTGATTCACTTTTTCTGAATTCACTAGAAATTCATGCGTGCTATGTTATTATATATTATTATTTAAGTTATTATATGAATCACTCACAAATAATTTCATTGCAATTCACTTCTGTAAGAACTAAAGAAGAACTGACATTTTCAGCACTGGCTACCTCTTTTATACCCACATAAAATCTCGAGAAAAGTTTTTTATGCACTTCTTGAACTGTGAAAATTTCCTATTTGGGTCATATTACACCCGTATTGGCCACTTGAAGTAGTCTTACAAAATCGCACAGATAAGGTGAGCAACAGGTAATCATCTAATCAACAATTTGTAATAAAAGAAAATTGTAATTGCTCGGTAGCCATCTGATCTGAACTTCCTGATAATATGACATAATACTCATAACAAATACTTACAGTAAACGTGGTCACTCCGCGTAAGTTACATTGTTATGTGAAATAAATGCGTGATTGTATAGGAAATATCGAACTATTAAGGTAATATCATGTGTCGCTGTCTTCGAATTCACTGAAATGTTAAATATAATCTTACATGACTGTTAGCTTAACTAAGTACACGGAAATATTATTATTGAGAATAACTAAACGTGTAGTAGGTAATTGTGTAAATGAGAAAAACATAAGGAAATTCATGTTTGAAACTAACCATTTTTCATCAATTGAACATTGATATTGATGAAAATCGTCACTTCAAATATAACCGTGTTTCCTTTTTTGAAGTCTGTTCATTTTATTTGGCAGAAACAATGAATAAATAGCATAAGTGTGGCAAATATTAGATCCATGATATAAATGCCTAGTTCAAAGTATTTTGACAGCTCTTGTAGTAATGTGTTGAGGGTTTTCACGTTTGCTTCGTATTTAAGTTGAATATTGGTCATTGTTTTCATTAATCATTTTTTAAACAATATCAATAATAGTAAATTCAATGGACCATGAATCAACTCTGTATTTGATAGTGTTGGCGTTTACTTGATGTAAATCCATTATAATTGAATATAAACTTAAATTCAAACATTTGAATTTATGATTTACACTTTATTAACTACATAGCATGACGCGTTTCGTCGTCACAAACGACTTCAAGAAGTCGTTTGTAACGACGAAAACCTGTTTTCGTCGATATAACCTGTAAAATTCCAATGAACATTTTTCTTCTACATATTTACAAAATGCATTAGAATATGGAAGAAAGCAGATCTAATTATGTAAAGAATAATAAGCTTGAATTCAACTTGGTGGTGGTTGGTATAGTTTTAGTCTTCATTTTCTTTATGCGTTAATATTTTGGTTTCATTTTGTTTATCTTTTAGTTAAATATTTTGTTTGGTGAGATAGTTAGTTAGCACACACAGATTTTACCAAGGTGCAATACAAACTGTTGCATTATAATGGTTGATTTTTTAAGAGTAGTTTTTTTTTGAACCAAATAACACTCAATTTGCATCATATATTCAACAATTTTATTGAAATTGATAACTCCGCCATTGCCCTTTATATTTCACAGATAACTTCATGTAAATGTTGTCTGCGGCTCCGTATCAAATGGTACATTTGGAAGATTCAATTTTGCGTCACTTTCTCGAGCATTTCGGCCTGTATCCCACGAATTACGCGTGTTTTGTTATCCTGTAACGTTTCAATCGTATTCGGCTTGTGCACATACAATAACGACTTTACATAACTCCACAAGAAATATCCAGAGGCGTCAAATCGCATGATCTTGGCGTATAAGTCACAGGGCCATTTCGACAGATAAGCAGCTCACCAAATTGTTCACCAAAAACACATTTGCGTGTAATGACTCGATATCGTTCGCCGTTGACGTTAACGTTTCTTCCACAGTCGTATTTGAAGAAAAATGGACCGATAATGCCACCAGTCCATAAACCACACTAAACTGTCGTTTTTTCGGGATGCATCGGTAATTCTTGCATGGCATGTGGCTGTTCATCACTCCAGATGCGACAATTTTGTTTATTTACATATCCGTTAAGCCAGAAATGAGCTTTATGGCTGAACACAATTTCTCGATGAAACAGCGGATTTTCATTAAGCTGTTCTAAAGCCCATTCACCAAAAATTAGACGTTCTGGTAGGTCATTCGGCTTCAATTCTTGCAAAGTTGAATTTTATACGCTGTCAAAGCCAAATCAACACGTAAAATTTCCCATGTGATTGAGTAACAGCTGCCCAATAGCTGAGAACGGCGACGAATTGACATTTCACGATACTCACTGTACGCTACGGCTGAAATATTCTCTTCAGTACGCACTGTACGCATGCGAGACAATGGTTTAATGTCCCACAAAGTAAACTTGGTGCGGAATTTGGTGATGTGAGCACGAATTTTTGATTCACCAGGTCGATTATGACGACCATAATATGGTCGTGACAAACGATACACATTTTTCACAGTTAACGAAATTCGATAGTAAATTTCAACAATTTGCAATCGTTGCGCGTTTGTAAGTCTTTCCATGGTGAAATGGCAGAGTATACTGAAAACTTCTCACTCTGGCAGATAACGTTTAGATGCCATTACCAACCAGTGCCGCCAACCTTGTCACCCGTTACAAAATCTTATTCTCATATTGTATGTTCTTCGTTTTCATGGTTGAAATGAAACTGGAGCTATATTAACTTGTAGCATCAGAAATTTCAAACAGATTTATTTTTTCTGGATGATACGATTTTGTGATAGGATTTTCAACAGCAGTATAGTCTAGATTGACATTTTGATGATATTGAAGCCACAGAAGATTCTCGAATTTCTAATATTTGTTCAATTCACTTAGTAGACTACTAATATATTGTTCCAACTGTATGGATAATGAACTCTTGACCGTGAGATGTAGCCCGAAATATTTGTCTGGAGAATTTTTGTTATTATCATTGTTCTAAGAGTGACCTATGTGGCTTCATAGGACCTATAGCTCAACAACGAATCCGAACGGCCCAAGAATACGGTGGGAATCGAAGCCACCAGCACTAAACAGCCCAGAGCGTATAGGGTCGTTTTACCGTTCGGCTCATGAGGATCTGAAAATTTAAAAATCTGAATATATTTTTTGTAAAAATTTTTGAAATGTTTTCACTACACTTTCGTTTTCATTCGCATTTAAAATTCGATAAAAACACTTTAATGAAGAGAAGACGAATCTTTAGGAACCGAATAAAATTTGCTGAATATCAAGATGTACAATATGGTTTGAACTTATCTCAACGACGATCGGAATCAAGACCATCAAAAATGTATGCTGGATCAATCTAAATGGCCCTAAATGAATTGAACGAAAGCAGTATGAAACTAATTCAAACTTCTAATTACTCTTTGCAGTTCAGCTTCGATGAATTTAATTCAACTCATACCAAAATTTGCTGCTATATGAAGCCAATTTACTCAGATCTGTAGACTGTACACTTCTGACTTAATCATATACTACAACTCGTTGGCTTAGAATTGACAATATTCAGTTGTGCAAAAATGAAATACTTCTCTTTTGAATGAATAAAAATGGAACAGTTATCAAACTTCGAACTTGTAGATGATTTAGTGTTTCCACTATTGAAAAAAAAATTCACATTCACAAAACCCACGTTATTCAGTCATTCTGAAACGAGCTACAAGATATCAAATATGTGAGTGAGTGATGGGATTTATCAACATATTGAAGATGTATCGTTCACGAACGTTATCAATCAGTATTCTTAGCATAGTCGTTTGTAAATTATAATGAATTTACATCAAGTAAACACCAACACTATTGAATAATTTTGTTTAATTCATCAGCAGTATTTGAATGAATCGTTATCCAGAAGCATTATCTAGTATTCAAAATGAAACTGCTATAGTTGTTGGAATACTATCATCTGTCACTGCTCATTAGCATCATTATCAGACCTTCTGCCCAAATTTCTATAGGCATGATTTAATACTCGTACATACACTCTTTATGAAGGCTATCTTTCAGTCCAAAATGATCATCGAGATGGTTATGTGAGCTATCACTAACATAAAAACTGAACACAAGAACCAGATTGTTCACGAAGATGATTGCGTGTATTCACCACTATTGAGACAGAGGTAGTGGTAGAAATGAAAGTAGAGATAGAAATCGAAGTATAGATAGTTGTGGAAGTAGAGTAGAGAAAGAAGTAAATGTAGATATAGGGGAGGAGGTTGAGATAGAGGTAGAGGTAGAGGTAGAGGTAGAGGTAGAGGTAGAGGTTGAGGTAAAGGTAGACTTAGAGGTAGTGGAAGGAGTTGAGGTAGAAGAAGAGTTGAAGGGGAAGAAGGAGTTGAGTTAGAAAATTAGAAAAAGGTCAACGTAGATGTGAAGCTAAAAGTAGAAGTAGAACGAGAGGAGGAAGTACAGTTGAAGCAAGAGATAGAGAGAGTTAGAGGTAGAAGAAGAGGTGCAGGTTGAATTAGACGTGGAGGTAGAATCAGATGTAGAGGTAGAAGTAGCGGTAGTGGAGAAGGAGGAGATATGCTTTCATCAATATCGAGGGCCAGAAACATTGTATTTAGTGCCAGTGTACACGAAATCTGCGTGCAACAGAAGGCAAAATGACACGTTAGTTAAAGTTCCTGAAATTAATGACATTGGTTCTCTACAGGTAATCTGTAATGATGTTCTGAAAACCATTTCAAAGGAGGCTGTTAGATATTGGGATATATTAATTCAACTGATTGCCTCCCAATTGTTTGCTTTTATGGACGATAATACCACGCAAACGTTAAGACAAAATTTTTCAATCGAAAAGAAAGTGTAATTAGCACACTCGGACAAAATGTTCAGGTGCGTTCTGAGCATCTTCAAAACTTATTAGAAGCTTTATTGGATTTTCATGAATGTGTTATGCAGTTTAATTTCCAACTTCTGCATTCATTTAACACTTTGATTGTAATAATTTTATAGTCGTTGAAGTCTTTTTCGTTGTTTCATTGAAGCCTTCATCGTGAAGTTGATTCTTGGAATTCTAAATCAATATTAGTGAATACATTTTATCATCAAAATATATCTAAATAAAGATCAAATGTTCTGTCTAAAATACAATTCCAACTACTTTAATTGTTGACAATATAAAAAATATATGATAATATCATTATCATCAAAAGACTTATTGAAATATTCGCTTCATGAGATTTAGAAAATTCTAGTATCTTCATTGTGATGTAATCAATTCATTGTTTCACTTTAGAACAACTGACTGATATATTGAAATAGCATAAAACAATAGTTATCACGCGAACCATTACAGATAAGTATGTATGCATATATTAACTCATTATTTTATAGTTTTGTGAACCATGCGAAAAGTTCGATTGAATTAGAGATTATTTTTGCAACCAAGCTTATAATCCGTTCAACGGAAACAATTTACTATTGCACCAGCATTAACATTAGGAAACCATGTAGGTAAGAGATTATTCCTTGTAACATATTTCCGATATTATTTTTGGCTTCATTCCCACACTTGTGAAACTTGCAAATATCACTTTTGTTCAAAGACATTTCATAATATTTTCTTTGTATCCACAATCGCTGTCTGATTCCCAAAGTAGGTATTAAAAAAACTGCGATCATAATATTTCATACATTTCCACAATAATTACATTTCAGGATTTGGGCCTAGTTTAGTTAGTTAGTAAGACTTCTCTCAACAAACGTAAGATATATATATATATATATATATATATATATATATATATATATATATATATATATATATATATATATATATATATATATATAATATACATGGAGTTAGACAAGGAGACGCCATATGACCAAAGCTATTTACGGCAACGCTAGGGAGCGTTTTCAGAAAGTTAGACTGGAATAACACAGGTGTGAATATAGAAGGAGAATTCTTAAACCACCTAAGATTCGCTGATTACATTATCTTGATAGCGGGAGACCCTGGAGAACTGTAACAACAGATTATTGAATTGAATATCAAGCAACTGAATAGGTCTTTAGATGAATCTGAGTAAGACCTAGATAATGTATTATGAACTAATAGACGTAAAAGTAATAGTAATTAATGACGCTACCCTGGAAATGGTAGAGGAATACATGAGTCAACTTATACAAATATCTGCCTCCCTACTTAATAAATAGAAGGATCAAATTAGCATGGAGAACATTCGGACAGAAGTCACACATGTGACTTTCGGACTTTCAGAAGTCAGAATGCCACTTCGCCTAAAGAAGAAAGTGTTTGATCAATGCGTACTGCCAGTACTGGCACTGGTATTGTTAGAAAGCTCCAGGTGGCACAGAGGTCTATGGGACGATGCGTGCTAGGAATAACAAGGAGAGATCGCTCTGACTGGATCAGGCAAAAAGCCCAGGTGATAGATATTGTTAATAGAATCAGATTCCTAAAGTGGCAGTGGAGAAGACATCCCACTAGGAGGAGGGACGACAGCTGGATCACAAAGATAACGCAATGGTATACACCTGGTGTGAAAACGCCCCAAATCAATATGGGATTACGATATAAAGAAGATCGCAGAATTAACTTGGGCTCGCATAGACAGCAATAGACAACAATGGTTTCAAACGAAAGTAGAATATATAAATATGTGAAGGGAGGCCACACCGTAACTATAAATGGTTGAATAAGTACACATCATATATATATATATATATATATATATATATATATATATATATATATATATATATATATATATATATATATATATATATATATATATATGCAAACAAATTTATTGCTGAAGAAAGTTCGAATAGAAGTAGAAGTTATCTGTAGATATAGTCCGCAAGTAGAAGCAGCCGTTGAAACTTATTTCAAGGTTGTTGACTGTCCTCAGAACGGTGTACGTGTTCTGAAGAGAGTCAACTCTGAAAAGAGTTGGCGTAAGTTGTAAGGCTTAAGGAAAAGTAAGGTGTTGGAACTTGTAGATTGAAATAACAGAGAACCGTTCTGAAAATATCCAACAAGCTCAACAAACGTTTCAACGGCTGCTTGCAATTGCGATCTATACCCTTAACTTCTACTTTTGATTAAACATTCTCCTGCAATCAACCTTTTCTCATTTATTATTCGAATTTTTCTTTACATCCTATTCCGTATAGGATGAATAGTGAAGCATTTGACCAAATCTCTAAACCAGCAGAGGTCATGTAGAAGACTAGAAGTGGTTTTTTCATTCTTTCTTTTTTTTTCGTCTCCAAGTTCGTACCAGTAGAACTGTTGCCAGGCGGATAGACCGAAAACGTTTTTCTGAAGTTTCGAAATGCCATTTCTTATTATTTTGAAACTTTCTCAATGGCAAATTACAAAATGTTGCTAATTCAAAGCTTTTACATACTAGTATTTTTGATATCTGTGGTAATAAATTTGAAATTTTTTACAATTGGGATGATAAGCAAGATCGGTTTGAAAATTGAATGCAATTTAAAAAGGTATTTTGACACATAATCTTCATATATGGAATAATTTGTAATTAGCACATATTTGAATAGAAAATAATGGAATAATACGAAAATCTGTGTATTTTGCAGTCGCGCCATCTATATCTTGTATTACTAATAAGTCAAACCTACTCGGATTTCAGTGAAGCAATGTAGACGTGAAGAATGTGACCTCAGGGAAATCTCTTTCGTATCGTGTTCTACTATATCCAATACATGGATTGTTACTGTTACAGAGATCTTGCGTTATTTAGGTGTACTAATAAAATTAGTTCATAGAGGACCCGAATGAAAATATTTATATATATATACATATTTTTTTTCAAGCTCTCAATTTCTTCATTTCATTTAGATTCTAAACAATGAGTGACCTATCACTCACAAATACCATAAATTCATTCATTTGCAGTTGGAGTTTGTTACAATTTGTAAATGTTTTGAGACGAAGGAAAAATTAATTCAACTGATTGTTAATATTTTATTTTATTCAACAATGAGAACAAAAAATTAAATCAACTCTTGAATTAAGTGCATTCCTACCTACTATCGAATTATTTTCTAACAATAAGAAAAATTGTTATTAAACATATAGAGTATTATATCCTATATGAGACCTTTATAGTGTTATATCCTGTTCAGCAAACACTTCAGAGTGTTTGTTTTAGAATATATTGTTTCTGACAATAAGGTCAACAGCAGAGGGTAGTGGAATGTTTTTCGAATTCGGGTAGAAAGCTGAGAAGTGGATCATTTGAGATTATCACGCTTGGCAAGAAGGTTCCTTGCTCTTTAGAAACCTATTTAACACTGAAATTTCTAGGAACTTCTAGGTGTTTCTTCCAAAAATAAAGAATGAAGTACTTACATTTTGAGACATAAAATCGAAACGTTTTATTTTGAGAGCGATACGTTTGATAGGTGGAAAAGATAGGGATTACTGAAAAATTGAACAACGTAAAAATATTTTTGGTTTCATGATATTTCTTTGAAATATTTGAGGTACAAGAAATCTCATATAGCTAAAAATTGGACAATGCAAATTTCAATAGGTTTTCAGGACGACAAACTGAAATAAGCATTGGTACATAATTAGGAGAACACAAAACTTTTGTCAAGATTAGCAACTAAATCGCGGATTTACGAATTTCCCATACCCATACTCAATGGGGTAATCCCAGCGAAAAAATTTCACCTGCACGAAATTTTGAATAGAACAATGTGATCATGAAACGTGAAACTCCGATGTTCAAGGAATTTATATCAAATAGTTATTCAAATATCAAAAAAGATATTTTTTTGTTTCATTTGTAGTTAATGATCTGTTGATAATAAGTTAGTGAGTGAGCTAGTGAGGGATTTATGGGTGTAATACAGTTGTATCACTGTTTTTGTAGGAGTCTCAAAATAAATACAATCAACAGAAAATTAATATTTGTATACTCAGATCAACAAAAGAAAATTAAGTTAGATCGTTCATTTATAACACTCTATGAGAACAAACTCGTTAAAACTGTAAATAAGATTTTCACTCAAAATATTATTCAATAGTGATCTGAAATTATGATTAGTTAGGGTGGAATTTTCGGAAGCAAATCATCGAAAAACACCAGGAGTTCAGACCGTTGTGAGACCTGCTGAATCTGGTAAACTCCATTGTAGTATCTGATATTTTATCAGGTGTTATAGTGCTGAATAAACTCTGGTCTCGTACGCGTATAATAAAAAAACCAAGAAAATATTAACCTGAGTTTCTACTCAGTAGTAATTATTTTGATAACATTCTCAATAATCTGAGCTACCTACTAGTTGCTCTTCTTCAGATTGAAACTAATAATAATAACAGGTTTTTATTTCGTTAATTGTACATAACAAAATGAAAATTAGTCAAAAACTTCTTTACAAACAATTGAATGCATCACATTACGTTGACCCTACGATACACCCTATGCTATTTTCGACAAAAGTCTATGAACTCAGGTACAGAATATGGTTCACACTTAATCAACATTGTGAGTTATTCTCTCTTGAAAAGTCTGAATTCTTTAATATCTCGTTTTTTTCGCGGCAAATAGTTGAAAAGTTTCATGCTCTTATAGAAATTACTACGCCCAGTACTCGATATGCTGTGAACAGGTAACAAACACTCAATCATTCTTCTGGTAATATTCACATTTCTATAAATCCGAAAATAGGATTTGATCTTGAATGAAAATAACAAAATTTTATACATATACAAACCAGGCATTGTCAGAATCTTATGCCTTTTGAATAAACCTCTACATGATTCTCTGTATTTCATACAAAACATGATTCTTATAGCCAGTTTCTGAGTGATGAACGCACGTTCAGCTTGAGGGCTGCCCCTGCAGAAAATGACTCCATATGACATAATTGATTGGAAATTCGCAAAATATACAATCTTCAAGTTGTCTATATCCACTCTATTTCTAATAGCTTTCAGCGCATATGTGACTGTATGGAGTCTTTTTGATATCGATTCACAGTGCATTTCCCAACCAAAATTCCTCTCAATGAATACACCCAAAAACTTCGCATAAAAGCCTATTTCAACGCTTCTGCCGTTTCAGGAAATGCTAGATTTTAGTGATCAGTCGAAAGCATTAGAACATTGGTTTTAGAAACATTGACAACCAATCCATTTTCAACGCACCATTTCCCAATATTTGTCATTGATGTTTTCAACTTGTATGTAACCACTTCAATATTCCGTCCTGATATCAAAACATTAGCGTCATCAGCATATTAATATGTTTCTATCAATTCTTCTGTAGATGAAATGTGTTCAGTTGTTATATTTTGTGGTTCATATCGAAGCACAGGCTCAAACAAGGAGAATATGCCAATCTAAGCACTACACCAGCACTTTACTCAGCCTAGCAGCAATTACTTCAAAGTATGTCCTCCACCTAGGCGAGGGTTAACATGTATACCAAGGGACTTGGTGTCATCAGTCATATCACTCATAAATCAGGCACCTATAAAATCATGTTTGAATAAAGAATTAGATCTACTCGATAAGAAACCTGTGGACGGTTATTCGATTCAAATTTTTATTTTCATAGCTGGTTGTTTTTCTTTTGAGTTGTTTCTTTTGTATTTTGTCATATAACACTCAAATGTTTTTTAAAATTCATCTTCTTTTGTTTTCTCTGACGTTTTTTTTTCAATTTGCGTACGAAATGTTTTTTTATATGTAATAATACTAACATGAAGAAATAATTAAACCAGCTTTTAGAAAGTTATGTACACACACAGCTAGGTGTACAAATATTATTATTAATTTTACTTTATGAATCCCTTTCTTTTTCACTGGAATAGCAGATAAATGTAACGTTTGATGTAGGTAATGTTTATAAAATTTGAGAAATAAAATATCTATCTATGTAGAAAATATAGAACATTGTCGAATATGATGATTGATGAGGCCGATACTTAGAGAAAATTAATATCCATAATGAAACAATATTTAAAATTTTCTCATAATTTCAATACAAATACGCATGACGACGTTTCGAAGTACTACTTCCTTATCAATTGCTGGATTAATTCTGAGTGCTGATTCTTGAAATGATGTATTAATCCAGCATTTGATAAAGAAGTAGTACTTCGAAATGGCGTCATGTGTATTTGTATTAAAATTATGAGAAATTTTAAATATTGTTTCATTGTCGAATAAATTGAACAATGTCTGAAAAATTTTGAATATTGTTTTTAGTTATACGATACAGATAGGTACCTATTTACGAATAATTTGCTCTAATAGTTAGTTGTCGAACTGCAACTTCTGATTTGTACCAATTCGTATATTACACTCTAACATTAAATTGATGATCAAACATAACATGTAGTCAGCCTATCCCTTGAGACAGAATTTTGCTCGACATTTATACTTTTATCCATATTCGGAGTGATACATTTTCTATTTGGAAAATTAGAGATACGCTATTTCATGGACTGTTGGCTAATAAATACATTAATTACGGAAATTATGTAAGAAGTACGATAATAAAACAGGGACTCGTTTTTACATTATCTATACTGAACTTGTTCAGATCGCTTTCCTTGATTTCTACTTCTACGTACCGAATATAAATGCAGCTTGTTGTTAAATCATCTCACGCAGGTCAACATGATAAACAGTCCGATGCGATGCAAGATTACTGATTGAAGGTGCCGCCGTTTGGCACATTTTCTACACCGAAATGACGAGTGTCTTGAAGTATGAATAAATTCATGCTTGCAATAAATCTCGAGTCCAATACACACTCACACACACACACACACAGACACATATATATATATATATATATATATATATATATATATATATATATATATATATATATATATATATATATATATATATATATATATATATATATATATATATATATATATATATATATATATATATATTTAAAATTATATATATATATATATATATATATATATATATATATATATATATATGTATATACGAATTGTGAAATACTTACAAAGAATATTCAGAAAGCCATTACACTAGGGCAACCTGTTCCAATCAGGAAACCCCGGTGGTGGAACGTAATTTGCGACCAAGCAGTTAACAAGAGAATAACCGCATGAAAAAATTTAACGGCCATAAGAATGAGGAAAACTGGGAGAACTTCCTCATAACTCGAAAACAGGCCTCCAAAGTAATTAGAAGAGAAAAACGGAGATATGATAATGAAATCCTTCTGTCATGAAATACAGAAGGATTTCACCAATAATATACTAGTGCTTTTTACAAAACTTTCAGGGAAAACTTGCGAGGATACCAAGCGCCCAGTTTTTGCTTCAAAAAATCCGATGGCACGTAGGAATCTAGCAAAACATAACTGCAAAATGTTAGCAGAATACTTCAGCGCTCTCCTCAACTGCAATCCACCCAAAGAAAAACTTGGGTTCGACTTTTCGGGGTTCACGCATCCAGACTCGCAAGCCCGTGATATGGAAGAGATTACGGCAATTATCAAGCAACTCAAAAACAAAAAAAACAAGAAAGCAACAGGAGAAGATGGAATTATTGCGGAACTCTGGAACTGAACCATACAACTTTGACGCAAAAACTTCATCATTTAATATCAGAAATCTGGAGAACGAAACAAATACCAGAGGATTGGAAATGCGCGCTGATACATCCATTGCACAAAAAGGGGGACAAAATGGATATCAATATTCACAGGGGAATTTCCTTACTCCCGGTTGCGTACAAAATACTTTCTAAAGCACTACTACACAGAGTACAACACCAAGCGGATCCCCTAATTGGGCAATACCAAGCTGGATTCAGAAAAGACAGATCATGTTCTGAACAGATCTGGACAATATCAAAACATTATATGGTAATAATCTGTTTTTTATAGGTACATATATAATGATTATTTCTCACGATATGCCAAATAAATCCCAACTGCACAAAAATATACTCCTAATATTACATGTTCATATATTTTTAGAAATAACAGGCTATTTGTAATAAAAAAAATCATTCTTGTTGACGCTTCGTTGTATATCACAACTAATGAATTCATTTTACATATATCATATATAAAATTTTTCCTGACTGTCAATATTCAGAATAGAATTGATAATATCAGTAGAAATTCATTTCTTCTCAACAGTTCGCTAAATATAAAAGAGGGAATAAAATAAAAAGATGCAGAATTTGTAGTGAAACGTGAACAAGAAATCATTTTTCCCTCATTTAGGAACAGTTTACTATATATATATATGGAGAGAGAGAGAGAGAGAGAGAGGAGTAGCAATACATATTCATATGGTTGACAATAATATTCTGGTTCAAATGAGCAATCGATTATTCAAGATATCTTCATTTTAAATGTTAATATGGTTCATCAACATCAGAGTTAATTAACATTCAGACGGTGAAAGTTGTCTGGAAATATTTCACATTTTTGTGAATAAAATTGATATACTTTCGATTGGTCAAATATGAATAGGGACTCGGATTCTTGGATGATTATGAATATGTATTCATAATGTGTATTCATAATCATGAATAGGATGAAACTGATGGGTAGATGCAAAGCGTTTTTGGGGAAGCCAAGACCGTGGAAGCCTGGAAAATAGTCAATTAGTAACTAATTTCTGTGATTCGAAACAATATTATGAACATTTCAGCAAAAATTTTTTCTTCTCTCAAAAAAGTTCTCAAAAAGATTCGAGGAAACTCAAAAATTTCAGATTGAGGTTGTGTAAATTCTGGTTGTGATTTAAATATTAATACAAACGATATATATGGTTGTTTAGTTCACCAAAGGTGACAGAGTTCTCTTAAGCTTTATCACTACATAGTATAAAGCAAAGTCGCTTTTTCTGTCCCTTTGTCCCTTTGTACGCTTTAATCTTTGAAACTACGCAACGGATTTTGATGCGGTTTTTTTTAATAGATAGAGTGATTCAAGAGGAAGGTTTATATGTATAATAACATCCACTAAATAGTGGAGAAGTACTGTTATTTTTGAGGTTTCTAATGTGATGTCGTAAATAATTACATTTTTTCCGCTTACATTGCAAACGCAGGCTGAACAAAATAATGTACTAAGTATTGTACACATTGAAAAGGTCTACAGAAAAGTCCGTGATGGTATATGTCTATCTCTTATGGATAACCCACAATAACTTTTTTTTGTCATTTACTTTTTGCGACAAATAATGGCTAATTTTCGAAGCGATTTTAACCCATACAGCATTAATCCTTAACCAATTAAATACCTTGAATACATTGTTCATTTAATATAGATATATATGGCCCTTTACACCGTATGATTTAAGTGAATATTTTCGAAGATATTACAGATTTAAAAATTGCGTGGCGTAGCGTTTGCGGCGTGCGAAGCCGGGGCGGGTCGCTAGTCTAAGATATACAGAAATTGCATATTGGCATCCTTAGTACACACATTGATTGATGTTAACTAAACACGAAGGAAAACTGTTACTATTCCGAAATATTTTTTTTCTACAGAAAATGGTCATTAAACCATAGCTTAGTATAAGAAGGTTATTACTTATTACTTCAAAAAACCAGTAGCGCCACTGAGCATAGATATATGATCCGAATAAATTTGATACAGTTAGAGTTCATTTATTTCAAACAGCTCAAAATCTTATATCCCACTAGTGATAAAACTCATTACAATAATTTCAACCACTGTTCTTCGTCTAGGCAAACACTATTATAAAGGTAGTAAATTTCATGTCATCAAAAATTCATATAATCTTAACATTCAACATAAGTAAATATTTTTGCATACTCAATTGATAATTAGTTTCTGAATATAAGGAAATTTAATTATATAAATCATTGTAGAGTTGAAGCATTGTATTTTCTTCATTAACTATCCTTCACAACATTACGAAAAGTCTTTACATGAGGATTTTCTATGAGATTAAAATATTGTTGGATTGTTATTTCCAGCTTTTAATTTTTTGTACTGAATCTTGAAAATTTCAATTTGAAATTGGGTAAAATTTCGAAAGTGATGATTATTGAGGAATATCATCACTTATGAAATTATCACTGAGAAATATTAATTAACACTTGAACAGGAAATTGGTGAAAAGATGGTTGTTCAATTTCTTCATGAATCAGAATCCGCAAGACTCTTTTGATATTTCGTGAATGAGCCAGAAGAATTTTAGATTCAAAATGCAGATATAAATTAGTATAAAAAGCAATATAATTTCAGAAAAACTGAATGTTGGAAATAGGACGATAGTGTAATAACTAAATACGATACTATAAATATAAATATTCTCACAGAAATCCATTCATACATGAAAAATAAAAGTAATTCTGTTCAATAATTTTTTGTTAATGTTAATTATTTTTCCTCTATTTTATTACATTGGCAGGAAAGTACTTGCTTGTATCCATTATACTTCTAATTTCCTCCCTTGGAAACGATTGTAACCATGTCTGTGATGTTTTCTTGAAACTGTTGAAGGTTTTCTCACTTTTTAAGTAAGAAGGTGTTCTATCGTGAAGTCTTTTCAGGATGTATGCGTAATTCCTTCGGCCAATCAACTTACTCGTTCTCTCTTTAAGTGAATTATTTTTTTTGTTTCTTGTGTCGTATTCATGGGTCAAATAGGGTATGTTAATTTTATTCTTATACTGGTAGGTTAATATTGCCTGTAAGTATAGCTTACGAATATCCAACACTTTACTTTCTTCATACAATTTATCTGTGGAATATGTTCTTCTTTTTTTCATCATGATTTTTAACATCCATTTTTGCAGTACCTCTAGATTTTTCACGTGATGTTCCCTATAAATCAATTGTTTTATAAAAACCAATTACGAATAACATCATTTATACAATAGTTTAAGAGAGTGAACTCTATAAATAAAATAAAATCCAGAAACCATTCATCACTACCTTAAGATATTTCTGATACATTCAGAGATAATCAACCAGATGTTTGTGGATATTTAATGATATAATGAAAACATTAATTTCTTCACAAAGTGGTTGAAATCAATATAACATTCATGCAATCAACTAAAGCACACCCAAAATTAATTTGTGCAAAAATGAGGTAGCTGTTTCCAATGAATTAATTGAGCTTATTAAGTCTTGCTCGATCGTTATAAACGGTATTCATTATTTATATTACTAATGTAATAATACAGTAGTTATTAGTATAATTGATATGCTTTTAACAGGAGATTTGAGAAATCACTTGTGATAACACGTTTTTATACAAATTGGAGATAATGTGTTTTATAAATTTGATTGAATAAATAATATTTAATAGTGTTGGCGTTTACTTGATGTAAATCCATTATAATTGAATATAAACTTAAATTCAAACACTTGAACTTATGATTCACACTTTATTGACTACATAGCATGACGCATTTCGTCGTTTCAAACGACTTCTTTAGATGCTTACAGAATAGTTCTGTAAGCATCTGAAGCATGACGCGTTTGTAACGACGAAACGCATCATGCTATGTAGTCAATAAAGTGTGAATCATAAGTTCAAGTGTTTGAATTTAAGTTTATATTCGAATAAATAATAGTTCAAGTCATTTTGTTTTCGCAAAAGAGAGTTTGATGACTGCCTGTCCGAATATCAAAAACGGAAATTTACCTGAAAATGTGATTTCAAAGAAGATTTCATATGGAATAATATGAGTAAATGAGTATTTCAATCTGTCAAATCTAAGGTTATGATGATTCTCAAGATAATAAACAAAAATGTAGTAAAAATTTTTATTTTATGATATGGCTTAACATACTTGGACTAGTAGTTTATTCATGATAAAATGGCTTTTATGGCAAAAATTACTCAATCACAGCTGATGAGACAAATATCATCACCATCCATAATTCAAGGGCTCAGTGTAGGTCTTAACGACTAAAGGTACATGTTTCTTGATGTAAACTGGATGAGGTACTGGTACAGCTACTTTTTTGATGATTGGTACTGGGTAGGGTCTTTCTACTGGATATGGGACAGGGTGTGGTACTGGCACTCTAACGGCAACTTTAACTGGATAAGGGACTGGTTTAACTACTGGATAAGGTACAGGTTTTTCTACATGGACTGGGTATGGTCTTGGCACATGGACTGGGTATGGACGGTCAACTGGAACAGGTACAGCATGTGGAACAGGTACTGGCACGTTTCTAGTCACAGTAACTGGGTAAGGTTGAGGTACTGGTACACCAACATTTCTAGTGATAGTAGTGTGAGTATTGTGGCTCAAAACAGGTCGGGAGATGATAGCAGCGCCTCCTGAGCTCAGAATAGCACCATTTCCTAATCCAGAGTTCAGAATAGCTCCACTTCCTAACCCAGAGCTCAGAATAGCTCCACTTCCTAACCCAGAGCTCAGAAGAGCTCCACTTCCTAAACCAGAACTGATAATAGCACCACTGCGAAGTCCAGAATGTCCGTAAGATGCGGCATATGAAGGAGCATATCCTACTGAGATGCCACTGAGACCTCCACTCAAGCTAGCTGCAGATAGACCGCTGGAAGCAGCCAACAAGGCGCTGGAGTCCAAGGATGAGAAAGATGCATGACCACCTCCATCTAGAACGCTCCCTACACCCAATGCAACGGATTCACCAAAGACCCCACGTTTAGTGGGCTTCTTTTCTCCGGCTAGGGCGGCGGATATGCCCAAAATTAAGATGAAGGCCTGAAAGAATTCGGATTAAAATTCAGTGTTCAACAAAATATTTCGAATGTTTAGATTTTAGATAAATGAAGGTTTTTCAAATATTTAGAGAAACGTAAATTAAAAACAGTAATGGTTAGAGACAACAGAATCTACGAAATTTCAGAAATATTGCTGTGTAATTTTTCAATATTTCTAAGTATTGAAAACATTTCGTTGGTGAATTAATATTTTCCTGAAGCGTCACTTTTCGTATATCAAATTAAAACGTTTCGAATTGAAAAATAATTTTTCCGGTAGGAAAACTTACAGTGGTTTTCATGATGCTATGCTGATGATGAGTTAGCAGAAAACTGATACTGTTTCGATGGAGTCTCGGACTTTTTATATTGGACAAAAACGTATCACACTACTCGGGGTGGGGCACACAAGTCGTAGATTGTGTATCGCACCTCGATTCGCCGAGACAATATTTCGACAAAATTCTTGTTGAAGATGGTCTACTTAACTACTTTCATTTTTATGTAATCCCGATTCACACGTTGGACAACAAAATTAAATTATTATGAAAATGTACAAATGAGATATTCACATTTTGCCATCATTAACTGATTTATTTTATTTGCCATTGACATTCGTACGCCCATTGCATTTTGAGAGATATATGTAGCAACTTTCTCCGAAAATTTCGTATACTGAATTATAGTGATCCTATCTGAGGTTGTAGTTCACGTTGTCGGAAAGACGGAACATTTAAAAGTTGTTATCATATTAGACAGATGCGAAACCAGTAGCGTTCTGTTTCCTCCAGCTAAAACAAATAATACCAAATGGTTTTGAGATAAATTAATGTCTAGAAGTTCGAAGTTCATATCGAATCTTTCGAAATTTCATTCGACTTACTCAAAAGATTTTATTGATATTTGATGAAAAGTCTATGAGAAATATAATGTCACCAATGTCGAAATAAATAAATATATATATATATATATATATATATATATATATATATATATATATATATATATATATATATATATATATATACATATATATAAATTCAATATAAGGACTATACATTTTTTAGACCTTATGAGCTATAAGTACGAGAAAATCTCATTAATATATATATATATATACTCTTTCTTATTAAGCCAAGCTTTCGAATTCATTCAATTCATCATCAGGGCAATCTACGAATAAAAGCATCTTAAAATCACAACCTAAATTCCAGAATTGACAATTTACATACATAAATCGAGTTGAGATAAGTGGTCAATTTACATCGAACTCTGAATTCTCCTATCACAACATAAAGCAAAACCATGTAACACAATATTTCAATATAATTTCCCATTTTATAAACCTTTGATTTAGATAAGTTTTCATACATAGTACTAATTATCATTACCGCGGTTTTAAACAATTTCATGTCAAACGTTTCACCCTACTTTTATTTCACTCTTCTTCTCTGTTGGTTGTTCTTCTCCAGTCTTCTGAAATCCAGTAAGCATAAATTGTGCTGAGTTTATCAATATCTGACTTTTTATTCATTGGATGTGTTAAGTTGTTGATATAAAACATCTCAAGAAAATTTATTTTTATATTATTATGTAACGTAAAATTTTTTTGTTTTCAAAGTCCATAAACTGCTTCTCTTTATTAGAGTGTTCTGTCAGTGCACACCGTTCTGGATGACGGATAATGTCACTCTGATATCCCGTTATTCGATTTATTTCCAAATTAAGTACCTTTATTGTACACATTTTGTTCAGTTTGTGTACTACTTCATATATAATTCCATCGTTGTTATCTTCGAAGAGATTATAAATAGACTCTTTATGTGTTGAATCATATGATTAGGTGTCAACTACATTCGCTCGTATTGCAAAAGAAAGACTCCCCTGTTCATGAGACTACCAACAGTTGATGTTAAGTTTAATCTTCTTTTAATGCTTCTTAATAAGACCGTTAAAAAAATTTTGTATATATATATATATATATATATATATATATATATATATATTATGTAAATACTGAGACTCTTAATCGAAATATTTCAAATAAAACTCTCATGGAGATGTCTACACAAATGTTGTCAACGAGAACGAACCCAGCACTTTCGAGAGTGAATATTAAGAGCATTTCGAATAATTCATAGATCTTGTTGAAAAATTTCGGTGACAATTTGTGTCTCTGTGTCTCCTGTCATATATGATCGTCTGTTTATCTAACTCTGGTGTTTAAGATAATTTTATATATTTTTAAGAATTTTTACATTTTAACGTTGATATTTGATTCCTGTACAATATTACTTACACTCTGTAATTTCACATTTTCCTGTTGATGGTATTGGTCATACTTATATGTTCTAGTTAGCCGTAAGTTGTTAAACTAAATGTCAACATGTTTTCTGTTATAAACATCTGTTCTAGAGTTCTGATGAAGACTGTTAACACAGTCGAAATATAGACCAGGCAAACAAATTGGATAAAATTCATTCATAGAGGCCTCCTTCCTTGCCTATAACCCATAAAATTTTCTATTTAATTACAAGGCAATACTCCTTTTATCATATATATATATATATATATATATATATATATATATATATATATATATATATATATATATATTGGAAGGATTGATTTATCGGAAATAAAAATATGAGTTGATGTTTTCCTTCACATTCTGTAACTCAATACAAGAATATTCCTATTGAGAGACGAATGTAAAATATATTTGATGAAGTCACATTCGTGCAATGGTCGTTCATAACAAATGAGGGTTAAAGCACTATCTTCTGAATCTGCATTCTCCATAAAAATTCCATTTCATTGAATTTACATAAAAAACCATTTGGCATTCTGTCATCTTCGGTTTTTGTTTGCGATTTCTAAACGTGGTTCTTGTTAGTGTTGAATTAAATCTCGCGATTTGTTTATTGAATGAATGAATTATCGATCTTCTTATGTGGAACGAATGTTTCTAGCAATGTAACTTGAGGCAATTTTTCGAAATCTGCGAGCTAGTTTAAATGTCAAATGATGGACTGCATTAGTATATGCTACCCACCAAATTAGTCAGTTTAGGTATTTGATCTGAATATTCTCTGACTCATCTTCTAACAATTCCATAGATTCAAACTAAGAAGTGAGATCTTTTTTTTTATTTCAACGGGCTCTAACAGATCTTATAACCAGATATAGGTATGTCATTAGCCAGCAAATAATAAATGAAGTATCGAGAGAATCTTATTCATGAGATGTATTACACAACGAAATGACACCAAATCGAAAAACGAAAAATTAACTTTCAAACCACTGGAATGAGCCAATATCTATATCAAAGAAGAAAACATATGAAAAACAACGGAAATTCAAATTTTCAATTCAAGCGAACGTCATCAAGTATTTCGTAGATTTTCATGTTAGATAAAGGAAAAAAAGGTTCTAAATTGAATGCTTGCTTAAGTGTGATGAGTAAACTTACTTTCTTTCTTTCAATTCAGTGGACCTACAGTTTAACGCAGGTTCCGAACGGCCGATATGTTTGTAATAATTGTAGATTACTCAACAATTATCATCATTTAACTACTTAAATCATAAACAAGCACACACACCCATGCATCCACTGGGGCTCGAATCCTACCGGGTCGGGTGTTTTCCCGACTAAGCCTTGGAGGACGGATAAACTTACTCTCAATTGCATACCAAGAAAATGGTGACTTAAACTACTACAAAAAATTATAGTAGCAGGTGATTATTCAGTGTGGTCTTTATGTACTCAATTTTTACGAGATACCGTCCTTTCAAAGGTTTCTTGAGTTTCTGGAACAGAATGAACATGCGGCTCATATCCAAAACATCTGTCAAAATTGCTTGACATGAACCCAATGAGATGCCGATATGATCAGCAACTTCTTTTATGGTAGTTCTACAATTCCACATCACTATTTCCTTCACTTCTTCACTATTCTCATCAATGGATGACATACAGGGGCGTCCAGATCGAGGTTTGTGATTGGTGTCCTCTCAGACTTCTTGAAATAGTTGATACCATTTCTAAGTATATTTTTCACCCGAAGTAGATTCGTCGTATACCACTGTCAACATTGCGAAAGTCATTCTGAAACCATTTCATACAAACTCTTCGCTAATGTTTGCTAACTCTTCGATTCATGTTTTTCGAGAGTAGAAAATCGCCCAGCATGCCAAACACTCGTAACATTAATGCCCCTCAAACATACAGAAAACGTTACACTCTTGAAACGTTTTTGAGAGAAATTTGAAAAGTTACTTAAGTTTTTGATCATCCTCCGTATATTTGTTTCTGTGTATCTGTTTACAACGACTTTTTCTACAACGATGGGATGTGCATCATACTCGTAATATAGAGAGGATTTACTTTATACTAATGAATCAAACTAAATACAGGTGAAAAGTGTTCAATAATCTCATTATCGGTGTAAAATTATTTTATTCATTCTATTTAGCATTCTGTTCGTCTAATACACTTTTGCGAAATTACTTTCCATTGTTTGGTAATTATCAGCCGGTAGCTTTCATCAAATTATTTCACCGATCATGTCCCAAAGTAGATAGGATTCCAGTTGACTCATTGAGTAAGTCTTTCTCCATCTCGATAGTTTAGCCATTAGAACACTTCGATAAATTTTTCAATGTGAAATATACTGCGTGAAATACACTTTTCAATAAAATAATATTACAACGTTGAGTCGACATGTTTCGAGCGGTCAGCTCATTGTTAACACTGTGCTGACCGCTTGAAACATGTCGACTGGATATTGTTATATTATTTTATTATTCAATTTGTATATTTGTGAAACATTAAGCCAAGTCTTTCATTTAAATTTTTATTGAATCGTGTTTAACCAAGATGTAAGCGAAAATTCAATCTCATATATATATATATATATATATATATATATATATATATATATATATATATATATATATATATATATATATATATATATATATATATATATATATATATATATATATATATATATATATAATTTGAACAAGTTCTTTCGTTTTGAGTTTCTTGTACGGAAAATATGAGTTATTCAACTCTCAACCGTACGGTTGCTAGTGTGGGGTGATTTATTTAGGACAAACTTACAAAGTATCTTCAAAAAGTTGAAGGGATAAAAAGAACGTAAAAAACTTCACGAAAGACTTCATCAAATGAAAAAAAGATATTGATCAAATATTTCCATCCTAGTGTAATGAAGACCTAGATTCCAAATAGTAATGATATAATCTGGCTCCGTTATTCCATAATAGGACGCCTTATTTATGGCATTAATATAAATTCCAAGTAACAAATATTAGATTGAGATTGGATAATTGCAACCACAAATGGAGAAATACATGTTTAGGCAGGTAATTTGTTAATGACTCTCTCCAGTTTATATGAAATTAATTATTTTTTGTTATATTCCATTGCTAGGAATATTTATCGGTATATGTTTTATTAATAATTCAGCAATGGAAGAACTACATCTACGATACGAAATATAATACGAATTCTGATGAAGCAAGTTTTCTCTTTGAATTTCATTGAAATGTAAATCATCTGCCATTCCATTTCATAGAATATGTTGCAATAAAGGTGACCATTGATCCATATATTATAATAGTTTTAGTTCTAGATATCGCATAGTAACTTTAATGATATTCATTATCGGTTAGTGAATTAAACGTTTTAAAATTATAAATAATATTAACATATTAAACAACCGAATTGCGGAACTTCTTTACGACAGCAGTGTTTCGGAACCAGCGTCAGATGTTTGAAAGTAAACCAAAAAGAAGATATGGGAGAACATAACAATTACATAAATTAAATCGTCTCTTTTAGATCGAAATTCAGACCACAGGTAATAAAACGAAAAGTCTTTATGATTAATAAAGATATGGAAAGGCCAAGTTTGGAAAAAATTTCACTTCCTCTTACTTTTCTTTTAATTAATTCAACTTCTGTGAATTTGATAAATAATGTTTCACGTATCACAGAGAATTGTGAACTTGATGTGAAGTTCACACAGTATCGGTAATTGGAAAATTAATGTGGGAAAGAATTATTTCCTCTTCCATTTTTATAACGAAAAAATACTTACACAAAATCTTCATAAGCAATCGTTTTGAAATACATATATGTATAACTATGAACATTTTTGTGTCGCATCTAAGGCAGGTGAAAAATGAAAAATTTTTGACTTCATAACATATGCTATACTAAACTTCTTCTGAAATCGATATTTCTCGAAAACATTCAGTAATAAATATGAAGATAATATTAAAAAAAATGTGCACTACTAAGTTTGATTATGTGGATGACGGTGCCATAGAGTGTGAAAGCTGGAGAATCGATCAGAATGAGTGTTTTTAGTGCTACTAAAAACAATAAATTATACACGAGTTAATAAAAGTTATCAACTTGACAGAAAAATGTGAACATACGGAATATTATCCATCAGGTATAACTTGAAATATGATTGAAAATAACTGAAAATAACTCAAGAATTATTTTCGAATTTCATAATCCGTACATTGAAATTTTGAATCAGCAAAATAATATCGAAATTTTGCATTAAACCATTATTCCAATAAATACGAGTAATGTAAAAATCATAAATGAATTATTGGAATTTTGAAGATTGTTCAATTATCGAAAATAATCATCATTTAGTTGAAAGTATGGAGATTATTTCGAATTCACATTCGCATTGCCATGATATAGGCATTTTTATTCAATGTTCAACAGAATTTTCAAAATTCCAACCATTGGAAATCTTTGAATCCCTTTTCTTTCTCCAACTTTTCGTCATATTAGGTCATACAAAATTGGTTGTTTTTATCCTCAATTTTTATAGATAGCTTCTCTTGTTAGTAGAGTGACAATCAACTTCTTCGAATAGGTTTCTTGCAATATCGAATGGAAATTTTGTCTTCTTACATCTGAGACTTGTTTTTGACTCAATTTTGATCTCTGAATTCAAAAATTTTTTTTCTGTATCGCGTCAAGTTTTTAACTGCAGGATACCCTCTCTTTAACCTAAAATTCATACAAAATGGGCATACAGAGGAAAATAAAGTGGTTACTAACCAAACATATTAGAAGATTTTATTCACACAAAGGTTATTATAATATTAAAAGTTAAATTGTGTTTGTACAAAAATTAAAAAAGATATTAGGTTAAAAATTTTTTCTTAAATATATTTTTTCTTAGAATGTTCAATCTGGGGACATTCTAGCTTGATGTTCCAACAGTAGTCAGCCATCATACTGATATCCCGTCTACCTTGATACCTTGCCTCCGTGACTAACTTGTTGGAATCGCTCATCCTGTTGATCACTAACAACGCCAATATTTTCAGGAAAGATGGCTATGTGGGAAATGCAGTTTGATACTCATGTTACGGTCAAGCTTTGTAAAGCTTTCTAAGAGTTGTTGAACAATTTCGACGTAATTATTGACAATAGTTTAGAATGGCAACCAAGCATTCTTTTCAAGTTCGGTCATTGTTTCAATCAAACGGTCATTTTTAATAAGTTGCCGAATATACAGCCCATCAAAGACACCAGCCTTTATCTTCTCATATGACAAGCTAGGAAATGCCGAAATTATAACAGTCAGTTAACAAAGTTTCAAAAAGTTTATTCATGAGGCTTAATTTCATATGCAAAGGCGGAAATATGTGTTTTTTCTGTCGACAAGTGACTAATTTAGAATGTTTGATCATCAGGTTTCAGGTCATATCTTAGCGGCCACTTTGACTTCAATTTTTGATCTGCAATTTGGAGAGGAATTTTAGTTATATAGTTTATATATAAATAAAACGAAATAATTATAATGTTGTGCAAATACAAAATTTTGCACTACGCGTGGGAAACCTGCTTCACTATTTCAGAGCGATAAGTACACATTTACTGCAGTGTCCCAAGCGTAACTGACAAAATTAACCTAGACAAAGACAATACGAATCTAAACCTATTGTGCTACGTCATTACCCCCTCCTGTCGTTAATGGAAAAAGTTTCGCCGACAGGACTGCAGTAGGGCTTTCTATAATTCCCGTTCAGTTCCGCGAAGATTAATAGTAAACTCAACAACTGTAGAAAGAAAAAGTGATGTGTTAGAAAAACACTGACTAAAGTTTTGGAATCAGCATGTCAATTTACCTCTAAAATAGCCTAAAAATCGAAGTCAACAGAAATTATCTAACAAATTGTTCCCCATTTTATTGAACCAGAAGTCAATATTCTTCAATTTGAAGAATCGTATTCAATATTTCTGAGCAATACCTTCAGTACGTTCAGACTTTATACTTTTATGTATTTCTATTGATCATCAAAGCGAATATTGATATTCTTTCAATTTGAAAATTTCGCTCAATATGTCTACAAAATTGAATAAAAACAAAAATTCAAACACTTGAACTGTTGATTCACACATTATTGACAACATAGCATGACGCGTTTCGTCGTTACAATCGACCTCTCCAGATGCTAACAGAACTGTTTTCAGTATTCAGTACTGTATACAGTATTCTGTTAGCATCTGAAGAAGTCGTTTGTAACGACGAAACGCGTCTTGCTATGTTGTCAATAAAGTGTGAATCAAACGTTCAAGTGTTTGAATTTTAGTTTATATTCAATTATAATAGATTTACATGAAGTAAACGCCAACACTATTAAATATTTCTACAAAATAATGAGCACTTCAAGATTTTTTCATTAATTAATCCAAGCTCTTCTATGCGATATAATATATTTCTATACGATATAATGCGTAATAATGTTTGTGTATTTCTGTTGATTGTCAAACCAAATATGCCCTTCAACTTGAACCGTGGTTGGTGTTGAATATTTCTGCAAAATGTTGAAAATATCTTCAGAATCTTCCATCAATTAATCGAAGCATTTTTTCATACTAGGCAATTACAAACTAGTCTAGTAAAATTGTTTATGCATTTTTCTTGACAATTAAACCAAATATCGATATTTCTTAGGTTCTTTACACAGACATAATCTTTCAAGTTTTCTACACAGTCATGATGATCATAATTTTTTACACAGTCATACCGGTGGAGTTATTCATTCCAAATGTTTCAAATATCACTGAATTCAGAAGAGTTATTTCAATTTCGATTCCTAACCTTTATTATCTTGACAACAGTTGTTCGATTTCTCGTCGAGACAGACTGCTTGATTCCAGTGAGAAAGCATAAAACACACACCATAGTAATTCGGCGTCATTTCCAAACTACTTTTCTATAAATGAGAGAAATGTTACTGGGAACGATTGATAGTTTCAGCACAATGGCGATATGATATCGTGTTTTTTGATATATTCATTCATCAATCTCCTATATCACTTGATGTATCACGTTTCGTGGTTGACTTATATTCCACTATCGAATTATTAACTATTAGGCGACTCTAGAAATATTCTTCTCGTTAGTATGACTAGTCCTTCCCTCTACTCAAATGGATCTTTTATTCAAGTATTTAAGGCAATCACATGTGTGAATATTGCAGTCAGTAGCTCGAATGCGAGGATACTCAACTATTGCTTCGTACGTATTTCACCTTCTTTTGACTATTATAACGTTCATAAAAAAGAATATTGTAATTTTTTATTTTACTCCTTTTTTGAACTAGCTGTGCCTCACCTTTTATGTGTATATTCACCTTATTATGAATGATTTGTTGAATTTTCTTGGATCAAACTGATCATTTTTGAATAGCTTGACCATGTTTTGAAAAATATTAAAAAAAGACGTGTTTGTAATGAAAATTCAGATCCAATCATGGAAATCACCTGAGTAAATACAGTAACTAAAGGTCATAAATGAATTATGCAACTATTTAGTAGTGTGCCAATACAAGAGCAGCCTTTGAACTGATTCGCACGAGGTCTGGCTTCGAATCCTGTGTAAGATCTTGATTTCAAATTTTCATCTGATCATATTTTATGCTGGGTAATAAACTGAGGCTAGAAGGAGTTCTTTTAATGTAATTGACCTCAATAATTATTGAATTGATTTTTTGTTAGTTTAAAAAAACAGGTTAAATTTTTGGGAAAATGTTTTTCTCAACGAACTTCAGTGGCCAATTGTGGCCATTGTGTAGTTTGATTGAATTAATGTATTCACATGCAATGAGCAACCAACAATACGTTTCCCATGTATTCATGTAGTAGTTTCGATAATGATTTTGCAAGGTTATCAACTTTATATGATGTTAATCTTTGTCACTGTTAGATTTCAAATAGTATTTCATACTTGAAACATCTGCTATACAATTCTGTAATAATTATGGAAAATAAAATTGAAATTCACTCAACTTAACTTTTTCTCGAAGTTTCAATCAAGGTACACGGGATGCTATCATGCAAATTTCCTGAAAGATCAAGTGAAGTGAACCCAGAATAATTGAGTAGGTATTTGAGAAAATAATTTATAATTGAATTTCCTGTGATTTTATGGTTCTTTACTGTAGCTCAGCCTGGTCACTAGAGTATCCACATTATTTCAATTTAGTAAGTTAGGAACTAGTTTTTGTTTATCTCATTTTTATAGGGAATATTTCATATTTTATGTTGAATATCGTATACATTTTAAACTTCGCCGCTTCTTATGTTCACTATATTATTATAGTACTTAAATCCGGTTTACGTGGCTTACTAACACCCGACTAAGGTGCGGTAGAACTCGGATTCGAACCCTGCTGAAGGCATGGGTATTTGCGTTTGTCTATGATTCAATTAGTTCAAATAATGAAATAAGCTGGGTAATGTACACTGATCACAAGTCCAAACGCCGTTCGGAAACGGCGTTAAAGTGTAGGTCCACTGAATAAAAAAAATAGTACTTAATACTAAAGTCAATGCCTTTTGTCCGATTTCAAGGCTAACGAATTCACACCTCACAAGGGAACTTTAGCGTATCCCAGATATTATTTATAAGAGGCTCTATATTCATTTTCTATTTAGTCTATTTTATTTCTCTATATTCTATTTTAATCTTTATTATTTATATAATTAGGCTCTGTGGGTACTCTTTCCAAGTTATCAGGCCCGTGGAAGCGGTCCCCATGTCGGCGATCTTCACAGCGATGATTTCCGTTATGTCCTAGAAACTTCTTGACAGACTTTGATATGAAAAGCAGTACCAATTTCTGTAATTTCTTATGGAGATGTTCGCCGAGTCCTAGATCTCTAATATTTTTCAGGAGATTTTTCGGAATTATACCAGTGAATCCCAAGATAATTGGATCAGTCCTGACCACGTTCATGTTCCATTGTTTCTGCAGTCGCAATTCAAGTTATCGATATTTTGAGATTTTTCAGAGAGAATCCTGAAAAATCTCAAAATATTAAAGGCATGGCTTATTATAATAATTATTACTATCATTATATAGTTCATGTACTGAGCTCAAGATCAATACTGAGATTTTGAGAAAGATTTTTGACATTTTCGAAATACAGGTTGATTGATGTCAGTTCAGATACTAACATAAGATTAATATCTAATAGTGTTGACGTTTACTTTCAACGTTGAATGTAAATCCATTATAATTGAATATAAACTTAAATTCAAACAATTGAACTTGTGATTTATACTTTATTGACTACATAGCATGACGGGTTTCGTCGTTACCAACGACTTCTTCAGATGCTAAAAAGATACATTTCAAATTTGTTGTTATTATTCTGTTAGCATCTGAAGAAGTCGTTTGTAACGGCGAAACGCGTCGTGCTATGTAGTCAATAAAGTGTAAATCGTGAGCTCAAGTGTTTCAATTTCAGTTTATGTTCAACAATAAGATTATTAACCAACTTTATCATTGAAGGCCAGTCCTGGAATTTTTTATACGTAATAAGAATCTAATCAGTTGAATATGTACCTGAACTTAAAGTTGAATGAATCTCCTTATTTTGAGTTTACTGGCCCTAGGAACTAGGAACTAGGAACCTAGGAACTAGGAACTAGGAACTACATATTTCTGAACTTATACCGTCTATGTTGGAATTCATAGTGGGGAAAATTATAAATTTTGGCTCTTATTTTATAAGCAAATATCTGTAATGGGTAGGCCTCTTGACCCGAAAAATATCCGTCAGGTATTTATTTGGTAGTCTTCCTGAACTGAACTGAAAAATAATTCATTCTGATTACTTCAGCAAATTTGAAGCAGATTTGAATGAGTGAAAGAACTCATGAGATACTCGAACCTCTCAAAAAGTCTTCTGAACTACTTGCAATCAAATTGAAGGAAAAAAATACTCAATACAAATACTATTGAATATTAAATTGAATTAAACTCTTGGCTTAATGTTTCAAGATTTATTTGACAATATGAAATAGTCAACAGACAAGTCTTGAAAATGAGCTAACGCTCATAACATGTTGATTATTTCATATTGTCAAATAAATCGTGAAACATTAAGCCAAGAGTTTGATTTAATTTAATATTCAATCATGTTTCACCAAGAGTTAAGCGAGAATTCAATCTCAGTTACAGATACTATTATTACATTTTACCGTCCAGGAAAAAAGACCTACGTAGTCCTACTTTCGTAGGTACTACTTCACTGAACCATATACTGAAAAGTCATATTGACCAAGATTTTATTGAAATTTTAGAAAAGTGAATAATATATGTGAATTTCCTTCACGTAAAGAATGGTTAAATCCATGTGTTTTCTTTGTAAAGTCGAAAAATAAGAATTCATAACAAGAAACACTTTAAAAAGATATATGCTAACTGAATCATACCTCGAGAATCTGATAGACAAAATCTAATTGCAATTTCGGCTTTCTCTGTTTTTTGTTCTCTGTTTAACCGGTTTTGAATGATGTTTTGATACTGAAAAGGACATTTTTTGCGTGAAAACAGTTTTTATGACAATCATAAATATGTGAGATTTCATAATAGATTTCAGTATATAGAATATTAACTCAATTTCTGCTTGGTTTTCATGGAAGTGCAACTTTTATGGATTGTGAGTTTCGTTTGTTTTTGCTACTTCTCATCTATTCGTGAAAAATCATATGACAAATTGTTTATACTCAGATACAATCAATCAAAAAATAAAATGAGATATTTATCTGCACCCAATTTGGGATAATTTTTGTTAATTTATTTCGATAATTAATTTCCCTTGAATATCATATTTCCTCTATTATGTGAACATTATAATATTTATTTAATCACATAAATATTTAATTCATCACAAGTCATTTTTGAAGTAGAAGATATTTTTTGAATTAATTCCCTCCCATAATTAAGTGTATTTCAGTATGCAAATAAATAGAAATACCCTTGAAAAATGAAAACGTTTCTCAACTTTCCTACAGAATAAAACTTATGTATGACAATTATAATAGTAATTATTATTTAAATTGAAGACGAGAAGCAACATTCACGAGTTCGTAAGTCTAAACTTTTCATAAATATTAATTGGAAATATTTTGAATAACTTTCTCGTGGAAATCAACTGTTCAACCAAAAAGCTTATTGCTGGGTATAATAGAATTGGTCGAATTGATTCGGATCAGAATCTGGAATCTCTGGTGTAATGGTCAAGGTGTACTGTGGATCTGAAGGTCGCACTGGAACAGTTGCTGTGGCAAAATGCATCCTAGCTGGTCTTGGTGGTCTAATCACTGGAGTCCCAAAACCAACACCATCTGGTCTTAGGAGTTCGTAGGTATTTGTATCTTGAATGCTTCTATCCGATAGGGGAAAACGGTATTCGAATACTTGACGTGTTGGAGGTTGGATTGGAGGTTGGCCTGGTATGGCTGCTGGAATAAGATTTGGAGAGGCTCGTATTGGAGATGGTCGTACGTTAGCTGATGGCCTTGGTCTACTACGTAGATCTGAAATATTAAAACGCAGTAATATTTTGAAAGAAAACGTATGTAAAAATATTCCTGTTTATGATCATTGGGAAATAACTGAAAATAATGAAACAGTTGCTGGTAAACTCTATGAAATTGCTCATTCAACAGAACGTTATGCTCTATCATAGCTGCAGTACTTCTTTTCATTTCACCAAACCATAAAATGTTAAAAAAAAATTGTTGAAACAGCAAACTCTTCTAAATTTCCGAAACGAACTCTGTTGTTAAATTGAATTGTTGAATAGTGCTTGTTGTTCCATCACCAGAATTGTAGTATTTGCCCAACAGAAGGTAACTTCAGTATTTATCGAACAACTTTTTTGAATGCACCACATAAAATTCCTCAATTCAACAAGTATGTACTTTACAGACCAAACTTCTTTTTTATTCTCAGAGTCCGTTTAAAATATATTTAAAATCAAACACCGGTCTCTTGTGATCAAGAACATTTGTTTAGTGATAGGAGAATTTTGAATGATAAATCAATGGCATTGGTGTCAAATGTATCATAATATATAAAGATATGGCTGAATTTCATCAGAATTGTTTGATACTCCAATCGAATGTTTCGATCTAACACTTCAAAAAATTATTGTATGATGAATGAGAAAAAAACACGAGAAATTTATCTCACACAACGAATGCATCATCGAAATTTCAGAGGAATATTCATATAAAATAATTTCATATATAACTTCTTAGTTATGAATTTGAACCTGAAAGAATACATTTTGTCAGAAAAGAATGAAGATTGAACACAATTAAATCAATTGAACTTATTCCAAATCCTACAAAACTGCGCTACACTCGAAATTTGTTTCAGGCTTATTATTAAGCCATTATTAAGACTTCGATACAAGAGTTGCATCAAGATTTTAGTGATGAGTTACTAGATTCAAACATAACAAAAAATTTCCAGAATTTACTCAAGTTTTAATAATTTTGATGAACATATCAAAATGCGCATCAAGTATTGTGCCAGGAATCCTATGAGATTGATGAGTTGTTGTTGGGTTGAATACGTTGATAAAATTTATATTATGAAATTTTTTAGGTAGCAATGACGTTTCAGTTGTGTGGTTCTTCTATGATCTTTGATAATAACAAAATAAAATACACACATTTACTCAATTAGCATAGGCCTCAGAAAATTATGAATTCGAATACAACCGATGAATCGCTTTTTTTCGAAACCACGGCAATTTCTTTATCAGAATTCAGTTGAAGAGCTTACTGATATAATGCTGATGTTAACATTTAATTTTGTCATCACAAATGTGAGCACTATATGCTATTATTTTGAAAATGCTTCGATATAATCGCCTCCTAGAGTCTTCTCTTTAATTAAAATATTGAATTCAAATCCAAAATTATCCAATGATCTATTCAATTCACTGGACATATGTTTTGGGTTGCTAACTCATTTTTAGGAAATGATATACCTCTAAGCAATGTGTAAGGAACCCGAAAATATATGGAGTAAATAAAAATTTTTTATAAAATTGAGCTAATTGCTCTGATTAAATCTGTTGAACATTTCAAAATTAGTTAATGTCTACATTTCTTTTTTCCTCTAAATACTATCACTTTTGCATTGATATTTGATTATCATTCCAATTGGGTCACCTAGAAATCAACATAATGAAATGAATAAAACAGTAAGGAGATCTCTGATAAAATAGTTCATTTAGTCAGTTCGGAAATTAGGATTATCATCAATGACAGAGAACTTCTGCTCTTCTGTCTCGATTTTATTCCCTGTTACAACATAACATACTGTACTACAACATCATTGTGCTACGTATTTGACCAGAAGACGATTTCTTTTTACAAATCAGTTATTTACAAAAATTGGAAAAACCGTAGAATGCATCGACAATGCGGTTAGACCATGAAGCACTTTATTATATAAAAATAAGAAACCGCAGAGTTCAAGATATCCGAAGAACTTTGGTGCAAGTTTACCTTGAACGCATCGTTAGGGATTTCATCTTATTCGACCTTCGTGGTGAACTGACAAAACAATGAACACAACAATTTCTATTTATTTGGCAAACGAAAACGGTGGGTCACTAATTCAGTCGTTCGAAACATTGAATACTTGACAATTTTTGCGGATATCTGCTGTCAACGACTCTATTACACTCGGCATGCATAATAAAATTTAAGAAATGAGTGACACTTTTGTGAGCATGTTATGTAACTCATTTCCTAGTATTTCGAACAACAATGGATTGTCTCACATGAAATTTCAAACTTGAAAGTGAGAGACCGGGTATTCATAATCAGTGGCGTATCTTATTTGAGTACATATATACAGATAGAAGCTACTACGTAGCACAGAAAGAACAGAAAATACTTTTTCTTCATAAAGAAAATTATGCTACGAACAAATACAAGTAATAATTCAGGTTAATGTTTAAAATTATGGCATTTGTTCAGCAGACATCTAAACCCTTTTTAAGACTGAAATAATAATATGAGCAAAATATTATGTGTTCTATGCCAAAATACGACTATGAAAATGATTTCAAGGGGCCAGTCTTGACAACTCGAAGCATAATAAACCAAAGAAGTTAAGTTGATTGCTTATTGCCTTATAAAATCGACTTGAATTCGCCATGTGTTCTACTGAAATCAGATCTTTTTCATCAATACCGTTTGTGACAACAATGCGAATAGGTATAGCAACTATGCGAGTGCCATGAATTGAAACCAGTTAAGGAAATTGTTGAATCATTAATTGATTGGGCCGATACTTGATGAAAATTTAAATACATAAGTCAAAACACTAGTTTTCTTTAAATTAAATATAGTTGAAATTGGTTCAGTATCTGTTAATACTGCAGGACTTATCTAGCACCCACTGCAGTCTAAAAGCGTTGGCTAACTGACAGATTAGCGAATTCATTCACGAATTTTCAATATGTCTTTTAGAAATTACTATCAGATTATTTCTATCAGTGTTTCTGATGTTATGAACTGTATGGGTTTCTCAGAATTTCATGTTTCATCGATGATTCCATTTGAGGATGCCTACAGCGTACATTTTTTTTTTGGATCAATTAGTTTTAAGTGATGCATTTAAATTTAAATTCATCATTTATATTCAGCATTTAAATGGTACTTTCATTTCGTTTTGTGTTCAGTTCGATTATGTCGCTTACGTCATCAGTATTCTGGGAGAACATAATTCGAAAAGTGTTCCTATATCACCATAAGAATACTAAAAACATGATCCTCCACGAAACTCTCATGTATCTACCAAAACCGATAACAAATATTTGTTTCACAAATTTAGCTCATTGAAATCCTCGAAGAAGCACGTTTGAAAGAAAGAGGATGAGAATTACAAAAAGCTAACTGAACAAGTATAAATGGACCCAGAGAAACTGATCAAAAACACAGATTTTTGGTGTAAACTTGATTTTTTACTTTCCTTTTTCGATTAACAACGAGCACCATCTTCTCTTCAAGACGTTTCTCCCAACATCGATGACATATTCCTTAATATCGTATTAAGCCTTTCATTTCGCACAATTTTATGATGGCCATAAATCGTACGATGAATTAATGTTATATTGCGACCATTTATCTTGTGCTAAATATGGAAATGATATCGATCCATGTGCAAACGCCTTAAGTGTGTGTACATCTGGTCGCAAACTTGTTACGCAAGCTGAGTGCGGAAGTAATGACCTTGGGAAAATTTAATACTGAATCCCATAACTCAAATGTTTTTACCAGTACCATAAATTTAGAGGAAGATCATCAATCACCGACCTCTGATTATATTAGAAAGTAGTGAAACAAAGAATTAAACTCAATTGTGGGCAATCGATTAATTGTAATTGAACCTAATATGAACAGATTTCCACCAAAACCAGTTAAACTTCACATATTCTCAGTTAATTGTTCATCAAGATTATCTAATTGCGCTCCAACATTTTTGTATAAATATCAAGTCATCGAAACTTGGAAGATTGGTTTCATATATCTACTTTAGAACCTACCCAAAGCTCCTATGAGACAATTTTATAGAAGCGTTATGATAAAATTTCAATAACTTTGTGAAATTTAATGATCAATAACTGCGTTAACGTTTGATTACTAGTACGTAGCTCGACACTTATGTCCAATGCAGTGAACAATTTTTTTTCAATTGAACAAAAATTAAACCTATATAAACCTCATTTCAATAATCCAACTCTCAAAAAATCATTGAGAAACGTTTCGTATATGATTAACTTACAGTGATTGTTTTTGTTAGTCATTCGAAAGTTCTGTTCATCTTCAATACATACAATGTATACATATTTCGATATGAACAAAGAGCAGATCTATAATTTCGAAGAATATTTCAAGACTTATAAAAAACTATCAACATACTTTTATGAACCTCCTTGATCAACAAGATGGATACCATGCATAAAATTTAACTTCAACACAAAATGTTTTTTCTCTAGCACAAATGGTTATTCTATAAATTAATATTCAGTGAAATGTTTCCTTACCTGAGTACCCCAAGGATCCAGAACCCAAAGCATATGCCCCGTTTCCCAATCTTACGACACCTATGGAGCCGGATCCCAAATATACAGCCCCATTGTTGCTTGGAACATTAGCAGCCACAGCATTCACAGGTACAGCTGGTGGAGGCTGTAGCGGTACACTAGCAGAACCAACCGACTGTGGAGGAACATACTCTTGGGGCTCATCCACTGGTTTCTCTATAGAATTATGGCTTGGGATTGATATTCCGCTAAAGTCGTAGGCATCCTCGTAGCTGAAGGTGATTTCTGGACTCAGCTCTTGATGAGCTAAAAAGAGGTTAGGGTCTTGAGGGTGTCTTGAACGCCTTGGATGCCTGGCTGCAGTGATATGTAGTATGCATATTACCGCAAAGGCGACATTCTGAAAATATAATTAACAATTGAAATTGAATTGTTATCCAGAAATAGCTTCGATGTGCTTTGGTACTACTTTCGTTAACTGTATTCAAACTGTTGCTGAAAACAAAAGGACAACGTGAAAATGTTTGTACATCGTCCAGGAGTCTTTGAATTTCATAATAATCACAAAATTAATCTCGAATGACTGCCTCTTTGTTTGCAGGATTGTCTGTTCACTAAATTTGAGAAGATTTCGAAACACATTCAGCGTTTTTCACGATATAATAAAAACTGAGCTGTTCCACTAATTTCGTTATGAAATATTTCTCGTATAAACAACAATTTTTATATAATAGATGAAGTACATTTCTTTCTGTTGATAATTTTCATTATTAGCTGCAAATTGATTGATGGTTTTACCTGATGATGACCATCGTTGCTATGGGATAACTGAATGATGATGATGAAAAATTAACTATTTAATTTTACATAATTACTTAATGAAAAAAAGTTCTGAAGAAACAGCCATTTGAACAAGAGACGTAATGCAATTATATTAACAGAAAAAAAATGAATGAAATACATTTCATTCGAAAAATATCAAATGAAGGGGGATACATCAGAGCGAGCTGTTGAAAATGAAAATATATTTTGTTGAAAATGAAATTTTCATTTTCTATGTTGAAAATGCTTAAATATTTTTAAAGACCGTATTGAATTATGTAATTTTCTTAGACACCGAAAACTCACGATATTTTTAACAATATTATTTAATAATAATGATATATTTTCATTATTATGTTTTCGATGTAGGTATATCACAATATTTCTATGAATATTAAAACGTCCAAACTCATTCATTGAGTTTTCAACTCAAATTTTCATTGGTTATTCGTGTCGATAAGATTGCAATGACATTCAGCTGATTTGGTTTCGATAAAGGAAGAGAAAATCATATTTTTGTTTTTCCTCTCGAAATTTGTGTCAATACTATCACAATATGAGTCACAAATCAACCAGAACTCCTAATAAATCTTCGAATTGATCAATTATTCGTATTGATGAACACTAATTATTACATTTTCGAAACTTCCAGTAGAGAACCTATCACTATTCGTCCTGCATTGTTAAAGACATCTAACAGAACCATCAATCCAACCTATAATAGTCCAATTACAATTACAACGTGCCTGTCGTTATTACCAAATATGGAGAAATCGCTCCACTAGTCAACATCCAGACTAAATAATTGAATTTCTCTGCACAGAAACGGAAATGCACACCCGATTTGAATGTCTTTCATGGCTTGATGATAAAATAACTTATTTTCGCCAATTACATTCTCGAGCTTCACATTCCAAATCAGTTCTCCGAGAAATATCGAGGCAGGTAATATCTCTCAATCATAAGCGAATACGAAAGTCATAATGTACAACTCGGAATTTAAATTTGTTTCAATTGCTTCGTTAGTGTTAGCCGTAATACTTATAAGCGGAAGCACGTAAGATTTTCAATTATCGTTACAATTGTCATACAGCGTATATAGGGAAAAATGTAGTTGGATACTGACTGTGAAAATTGCACTAATAAATATGAGAACGCAATAATCAAAACGTACACAAAATACTGAGTCAAACTAATCGAGTTAATTGTTCGTATGGTATACTTTCACAAAATTGATGGAGACTAGGAAATTTGCATACCAATATTGCAGAAATGATTGTATGTTCCAGAGAGGAGACTGTCTAGAAGATAATGGGATATTGCGAATTTCCACAACGAATATAGTTTAACAAGGCCAAATATCTTTTTAGTAAGGTGATTGTTATCTACTTCGCAGACGTTTTCTTTGGAGCACTGAGATGTATCTTCAGTTGATGTGAGAAATTATGTTTTACTCGTCCATTTTATGAAAAGTATGAAGAAATTCGAATGAAAAGAGAGCTATAATGAAGCATAATCGGCCAAGTTTTATTTTTTTATACACAGTGAGTTTGTATGCAAACTTTGAGAATAACCTACATCGCTGACGAAACGCGTTAAAATTTAATGATACGGATACAAGTGGATATTAAACAATTTTCTTTCAATATAACATCAAAAATGAATTTCCGTCAATCAGATGCTATTTTGAGTCCCAAACAGTATAAGAAGACATTGTAACAAACCTTTCACCTCTGCAAAGTCACTGAATTATCCAGAACGGAAACAATTAGGACTTATCGAACAGGCAGAAACAGAATTTGTTGGCAAGAAGAACAATTTTGGGCTTGAATTTTTTTCCAAATTATGACTTCGATTTCTTTGAAACAATTGGAAAACTACAACTGGAAAATAAACGATTTTGATTTAATCTAACTACAATAATTAATTTTCATCAAATACATGCTATTTCGAGTCTCAAAACATATGAGAAGTGTTATTAACGAATAATTGTTAAAAACAATTATTCGCTGTTTATGCATAATTTTCACATATAAGGATGTAAATGTTTCTATAATAGTGAAACGAGTGTAAAGGGTTCGAATAAATATAAACAATATATTTTCATATTTATATAATAACCATATATATTTTTTTCAAACAATGTTATTAGATACAGATGGATACTTATTAAAAACTGTTAGAAAATATATAACTGTGTATTATATGATGTTAATTATAATTAAAGCCGAAAGACAAGAGTAAATAAAGTTTATGCATATATACTTATTAAAATCAATTTGAGTTTTAAATTTAGGACAATTAAGCAAAGGACAGAGTATTTTCTATTCTGGGCAATTTTAATACAAATTTAAATATTCTAATTATTTTTTTGTTCAATGAGATATGAGTTCAGAAAATAGAAGATGTCTAGCAATTTGCTATTTAGCTGTGTCCTTAGTTTATTCACTTGTAACCCAACTAGGCCTAAACGTTTTTAAAGCCTGTTATAATAATTCAAAATTTTTTGTCCTTTTATTTGTGGCTTCCAGGGCGAAAAACTCTTTTCTTAGAGTTTGAGTAGAGGAAGTCACTTCTTCTGGTTCCTTTAAATATTTATTACTTGCCACTTCCATAGCATTTTTCAATAAAATATTGTCTGCCTCTTGAATATCGCTTTCATCACGATTTTGAATATCATATTCTTCTCCTGTGGAGCAATCTTTATATAATCTTGATAATATTTGTCCGGATGACTTAATAATGCCACTTTTCTTGTTATTTTAGTGTTTTTTCTTTTTTTTTAATTCAGTGGACCTACAGTTTAACGCCGGTTCCGAACGGCCATTGGGCTTGTAATCAATGTACACTACCCAACATATTTTATTATTCAAACTACTCAAATCATAGACATACACAAACACCCATGACTTCAGCGGGGTTCGAACCAGAGTTCTACCGCACCGTAGTCGGGAGTTCTACCGACTAAGCTACGGAGACCGGCATTTAAGTGTTATTCATACATTGAAAACCGATATTTTCTACTAAAAAACGGTTTACGAATTTCAAAATTTTCTCCAAAAAACCGGGTTTTAATTAACCAGTTCTTAAAAACCTACACACCCTAATCACAAGGTTAAAATCACTTAATAAAAATGAAGAAAATCTTCAACATCACATATTAGATGGCTTCAATGTAATTCGCCACAATCCCTATATTTTCGAATATATCAAAAGAACCTCTAAACGAAGAGCTGATGTTTGTATTTCAACTGGAGGTGCACCTTTTGAATGTCTTCTTTGAGATGTAGTATATTCTCGTTTTTGTTTATTACAATTTCCTAACGTTTATAGAAATGAATGACCTTATTGAAGATCTTGTATCTACGAAGAAATGTATCAACATGTTCATGATAACAATTCCTCTAAAAATTGACTAACGAATCCCCTACAACAATAATAATATTTCAGATTACTTAAGAACCATGTGAATGGTTACAATCACAATCTTATTGTAAATTTATTCTGAGGGAATTTATTGTTTCGTTACATACGAGTAGGATTGAAAACTTAGAGCAAACGAATTAAATTATCGATACTTCTATCTATTCAAAAATTAAGATTCCTAACCGTTCAAACGATCAGCCCGAAGAAGTAGTTATAATGTTACAATTAACTGTAACGTAAGTTACAGTTGTTTAACTTTTCGAACAACAAAGGGTGATAGTTGATTGGGAAAGAAGATACTTGTTGAAAATTGTTTGAATTTTTTGAAAATGTATTGGATTTATTGATAAAAAGGGTGTATTCAGTGCACTGAATTCACAACTTTTTAGTTATATTATTCTTCTTCTTATCATTATCTTCTTCATTGTTTTCAATATATTCGTCTCCTACAGACGGTTCTTCTCCTATCCGTTATCATATTTAAATTATTTATGATTGATAGAAAGCTGCGCTATTTTGTCTTACTGTCATTTTTCTTCTCTACTTCAGGTATAGTTATCAAGTATTATTTGCAATTTGAGTTGGAAATTTGTTTGAAATGAGCAACGAAAAAAGGAATATGTGAAAGTCCATATGGGATTATATAATATATTAGAATTTATTGGATTCTTTCGCAAATAATTTATTTCGATCATGCCACCAATTTGAGGTTATTGGAAAAGAGGAGAGTCTCTTGAAAAAAAATGTTATACTTATAAAAGTGTTCATCCATAAAGTCTATCTACACAAATAAAAATATTTTATTAGAGTAATTCATTTTAATAGTCAGTGATTAGTTGTGTCTTAATATCTGAAATGGAGTGGCTAAATTATCCTGTGAAAGAGTTTTCTTCGTGTTGAATCTTGTAAGTCTATCATTATCGATTTTATTCTGAATTAAATGGCGTTATTAGAGGAAATATCATTGAGAGTACATTTCTCTAATCTTCGGAGAAACTGAGATATTTTTCTGAATCAGGCCACGAAATCCAAGAAGAATGTTGATAATGGCCACAATTATCTTCTTTAAGTTTGAATACTATATAATTCTATGACTCTTTATGTTATTAGGTGCTTGAGAATAATGGTTTGTGCATTTCACCTTCGATTATCTTTCGTTTTCTTTGTAGGATACTTCATTTTATAATGAGAAAGAAACATCAACATGCTATGAACTATGTTTTTTACCAGAGCTCATTTATTCGAATTTTTATACAAATTTATTTCTAATTTTCAATTTTGCAAAAATAATTCAAATTTTCAAACCAGAATTAGAAAGAAGTAGTGATAATTTCATTTCTTCCTAATTCAGAAAAAGTGATAATCAATTCCTATATATAATGCCAATTAATATGGTGACGTATACATTCATAACATTAATATATACATATACATAATCGATACATTCTACAATGTATAGGTTATGTCCACAAATACAGAGAATAAAAACTGAACGCAACAGATACTTTGAATTTCTTACTCTGCTCAGGATTTACTGTCTTAAAGAAATTTTTGATGAAAATTATTATTTTGTTTTACCTACTTTTATTATAAAAAGAATCATATATTATTTCCACATCTTCACTATTGCGATTGTGGAATCTAAAAAGTTACCCTTAATCTTTTTCAAGAATACGAGCTATTTATTAACAAGAAGATTTCAACAAAATTTACGGTATTTACCTGCAATTTATGTTGTTTGTTTTTGTGACAGCCGTTTACATATGTTTCAAGCTAATTGGCTATCATCAGAACAGCGTAGTTCAAATTGATAGATGTTCAAACTTGGATGTTGATTCAAAAAACACAGAACAAAAAACAAAACACAAAGTTCCACGTGAGGAATCGACATCTTTGTGGTTTAAATTGAGTATCTTTGATTGGAGTTCTATTAGACTTTGTTTTGAAGACTGGATCAATGTCTAATCAATTCTGGAAATTTTGTACCATTTTTTTTCTTTTTTTTTAATCAACATCCAAGTTTGAACATCTAATAACTTGAATTACACCGTTCTGATGATAGCCAATTAGCTTGAAACATATGTAAACGGCTGTCACAAAAAAAACAACATAAATTGCAGGTAAATACCGTAAATTTCTTCTTTAATATTTTCATACCCATATCAACCTTTTTAATTTTGATTATATATATATATATATATATATATATATATATATATATATATATAGATTCAGTGTGAATTTGGTTGTATCAATTGTTTTGTGAAATATAGTTAACTAATCAAAAAGTAGTTTATTAGACGTTTCAGGAGCAGTACTCTCTTCCTCAGTATCTATCATATAAAATCACCCTGTAATAACAACACCAACTAACATAAAAAAATGTGGAGGAATTCAACAATGAGCACTCCCTATTGGAATTTACTATGGAGGAGGAAACCCAAAAGAAACTAAATTTTCTAGACCTAGCAATCACGAGGCTGAATTTCAGAATACTCACGAGACGTTTCAGAGAAAAACAGAAGACAAATCGAATTTTAGATCATCGAACAAACCATCCCATAAAGCAAAAAACTGTACTGATGGCACTAAGGCAGCAACATGCGCCAGATACTAGAAATCGATCTACAAGTCAAAAATTAAAAATTACAACGAAGTTAAAGTACAAACGCCGTTGTACTAATGAATGGATGTTGATTATAATATAATGAACATCCAACATATATGTTGATTTTCATTATGTATTTAAGAGCCTACGTTATTGAAGCATATTTTATTTTCATATTGGCGAAGTCTCTAATCAGCGCAAAATAAACGTTATGTCCCTGATACCTTCGAAATTTCGTTAATGATATTAGACAAAACTGAAAGTTTTTATTGGCGGAAACTCCCTCATTGATCTTCACCAAGTATGAGTCCTTTTGTACTCACCAAAACATTGAATATTGCTTTCTATACAACATCAAAATGAAATTAATCCAAAGATCATCTTCCTTTTGAGTTTCTTTGTTATGAGAATTAGGTTGAAATCAAAAGAAATAGCCAAAATCTCAACAGCATAAGCATGTGACCATATGCAGATCCATATCAGACCATAGTACATTCCCATTCATCGAGCATCAAGTAACATATATAGTGATCACTTGATATAGTGATCTCATTATAATTGAATATAACTTAAATTCAAACACTTGAACACACTTGATTTACACTTTATTTACACTTTCATGAAAAATCTGAGTGAAACTCAAATTTCCGTCTAAAATAATGCCTAAATATTTTACTGTTTCTACTCTTCTAATTTTTTGTTCATTAATCTTTGTGGTTATACCCTCATTTTTATCAATTTTGAGGGTTTTACTTGTACCCAAAACTATGAAGTTAGATTTTTGTACATTTAAGGATAAGATATTATAACATAACCATTCATTAAATGTCGAAAGGTCTTTATTGATCCCCTCTGTCATGTTCCTAATATATTTGGCACATATATAGAGCATAATATCATCCACGAATATACGTAAAGAACATTTTTTCACATGAGACACATATGGTTTATATATAAGGAGAACAACAACGGACCTAAGACAGTTCCTTGAGGTACGCCTACGTCCACTTTCGTGCTATCCGACAGCATGCTATTAACCTTAACTTTTTGTGTTCGAGAATCCAAGTAAGATCGAAATCAAACATTTACTACTGCCTCGAAGACAACTTTATTCAGTTTTTTCAACAATGATGATCTATATAACGTTTCAAAAGCTCTTTTTAAAACCAATAATACTACTATAACAGTCTCTCCTTTATCTACAGCACTAAACCATTCCTAACATATGCTCAAAATTGCTGTCTCACAAGAGCATTTTTTTAATCCTGATTATAACATCTAATATATACACAAAAGAGAATAAACATAACCTCTCATTGGAAAAGGAAAAAAGAAACGTAATAGTAAAGTTGATTTCCTTGGTAAGTAGAATGCGTAGTGTTAGCCCAAAAGTTATAGTATCAATGCCTCAGATCAGAACAGCTATGACCTTTAAAGACACCTGAATACAATCCTCTGAATTTTTTGTCTATGTGTTATATTTTGTCAGTAGGAATATTTAGAATCACTCATTACACATCTCTGATCTCAAATTGAAGCCATCTGCATGTTCAAGAATATACTGAAGATCTCAAAAGGGGCTTTTATAAATTTTCGTTCTTGTTTTATAGTTTCATATGAAATTTCATGCAAGTGCTAATAACTACTGCAATCAACGACCCATTATAATTATATGATTATTTAATTCGAATCACAAGAATTTCCGCATTTAAATTCAAGTATTATATTTTTCACCTCGTTCTCGATTTCATAATTTTCGACCTTTAATAATTTCCGATTTTCTATCTGATTCATATATAGGAAGTAGCTTTTCCTTTCCTTCAAATCATAGAATTGATTTAAATGTTGATATTTTCCGGGAGGAAATGATGTTTCAAAATTTCGAAAATGTTTGAAAAAAATTGTTCTATATTCATAATTATCGAAAAAAATAATAACACATTTAAACTAGTAACTCGATTTTCACAAGTCTGCTTGGCTCGTAAACGAAAAATATATCAAGTAGTATCTATACCCGAAATGAATATTTTTTGAAAATACGATCCAAAAAAAAGGTCAACGCGGAAGTAGTTTTCGAAAGCCCTCAATAACGAAAGATAATCTTTAATTCGAGGGAACATAATTCGACATTTTTCCTCACAAATCAAATTCAAAACTAACACATTTTCCTACCGTTTCGTTGTATACAACGTGACTAAAACTCTGTAAGTTATTTCAGGATGAAAATTGAAATGAATATTTCTAAAGTTTATTTACACTTGAAGAAAATATCGAAATAAATTGCTACTTTTTATAGCAAATACTCAACAATTTAAATTTAGGATATCATCTGTAAACATTCTTAAAATTAAAATGTTGAAGAGATAAACATTTAAAGCATAATCATCGGAATCGTTATGTTTTTGGCACAAATACCTTTTCAATAAAATGTAATATTTTCATTCATTATAATTGAAACATCATACAATTTTGAGACGTTAAATATATATTTTCACGCGTAATAATACCGTTGCAAAACTTCTCTTATACAGAATACACTTCTTTACATTTCTCAATGAATCACAGATTACTTTTTTCTTCAAATGTGCAGACAAGAATAAAAACGTAATCACCGTACAAGGGTGTGCACTTTCGTTCGATATAAAAAGATAAATCGGTCCTGTGAACCTCGATCCATATTTTTTTTAAATGGTCTCAAAAATAGGTCAAGTATAGGGTCAAGTAAAGTGATAAACTATAATTGAAGAACTTAATAGAAAAAACCTCTCCAACAGCTTGAAATAACATATATGAATATGCCTACTTCAGTACAAAAGCGGTCAAATAGATGTGTTATAAAACAAAATCGTGTACAATACCATTAATTGAGACTTAATAAGACATTGATGAGGAAAATGTATATTTGAACAATTATAATGTTTTTCCAATTTTCACAGAAAAATCTCGAAGGAAGATATCCTTAAGCATTGATTTCTGTTTTTTGCCGAACTTCTGTTGTTTTATATTCAACATTGCACCTTACAAAGAGAGTAAATTCAAAATCAACATATCGAAAACTTCACAATTATGAAGCTCCATACTATCATGCTCGTTGTGGTGTGAAATGTCTTAGGGCTAATTATTCGAGTTTCGTGAAAGAAGTAGATGTTATTCATCAAAAAAGAATATTACTTTTATTAATTTTTTGTTCATATTTGATGGAATTTCAGTATTCATTGCAAAAATGTGACAATTTCAAAAATATTCGAAAAAAATTTTTATAGACGAAGAAAATCATATTGTTTTCATTTCACTTCAAATACTTTTGAATTCCAGGGATCGTTTTGTTGATAACCTATGATAAGAATGAAAAAAAGAATATATATGAATACCAAACTTCAAATCAAACTCTTGGCTTAATGTTCATAATAAGTAATATTAATAATAAAATATTACAAAAGTCGACATGTTTCGAGTGGTCAGCTCATTATCAAGACTGACCACCCAAAATATGTCGACTCAAAGTTGTGATATTATTTTATCAATCAATATATTTGTGAAACTTCAAGCCAAGAGTTTGATTAAAATTTTTATTTAAGCATGCTTCTCCAAGAAGTAAGCGAGAATTCAATCTCAGTAATATATGAATAGATTTAATTATTCACTATAACAAGATATTTTCAAATCTAAAGCTCTAAAAACTTTGGATCTAGTAAAAGATCTACCTACATATACTTTAGGTTATTATTCAATCTACTTCATTCTGTTCAAATTTAGATGATCCCAAACTACAAAGCTTCAACCAGAACATCTAGGCAAGAGATCAGTGAAATATTATTATGATCTACTTGACATATATCACAGGTTTATACTCAATATCAGAAGTCTTTCAGTTTTATTACCACGAGATAAATTGCTAAGAAAAGCTATTTCAATATCCTCAAATTATTTGACAAAAGACCCTTTCCCGTCATTATATCTCATCACTTTGACGATTTTAGTACAATATTTGTTGAAAAATAACATAACTGATAATTTTGAAAATGAAATTCCCTTTCTGCTCGTGTTACGTGAAAATGTTGGCATTGAAGAAAAATCGTTGGTATACATTACCAAAAAATCCATCTCAAATCCAAATTGGCAAAAATGGAAAAACCGGCACTCAAAAAAATCAACAGACCAACTGGCACACAAACAATCATATCATCAGTCAATCACAGACAAGATAATATTACCGTAATCATTATAAATATCGAATGCACTCGTCACAGCCGTGGGTATCCCAAACAATTCCTTGATTAGAACTTATACTCTATCCCCTTCACTTCGCATAGAACACAAGAACCCGTCTTGAACGCAAGATATAGAATAACGAACGGTTTTGTCTTACCAGTAGTTTATCGGTTTGTACCCTTTCAATTTTTTTTTCCCAATCTAATTAACGCGAGTAGCAGCACACGCATTTGAATTGATTAATTGGCGATTAAGGCTGAAACAATTATCGCTTGAAAAGCATTAGAGGAAATTATATGTGTAATAACGATATTTCAATAGATTTACATCTGAATTTGCAGAGTATGTGATCATTTCGTCAATTTGCCATAATTGATTGAAATTAGGCGTTCATAGACAAGAACACTGAAAATAATAATATTATTATTGTTCAAAGATCGTTGGTCAAATGCCTATAAATCTCAAATTAATTCCAGATTCATTTTAACCATAAACACTAAAGGTTGTTCATTTTTTTTATTACATTTGATGAAAAATCAGATCTTTATCAACAACATTAATCGGGAGTTAATTTCTGATCAATAAAATAACATTTCAAATCGTACATTTTAACAACATTTTCTTAAAAAATTCAGTGAACAATGAATCAACTCTGTGATAGTAATCTCTCTGATGAGAGGTAATAATAAACACTTGTCTAAAAATCACTGACTGAACAATTCTTCATTCGACTACTTTCGCCTTTTACGATATTATCAAGAATGTTCAAGAACATAAAGAATTGTTGAGTCAAAGATTTTTAGATAAGTGTTTACACAAATAATGTTTGTGTTCGAGAGTCATGAAATCAATAACAATACTACAGATTAATATGTTATTAAATTATCAATAACATTAAAAATAATATATTCAAGTTTCACACTTGGGTTAAGTTTCACTGAATATATCAAAAACTCTACATATGTTTCTGGTGGTGAGTATTATCAAGAGTAGCATTGTATACTCTTGATAATGGGTTAACCACCCGAAATATATCTAGAATTTCTAATATATTTGGTTAAACTTAAAACAAGTGTGTGAATTTTAATTATTGTTTTTATTCAAGTTTCATTTGAACAATTGACCATCGTATTTTTTCACTATTATGATGTACATTTATATTGAACAATAATTATAAGGAATACCCAAAGTTAGACGTCTCCATAGATCCTCATTTTCTAGCGGTGGGAATGAGGTTCCTCGACTAGGAATATCTGAGTTCGAATCCTGGAAACATGGACATGGACATTTGTTAGGTTTTCAAAATTATTTACGTTCTATATTGATTGACATTTGTGTTAAGTTGACCTTGAATTTCGAAAGATTTTGGAATTTTGAACGACTTGACAGACTTGATACTTTCGAATTTGAATGACTAAAGATTGGATATTTCGAAATAAAATGTAAGTATGTACATCAAGAAAGTTTATGTTGAATAACATTTGAAATTTGTTTGAATGAACATAATCTGCGTTGAAGTCCTCTATCCTTAATATATTTATCATTTCTACAGTTAAATTGCAGCTCATGAATCAATAAAGAAAAGAAGAATGCATAGGTACCAATTTTCTCGTTAGTATGAGAGGGGGGTAACAATTTTGTTCACTTTTACTGACAAGGGTGGAGGAGGTGGGTAAAGGTAATAAATTTGCTTGAAGGAAAAGAGAATTGAAAATTTAAAAGTTGAAACTATTCGAATGTGGTCAATCGAAGCAAGAAGATTTCGAACGATATTGTTGACGAAAATTCGCAAAAATTGTTTTGGCAAGCACAACGGCGAAACAATGTTTGATGAAAAAATAATTTCTTGTCCAAATAAAAATATATTATTAATCTTTTCATATAATGTATACAAAAATTACAATTCAAAAATGTTGAACATTTATTGAAATGTTAGCTATTCGTATATACATCAAGTAAAAACGCAATCACAACAAAAACAATAGATACAGACGCATCGTGTTATATTTATTACCACGTTTCAAGCCATACAATCAAAAAATGTTGAATCATGTTAGCTATTCGTATAAACATAAGGGACAACTGTCCTAATCAGTTATCAGCTTGAATAGAATTGTCCTAATCACTCCGGTTAAAATTTGCTTTTATTTTTAATAATAATTTATACGGACGGATCAGTATCTATTCTGATCCGTCAAACTCAGGATGTACTTTTTATGACTCGTAAAATAATTATAAAAAAGATTAGGTTATCATCCCATTTCTCTATTTATTCTTGTGAATTAATTGCCATTGCCGAAGCTCTTAAATATTGCCACACTGTTGAAGATAGCAATATTGTCATATCAAATCAAATCAAATCAAAGACGTTTATTGAATATTTAGTAAATTACATTGCATGGAAAATTTTATAAATAATTACAAAAGGAAAGTTATGAGGTCTCGCGACCTTCTTCAACCCTGTATTTTTGATTATTATGTGAAACAAACAAAAATTATTTTCATATGCTCATTTCGAGTTTACATGAATTATTTTGCGTCTGTAGCCGGCTTATTTATTACGTGTCATTTGGTCAAATGTCCCATTTTCAATTCATCAGACATTTGATGGTAAAGGAACCACAGAAAACTTCACCCACGTAAGATGATTTAGCTTGTTACATTTATAATTGAACATTATGAAATTTCTCAGATATTATGAAACAATAATTAGTAATATTATAGTTTGTTTTTCACACTTATCCACTCGCGCACATTGGACTTTTAGACAAATGACAAAAACGAACTTTTTTGACATTTTGACATTTTCGCGCACTACGCCACTAATAACGCACGCTAGCGGATACGAAAAGTATGTCTTTATATCTGACGCGACAAGAATGTTAGAAAAATCGCTAATTTCAGCCTCACATCCAAGAACACACATTTGGACATAAGCATCAGACGAGAGCTTTTATTGCTTCAACGATCTAGAAGACATATTCAATTTCTGTGGATACGTTCACATTCATGAATCGATGGTAATCCAATAGTAGACAGACTGGCAAAAAAAGCATCCTCTACACCAGACATCATCAGTGACATCAAATGTCCAAAGAATGAAAAAACGAAGTTAATTGAAAGAAAGTGTTTTACAGACTGAATCATTTCGTAATGATAAAGAAAGAATGAAATATAAAAACATAGTAGGAAACATGTAACTGTAAGAAAACCATTGTTTCAAGAGAACCAATGTCACCGTCAGTTTATAGTAACCATTAGACGGCTACGTTCTGCACATGGAATGTACGGGGAACATATGCATCGAATAGGTTTGAAGTCAACCCCACTTTGTTTCTGTGGAGAAGTTGAATCATTAGAACACATATTTATGGTATGTCCACAAAACTTAAATGAAGGAAAACGAATACTTGATCACATAAATTCGATTAGAAAGGAAGGCCCTTTTAATATAAATGTAATTATTTCTTATAATGACTAAGAATTTATGAAGTGTTACTTCGATGTCCGCAGCAATGTCAGAGAATTCTCTAAAGTATCTTACTCTCATACTGACTTTTAATTTGTTAATTTCAAAATGCTGATGACTGAATGGTAAAATATCCAAGGTCAGACTCTGAAATTTGAAAAAAAAATTAATAATTCTTGGTATAACTGAAACGTATGTGATTACTTATTCAGGTGGAAACTTCAATCAATTGGAATTTGTTTTTGTTGTTATACTTATTCAAATTGCCGGGCTTCACAGCGAGGTCATTATCACGTTGAATAAAACGAAAATATTATGAATTGGTTTCTTCGAAAAATTAATTTCATGATTTCTGTATAAATTAACTTACTAAGTTTAATGGATTGACTATGAAATTTCTGCATTACAAAAAAAACTTTCTTCACTAATGATTTAAATAGTTTTTGATTGGCTATACTTTTTAAAAATGAAGTAGATTGTTGAAATTCGATTGAGGGATGAAATAGGGGTGAAATCTTATTCACACTCACTTCTTTAGATTATGTTTTCGAAAAACAAAACATTCAAAAAAGGCCTATCAAGTATGATGATCTCATTTCAATGCACAAGCTGAGTGAACATACCACGGAATCCAAATTTTGCAATCTGAAGCTACTACTGTATATGTAGTCAATACTGACATAATTGATCGACATATCGAAATATTTCAAAAAAACTCTTAGGTAACTGTCACACAAATGTCGTCAACGACAACATAACCTATACTTTCGAGAGTGAATATCAAGTGCGTTCCGATAAATGATCGAACTCGTTGAATAGAAATATAATACATTTATGTTATCCTTATTGAAATCTTCAGGGAATCTTCAGTGATATTGATTCAAACAATCAAGTTTTAGATGGCTTTTCAAACGCCCCGGTCTCATCTTCAGAATGAGGAGAACAATCATTCATCAACTAATCACGTGAGTACCCCCTATCGAAGAAGGACATAAACTTTCTCAAACATTCTAGATCGCTTGCAGGTCACTAGATCAGTCAAATTACGCAGAGGGTTTTTAGACATTTCATTCGAACACCTCAGAATATTGTGTTTCCGTTACAAAATTTGTGTAGACAGATCCCCGAGATTTTCATTCGAAATATTTCGATATTTATTGTATAAATTTCAATACATTCTTTAAAGACTAAGCCAAGTGTTCAATTTTTATTATTAATATTTTCAGCTTTACTAGAGAACAAAATTTGTCAAGCACTTGCAGCATCACTTTTCTGTCCCCAATATTGTCTAGGACGAGTCTAACTTTCGCTTATATAACTCACTGGAAATACTAAGTCTTTCGCTAAACTCAGAATTTCCAACCTTCATGCATTAATATTTATGTCGTCTGACTCCAAGTCCAGCTTTTGAATATATAATCCAGGAATCCTGTAAACTATTGTTGTAAACTTTTGATGAAACTGATAATAAATATGCTGATTACAAGATTATTAAGTCTACTACATCTATTGAACTTTTACCAACATTAACATACGCTTTCTATAACAACATATCTCTATCTAATTACATTCATTCAATTAATATTTTTTAATATAATTTCCGCACACCGACAATCAATCGTTATATGCACTATATGAATAAAATTTTCATACCATTGTCAGTTCAAAACGCAATTGAACATGTAAACCTTGAAGTATGAAAATTATTCTAGGTTATAAGGAAATACTTTTTACAGCATGATGTAATTACAGTGTAAAATGATGACATTGATACTGACAATATAACTACTGTGAAATGTTTCAAAAAAGTATGGAATTGCAGCGATAGTTAACTACATACATAACATTACGATATTAGAGGCTACAGTGTAGTTAGTTGTACCAGTCTGTCGTGCATTGGATCATATCGAACCCTTGTTTACAGTCCATTGTCATTCCAGCCATTTTGTTCATTGATTGGATTTATTACCTGGATCTTTTGTCTTATCCATTCTATTTTCTAACGGTTTCTCTGAAAATTTCTCATATTGGTATCATATTCCGTTCGTCTAAGTATGCGGCATACAGAATATTACTCATAAAGTATCTTCTGAGGGTCCATCTCTTATATGTGAGACAAAAATTCATATATTTATGTTAATAAATGGGAATTGTTATTGGTAGCTACACCTTCCTAAAAAAGTTTTACTAAAACTTTACCTAAAAAGGACTATATTTCATTTATTTTTATCGTTTTCTCACAAACAGAAGCTTTGTTAGGACTTTGACATAAAATTTTTTACTGATCTGAACATTGCCAGCACAGAAATGTCAAAACTATATCATAAAAAATATAGAAATAGATATATTCCTAAGGCATCGTTGCTTAATATTTTCAGATATATATTTTATTCTTAAACAAGCATTCTAGCAATAACAAAGTTTCCACGAAGTTATACTATATAGTCAAACGCCCACTGTATTTTTCTAGAGGACGCATTTCATTTATATTCAGAATATAAAACTATATAGAACATTAATAATAATAAGTTTATCGATGAAGAACAATAGATGATTGAATATTCGAGTGCAAATGGTTATATCACGTTTCATTACATATTAAACTTTCTAACACCTAATCATATATGTTTCAAATTGAATAATTACATTAAGAACAAAACGCGATGAATATCATCTTATAATGCATGCATACACTTTATATACGATATAATTAACAATTATATATATATATATATATATATATATATATATATATATATATATATATATATATATATATATATATATATATATATATATATATATATATATATATATATATATATATATAAATATTATCATTATATATGCTATTTTTAGATTTAGAGAGCTTACAACTTTGGATATAAAAAATCAGTATTTCTAGTATTATACCCACGCTCATCACTGACATATGTGACATTTTTTATTATACATGGAAGCAACTGATTTTTGATTTTGAATATAAATATATATGAAGCTAAGAGTATTCTTTGTTTAACAGACATTAGGTTCAAAGAGTTCAGCATAATTTTAACAGGGATATTTTTCGTTCTTTTTTTAAGTTCTTTTAAAATCCAATAATAATACCATAACCGGTTCTCCTTTATCTATAGCACTATACCCTTTTTCTTTTACTTTTCCTAGGATTTTCCTTTTGCTGTTCTGCAGTGTTTCATCCTGTACACAGGATAACAGTATTCGTCTATTGATTGAATTCGTCCTAAACTCTGTTTCTACCAAGATTCTGTTTCTATTTATTGCTATTTTAATCTTCCTAACAATTTTGCATTCTCGTTTCATTCTCTTCCTTGTATTTTTGAATGACCTCTTATCAGCATTGTTTCGAGTGCGTAGATGAATGCTACTGGAAGAATCGTCATGTTTATCACTTCATTAGTAAGCACATATATTACTATAAAAATTAGAAAATCTTTGTTCAGAATTTTCTGATAATTTAATACCAATACGCATGACGATGTTTCAAAGTACTACTTCTTTATCAAATGCTGAATTAATACTGATCTAATACAGTATTACAGTATCTGACTAATACAGTATTAATTCAGCATTTGATAAAGAAGTATTACTTCGGAAGGTCGTCATGCGTATTTGTATCAAATTATGAGAAAATTCTAAATATTCTTTCTTTATGGATTAATTTTCTCCAAGCTTCATCAATCATCAAATTTCGGTTCGTTACTGAAGGGGTTGTTTCATCCCGTTAATCCTGAGGTAGTTTTATCTCTCCAGTATATTTGAAATGGCTGAGTTGTACTATTTCATCACGTTTTGTGATTGAGTGAGGGAATTATTTCGAATGTCTTTTCATTAGATTTTGTTAAAAGAGATTCGTTATCAGGTTTTTCGTGCAATTGAAAAACTTCACCTTTATTAAATATTTATTAATACGAATAGAAAGACAGAATAATTTGTTGAAAAATAATTTCTACATTGATTCTGATTATTTGGAATGCGCATTATGGGGAATAAAATACTTAAGTTTATGTTTATGTATATCAATCGGAATAAATAATCATTATAAATAATATATTCTCATACATACCTCACGTTACTTATTCCACCTTATACTAAATCTATCTGTACCATTGTTTCAAAGTTATATTTATTCGATCTGGTAGAATTCTGTCTGTTGGTGCTACATATTATGGATTTATCTCAATCCTTAGAAAGGATTCCGTTCAGTCATGAATATGCAATAAACCGACATAAGATTGTCCTCTGTTATTCGTTATTTATTTGAATATGTATATAACACAATGCCATAGTATCGAGTACCCGTATTGGGCAATGTGGTACATGGATCAGCTCCATTGCTCTCGATTGTCTTAAGTTCTTTCACATGTTTTGTTATTGGCATTTCACGAAGAACCGAACCCTCTGTTAGAAATGCAGATGATAATGAAAAAGTCTGGAAGGTGTGGAAATGTTAAATTGGAGAATTTCAAGAAGCATCATCAATGTAGTCTCCAAATATTTTTCATTCAATTCGTTTTTGAAAAATATTCTTTGAGTGTACAAGAGTGTATGTAAATAATTCTCAATTATTTGAATGTTGGAGGCTCTCACTTGATCTAAATCCATTCTGAAATACCGCTGAATGAATTTACTCTCAATGAAAATGCGAGCCTTAACTTGACGAACTTTTCAAGCATATCTCGAAGATTTCTCCTGGCAGAACTCCCGATATATTTGCTCGATTTATATATATATATATATATATATATATATATATATACAAGGAGCGGCTGAAAAGTTCGCGGCCTAGGGTACTTAATGAGAGAAAAGTTTAATTTTTTAATTTATATTTTTCAATATAACCAACCTCAAGTGAAATATACTTCTCACATCGTGAATACAATGCCTTGAAACCATTGAAATGATATTCTGAAGATTTCCCTTGAATATGGCTCTTTACGGCTGAATTCTTTTAATTGTCATCCACTAATCTCCGCCTCCTTAACTCCTTTTTCAGTTTCAAAAATAGAAAAAGTCACAGAGAGCCAGGTCCGTACTATAGGGGGATGCTCAATTTCTGCGAACCCAGTGACAAAATTCCCTCGCTATTCCAGAAAATAGTCGCCATAATCTTAGAGGCCAACTTTTCCACTTTAAACTTCTTTCGTGATCTTTCTCCTCTTTTAATCCACTGCATATACTATATATATCGAAAGTGAAAATGTGCATCTTGTGATTAACTACACAAAAACCAAGACTAGGTCATCAATTATATCTGAATAAATTGGAAGTATTTAGCTACATAAGTGATGGTATCAAGGTGGACAACAACAAATTGCCTTTCAATAATCTCATTCGAATCATTCGACGGGATTATAGACCACATCATTCATATTTGAAATTTTCAATGGTGTTCGCATTGTTCGAAAAATGACACAGGGAATATAAGTCACAAGCATTGATATATTGATATAATGATAAAACTCTGAATAAGTTTCAATAATGCATAATAGAATGAGTAAATTTTTTGACGTTAAATGAACTCCTGAAAATTAACAATCTAACACTTATTCATTTTTCAAATGAATCGATTAATCAGCTTAAAATATTATTATTATAATAACAATTGTTCCCCATAAGGAGAGCGATAGAACCTGAATTATGAGGAGTAAAAATTAGGAGTTTTGCTTCATCTTTTGACATCAAATCGTCAACCTGGAGTAAAGTGGACAGATGAACGAAAGAAAGAGCATTCAGAGAGGATGAAGCGTTATGGAAGGCAAGAAAGATGAAGCAAAATTCCTAATGATTGCGAATTCAAGTTCAGTCGCTCTCCTCATGGGGAACAATCGTAAAAATAATAATAATAATAATAATAATATATATATATATATATATATATATATATATATATATATATATATATATATATATATATATATATATATATATATATATATATATATATATATATATATATATATATATATATATATATTTATTTAGGAATTTTGTTATGGACCGTACAATAATTTTAATATAAAGGAATTTTCAGGAAACTGACAGACCGCTTTCCTAAATATATATATATATATATATATATATATATATATATATATATATATATATATATATATATTGAAGTGAATATTATTCGTGCTTACCATACACGTACGGACATATTGTATATGAAGAAATATTTGAAATTTGGAATCGAAATTACACCACAAAAGTTTTCAACCTACGACTGGGATACGAACCCAGGGGGAACCATTGCGAACAAGAGAGTAATTAGATATAGTCGGAATTGCATCGCGAAGTAGTAGACCTCGGTAGCTTAGTTGGTAGAGCAACAGGGCGTAAACCTGAGAGACCTGGGTTCGTATCCCAGTCGAGGTTGAAAACTTTTGTGGTGTAATTTCGATTCCAAATTTCAAATATTTCTTCATATATATATATATATATATATATATATATATATATATATATATATATATATATATATATATATATATTTATATCTCAATCAAAATTAATGTCTTCAAGTCTTTCGAAATGACTTGTAAACTGATCAGCAGAACGGATTAGAATCTTTAAACGAACGATTTTACATTCTCGTTATGTTATTTAAGGTCGATATAAAAATCGTTCATTGACGGGGACACAACTTTCCGTCCAACTTTATTGCAGAATGATCTTTTCAAAGAGGAATTGATGCCTGTAGCTATTCGAATTGTCTTCCATAAAAGGACAACAAAATACAGTGAAGAAATTGAAGGCATGTACTCTACTTCTTCGTATAAAGCTATCAGTAAATCGTGGATAAAAAATTGCTCTCGTTAGTTTGTTGGAAAAACTAAACTTTATGAAAGTTTATTGAACTGATGGCAGGTTATGGAGAACCTAGTCTTTCAATTATAATAAATATTATACCGTGAATATGCAATAACATCTTTCATCGGGAATCGAATTGAAATCGAGGTAAAAATAACATTTAATTTCAGTTATATTTGAGAATAGAGTAATGAAGTATTGTACAGCGATATAACGAAACTCTTTCTCGTCCTTTTGATAGAGATAGAGGTTCATTGTTACTTGAGCATTTTTTTTTCATTATTTAGTGTAATTCATAATAAATTTTCAATCAATTTTAATCAATTGAAATTCAGGAAAAACATCAAACCGAATTTCATGAGATGTTGAACTTTCAACCCATAAATCGGAGACATGCGAAGTAAGCACTAACGAGAGCTCAGAACAGCGGCCAAGAAATTCCCTCCAAAATCAATAAGTGTATCCCACGCAGGAAATTATCACTTCGTTGCAATCCTTTGACAAAGACTTGATATGATTCAGGTTAAAACGTTGAAATAAATAAAATGTGCAACACATTTCATTTATTGACTCCTTGAGTTCCCGACACTCATTCAGAAAACTTAAAAATATGTTATTCACTAGGTCGATTCTTAGCAGCTCGGTATTGTCGTTCGTTTGCTCCAGAGAAGTTGTTGTTTCATTGTTGTAAATTTTCTATATCTGTTTGAATGTCCATAGGAATTAAATAAGATTTGCATGGAGGTCACTTAATGTCGCTTTTCTAGAGATCAATCCGTCACAGAAAAAAACTCACTCTGGATCTAGTTGTGAACATAGGGTGGCAGAAAAGTAGGTCAAGACCCGTGTGAAATTTTTTCGTTACACTGGGAAGCTCTTCAGTTCTGGGACCTATTGTGTCATATTCTTTGATCTCCAGTAACAGCTTCTGCTGATTTAATTGACAAGAAAACACAAATGGTATTCTGCGTAGTAGTATTTACTTAGTTCATAGATTCGAATGTATGATTGGCATCCTGTGGTTTCAATTTTTGCTCCAATAAATTTGTGTTGGGTTGCAACTTTATATTTTCACTAAAAATAGAATGCGCTGAAAATCTATATATATTTGAAGCACTTAGACATATCCAATATAAAAGTTTAGATAATCAGGAGGAGACTGAAAAATTTTCCCCTTTTTTAATGACCTTGACGTTCCCGATTTTAATTTTCTGTCGTTGTACTGGATTTTAAAATTTTTCAACTCATTGTTGTAAAATTAAAATAATGCTTTTCGCATCATTCAAGTAACAATAGGAGATATTGCGAAATCTTAAGGTGGGGCCACTTTTTTGAGGAATTATCGCTTGCATCAAAGTGTTTTCCTTAGTATAGTTTTGATGCGACTGAATTTCCAAGAGTACAGTTACCTATTTATTAGCTCTTTTACTGAATACTTGGACTGTAATGAACAACGGTTCGTTTTTGGAAGACTAGAAGTAATTATATTTCTTCTTGAGATATCTCTCAAATTCATGAGATATATCTCCATTTGATTGTGAAATCTTTTTGAAGTGAAAAAAAATTACTTTGGTGTTTTCAGTGAATTCTGAATGAAAATTTTCAATCGAGAATATATAAAGTCATTGGTCTATGCGGATAAGCCACAAACGCTTGACCATTTGGAAGACAGTATTCGCCGTGTTATTGCCGATGTACGGCCACAAATGTTGGTAAAAGTCATCGAAAATTGGATGTCCAGATTGGACTATATCCGAGCCGGCCGTGGCAGTCATATGCCAGAAATCATATTCAAAATGTAATGCCACAAGATTATCTTTCGAAAAAAAAATTCTTGTCAATCGAATGATCCATCGTTGTTTGTTATTGCAATTTAATGTTCTATACTTCTAAAAAAACACCCTATATATATTTTCATTAATGATATATATATATATATATATATATATATATATATATATATATATATATATATATATATATATATATATATGTATATATATATAGAAATATATATATATATATATATATATATATTTCAACTAGGCCTTTAACTACTTTCAATTAACTCCTGTACACTGTAACTTTCTTTCGATAATTTTTGAAAAATTATTCTAAAGAATATTATCAAAGCTGGCTATGTGAAACATGAACAATGCGATGTCTCGATTTTCTTTCTAGGGATCAATGTTAGAGAATATTAGATTATTTCTTATCCTTCATGGGATAAATGTTGAAGAATCTTGAAATCGATGCCTACATTTATTGAAAGCGTGAGATAGTCACTGTTTCGTACTACAAAGTATTCATCAGTCACGCCACATTCAACGAATGAAAGGTCAAGATCTCAATCCTCACATACCCTCTAGTCGATTGTAAGACAGAAATATCGAATAAGTAGTATACCTATATAATGCATAGATTAATATACATCTCAAATCTTCGATGTCATTTCTCAAAACTTGTCAGAAATTCACGACAAAAAAAAAACTAGTAGTTCTCGTGCTCTGTTATCGCTCTTGTAGATGATACTACTTATAGATATTCGCTATCAAAGTACACTATAACTTAGGGTATGCAAGGATAGAAATCGTTGCCTTCCATTCGTTGAACGTGTCGTCACTGCAGTACAAAACAGTGACTGTCACACGCTTTCAGTAAATGGAGGCATCGATTTCAATATTCGATTCAACATTTATCTCTAGAAGGATAATGGAGAATCCAATATTCTCTAACATTGATTCCTAGAAGGACAATGGAGACACCGCATTGTTCATGTTTCACATAGTAACCTCTGGCATTATTCTTTTGAATAATTTGTCAAAAAAGAATTATCGGAAGAAAGTTATAGTGTACTTTGATAGCGAATATCTACAGGTGCGATAATATAGGACGAGAACTACAGAATCCTTTTTCTTGTAGTGATTTCTGATTTATAAAATTCAAGTTCATCAGTGTGATTTTTATTCCATATTCACGCAGAAGTAACTCAAAAGTAAGCCCAAAAACACCAATTGTATATGCAATATATAGCTACAAGAAATATACAAGCAATTATTTATTTCTCATAACTAACATTACAAGATATTTCCTCATATAATTTACATGTGATTTGTCGTAGGCGGATAAATTATTGAAAAGAGTCAAGTCATCCAAATTGAGTGACTGTTATAGAAAAACAAGACTGTCTTGGGTAATTCAGTCAATAATTTCATGCTCTACTAAAATGTTTTTCGTTTACAGTAGTAAATTTTGTATTAATAACAGTTATTTGCACGCGTTACCCTATATGAATACGAAAAGGTAAAAACAATCAATCTCAAGCGAATTAATATTTATTGGCTGCCAGGGATTTGCATTAATCCATAGAATGTTCGTTCGTAAGATGAAAGAACTAACATGCCCATGGTCACCTTCATGTTTGAAAATGCGCATGTTTAATGATTGTACTTGAAGTAATCCAAAAATTGATCTAAGTGTGTCATTAAATGCCGACTGATAATTATCCTAATGAATTTAAGATTCTAAAGAAAATTATGTTTTTATAAGGTATATTAACAGCTGATCTATAATACAAGTGATCTACTTACGTCATTCAGCGATAATTTCAAATTATTGAATAAGTATTTTGTGCAATGAGAGTATTGTATCATAATAAAAAAATATGACTGCCATGTATTTTTTTATTCGTACAGGATAAACGCGTTCAAATAAAAATGATAATTCCAAATATAAATGGAATAAAAAAGGATTTTCTCTATCTTTATCTAAAGAAATCAACTAATCAACAATCAACCTTAATATATACGCCAGTCTCCGTGGCTTAGTATGAAGAACACCCGACTATGGTGCGGTAGAACTCGGGTTCGAGACCCGCTGAAGGGATGGGTGTTTGTGTTTGTCTATGATTCAATTAGTTTGAATAATGATATATGCAGGGTAATGTACATTGATAACAAGCCAGATGGTCGTTCGGAACCGGCATTAACCTGTAAGTGCACTAAATTAAAAAAAAACTTTATAATAACAAATTATGATTTATGTTGAATATTGTCCCTTCTATTTGTCAGTATTCAGAGAATGCCTTTATTGCTCAACGCAGTTCCAGTGATTGATTTCCTCTTTTTCTGTTTCTCTTTTCTATATTCACTATGAAAATATAACACTGTTTTTTATTTCTGTTCATTTTGTCATCGAAATTCAGAAGATTCTTCCATTGAAGAATTTTTCTTATACCTATGTTTTTATCTTGATAATCGATGATATTTTTATAGTATATGAATGTATATTTATCTAGATAGTAAGGGTTAGATCTCATTATCAGCAAATAATAAAAAAAAACAAGAAAACATCTCAGAAAATTCGATACAATTATTAATTGCAAACATAACGAATTGTTTTCTCAGAATTGTTGGTTTCTAATTTCACAGTAAATTCATTCTGTGAAGGATACTTGAAGTAAGGCAATCAAGAGCTTCTTGGTTCTCTATTTCTGTAGATAAAAACTTTGAAAGAATAATTCATTCACAAACATTTCTATGGAATGGAATGAACTTATACACATCAAAATTATACTTGAATTACTCGTTTTATAGTTTTTTTTTGTAGGAGATCTTAACTGATTTCAAGAAGAGAATTTAATGGAAAAGGAAGAGAAGAGAAATTGAATTTGGCAAGTTCTTTCAATACTTAATTAGAGACCTGATAATCTCGTGATATGTAGTACACATTTGGGTATTTTGAAATTTCGCTTTGAAATTTTCGTCACTCAGTTGATCAATGTTGGTAGAGTAGCAACCAACTTTCATTTCAATCTAAATCCCTTAGAGATCTGGTAGACGTTATTTGCCTGAAATAAATTTTCAAGATGAAAGCTAAAAATATCGACTGAAAATGGAGTGAAGTCATAATATTCGTTACTTTTCATCACAAGAGTGATAAAAATCACAAGATTGGTAATATTTTCCACTCGATGATAATAAAATGGAATTCATTTTCCAATTTTTGAATACCGTTCATTTCGTAAACGAATCGATAATCTGAGAAACATAATAAAATATTTGCGTCCTGAAATTACATGAAATTTCTCCTTTTTCCTTTTGTGCAAGAATTTAGGAAACTGATCATTTATATTGTGTGAGTGAATGATGTTCATATTTGTAATAAAAACTTAATTTCCTTAGAATCAAAAAGCCACGTCTCCTACCAAAATTTCAAATTATTCGAATTCAAATTAATTCATGTTAAACTCAATTAGTTCCACTGAAATAGAACGCCCTACCAGTAGCTTCCTATGTTCATTAACGATTCAAAATTCAATCGATCACTTTCAGCACATCTCGTTAAACAAAGGTTGAATAGTTCAAAACGTCTATGCAAAAGACTTGTAGTGAAAGTGATTTTGCTTTTGTTGTAATATTTCCCATTCGCTACGGAATCTGATTTCATTTCAAATCAGGCTTCATAATTATTTTACAAAAATAAATATTTCGTTTCTCGATAAGATTGACATTTGGGAAATTGAGTTAACTGAAATTATTTCTATGGTTAGAGCGAAAGCAGATTACGAAACCATCGATTAAATACTTAATTGTTATAGATCTATGTTATGGATCTATGAAAAGTATGATTTGAGGCTGAAAGTTTCTGTAGAAGTTATTTCATGTTTTCATTGTTATAAAGGTGATGAATATTGATTCAAAAGAAGGTAATTCGTATAAATATATGCAAGGTTAGACACTTTTTTCTTCATTTCTTTTATATTCTCCTACTGTTAATCAAATATTCTTCGGTCTCTTGTGCCTAAAGGGTAGAAGGTATCAACAAATGATTTTCAATTATACGGAAGGGCCTGAAAAGTTTTATATATCAACAATCAAAATTGTGAGAATAATGTGAATTGGTCCTTGATTTGAATAGAATTAAAGTTGTTAAAATAGTTAACCTGTTAAAAATAGTTAAGTAGTAACCTAAAGCTGAATTCTAATTCTAAAGCTAAATTTCATCAGAGAAAAAGCTAATAAGCTATGGCAGCGGTTCCCAACCTTTTTAATTGATGGGACCTTCTATTTTAAAAATTAAATTTTGAGGCCCCCTTACTGAATAAAAACAAGAAAAATAAATAAAAACTGTAACGGATAAGGAGAATATATATTATAACCAATATACCCTATCTATGGCCAATGAATGACGTGTAAGTCTTAGTTAAATATGTATGCAAGGATTAAACAAACAACAATTTTAAGAGCTCATAGTTAAAAGAACTTTATTTTATTTACTTTGTTACAAAACCTTAAATACAAATGTTCAAAGCGAAAAGAAAAAACTCAATAGGACTTTTGACATTGTTTGTCACCTACGAGAGAGTCAATATCGGAATTGAAACTGGATAGTTTCAATCTTAAATCACTTTCAACGTCCAATTTATTTCTGTATTCATTTTTCAAAAAAACTTAAGTTGAGAAGGCTCGTTCACGTAGGTAGGTTGTAGAAAATCCCATCAAGTGGTTCAGAGGAATTTTGGCGATTGCTGGATACTCTTGACGAAGTTTGATCCAGAACGGGACCAGTGACCAGGGACCAGAATCAGATGTAAAAGTACCTTCATCACTTGAAAGCTTCTTCTTGCGGCAAATACCGTCCAAAACCAAGCATCCATATTGACGTAAAGGAATAGTTACTGACAGCAGAAGCAGACACAACGATATGACACATCAACACTCAACCACAGCCAGTAAGAACCAATGAACAACACGTGCCATGCGCGAAGGAAGAAGATGGTGGGGGTCAGAGGGAGAAGAGCATTGACCTTGACATATGACCAGTCATCGCTGTCTTCCCCCTGTCCGCTAACAGTTGTTATAAACTGTTGTATAAAATAACTCACTTGTTATAAACTTAAGCCATCGAAGAATACAATCGAATGGTAACTATTCCAATATATTCTTCGATGGTTTAGGTTTATACCATTGTGAACTATTCAATAGTTCACACTCGAGTGATTTGAATGTTTAAATTTAATTGTAACCATCTCTATTCTGATATTAACTGTTGAAACTTACGATAGTTTCTTTATTTCAGTTTTATTTTTTATCATTCTTTTGGCCAGAACCCGTGGCCCAGTACCACACTGCCCGCAGCCCACAGGTTGGGAACCGCTAAGCTATTTTATTCGGAATATCTAGAACATCACAAAAAATGCAAATATATGATAATTATTCGCCCAACTCTATAGGAATACATTTCAACACCATCTTAAGCCTTCAACAACCATCATGAATCTTCAATATTGAAAGCATAACACTCCTATCTTTCTGATATAATTTTGAAAATATCAAATGTATATATTTGAAATATTTTTCCTAATCAATAAAAAGAACAATCTTTGAAAATTCCAATTCTCAAGAATAATAAGACACTCCAAGACATTTCTATCACTATAATTTTGATCCTATCTCTTTTAGGTATTCCAGGCACTGAAACAGTAGACCACACTGCAAAACAAGTTCAAATATCTGATGCTCCTGTAACAGATAACCAGCTCTACACTGACCTCAAAAATATCCTCTTGACTATATCATAAGTTGAGTGGTTAACCAAATGGGATAAAATAAACATCAAGCTACATAAAGTTGAATGTTGAATGAATAGTAAACAGCGATGGCAAGAAAGAAAAAGAATAGATTACACCAAATTAACTCACTAATATCTGGTATCCTCAGAAGAACCAACATTGTGTGACAAATGCAACAATACTCGTCTAACTGTCAAATATCTCTTATCTGGAGATCCACAATTTGTAGAAATCGTTAATCACAAGAACATATATTGGAGTTATCAGCTTTCGATTACCTCCCAACGAACAAAACCAAAATGGCACTTGCTCAAGTAAGGTGGATTATTTGAAGAATTCTGAAACACGGGCTATCCGTTTCAACTTGAGAACGATAAGGGATACATTACTAACCGAAACGTCGTGTGGATTCTGATTCAACCATTCGTTTGCTTTTCAAAGGGAAGAATTTATTCATTCCATTTGTGTTATTTTATTCTTTTATTACATGCATTTTATTCTATTTTTATTGACATTCCATTTTATTTCAATGAAGATAATTTAATTTTGTTTGTTTTAATTGTCAAAATTTATTTTTCCACTCATACAAATAATTTTCAGCTTTAAATAAGAATTTGTTTTTCAGCAGTCTGGGTACAAATCATCAATTTTTTTCAGTTCACTCCGATCAATTTATCATTGAATTTCTTTATTCAATCAAAGTTCTTGTTTCATAATTTGAACTCAAAATTATATGCAAAATAAAGGAGAATTTGCTCGTCCAAACCAATATGGATTAGTTGATTTGATGATTGATGAAGCCGATACTTGGAGAAAATTAATAGCCATAATGAAACAATATTTCGCATAATTTAATACAATTACGCATGCCGACGTTTCGAAGTACTACTTTTGATGAAGAAGTAGTACTTCGAAACGTCGTTATGCGTATTTGTATTAAATTATGAGCAAATTCTAAATATTGTTTCATTATGGATTAGTTAATCTCATAAGTGCATATTATAATCAGTTCTGTCAATCCCAATCAATATTGCGAATAATTGTGCTTTCTACAGTGTTTTGCGAAAACTTCAAACAAAGTAATAAACAGAAAATTCTCACAGAATTTTTGTATTAATAACTAATAAATTCAATCCCTAAAATTTCAATAATAAAAAATCTCAACAGAAGCTCCTTGATATATTTCGTTAAACACAAAGTAATTTATTCGGAAATTGAAAATTTTCATGGAATACGGAACAACAAAATTGCATAATATCCAAGTATATCACGTCATTCATTCAGTGAAGCATCAATTTTTAATCGACACCATTCTCATGAGAAAAAACACAATTAATAACTGATACCAAGTTTGTACGGAATATTTGATCTATTCTTGTTCACTGGAACATAACAAAGTTAACACACAATTTTCACTTTCAAACGGATTATTTTTAATTGCATGGTTCAACAACAATGTTAATCAATCTGTAATAAATACAATGGAATATTTTGTTACGTTTTGAATACAATGAAATCGATTTTCTACCCCCTGCCATGACTTGCAATCTTATATTTTTCGATAGTGAAATAGGTAATTAGTTAAAATATCGATGAATCAATTCAGATATAATTAACTTAATAAGTCAATTGACCTTCATATAATCTTGGCTACTATACGGACTTATACAATATATTCGTACATTGTAAGAGTGTGAAACAACTAGTTTCAAAAAGTAGCAATCTGTATATTATATGGTTAAACTTGAAATCATATTCTGTGATGTCCATAACAGGTGAGATCCTCTGTCTTTATATCGCTGCAATGAAGTCCACAATTTCATTTTTGGTTTCAATCCATCATATATATAATTTAAAAAACTTTGATTAAAATGCACATGTCATTCGATATGTCCGAATCACAATCCTTACAATCAAATGAAACTCAGCTTAGCAGTTTATCTAGTTCAACAAAAGAACCACATTCACTCAGAAAGAAATGAAAAATATTTCATTTTTCAGAAATTGGCATTCTCAGTTTTCTCGATTGTTTTCGAGATAATTGGTTTCGAGATTTAGGATTATACCACTGACGCTCTGAAACTTCATGAACTTAGAGCTGCCCGAAGATCCAACGCCAATGAGACTCTTCATTGACTCATCCAAACTGAGTCTAAAGGCTGTATTGTTACATAATGGAAATCAATATATTTCCATCATCAGCTCAAGCTGTAAATATAAGAGAGAATTACAATAAATTGACATAAGAAAACATGATTTTGTTGCTCAATATAATTCAATACGGTCACTATTGTTAGAATATTTGTGACGATTCAAAAGTAGGCTATGCTAGCAGAATTACAAGAAGCATACACTTTTTATGTTAGTGTAAAATCGTGTCACTACATACAACGAAATTGGTCTCAAGATCACATGCTATTCCTGGATGCAAAAACATCGAAGGAGAGCCTTTGTTTAGCAATAAAAAATAATTCTGTCGCCACTACATATCGAACAAGAGTAGAAACTATGAACAGAGAGGCATTTCGACAAAAAGAGGAGTAAATGTACAAGCATAAATGAGGCAAATTGAGGGAAGGCATATATGCTGATTCTCAAATAAAATGAATTTTTAGAGACCACTTGTTGAAATCTAAGTTAGTCAATAGACCATGACAGAATGGATCAATAGAGACTTGGCAGCAATAAATGAATGGCTAAGCGATAACAGTTTATCGCTGAATGTTAAAAAGTCTAAATTTATAGTTTTTGGTACAAGTAGAATTCTTAAGGTAGTTAGTAATGAAAATATAAGTATTAAAATTGAAAACCAGAACATTGAGAGGGTAAAACTTGTTAAATACTTAGGCGTTATGTTAGATGAGAAATTGAGTTTCAATGATCATGTCGACTTGATATCGTCTAAAATCTCCAAGAAAATCAATTTTCTCAAAAGAATTGGGAAAAGTATGACCACATATATGAAGTTATTGCTCTTCAAGTCCATAATTATTCCACACTTTGAATATTGTTCCACTCTGTTATTGGGATTGAGTAAAGAAAAAACTCAACAGTTACAAAAGTTACAAAATAGAGCTATGCGAACAATTTTGAAATGTAATAGATATACCCCAATCCAAAGCATGCTAAATTGTTTAGAATTGATGTCAGTCAAACAAAGAATACTTTTTGCTACATATATATTTATATTTAAATTTAAAAACAAATTGTTCCCATATAAAGTAATGAAAAATGTAACATGTGTCAGTGATGTGCACAGTCATAATACAAGAAATGCTGACAATTTCTACATGCAAGTTTCTAAGCATTCTAAACATAGGAATAGTATATTTTATGAAGGATTTAACGCATTTAATAAATTGCCTAGCTCCATAAAAACAATTAGAGACCTTAAGGTATTCAAGCGTAAATTAGCTAAGTTCGTTTTAAACATAAAATTGTAAATAATATAGTTGAATCTGAATGTATGTATGATTTTGTAATAGCTAATGCTAAAATAAATATTATTATTATTAAAAAAAAAAAAAATAGAGATTTCAGCAATTGAAAAAGACAAAAAATGTAGAGAAATTTTAGAAATGTTCCACATTAGTAAAAATTTGAAAAACACAGTAAATAAAAGAACAGACATTAAACATCTTAATTCTATTTACAACGATTTAATAAACCTTACAGATAACACTCATAAAATGAATATACAACAATCACCAAACATTACATCTCAAAACTCATTTTTCCAGATCTGCCTTCAATTTCACATACATAAACCTAATAGTTTACATATTCTGGATAAGTATAAAACTCAACTATATGTAATTATATATATATATATATATATATATATATATATATATATATATATATATATATATATATATATATATATGTAAAGGTAAATCACACTTATTAGAATCACTTGGCTTACCATGAGTTTTTCAGAGGTTTCCTGATGGTGAAGAAGACTAAAACTTCCGAAGCGAATGCTAAGCCAGAAATATTCCTCTAATACTAAAAATCAATATGTGAAAATACAAAAAAACTAATTTGATTTTCCTAATGAATAAGTTTGACATTTTGATATCTATAGTAATTCATATAATTCAATTATTCATTCGTTTTGACAAAGTTGTCATATACAACGAAACGTCAACAAAACGAAGTTTTTCATATTAAAAGAAGCCTGTTATTGCTAAAAACATTCAAAATATATATATATATATATATATATATATATATATATATATATATATATATATATATATATCGAATGATGATATTATAGTACAAAAATCAAGGCCTGCACATTTCCGCTGTGCAGCATTCGATTGCTTTCAATTGAACTAACAAATAATTTAACACATATCTAAATTAGAACATTAACAAATAGTCCATAAAATGACTCATTCAATTAAATATACCGTGCTCTGGTTTAAAGTAGGCAAAGATTAGTATCGAAGACAATTTTATTGTCAAGCTTTTCAATCGTAACCTTATTCCAGCACTCATGTTCTTGCTGAAATAACGATATCGTTCATAATGAGCAATTCTTGATGACTTGAGGAGATTGTCGAACAAATTATCGAGAAATTTTCTGCAGTAAATTTTTATTGAAGGAGATTTTCAATAGTTTTTCTTCATCAAACGATCATCGTTACTTTGTAATAGGCAACATGGTTGTAATTATATCGATATAGCATGTAATAATGAAATGTGGCTGGTACTACATCTGAAAATATAGTTCCATTGATGTCAAGAAATGATTTTAACGTTATTTTCCACCATCTCGATATAAAATAATTTCGATAGTAGAAAAAATTGTAAATTTTTTCTGAGTGTAACTGAGTATGTTTTTCGAATTATAACTTCAACCATAGATACTGAAAATAGCTCCATTAAATAAATAAATACATTTATATTTGATGTGAAACAATAGCAGGCCAAAAAAAAAGAAGAAATAAAATCACAGAACAACAAACTGTTACCAAATAAAATGAATGAGAGAATTAAACAATGATATTCGTAGAACCACATAATGAATGGAAGGGTGTTACCCCATTTTCAAAAGTTAAACTGAACTTTTACAACAAAAGTTAAACAAAACTTAATCTTTTGAAAATGGGGCAACACACCGAAACAATTGTCAAGTATTTATTATAAATTTTGTGAAACCAAGTCAAGTGTTTTTATTTAATATATAAAACAATGTTTCACCAAGAGATCAGCGAACATTCAATCAGATTCTTTCATCTGCAGTTCTTGTGAGAAATCAAATAACATTGATTTTTATGGCAATCTTGTTATAAATGATCATGGATTCTGAACTATATACCTCCATACTCTGATAGAATAGACATTTCATCTTTAAATTACTGATTTTTATCAGTAGTCAGTATCATCAAATAAGACGTCGTATTGTGTAGTTTGATTCGGAAGTTTTTCCTTAAGTTTGAAAAATAGCATAAGTCGAAATTACCTACTTCTAACACTTATGTTGAACCTTGATAAATTACTATTTGTATTCAGACCGAATTATTACAACACTGACTATTGTCAATAATGGTTGTTCAAGTTACTTACTCTGATTTATTCACAATTTGTCAGTGATTTGAATAAAATTCTAAGACAAACTATATAGGAAAAACCTTACATACATTAATCGTAAATACATGTAGTCAGAAAGTGAGTTGACCATTAGTATGTTCTTTATCAAGTGTAGATCCAATGTTCTCATGTCATGAACACAATCATTCAAATGACTTCTTCAGATTCGAAAGGCAAGGTCCCTTCGGTATATAAAATATTATGCCCACTATGTCGTCAACTACAGGGACGGACAAAGAAACATATGTCCTGTTACCTCTTAATATCTCATCCATTTATAGTTTTCATTATATGAATTCGTCACTTTTCGGAAATGTAATGAGAAAGAGCGTAATACAATTCCAAAACATTTTGATAAATTCTTCAAAAAAAGCTCAGTTTACTCGAATTTGTTTTTATTTCGAGCTGCTTACCTATTCTCAAATGTTTATGTAAATTACAGGATACAATAAATTCTTGAAAAGGGTTAAAAGCTCGAAACATTTTTTCATTGAATTATTCAACGTTTGTGGAATATAACGAAAATTTTTCAATGAAATTTTTCAACAGTGTCCCTCCAATGTTATAGAAATAGAGAAAAGACAATACAAGATTCTAAATATGACATATTCCTCCTTTTATCTAAGAATAAATTTTATCTTCGAATTATCTTTAATCTTTTATGTAAGAAGGGGAAATTTTTTCGAATCAATATGAAGCTACTTGCATAGCAGGTCTTCAAATAGTGGCAGAATTTGTAATAAAAATCTTTCAACTATACTAAGTATATTTCCTTTTCAAGAGTTTCGAAAATTATAGCTCTTCCAAGGTTACAGCTGCAAAACTTGCGTTAATAACATTTCATTATCAAAACATGTTAAGTTTCTTCTGGTTGTTTCTTATTGATTCAGACTGAGCCATCAGCAGATTCAGAATACCTTTCATATTATCGACTAAAGTAGTATAACAAAATACCTCAAATTATGCAGTACAAATAGTCTGTATGATAAATATATGAATGATAAAGTCGGAGGATCGTGTAGTCCGCCGTGACCAACCTTCAACCTTCACACATTGTTGTTGGTATATCACTGACGATCGCTCTATTGTCTAATATAATGGTTTATCATCGAGAAAAAATCACAAAACATATTCGGGCATCAGTGGTATAGATTCCAAGAGTCCAAGAGTTAACAAGTACGAGCTGTGTTAATTCTAGAATAGATTCACTTATTTAATCTTCACAATATGTTTGGTTTTGAACATCATCGATTAAAATGAACCTTCAAAAAGAGTTCAGTAATGAACATTCAGGAATGAATCCTTAGAATTTTTGCTGTAGATTTCCTAAGACGTAAATTCTTTTTCGTCTTAAATTCCCGAACCTCCAGGAAAATTTTTAATTCTGAATGTAAAAGAAGTGGAGAAATACATATCAAAGAAATTGAACTTTCCAGTAGGTATATTATTTCATTTTTAAAGATTTGCAACATTTCAATACCTCCATTCCCTGCAAATTTATTTGAAAAACTTGAAATTTTTAATTAAATTTTCAGCATCCCAGTAACAATTTCGTTTCACTTCAAATTCTTTCTCATATAAGACTTATTTTACTCAATGTATCATGTTGTGGTATTCATTTGTTTTCTTAACACCCTAAAGTATTTCATATTTTGTGAAAATTCTGCCTATATGTGATGAAAATCCAAGTTAACCTGATTATTTCGTGATTTTTACTATATTCATAAAAATATATCTTAAAAAAGTGGAATCTTAGGATCCCACGTCTTAGGAAGCTACTTTGTTCAACTTTCCATTTCATTAGTTTGATTTCATTGATGTATCTATCTTAAATCATTCAATTTTCTCAGATGAAAATGCATTGATCAATAACCTACCCATTTTCTGAAACCGAATAAAGCCGCTTTGATTCTTTCACATGTCATAATTAGGTTTCGTTCCGCAAAGATTATTTGAACTGCAATCATGTCCAATATTTCGTTATGTTTCTGCACTGTTGCTACTTCAACCTTGGCGTAATGCTCCAGTTATTCGTTCGTTCGATTCCAACGTTCGATGTTTGTTTGAAAAAATGATCTCAGTCCGGGTCTGATTGAATGTTAGTAAAAATCCTTGCTCGTAATGACCGAGGGCTAAACTGGTTGATATATCACCGGCGAATGCATATTGTTATGTAAAAATTGCAGTTGAAGGAGTAATAAAAAATGAATTCACTTTTACTTCGATTGCATTCAGAGCATCATAATCAACTTCTGTCCTTTTATTTTTATAGGAAGTATTCATTGTTGCTACAGTAGATAAGTATTCAATTGATATAGAAAAACATGTACGTCAGTTTTTTTACAGGTCAAAGTTAAATACATTCAATAAAATGCAATGAAAGATATCTAGATATCTGTACATGTACATCACAAAACGAATAAATTATATGTATAATTCAATGAATAACCTACTATATCAGATATTTGTTTTATTAGTCCAAACTTATTAGCAGAAAATATTCGTATCTCAAGAGGCGATTTCTCCAGAAATTTTTCACAACCAGTAGTTCACATGAGCTGTCCATTCTGAAGAAATTCACTCAAATAACATAATGGGTCATTTTTTAAGAGTAGTTTTTTTTAAAGCGAATAAAACACTCAATTTGGATCATATGTTCAAAATTTCCATTGAAATTGATAACTTGGACTTTGCCATTTACATTTTGAAGATAACTTCATGTAAATGTTGTCCGCGGTTACGTATCAACTGGTCCATTCAGAAGGTCCAATTTTTCGTCACTTTTTCGAGCATTTTGGCCTGTGTCCCATGAATTACGTGTGTTATGTTATCCTGTAAGGCTTCAATCGTGTTCGGCTTGTCCAGATACACTGACGAGTTTACATAACCCCACAAGAAATAATCCAGAGGCGTCAAATCGCATGATTTTGGCAGCCAATTCACAGGGCCATTTCGAGAGATAAGCTGCTCACCGAATTCATCCTTCAATGTCCATTGTTTCACGAGCTGTGTGGCATATGGCACCGTCTTGATGAAACCACTTGTCAACCAAGTTCAGCTCGTGCAACTGGGGCAAAAAAAAGTTGCGTATCATGGCTCGATACTGTTGACGGGTTGACGGTAACGTTTCTTCCACAGTCGTCTTTGAAGAAAAATGGACCGATGATGCCACCAGCCCATAAACCACACCAAACTGTCGTTTTTTCGGGATGCATCGGTAATTCTTGTATGGCATGTGGCTGTTCATCACTCCAGATACGACAGTTTTGCTTATTTACATATCCATTAAGCCAAAAATGAGCCTCATCGCTGAACACAATTTTTCGATAAAACAACGGGTTTTCATTAGGCTGTTCTAAGGCCCATTCAGCAGAAATTAGACGTTGTGGTTAGCCATTCGGCTTCAATTCCTGCAGAAGTTGAATTTTATATTCTAACCCAAATCAACACGTAAAATTTTCCATGTGGTTGAGTAACACATACCCAATTGCTGAGAACGGCGACGAATTGACATTTCACGGTCCTCATTAACACTGTACGCTACGGCTGCAATATTCTCTTCAGTACGCACTGTCCGCATGCGAGACAATGGTTTAGTGTCCAACAAAGTAAAGTTGGTGCGAAATTTGGTGCTAACAGCACGAATTGTTGATTCACCAGGTCGATAATTTGGTTGTAACAACGATACACATTTTTCACACAGCACAAATTTTGATAGTAAATTTCAACAATTTGCAATCGTTGCTCGTTTGTAAGTTTTTCAATCATGAAATGGCAAAGTATACTGAAAACTTTTCATTTTGACAGTTGACGTTTGGATGCCATTACCAACCAGTGTCGCCAACCTGAAAAACTTAACTCTTAAAAAAGCACCCGTTATTTATATTAGAGTCTTAGTAGCCGAGCGGTAAAGTTAACCCATAACGCTTTCGGCCTACTTTGATTTAAGTCACTATAAATGCCAAAAACCTGAAAAAAAAGTGTGAAAAAGTACCACTAAACTTATACAACACTACGAAGAAGAGTAAAAAATTGAGAAATACAAGAAAAATCTAAATAACTGATACCAAAAAGCCAATCAGCAGAAAATCTCAACAACTAACAATAGAACAAATGTTAGGATCAATATACTACTCAACCTCCATAACTATAAATATAAAACGCTAGGTAAGTCAGGAATTCTTTTTTCCATCAGTCTTTCTAATTAAAACCTGAGATAATACCAATTGCACTGCTATGAAGACTGAATATGGTCTTCTTATCTTCACACCAATATATCCAAACCACCAGCCAACCATACCACAGATTCAAACAAAAATGTGACATTTTGAGCACCATTTTCGACACAGGTGCCATTGAAGTGCTAAATACAAAGAACCTTCCACACAGTTAAGCAGCATTGGACTCAATTTGCATATTCCACGTGAGGTGGGAATTAACACGGATTTCGAATAATTTGTCATAGTCCTTATTAGAACTGTTCAAGCTGAAAATCATGCACTCTGTTTCAGCGTCAATCATACAAGGCTCTTTCCTTGCCAAGCAATATGCAGTGCATTAAAAGTATACTTCGACAATATATTTGGTATTTCTCAGATTGATAATAATTTTCGCGTGATATATAATTCATGCACCTGATGGTACCACCGGACGGGTACTGCCAGAATTATACGTTGCAGTATATAAATATTTCCGCAAAACCTGCCAGTTGCAATATAATCTTCCTTTGGGCTCTGGAATGAAGATAAAGGTCCATTTCCAACCTTTTTGTGTTCTCATAGACATGTTCTTCTATGAATCAGTTGACAGAAATCAAAAGAGTTGTAAATACAGTGGACTTCAGTGTGAGATCTTCTCTCATGTCGAAACAACAAATCAATATTCAGAGATTTCCTCTGTATATATGCTCTTCAGATATTTCTATCGGCAGAAATGCTTATATCGATGATGTTGGCAGTCCTCTCCCTCTTTTATTGAGACAATATTAGGTCTGTTATTAGTTACTGGCCTATCAGTGATGATAATTATGTCCAAATACAACTTACAGTTATCATCAAGTTATCAACCAATATAGTGGTGGTGAGTGAGCCTGAAAGTGACCACTGATTAGGCTCCAAATGGGGTAACAATTCATCCTTTGCGGAACTCGTAGAAAACCTAGAATTTCAACGATTTGCTTCGTATCTTTGTCGAAGGATATTTGCAAACTGTATATATGTTTCTATACGTCCTTCGACAACGCTATAGTGAAAATGAATTTCCATGAATCGTAAGCCATATGGTGAAGATTAATGGTTCTGTCAATAAATCTTCCATACAAACGGTCTTGTTATAAATTCTACAAGACTCGTTATTCAATTCACTTTTGAATATTCCTCTGATAATGGCCTCGAATCCTGGAATACTTTCCAGAAAATTCTAAATACATTATGAAAGGTCCAAAAAATAATTTTCTTATATAATTTTTCCTCAATACATTTCTTACTTGACATAATTGTGAGAAAAATAAAATATGAACTTATCCTTAAATTTGAACAATTTATGTAGGACTATTGTTCTGAAATGAATAGCATATTGTCATAGTTGCCACTTGCGCCATCTGCTGACTATTAAGTTAAACTTTAGCTTGAGTTCATTTTCTGAATACCTCTCAATAAAATTAGTCTTCTGTTATCTTCCGAACTGATCAGATCGACCTATTTCTATTATTTACAAACTAACGACTAATCATATACATCCTTGCTCCCCTTTCTAAAGTTATAATCGCCGTAAGAAACATGGTATATGTGATCATATTGAGGAGACAACCCAATATATATCAAAGTAGTATGATTGGTTGAGTTTTAATGATAACAATATATTTTGACTATTTCATATCATATAATCATAGTAAAAGTTTTCAATTTTGACGTCTATTTTTAAAAAAACAGCATGGGTTCATTGAGTAAAAATACATGACAGACAAGAAAACGTTTGAAAAACAATAATATAAGTATAAGCATAAAAACATGTATCAATTTTTATTCGCCTCTGATGGATAGCGAAATTCAAAAAAATTGCTTTTTCAAAGCAGTTACCTCAGAAAACTGAGCTATAAAGAAATTTCTGTAATTTATGAGTGCCATATTTTTCAAGATGTATTATTCAAAAATAATTGGTGATGAGAATATTATTGAATTTTCAGAATCCAATTATTCTAAGATTCAATCAAATATTGAAAGGTTTCTATTAACAATCTCTATATTCAAATTAAAAATCAACATTATTCATGTTTGGTGGTCTAGGTTTTTTAAAGATCATAACTCTGTTCACCTTAAAAATCATTTAATCAACTAAATAAATTATTAAATAAATATACTCTGAAAATTAATCTTTGGAGTAACGTCAAAATGTTTCATTTTCAGATAGATTATCAGTTGTGGGACTTGTAGTTTCATCAGTAGTGATACTTTGTTCGCTGGTAGTTGTGGTTTTTATAGAAGTAGTACTCAATGTCGTACTGATGTTTAACTTATCGCTTCCATTAGTTGCAGGATAGGCCGTGGTACTTGACACATTCAAGGCTAACTTATCCAGATCCTCTAACATTGTTATTGGCGGAGGAAACCCGTGTGATAAAGTGAGGTTTGAAGTAATATATGCTCTTTTCGCAGTGGTTGTAGGAGTTTTTATGGTGGTTGTGAAATAAACATCCGTGTATTCGCAGTTGCGTCCATAGCTTCCCTCTCGGCATAAACATCTGTAGTTACCGTCGTCCTTTGTCATTGAAATACATCTTGCGCCATTCTCACAAATGTCTGGGTTATCTTTGCAATACGTTAACTCTGAAAATGATATTAAATATAAGAACAATGCAATGTAACTTTACTAAGTTTATCAAATCGAAATTTCGATGGAATAAACATGTTGCTTCCTGTGTGTTCCACGGGAGTCTATGAAAATTATACCCTTTGACTATATACCTTCATAGTTATAATTCTCTAATCTTTCTCAGTACAATTCAACTGAACAGATTATATAATCGACTGAAATGATGAAATAGTACGCACAGTCAAAGGATACCCTATACTTTTTAGAATAGTTTGAATAAAGCCGTGATATGGGTCTCTACTGATGTAAATCAACAGTACTTCATTAAACATACATAATACATATTATCTTCATATATGTATTATATACCAATAACATGTATGATATATATATATATATATATATATATATATATATATATATATATATATATATATATATATATATATATATATATATATATATATATATACTTTATTTTTCGAGTCCGAATCAATTATCAACTATAATGTCATCAGACAATGTCTTCCCAATATTTTGCCACATCTACTACCGCTTGGCTTGCAGAGATGAGATCTTCTAAGGTGCATGAAATATCTGCGCGAGGGCAAGCTAGAAGGTGGTTCATGGTTTGAACACATACACACTCACACAGGTTGCTCCCAGATAGACTCCATCTGAACATATTCCAGGCACAGCGGCCGACGTCCGTTCTCAGTCGGTTTAAAGATCTCCATGTTTTGTATTGTAAGTTGGAGGCACTGGCCAGTTCTTCCTTTATCTCAATTATTGGAACCGACACCTCCCATTTCAAGAGTTCCATTCTTCTTTCTTCCGGGTTCAGCTGAAGCTCATTTGAAGTAGGAATGAAACTCTTTCTTGACTTTAACCTTCTTGGGTATTGTGGCTGATATTCTGCCATGGGGTGTCTCAAGTCATTAATTTGTTTTCCCTTTTATGTTTCAGCTGATGTCTGGTGACGTACAGACAGGGGTGCAATCCCCACAAGCGGAAACAATTTGACCACTGGAGTAGGTTTCAGACATCCCGTGACAATGCCTACAGACTCATTTATGGCCACATCAACTTGTTTGGAGTGGGCGGAATTCCTCTATGATATATATGATAGTATGACATCTCGAAAATTTGATTTCTTTCATTTCATTTGAATGTTACTGACGAATATAAAAGCTGCATGAACCTTAAATAAAATATAGTCTGATAGAAGTAGCCTCTGAGATATTCCAGAATATAATCAATTTCTGTATCAAAGATCATCGAGATTTGTATTCTGAGGTGAAACAAACCACGAGAATCGAACATTTTCCAGAATGAGGAAGTAATTTTGAAAAAGAAAATTATTTATTGAGGGCTAAACTACTACTGTGTAGAAAAGAATGAAAAAATATGTCGTACCTCTATCCTATGACCAACAAGAATGAAATATATTGAAGTTGACTGAAATTTCAATGTTAGTAGAATTTATATATAGTTTCTTGATAATAGATTTTGTAGACTTTGGTTGTTTCTGTTTTATCGGATATTTAGTTACATTGTCATAATATTCTTCCTGCAAAAACAACGAGAGTTTGACGAAGACCTGAACAAATCTGAATGCATGGTCTTAGTTCATCTAACTACATGATGTTAACTGTTCCTTTTAATATTGAAACTTATTTTATTTCGAAATACTCTGAAAAATACCGGAATGACACTTTGAAGTTGATGGAAACAATAAATTATGTTTTGGTGTTTGAATTTCTGAGAAGAACGTAGTAGGCTAATTCCGTTCTTTTCAAATATTTAATCGTTTTGTTATCAATAATGCTGATCTTTCCAAACTTTCTATGACTTCTTCGACATATTTCTAGAATAGACCCCGATACGTTTCCCAATAATTCATTGTGTTGCAGATTTCATGTTAATAAACAAGATTTATCAGATTTCTCAGACTATAATGGAGCTAATTTATTTGTTTAGCCCACTTCCTACCTTCATCACACAACATTCCGCCCCATCCTTCTTTGCAATTGCATTCCCATGGCCTCCTACAATCTCCATTAACGCATCCTGGGTAAGGGTAACAAAGTTCACAATTTTTACCCCACCAGCCAACCTTGCAACGACATTCTCCAGGTTTTCTGCAATATCCTCTCTGAGGGTGACACGTTTTTGAACAGAGAGCTAAATATAGAAAGAAATAAATCAAAAATCTCTCAATATCGAAATCAAGAAATACAACACAAAAAATCCATTTCATTTATTGTCATCATGAAACAGTTGATGTTATAATGTATGTATTGTTCAAACTCACGTATTTGACAAAGTAATCCAGTGTATCCGGAGTAACATTTACATTCTAGTGGTTTTTCGCAGTAGCCATGTTGGCATCCTGGTAATACTTGACACTGTTGACAGCTTTTCCCTGACCAACCTAAGCGACACTTGCAGTCTCCTGGGACATCGCAGTATCCTCTAGAAGGATGACATTCCTTGCCACAAACAGCTAGAAAATAAGTGATAACATCGTCACGGATATTACAATATGTGAAATATGTTCACAATTTCGTAAAATCGCTTTTTTCTCATACTCCGTTTATTATGAAAGAAACATTTTTGAAAGTCTTGCTAATTGCTTGTTTGGTGAAACTTTGAAATTTATACACTTCATTTGTCTTGAATGATTTATTAAAGAACTGAAAATATCCAAATAAAATAATAATAGTAAATAATAAAAATATAAGAAAGACAATAATAACTTTTCTCTCTTATTTTTGCCATTGCAAAGACACTTATCAACTACGAAGTTCAGAATTCATCATTATAGATGAATTTATGCCATCTACAGACCACAAACAGAACTTATATTGGGAAAGGATAGTTATTAATAGATAGTTATAATAGAAATTTGAAATATCTTCAATTGAAAGTATTCAGACAAATTTGTTTTGAAGAAGAAACATTTCTATTTTTTTCGTTTTTGAAATATGTTGTGTGTTAACATACACTGAACATGCACTGACTTTTGGGAATTTGTTCTTTAAACTACAATTCTCGTGACGTCTTTCTTCTCGTTGGCAGTGAGGTATACGAAAAAATTTGTCATATTTTGTATTAATAATTCACCATGAATGAATTATATTAGATCAAAAACACAGACTGATAGGACTATAAGCATCGCATTCATTAGTCAAAATAATGCTGAATAAGTTAAAATGCAATGCAAATAACAATAGATGCAACTGAAGTTGTCTACAACGTGTTGACTATCTAAAGATTAAATAGATTTTTACACTTACGATCTGAGCAGAAAACACCACTCCATCCCTCCCTACATTTGCACTCAAAACTATCCCTGCAGAAGCCATGCTGACATCCAGGCAATGGTATGCACTTGTTACATCTATCCCCATAGTAACCTAATTTGCATACACATTCACCGGGTCTATTGCAGTACCCTTGAATAGGATCACATCCAGATTTGCAGATGGGTACATCGCAAAGATCTCCTATCCACCCTGGAAGACACTTCAATTCACCATCGTCTGTGCAGACATAATGGGAATGTTCGTTTTGTGATGCTGGGATTTCACATGCCTGAAAGCATTATATATAAGAGATGAAAATGGAACTCTTCAACCTTAAATTTTGCTATTGAGTAACAGATTTTCTCAGATTTCTATCCATTGAGATATAAAGAGCTGATCTAAGAAATATATTGCTAAAACACTTCCAATTCTAAACTAATTCAGACTACACGTGTTCGAACCGATACAAACCTACTGCTTATATTTCTTGAAAAAACGAAAACCAAAAAGTACCCAATATAAATTTCATTAGAAATGTACATTTACACATAAAAGAAAATAGAAATTTGTATCAGTTTAAATCAAACGCTTGGCTTTTGATAAAAAAAAAATATTTTTGTGAAACATTATTATTCATTTTTATTTGATTATGTTTCACCAAGAATTGAGCGAGAATTCAATATCAGGTATTTTCATCAGTATTTTGCATTCCGAAAAGACGAAAACGTCTTTGTTTTCTTTCTGTTTAAGGCTTAAATTATACATATCGCACAGTTTCATTCAGAAATACTGAAAATATAAACATCATTACAAATACAAATAATAAGATGTCAAAACTAGAAATTACATACAGCAATTTAAGGTGAAATCATCTGATTTCAACTGGTCAACTGGTAATCAGAAATTTCATTAATCAGGAATAAAATAAAAATACTCAGATATTTTAAAAGGACAAACTAATATTTCCAACAATTTTAGGATCTCTCACTTTTGATGAACTCACATTCATTGTTTAATTTTCTTTTCGGTAAAAAATATTGATGATGACGCAAAATCAATATTTTCATGAAATTCAATTGAAATTTCGATAGTAGAGTAAATCAATATATGTTCATTCAATAAATTTATGTAAAACATGCTGATTTTCTTTATGTTTCAGAATTTTTCAGTTTTGATGACATTACTTTGAAAAAACTTCGCAGTTTACTGAAAAAAAATTGTTTACTGAGTGCAGAAATAAATTTCAAAAACTTTCAATTATTACAAGAAATTTGAATGTATGTAGATAATGATACGAAAAAATTTGGTATAAAGAAAAAAATTTAATAAAATATTGAAACAAAATAACTATCGAAATTCATAAATTCTCAAATTCCAAATTTAATCTTTCAAATAACATAGCAATGATGCAAAACTAAAAGAAACAAAGCACAAAATTAATGTGATCAACAATTTTATTTTTATTCCGCATAATTTATCGAGCGAAACAAATAAGATAGATCTAGTCCGAATAAAATATCAACATTGAATATAACTTAAATTCAACCACTTGAACTTATGATTTACACTTTATTTACTACATAGCATGACGCGTTTCGTCGTTACAAACGACTTCTTCAGATGCTTATGGAATAATAACAACATTTTGAAAAATACAGGTATATATATCAGGGAATTTTGGTGTTCTATGGTTTTGGTTTTACCTAAGATATTCCATTCTGAGAAATAATTTCTATTACCTGAAAAGGTTTAACAAGGGTGAATTGTTTAATTCTATCTGTTCATTGAGCAAGTTTCCAGAATTTTTAAGCCGATTTATTTCCACTACTTCCCAATAATCTAATTGACTACTTCTCTCTATATTGTGTAGAATTTTGAAATTCGTATCAAAAGTATGGTTTTCTGTTAATAAATGGTTAGCATAATTCGAATTACTTTTATTATGGGCGAAGCTATATTTATGTTCCTGTATTCTAGTACCGAAATTTCTACTAGTTTTACCTATATACCGGAACATGTTCCACAATTCAATTGGTAACCACCTGATTTATCTTCTCTTCAAATTTTGTTTTTATTGTTCTTAATGTGTCTCGATAAATTTGTTGTTCGTTTTAAAAGAAATATTAAAATTATGTTTACTTAAAAAGGTTTTGACTTTTTGACTGACGTTTCCAAAGTATGTTAGCGAACTCGTGTCGAAAATTCTGGACAAATAACTCTATCAGAAAGCTCTACGATTAGTATTTCCTTATCAGCCGGATAGAAATCGTAAATATAACAGTTTAACATACTATTTAATAGTGTTGGCGTTTACTTGATGTAAATCCGTTTAACAAGGGTGAATTGTTTAATTCTATCTGTTCATTGAGCAAGTTTCCAGAATTTTTAAGCCGATTTATTTCCACTACCTCCCAATAATCTAATTGACTACTTCTCTCTATATTGTGTAGAATTTTGAAATTCGTATCAAAAGTATGGTTTTCTGTTAATAAATGGTTAGCATAATTCGAATTACTTTTATTATGGGCGAAGCTATATTTATGTTCCTGTATTCTAGTACCGAAATTTCTACTAGTTTTACCTATATATATACCGGGACATGTTCCACAATTTAATTGGTAAACACCTGATTTGTCTTCTCTTTTAATTTTGTTTTTATTGTTCTTAATGTGTCTCGATAAATTGTTGTTCGTTTTAAATGAAATATTAAAATTATGTTTACTTAAAAAGGTTTTGACTTTTTGACTGACGTTTCAAAGTATGTTAAACTGTTATATTTACGATTTCTATCCGGCTGATAAGGAAATACTAATCGTAGAGCTTTCCGATAGAGTTTTTTGTCCAGAATTTTTGACACGACTTCGCTTTCATATGAAAGCGAAGTCGTGTCAAAAATTCTGGACAAAAAACTCTATCGGAAAGCTCTACGATTAGTATTTCCTTATCAGCCGGATAGAAATCGTAAATATAACAGTTTAACATACTTTGGAAACGTCAGTCAAAAAGTCAAAACCTTTTTAAGTAAACATAATTTTAATATTTCATTTAAAACGAACAACAATTTATCGAGACACATTAAGAACAATAAAAACAAAATTAAAAGAGAAGACAAATCAGGTGTTTACCAATTAAATTGTGGAACATGTCCCGGTATATATATAGGTAAAACTAGTAGAAATTTCGGTACTAGAATACAGGAACATAAATATAGCTTCGCCCATAATAAAAGTAATTCGAATTATGCTAACCATTTATTAACAGAAAACCATACTTTTGATACGAATTTCAAAATTCTACACAATATAGAGAGAAGTAGTCAATTAGATTATTGGGAGGTAGTGGAAATAAATCGGCTTAAAAATTCTGGAAACTTGCTCAATGAACAGATAGAATTAAACAATTCACCCTTGTTAAACCTTTTCAGGTAATAGAAATTATTCTCAGAATGGAATATCTTAGGTAAAACCAAAACCATTGAACACCAAAATTCCCTGATACATATACCTGTATTTTTCAAAATGTTGTTCTTATTCTGTAAGCATCTGAAGAAGTCGTTTGTAACGACGAAACGCGTCATGCAATGTAGTCAATAAAGTGTAAATCATAAGTTCAAGTGTTTGAATTTAAGTTATATTCAAGTTTAACATACTTTGGAAACGTCAGTCAAAAAGTCAAAACCTTTTTAAGTAAACATAATTTTAATATTTCATTTAAAACGAACAATAAATTTATCGAGACACATTAAGAACAATAAAAACCAAATTAAAAGAGAAGATAAATCAGGTGGTTACCAATTGAATTGTGGAACATGTTCCGGTATATATAAAGGTAAAACTAGTAGAAATTTCGGTACTAGAATACAGGAACATAAATATAGCTTTGCCCATAATAAAAGTAATTCGAATTATGCTAACCATTTATTAACAGAAAACCATACTTTTGATACGAATTTCAAAATTCTACACAATATAGAGAGAAGTAGTCAATTAGATTATTGGGAAGTAGTGGAAATAAATCGGCTTAAAAATTCTGGAAACTTGCTCAATGAACAGATAGAATTAAACAATTCACCCTTGTTAAACCTTTTCAGGTAATAGAAATTATTTCTCAGAATGGAATATCTTAGGTAAAACCAAAACCATAGAACACAAAAATTCCCTGATATATATACCTGTATTTTTCAAAATGTTGTTATTATTCTGTAAGCATCTGAAGAAGTCGTTTGTAACGACGAAACGCGTCATGCTATATAGTCAATAAAGTGTAAATCATGAGTTCAAGTGTTCGAATTTAAGTTATATTCAATTATAATGGATTTACATCAAGTAAACGCCAACACTATTAAATATTTAAAATATCAACAGTTTCCTCAACTAACCTGCTTCTTCCACTTCGGCACAAATCGGGCACCGTTCACTTCACACACAATCAAGAATGATAGAAAAACAGATATGTGTAACATATCTTATACCTAATTCCTAAATTTTAAAACATCGATAACACTCCAACCTATGTGAAAACCTGCGACCGTGAACTTCGTTTGTATATTTTCTGTGACCTCCTTTCTTCCTAGTTCTTGGACTTAACTGTAATTCAATTGCGTCTGTTGCAGCGTGACGATTGGGCACTTATTTCATGTCAGTGATCCCATTCGACTGAATCGGATAGTGATGCAAGATAAATACTAATGTTCATCTAGATAAAAACTGTTCATCCTCTTTTTAAGATGTGTTTGACGTGACGATTTCTCTGAGAAATTAGTTACTTAATATATCAATACATATTCTAGATGAAATGAAGTGAAGATAAACCCATTGGTGATTTTCACTGCTTAGTACTTAACTTTTAAAGTCGAAGTTACAGCAGAAAAATTACAGAAGTGTCAGAATTTTTTCTCTAGTAAGACCCCTGTTTGTATACAGTTTGTCTTTTCGAATTCTGAAGGTATTTTACAAAGTAAAGTATTGATAAGAAATACATAACAAATGTTGAAAACTACAATAATATTTAATGCTCTTTCACATAAAATATACGAAAAAAAAAACACTATGAAACTCAATGAAACTCTTCGATGAGAAGAATACTCCTGAAAAAAGACTGTAAAGATGTTATTGATATTTTTCAAATGAACGAAAGAATTAATACATTCACAAATTTATTATAGGCCAAAACTCATGCATTTTCAACAGAAACAAGTTAGGTATTCAAAGATCAGGAAACTTCTGCAATAAAGACAAATTCAATTCAATCACCGTTTAAGTGATAGTACTTTTATCGGATATAATTTTCATCCTAATCATTCTTCTGCTCGAACCTCTCTGTATCATTGTGTTTTCTGTTCAAAACTATAAAACGAATGCTATAAAACTTTTTTTCAAACGTTATTCTTTTACTTGTTTTCGAACAATGTCCATAGATATAATGTTAACAAGGGAGAACAAAAAAGACCGATTTTTTCTATCATTTTATTATTCTTCCGCAGAGTGTTCATCAAATAATTAATATGGATGAAAATGTCTATAATAATGTGAAAATAGTATTTAATGTAGTACGTTTTTCAAAATCATTTGCTTTGATGATTGATATAAAATCTAGGTGTTTTCTTAATACAAACATTTCTTCCTGAGGAGTTCTCGGTATTCAATATTTACACTGATAAAATTATTTTATGAGTCAAAGCATTCGTTGCATACATTGGGAATTAATTGTAGATATTAAATTAGTGAAAATACACAATTTTTCATTTTTATATTTCAGAAGCACTGTCAAATAGTTTTTCTTCGAATAAATAGTTGAAATTATCTTACAATTATCAGTCTTATTGTCAAACTTAAACATTATTAGGAACTTTCAATATGGCATCCTTAATAACTAATAATAAGTCTTCGTATACCACACGTCGTGCATTTTTTCCAAAAACAAAGTCGATATGGTTGAAAGATTTCATATTTATTCTTCGTATTCCATGTCTATATAACTTCGGTAATTTATTGTATAAATTCCATGCATCCTGAAAAAATATCGTTATGTTATCGATATAGACATTTAATGAAATTCACTTTAAAAAATCACATTTTATGGATAATTATGAAAAGATATATTATATCTCCTGGGATATTAATTTCTACCTTTTCGGTTGTAGCCCAGTCAGCAATGCTATAAACGATATAGATAGGAGTTTGAATCTTCTGGATATCATAAATTGGTGGAAATGGTGTGCCATATCTTTTCACGTTTTCTAGAGGACCATGATTGTAGTGTCTGAAATTTCCCAAAGCTAGATCGGCTGCATGATTGCATACTTTGAAGGAACTACCTCCAGGTATTTGATTGAAATAAACTGGTCCGATTTCCTATTAAAAAAAACATAGTCACTTTTTATCATAAATTTTATTCAGGTTGTAAGAATTCTGTCGAGATGTCTATGAATCTTTTTTGATTTTTGGTGCAGATTCATCAAAGCTTGATATCTAGTTTATGAACTTTCGAGAAGTTAGCCATTCCTCAATGGTGAATTAAGAATTTTCTCCACCATTCTTTTTACCCATTTCAATGATTCGAGATTTTCATTCAATACCTTAATCATCCCCTACTCTAATCTTTTCATTGTAAATAATACAGCAATATTGAAAAGCCAATATATCAATATATTATTGTTTTACACCAAATATTCATAAATATAAATATAATCGTTATTAATAATAAAGAATTATTTTGACGTGAATTGAATACTTCAATCGAATATTGTATAGATGCCACTCAAAATCATCTTTCTCTCAAACCTGAGGCAATAATCCAACAATGCACATTGCGACATTGTTGCAATGACTCGCATCAATAGAGACTTGGGAAGTATAGTTTGTTACTCTCAAAGAAACAACTTGAGTGACTGAGATTGAAAATGAGTCACGCTCGAAACATGTTGACTAATTCATGTTGTTAAATATAATCGTGAAACATAAAGCCAAGTTTTAAAGTTTAATATTTAAGTGCAAGTTTTTGGTGTATGGGCCCCAATCGAGGAGGACAATCATGTATATATATATATATATATATATATATATATATATATATATATATATATATTATTTCGAAAGTTTTAGCAAAAACAGGCTTTTTTTAATATGAAAAAGTTTATTTTTGTTGACGTTTCGTTGTTATATTACAAATTTCAAAAAGTTGTAATATAACAACGAAACGTCAACAAAAATAAACTTTTTCATATAAAAAAAGCCTGTTATTGCTAAAAACCTTCGAAATAAAATCTTAAACAGGCAATAAATCAATTTCAAGAAATATATATATATATATATATATATATATATATATATATATATATATATATATATACATATATATACATATATATATATATATATATATATATATATATATATATATATATATATATATATATAAGAAAATGAACACTAGAACATTCATTTGAAAAATTGAAATTAATCAAGAGAATGTTATAGCAGAGCTAGATATGTGAACGTGTACGATGTGATGTCTCCATTATCCTTCAAGGGATAAATGTTAGAGAAATATTGAAATCGATGCCACACCTGATGGAAGTGCGAGACATATATGTTTCGTTCTGCAAGGAACTCGTCAGTCGCACCACGTCCATCGAAGTGAGGCAACGATTTCAACCTCCAAGCATCTTCTTGTGACTTCAAGTGGAAGATCGTAGAGTAATGAATACTCTACAATTCCATCTATAGAAATCAGTAGAAAACACCTCTCTCAGATTACAGAGTCACCAAGCATCGAAATTTCACATATCTTCTATACCCGTAGGTATCTACTAGTATATAGTATATAGTAGATATACTATATACTATATGTTCTAGTGTTCATTTTCTTAAATATTTCATTCAGTGCCATAAGCACAAAAAATTTCATTTCCTTATATATATATATACATATATATATATATATATATATATATATATATATATATATATATATATATATATATATATATATATATATATATATATATATATATATATATATATATATATATATATATATATATATATATATATATATATATATATATATATATATATATATATATATATATATATATATATATACATATATATATATATATATATATATATATATATATATATATATATATATATATATATATATATATATCATCATCATCATTGTCAACCTCTGTCCGTTCACAGCAGAACGAAGGCCTCCCCCAGTATTTGCCAAGATTCCTTATCGGCGGTCTCTCTCTTTACTAAACATCATGTTTATTCTAAAAACTTACTGGTGCCATTGAAGTCTCTGCACCGTAAAAAAGATTCCACATCTGTAGACACCTTTGCATCAGCCTCGGTGATTCCAGACAAATTGTCCTTGCTAATTGTTTTAATGGCTCGGATTGGGACATAAGACGTATCATATCCATTCGGTTAGCCATATCCTGTGAAAATATTTGAATAAAAATGAAACCGAAAGTCCTATTCAAAACAGTAGCCGTATTCTATTCAATTCATTCTATAATCCGTACTAACTTCGAGATAAATTTCTTGATGATTTTCAGAATATCTCCTGTCATTCTGATATCAACCGATCTTACAGCTAAATATTGGTTTTTTTTCTGGTATTCGTAAATTTTGTAGGAACTTCAGAAAATGGGATACCATAAGGGCTTATAACTTATGATATATGTACTTATATGAACTTCCGAAAATTTTTCATAAAAAATTCAATCATCCAAAATTAAAAGTACTTTTGACACAATTGTTTTCCAAATAGATGGATAACGAGGTAGGTCACACCCACACCTTATTCTAACTTTGGTCATTATAGAGGTGTTCATATAATTCCCAATTATTGTTAAATTAATAGAGAGTAAGACAGAAATTTATTCATTCTTGTATTGGCAATAACAAGCTTTCGGATTTTGAGTTGATAATTCACTGGAAATTGAAAGCGAAACGTCAATTAGTAAAAAATATCCCTTTGTGTTCAAAACTCTTTCACTGCTTACACTCAAAATATATAAAAACATATATTTCACCGGCAATAAAACTACCAATTCACTGTTGACCAGAACTCTATCAGCTGAAATAGAATATTAACAATCAAACAAAATTGTTTTTTACATAAGCGAAAGCAAAAAAATCTAATAGCGAATTGTACAATGACGTTAAATTATTACCAGAAACATTGATCCAAATGGAGCCAAATTTCTGTATGGTGACAACATATTCGACAACGTGTACGCAGGAGACAGCAAAATAGTCAACTTAAAAATGTTTTTAGCTTCCTTCGGATATTGAGCGTTATACATCAGAGCTAAAGTAGTCCCAAGAGAGTGTCCAATGTAAATAATTTGACCTCCTTCTGGCGTTTCACTCAATATTTGATGAAAAACTGCAGGAAAATCGTATTTAACCATATCGTCCAATCTGAAAACAGAAATTACGTAGATAAAAAGCTGAATGTTCTTGAAGTAATCCTTCAGTAGCTTACGTATGATCCCAGAATTCCTTATCGTTGACTGTGTAGTTGATATGTCCCTCCGAATATTGGGTACCTCTATAATTACCTAACCAAACATCGTGACCTGCATCTGCTAACATGAATGCTAAAAGAAATAAACATATGTCAATTCAAATTGATAAAAACATAATAAGAGACGTTCATCTCTCACACATTAAATGAGAAATGTGTGGAATAGGTATGTTTAAACATACTCAAATTAATATAAATACATATTAGTCAGTTAAGGATAGCACTCTGCTTTCTAACAGAGCAAAAATCTAATCTCCCAATCTGGAGAGGTCCTGTGGAAAGCACAAGCGGGCAGCTATTTTTCATTTCTTTTCAACATTTTTAAATGCATTCTACTGAAATTGTCTATGCTGTTCTGATGAGAGCCAATAAGTTCAAATAACAAATCAACTCTCACTTTTATAATTATCAATTCATCTTACTTCTCGAATTTGGATTGATTAAAACTTAAGTACTGAATTTTGAATGCTGCTGAGAATCTGAAGTGTTTATTTCCTTACTTCTGAGAAATTTAGTTTGTTATCAATACGCCATAATTAAAGTTGATTTTTTCACATTTATTCCAATACTCCAAACTTTAGATAGTATTCGAAATCGCTCTTACCAAGAGAATTTCGTCCGAGTGCAATGAAGTTTGCTGAAGTTGATAGGAGACCATGCTGCAGAAACACTGGGTAATATTTGGTAATGTAATTTATTGTATTTGGACTAGATATTTTGAAAAGAGTCAAAATATATCCATCATTAGTTTGAACTTTGAATTCTTTCAATTCATATCCATGAGCCTTGATGATAGTTTGCTGAAAAAATCAAAACAAATTTTAGCTTGAAACATTTTTCAGTTGATTTCAGAAAAATTGATTCTCAGTTCTTTTATAAAATATACGTTTCATAATCAGAAGGTATTGTATGATGATGGAGGTCCTCCACATTCCCAGTGATATTTTCTTAGTTTTTGATTAACATTTTTTCAGATTGTTGATTTAGACGAGGATCTTAATACCCGAGGCTTTTACGGTCACCTGAACACAATGCTTTAGATTTCTATGTGTGAAGACTCAATAAACCCTCAAACAGGAATTATACGGCCCTATTTTGCCCCCCGCAACAATCCAGGTCTTTCCGAACATATTCGGAAAACTATTGAACGTCTAGAAGATGCTGGTATCTTTACTAAATACCGTTTGAAGATCTGCTTTAAAACCATGAAGATTTGATAAAAAACTAAAAGAGGATGCCACTGTCTCATCATCATCAACGACAGACATGAACGCAATTATTTATAAGAACTCTTCCTCTTCAAATTGTATGACCGGTCACCCACAACTATAGTCCAGATTACTTTGAAGATATTGAATAAATATATACACACACACACATATATATATATATATATATATATATATATATATATATATATATATATATATATATATATATATAAAATTTATATAATTAATTTATTGCCAGTTTGAGATAGTTTATTTTCAATGTTTTAGCAACAACAAAAACATTTTTCGTTAACAAAACGTCAACGAAAATTAAGTTTTTGAAAATAGCCAGTTATTGCTAAAAACATTACTTATATAAATGAGAGGTAATAATGAATATTTGTCTAAAAATCACTGACTGAACAATTCTTTATTCGACTAATTTCGCCTTTTACGGCATTATCAGGAATTAATGTTCGAGACATTCATTCTTGATAATGCCGTAAAAGGCGAAACTAGTCGAATAAAGAATTGTTCAGTCAGTGATTTTTAGACAAGTATTTATTATATTACCTCTCATTCAAATATGAACTATCACAGAGTTCATTCAATCTATATAAATATATATATATATATATATATATATATATATATATATATATATATGTGTGTGTGTGTGTGTGTGTGTGTGTGTTTGATATCTTTTAAGGGGAACATTTTCAACAATAACAGGCTTTATTAGACCTATTTCACAAATATATATTTAATTTCATCTTATAGTTATTAGTTTCAACAGAGTTTCAAATCGCAACGAATCATCAACAGAACTGAAAATTTTGTCAATCAAAAAGTTGCAGTTCCCAACGAAACGTCCATTAAAACGAAGATTTTTCAAAATAAAAGGCCAATTTTTGCTAATAATGTTATAAAAACTATATATGTACCAGGTCTCATCATCTTCAATTTCAAACCTTGAAAAGCAGAAGAGATTGATTTAAAATTGGAGATAGGTATCTTGGCAATACTTAATACTCCCACATGTCTGTAGGTGGTACGATATCATGATTATGAATAAAATTCGATTGCGAATAAAATATCAAATCAATCAAATAGGAATAAACTACAATTAATACTTAAAACATTGACGAAAATTCTGTTACTCATAAACAGCAATCAGAAAATTTTCAGAGAATATCATTAGAACTTTTTAAAGAATATATTACGTGACAAAATTAATAAATTCCATTCTTCCATTTTGTAACAATTGATAACATAACTACACAGTTGTCCATTCTGGAGAATGAGATGGTTATTTTAACTTCGAGATATAATGCCGTAATCAAATAGTAGAAAATTATCTCATGCTGCTCAACAGATATCTTCTACATTTATAGATCAGGTGAATACCTTCATTCAAATGAAGGACAATTGAAATGAATTTGGTGTACATACAATGCGTATGGTATGTTACTTCTAATGTCTCGAAATAATAATTGATAGTATACTTTTCAGGAATCCTAGAATATTTTTAAAACAGTGCCCACTCATCATTACATCCAAAATTTTACATTCCTCGATTATATTTCAATTAATCCGGTCAAAATAGACATTCAAGGTTACATTAATTCGCACCCAGCTAAAAATTGGCATGAATATTGGGGGCCCTATTACACACAATTTGTCAATTATCCACATCAATCCAACGTGTGCAAAAAAATTTAATCAAGGTCAAACGTTGCAAAAATCGGTTTTTTGAATTTTCCAGCTAAACGGTAAGTTTTATTATGAAAATAGGTGACACAAAAATTATTCATTATGCAATTATCTTTAAAAATTGTTCATACACTTTTTTTCCTAAGAATCACCATTTCGGAGATATAGCGATGCAAAATGTTGAAAAAGTTGTGTTACTCATAATATGCACACGTTTCCGCGCCACCCGTGAGGTAGTGTACATGGCGCGTTTTTTTCACGTGGTTTCCCAGTAGGCCTACTCCACGATCTATTGTGGTTCTGTTGAGTTAAAAGCTATTGTATTAAATTGAAAATAGTACTATTGTAATGACAAGAGCGGTGTAAGTAATGAGTAATTTGAGAAAATTATTTGTCTGATTGATACTCTTCTAATGGAACATAATCCATACTGTCTTGTTCTTCTTCTTCTTCCTGCTTGGTACAAATAAATTGTTCAAAGAGCGATGCATCAGATGTCTCCTCGCATATATCGTAAGAATCCTCTTCTACTGGTGATTGGAGCACGATTGGCCTCGACAACTGATACATGCTAATGAACAAAACAACCCAACTTTTTTACAGCCGCATTTAGCATTACACCCCGTTTTGCAATTGCAAAAAATTGAATTGAGTAGTTTTTCCGGTGCAGGACGGAGTAAAGTCTTAACTGGTTCCAATATATTATCAATAAACTTCCAACCCCAGTCTTCTGGGTTTAGTTCATTACCGAGCCATACTTGAACTTGATAATATACCCGAAATAGATGTTGCTGAGCAGAAGCAGAGGTTGGAGGAAGACAAGCTAGTTGTACTTGTTTTTTTTATGCGTATTTTGAGCAAAACATAAGTATCGAAACTTATCTAAGCACGTAATTTTTTTTTTTGGAGCTCCGTAAACGGAAAGAAGAAAGCGAATTCCGTTGGTGATTACAGTTTGTGGAGTAGAGGTACTTTCTTTGAAAACGTCAGCACAATCAACTAAATCTTGTCTCTCAAACAATTTCAAAACTGTTCTTTTACCTCTCCTGAAAAATGCTGATGTCGTGTCGCAACCAGTTACTGCATGTAGAAATAAGATATGATTTTGGCATTTTGAAAAAGCACATAAACTCTTAGATGAATATATTTTTTATTGTTGTTGAGCCTTCCCAGGTGTTAAAAAATAAATAATTTTTTCAGTTGGCGTTCGAGCAGTGAGCAATACCAACAAATCAACATCTTCACCAACAACGATAGTTGGATTTGTCGAAGTAAATTGTTCTATTGCTGTTTCAAGTATCAGGACATCAGCATCATTATCAGCTTGCTTTACAGAAATATTTTCAGATGTACATTTTTCTTTCAACATTGAAATGAACCGAGACTTGTTGTGTGTATTTGCGAGAAATTTCTGTTGGCTTTTTTGTTGTATTTTTACTTATATTAACGTTCTGTAACGTTTAAAACGATAATTGACATACATATTATGAGTAACACAACTTTTTCAACATTTTGCATCGCTATATCTCCGAAATGGTGATTCTTAGGAAAAAAAAAAGTGTATCAACAATTTTTACAGATAATTGCATAATGAATAATTTTTGTGTCACCTATTTTCATAATAAAACTTACCGTTTAGCTGGAAAACTCAAAAAATCGATTTTTGCAACGTTTGACCTGATTAAATTTTTTTGCACACGTTGGATTGATGTGGATAATTGACAAATTGTGTGTAATAGGGTCTCCAATATTCATGCCACTTTTTAGCTGGGTGCGAATTAATGTAGCTTTACCCCTATTTATGGAGCTAATTTAACCGGACTACAATTTTCATCTAAAAATTCAATTCATCATTCCAATTCGGTTTTTGAGCTGAATATAATCGAATAAATTTTTAATCTTTTAATGCCAAAAGTGGCTTGAAGAAATACACCAAATCTTTCATTATTATATAGGTAGTGAACACTTTCATGAATTGTATGATAACCTCATATTGCATCTGGTCTAGTGTGGCTGGTTCGTTCGATTCGCACAGGGTTCTTAGACCTTTCGAATCACCAATCGCAAAAAGCACACAGTGCTTTTGAAACAAAAGTAGCATTCATTGAAATGCTTTGAAATAATATGAAAAAAAAATTACATCAAATATGTCAAAAAATTTCCGTTACTAATTTCAAGTTCAACCAAAGAAAATTCGAATTCAATTGGATGTCATCGTTTTCAACTATTGAAGTGAAATTCTTTAACAAGAAAACACGAAAAATTTTCATCAGAGTTAGCATCAGAGAATGTAATCCACTTGAGTTTGTCTGTAATAAAAACTTCATTTTTGTTTTGTTTATCAATGTTTTTATAATTACAAGTATTCCACAGTCATAAAAATATGTATATATAAAATTCAGAGTACTTTTTCGTATAGAGATATTATTGAAGACATTCAAATCTCTGACTATTAGTAATATAGAATTAATTATTCAATTTCTAAGTAATAAGGAAACATGAAATACTAGAATATTGAATTCTAGATTAGAATACTAGAAATTTGTTGAGCAGATACTTCCCTACTCAAACATAAGATTAATGTCTCAATATCAGAGGATGCAAAAAATTAAGATGACATTTTCATTGCAAACTCCTTTCCACTTTTGAATTACTATTAAGAAATCCATCACTCTACGTCATTATCCCTAGTTTTTTGGAGGTACTCCTATATTACTGGACAAATAATTGTGCACACTTCACAAAAATAATTATAATTGAAAATTAATAATTATTGTCAAATTTTCAAGGAAATAACATTATCGATCAAAGAGTGTTCATTTTTCGAATTTCATTCGATTTAAATTTTCGCTCAAAAATTTATATAAACTGAAAATTGAGATTATTAGTGAAAATAGACCTTGAAATGCTAACTTCAACTCAAGTTAAAGTTTTCCTACAAATTGTTGTTTCATCAGAACTTTAATGAATTGTTTTCATTATATGAAATCATATTTTCTGTCTCAATGTCATATAAATTGAATTCTTAATGAAATTGACTGAGTGTTCGCTGATCTTTTCGTGAAACATTGTTTAGTATATTAAATAAAAAACTCTAGACTAGTTTTTACAAAATGTATAATAAATAAATACTTGACAATTGTTTGGGAAACCCCAATTTTCAAATTGGGGTTTGAAAATGGGAAAACAACCCGAAACAATTGTCAAGTATTTGTTTGTTATAAATTTTGTGAAACCTAGCCAAGTGTTTATTTAATAAATTAAATTCTTGTTACTGGATATCTATAAATTGTACCTTAATTATCAAAATATAAAATGTATCATTTTCACTCATTTTTTTCTGAGTTCTGAAACAGCTTCTGAATGATTTTTTCTAATTAATAAGAACAATTCCATGCATAGTGGATAATAATCAATAACACTTACTGCATCATGCTCCGCTGCAACATCATACCAGCAATTTGTATTATTTTTCACAGTATAGTAGTCCTCAAATGTTGGACACACATTCCTTTCATGACCAAGACTTGTCTTCGTAAAACTCACTAATAGCAATGTCGTTAAGAACACTCTAATGCCACCACACTTGCACATATCGAGTTCAATCATCTTGGCTCATTCGCAATTATTGAAAGATAGTAGCCGATATAGTGAGTTTATAAATTCGCAGTTATCCTTGACATAATGTTGTAAAGATAAGAAACAAAATATTTCATTCAAAGACTACTTTGAGAAAGTGAGAAAATTTCAAACCGCAAATGACACGAGCCTCAGAAAAAACCCAGTGAATTTTCCAGATTTTTATCATTATTCATATAAAGCATCCATGAATTTGCAAAAATATTTATAATTTCTTCATTCCCAACTCATTAATAAATGAATTTGCAATGAATAATGTTCATTTTCACCGTTTTCATTGGAATAGCTTAGTCACTAATCACATTAAAATAGCTGTTTTGGAAATGTATTCTTATTTGAGTTTATATTACTCAAGACGACGCTATCGAATATAATTAAACCTTACATTTAATCTACAGTTGGAACTATTTCCCGAACTATTTATATATATATATATATATATATATATATATATATATATATATATATATATATATATATATATATATATATATATTATTATTATTATTATTATTATTACGATTTTTCCCCATGAATAGAGCGATTGAACTTGAATTCGCAATTATTAGGACTTTTACTTCTTTTTTTTTGCCTCCCAAAAACTGGAATTGCTGGACTGGAATGCTTCATCCTCTCTGAATGATCTTTCTTCCGTTCATCTGTCCATTTTACTCCAGGTTGACGATTCGATTTTGGCTCAAACTTCACATGTGCGATTTTATAACGACATTCAGTGCCATCTTCGAGATTTTTTATATTGATTTGTTATATTTAATAGTGTTGTCGTTTACTTTATGTAAATCCATTATAATTGAATATAAACTTGAATTCAAACACTTGAACTTTATCTTATAACTGAACTGTATCCATTATTCTGTAAGCATCTGAAGAAGTTGTTTGTAACGACGAAACGCGTCATGCTATGTAGTTAATAAAGTGTGAATCATAAGTTCAAGTGTTTGTATTTAAGTTTATATACTATTGATTTGTTGTTGATCTTTTTAGACCACTTTTAACCACTCTGTTCCGCATTTACCATTCATAATTATATCGAGTAGTTTCTTCGGTATTCTGGAGTGGTTCATTCTGTAGACATGTGCATAGAACTTTGCCCGTCGTTTTCTGATTTCTTTCGTTATCGTATTTGTCTTTTGATACAGTTCACTCTGAGGTCTTTTCATCCGAAAGCCGTTTCTACTGATTGGCCCGTAAATCTTTCTAAGAATTTTCCGTTCTTGTTTTTCAATTTCGCTAATTCTTGAATGACCATCTATAACCATTTTTTCAGATGCGTAGATTGCTTCTGGAAGAATCGTTTTGTTATAATGCCTCAATTTGGCGCCTCTCGGAATGTACTTTTTGTTGCAGTAAGCCGATGTCAGTTTGTATGTCCTTTGGAGTTTGGTAATTCTCTGTTCATTAGCGATTCGGTTTAAACCTGAGGACTGTACTTCTCCGAGGTATTTAAAATGGCCGACTAGCAGAATTTCACCATGTTTTGTGATAAGAGAAGATTTATTTTTTGGTTTTTTTTCCATGTATTTGGTTTTATCATAAGGCATTTGTAACCCGGTTTTCTGCGCAATTTGATATAGTTTTTCTACGGCTAGTATAGCTTCAGTTCTGTTGTCTGTGATGATAGCAATATCGTCTGCAAAGGCGAGACATTTGACATTTATTCTATTTTCTTTTTTGATACCCACTTGTATGCCCTTTACGTGAACTTACCATTCCTTAATGATCTTTTCTAAAACAATATTGAAAAGGATTGGGGAAAGTTCGTCCCCCTGCCACACACCGATTTTGAATTCAAAGGGATCTGATACTTCGCCCTGAGGATTTGTATATTTTTATATACTCGCATATATATATATATATATATATATATATATATATATATATATATATATATATATATATATGATTTTCACATTAAAACCTTGAATGTGAGACGATGTATACATTTGAAGGTTAAATATTCATTTTTAATGATTTTTCAGTCGAATTTTTTTATCGCCGCCAACATTGTTCGACTGGACGTTAATATGCGATCCTTCGAATGATACTGTAGACTGCGTTTTCTCTTCTGGAGGATTTTAAATGAATTCGCGAATGCTGGTTGTTCAGATTTTTCGAAAAGTTATAAAATATGTTCCGAAATTCCTCAATGAGTGTGGGATGTAAAAAACGATTATAATAATTTGGATTTTGGTTATTCAGTTAAGTAGCAATATTATTTAGATAATTAAAAATAGAGCTATTCTTTTCTGAAAAAAAAGAATAAGAATTCCGATTTCCTCAACAAATTCAATTTTCAAATAATGAGTAACGTTTTCATAATTTTATGTTGAGACTATCGAAATTGAGATATTTTGTTATATAGAAATATATACACTTTTTTCTATATGACTTTATTCATTATTTAGCGATTGTAGTTTCGTAGTATTACTAGATTTTCCAGTAGGTATAATAATAAAGAAATAGGATTGTTTGAATATAAAATCCAATAATAATTCTTAGTAAAAAAAGTGTATTTTTCGCTATAATATTATGCATTATCACAAAATATCATGAAATGTGAATATTCAAAATATTTTTATGAAAGTAGGTATCATGAATTTTATTCATTTCAATAATAAGTTTAGTCGATATTTAACATACGTTGTTAGTGTTTATTTTGTTGTTTTTATATTTCAATTTTATATTTTCTCCTTCTGCAGAAATATTTTATTGCTTTTTTCAGCTAAAATATTAATTTTCAAAGCAAGAATCTTGCTTAATCAGTACAGAATGATTCGAGAGCATTACATTTGAAAAATAAAATCGTTTATGAAAGCTTTGCAGTCCCTAAATTAACTGTAAATCTTTCATCCTGTCGGAGTACTTACTTCAAAACTTCTAATGATCAAAATCATCGAGTAATATCAATAATACGATAATTCGCTGTATTAAACAACTGCAGATTTTGATAACTGTTGAGATTATCCAATAATTCAAACAATTCCGAGCTAACACGAACATGCCCGAAGCAGAGCCGATCGTTTCCTGCCGCTCCATTCAAACATTTCAGCTTTATCAGAAAAGCTTTCGTTTCTTTGGAACGTCAAATTGTAAAACCTTCGTTGCTACTCGTATGCGATTGTTCTGTGACGTTGACAGATTTCCAAGTTAAATCCTGGAATGTCAGAATATGTTTACATTTGAGGGTTAAATATCCATTTTTAATGACTTTTCAGTAGAATTTCTTTATAGCCGGCAACATTGTTTGACTGGACATTTACATCGAACGTTGGAATGAAACTGCAGAATGTGTTTTCTCTTCTGGAGGATTTTGATATGAATTTACGATTGCTGGTTGTTGACATTTGTCAAAAGATTTCGAAAAATTGTAAAATATATTTGAAAGTTCCTCAATGAGTACGGTGTATGAGATGATATATGATAATTTTGATCTGGTTTATTAGTAAGAGTTGAAGTAATTATTTTAAATAAATATCAAACATTCTATTCCCAAAAATTAAATGAATGAATTTCATTAACTCTGATAATTTTAATTCTTGTAACTTATGAATGTTTACAATAATTTGATTTTAAAACTATTCAAATTGAAATATTTTGACTACATGATGAGATATTTATAATATCTTTGTTTTTCATTCATTTATGATAAATTAACTTCCTAATGAATTTCGTTTCATTAATTTTCGATTTTTCATTGATTCCTGAATCCTATTAATGAATTCAGTTAATTGAAAAAAATTAGAATAAGTGATTATTTTGTAGTTAATTGTAAGAAACAATTATATATATTCTTCTTTACAATATCTTTTTTAATAATCTTCTTTCTCGCATGTGATTGTTTTGTAACGTTGTCAGATTTCCACGTTAAAACCTGGAATGTCTGAATATGTTTACATTTGAAGGTTAATAAATATCCATTTTTAATGACTTCTCAGTAGAATTTATTTATAGCCGACAACATTGTTTGAATGGACATTTACAGCGATCGTTGGAATGAAAGTGCAGACTGCGTTTTCTCTTCTGGAGAATTTTGAGATGAATTTACGATTGCTGGCTGTTCAGATATGTCAAAAGTTTTTAAAAAATTGTAAAAGATTTGAATATTCTCTCTATTGTCAGAGCATTAAAATTTCCAACCATTCACCATCGAATTTGAAAGTACTGAAACCTCATTTGTTTAAGAGGAGAGTTGAATCTCTGCTCTTAACAAAGGCATACTATAGTGTGTCAGAGTACTACGATGATTCGGATGTAGGCAATAATGTATGAATCAATTTTTTGTATCATATATTTGTATATTTTTTTGAAACAAATGTTCTTCACCATGTGGAATTGTCTCAAATGTTTAATATCTCTGAGGAAATTTTTATTTTCTTTTCTTTTCAATCAAAATTGTATATTATTGTAAATATGAATTTAACCAAGATTTTTGTTTGAACCAATATTTTAGCTCGAGGGCTGAATGGAAGATCAGACTCCAAACTGAATTCGGTCCTTTTGAGAGCATTTCTCTTAGTTGTAATTATTTATCAATTGAAATGAATGTAATTTTACTATGTAAGGAATGTTTCTCAATAAAATTATATTATTATTATTATTATTCCTCAATGAGTACAGTGTATGAGATAATATTCGATAATTTTGATCTTATTTATTATCACGAGTAGCAATAATATTTTGAATAAATAGCAAACATTCTATTCCAAAAAATTAAATGAATGAATTTTTTTAACTGTGAGAATTTAAATTAAATAATGTAAATTTCGATATGTGTCAAGTTTATCCAATAATTCAAACAATTCCTACCTCAAACGAACACTCTCGAGCAGAGCCGATCGCATCAAGCCCGACCGATTCAATGTTTCAAATAATTCAAATCATTTCAGTGCTTTCGTTTCTTTCAAACATCAAAATCTAAAATCTTCTTCCTTGCTACTCGTATGTGATTGTTTTGTGACGTTGTCAGATTTCCACGTTAAAACCTGGAATGTCTGAATATGTTTACATTTGAAGCTTAATAAATATCCATTTTTAATGACTTTTCAGTAGAATTTTTCTATAGCCGACAACATTGTTTGAATGGACATTTACAGCGATCGTTGGAATGAAAGTGCAGACTGCGTTTTCTCTTCTGGAGAATTTTGAGATGAATTTACGATTGCTGATGGTTGTTCAGATATGTCAAAAGTTTTCGAAAAATTGTAAAAGATTTGAAAATTCCTCAATGAGTACAGTGTATGAGATAATATTTGATAAAATTGATCTTATTTATTATTACGAGTAGCAATAATATTCTGAATAAATAGCAAACATTCTATTCCAAAAAATTAAATGAATGAATTTTTTCAACTATGATAATTTTAATTTTTGTAATTAATCAATAATGTTTACTATAATTCAATGTTCCAATTATTCAAATTTAAATATCTTGACTATAAGATATTCATAATATCTTTGTTTTTTATTTCGTTAAATGAACTTTCTAATGATTTTCGTTTCAATTGCTTTTTCATTGTTTATGAATTTTAGTATTAATTTCAGTTAATTGGAATATTTTGTTGTTTACTTCAGACGGAATGTTAATTTTGAACTTAACCTAAACTAATCTTATCAAAATGATCATTCGAAAAAATAGAATCGTTTCAATATAGAAGTAAATTTTTTATTCCCGTAGAAATATTCATTTCCAATCACTTCGAATAATCCTAATATGTGTGAATAATAAAGAACATGATAATTTCTATAATTAATATACGTTTCGGTAATTGTTCAGTTCATCCAATAATTCAAACAATTCCAACCTGAAACGAATATACCCGAAGCTCAGCCGATCGCTTCCAGCACGCCCGATTCAATCTTCAAATTCGAATCATTTCAGTTCTATCAGAAAAGCTTTCGTTTCTTTCGAACATCAAATTCTTAAACCTTCGTTACCACTCGCATGTGATTGTTTTGTGACGTTGACAGATTTTCACGTCAAAGCCTAGAATGTCAGAAAATGTATGTGCACATTTGAAGGTTAAATATCCATTTTTAATGACTTTTCAGTAGAATTTTTTTAGAGCTGGCATCATTGTTGGACTGGACATTTACAGCGATCGTTGGAATGAAACTGTAGACTGCGTTTTCTCTTCTGGAGAATTTTGAAATGAATTTACGATTGCTGGTTGTTCAGATTTGTCAAAAGTGTTTGTAAAATTGTAAACTATATTTGAAAATTCCTCAATACGGTGTATGAAATGATATATGGTAATTTTGATCTTGTTTATTAGTACGAGTAGCAATTATAATTTGTATTAATATGAAAAATTCTATTCCCAAGAAATGAAGAAATAAATTTTTAAAAATCTGATAATTTTAATTCTTGTAACTTATGAATAATATTAACTGTAATTTATTGTTGAAATTATTCAAATCGAAATAGTTTGACTACATGATGAGATATTTTAGTATATTTGTTCCTAATTATGATAAATTAAATTTCTACTGAATTTCGCTTCATTAACCTCCGCTTTTACATTGTGTATGGATTTTAGTAATACTTTTAGTTAATTGAAAAAAAATTGATCATGTGAATATTTTATCTTTAATTGTAATAAACAATTATATTTTTTCTACTTTCCAATACCTTTCAATTTTTCTTTTTACAGGAATATTTTGTTGTTTTCTTCACAAGAAATGTTAATTTTGAACATAACCTAAAATAATTTTATCCTATAATTAATGAAGGCTTCGATAATTTTTGAGTTATCCAATAATTCAAACAATTTTAACCTAAAACGAATGTTCCCGAGCTGAGCCGATCGCTTCCAGCCCGCCCGATTCAATTTTCAAATCATTTCAGTGCTTTCGTTCTTTCAAATATCAAATTCTTAAACCTTCGTTGCCACTCGCATGTGATTGTTTTGTGACGTTGTCAGATTTTCACGCCAAAACCTTGAATATGAGAAAATAGTTGAGTTCATTCGAAGGTTAAATATCAAGTTAATGACTTTTTTGTAAAAATTTCTTATCTCCGGCAACATTGTTGGATTGGATGTTCACATGCGATCCATTGGAATGAAACTGCAGATTGTGTTTTCTCTGCTGGATGGTTTTTTGGATGAATTTCCAGTTGCTCCTTGTTCAGATTTTCCAAATGTATTCGAAAAATTGTGGAAGATATTTGAAAATTCCTCAATGAAAACGGTGTATGAGATAATATATGATGATTTTGATCTTGTTTATAAGCACAAGTAGTAACAATATTTTAAATAAATATCAAACATTCTATTTTCAAACAATGTAATGAATGATATTCCCTATAATTCAATGTTGAAATTATTCAAAATGAAATATTTTGTCTTCATGATGAGATATTCATAATATTTTTTTTAAATATGATAAATTAATTTTCTAATGAATATCGTTTCATTAACTTCCGGGTTTTCATTGATTTATGAATTTTAGCATTAAATTTACCTAATTGGAAAAATTAGAATATGTGATTATTTTATCGTTAATCGTAAAAGAGAATTGTATATTTTCTCCTTTACAATACTTTTCTATTTTTCTTTCTATAGAAATATCTTTTTGTTTTCTTCAGACGAAATCTCAATTTCGAACAAAACCTTACCATATCAGTTCAAAATGATCATTCGAAAACATTACATTCCAAAAAATGAAATCGTTTTAACATAAAAGTTTTCGGTTTGCTAAATGAACTTTGAGTCTTTTTTTCTGTTGGAATATTTGTTTCGAATTACTTATTAATCAGTGAAAAATAAAGAATATGATAATCCCTAAAATTAATGTAGGTTTCGATATGTGTTGAACTTATCCAATAATTCAAACAATTCCAACCTTAAACGAACACTTCCGAACAGAGCCGATCGCTTCCAGCCCACCCGATTCAATCTTCACATTTAAATCATTACAGTGCTTTCGTTTCTTTCAAATATCTAATTCTAAATTTTCCATGCAACTCGCATGTGATTGTTTTGCGACGTTGACAGTTTTTCACATTAAAACCTTGAATGTGAGACGATGTAAGGTACATTTGAAGGTTAAATATTCATTTTTAATGATTTTTCAGTAGAATTTTTTTATCGCCGGCAACATTGTTCGACTGGACGTTAATATGCGATCCTCGAATGATACTGCAGCAGACTGCGTTTTATGTTCAGGACGATTTTAAGATGAATTTACGATTGCTGGTTGTTCAGATTTGTCAAATTTTTTCGAATAATTATAAAATATGTTCCGAAATTCCTTAATGAGTGTGGGATGTAAAAAACGATTATAATAATTTGAATTTTGGTTATTCAGTTAAGTAGCAATATTATTTAGATAACTAAAAATAGAACTATTCTTTTCCGAAAAAAAAAGAATAAGAATTCCGATTTCCTCAACAAATGGAATTTTCAAATAATGAGTAATGATTTCATAATTTTATGTTAAGACTATACAAATTGAAATATTTTGTTATATAGAAATATATACACTTTTTTCTTTATGACTATATTCATTATTTTGCGATTGCAGTTTCGTAGTATTACTACATTTTCAAGTATATTAATAACGAAATCGGATTGTTTGAATATAAAATCTGATAATAATTAAAAGTAAAAAATGTGTATTTTTCGCAATATTATGTATTATCACAAAATAATGCACGAATCTATAGAATATTCAAAATATTTTGATAAAAGTATCACGAAATATTTATAATAAGTTTCATAATTCATAACGTATTTTTAAATGAATTTTGTTTATTAATTTCAGGTTTTTCTTAATTTTATTCATATCAGTAGTAAGTTCAAATCATTTCAGTGCTTTCGTTTCTTTCAAACATCAAAATCTAAAATCTTCTTCGTTGCTACTCGTATGTGATTGTTTTGTGACGTTGTCAGATTTCCACGTTAAAACCTGGAATGTCAGAATATGTATACATTTCAAGGTTAAATATCCATTTTAATGACATTTCAGTAGAATTTTTGTATAGCTGGCATCATTGTTTAACTGGACATTTACAACGATCGTTGGAATGAAACTGCAGACTGCGTTTTCCCTTCTGGAGAATTTTGAGATAAATTTACGATTGCTGGTTGTTCAGATTTGTCACAAATTTTCGAAGAATTGTAAAATATATTTGAAAATTCCTCAATACGGTGTATGAAATGATATATGATAAGTTTGATCTTGTTTATTAGTACGAGTAGCAATAATATTTTCAATTAATATCAAACATTCTATTTCCAAAAAATAAAAAATAATATTTTTAATTAATATGAAATATTCTATTCCCAAAAAATGAAGAAATGAATTTTTTTAACTCTGATAATTTTAATAGTTGAAAGTTATGAGTAATGTTTACTATAATTCAATGTTGAAATTATTCAAATTGAAATATCTTGACTATATGATGAGATATTCATAATATCTGTGTTTTTAATTTCGATAAATGAACTTTCTAATGATTTTCATTCGCTTTTTCATTGTTTATGAATTTTAGTTAATTGAAAAAAATTTGAACATGTAATTATTTTCTCTTTATTCGTAATAAACAATTATATATTTTCTACTTTCCAATACCTTTCTATTTTTCTTTCTATAGATACAGGAATATTTTGTTCTTTACTTCAGACGAAATGTTAATTTTGAACTTAACCTAAACTAATCTTATCAAAATGAGCATTCGAAAAAATAAAATCGTTTCAATATAAAAGTGAATTTTTTTATTCCAGTCGGAATATTCATTTCCAATCACTTCGAATAATCCAAATATGTGTAAATAATAAAGAACACGATAATACCTATAATTAATGTAGGTTTCGGTAATTGTTCAGTTCATCCAATAATTCAAACAGTTCCAACCTGAAACGAATATACCCGAAGCTGAGCCAATCGCTTCCAGCACGCCCGATTCAATCTTCAAAATCAAAACATTTCAGTTCTATCAGAAAATCTTGCGTTTCTTCCAAACGTCAAATTCTAAAACCTTCGTTGCCACTAGCATTTGATTGTTTTGTAACGTTGACAGATTTTCACGTCAAAACCTGGAATGTCAGATAATGTATGTGCACATTTGAAGGTTAAATATCCATTTTTAATGACTTATCAGTAGAATTTTTTATAGCCGGCATCATTGTTGGACTGGACATTTACAGCGATCGTTGGAATCACGAAGTATAGATATATCAAATAGTTGAGTTCATTTGAAGGTTAAATATCCATTTTTAATGACTTTTTTGTAAAAATTTCTTATCCCCGGCAACATTGTTCGATTGGATGTTCACATGCGATCCATTGGAATGAAACTGCAGATTGTGTTTTCTCTGCTGGGTGGTTTTTAGAATGAATTTCCAGTTGCTCCTTGTTCAGATTTTCCAAATGTATTCGAAAAATTGTGGAAGATATTTGAAAATTCCTCAATGAAAACGGTGTATGAGATAATATATGATGATTTTGATCTTGTTTATTAGCACAAGTAGTAATAATATTTTAAATAAATATCAAACATTCTATTTTCAAACAATGTAATGAATGATATTCCCTATAATTCAATGTTGAAATTATTCAAAATGAAATATTTTGTCTTCATGATGAGATATTCATAATATTTTTTTTAAATATGATAAATTAATTTTCTAATGAATATCGTTTCATTAACTTCTGGGTTTTCATTGATTTATGAATTTTAGCATTAAATTTACCTAATTGAAAAAATTAGAATATGTGATTATTTTATCGTTAATCGTAAAAGAGAATTGTATATTTTCTCCTTTACAATACTTTTCTATTTTTCTTTCTATAGAAATAACTTTTTGTTTTCTTCAGACGAAATCTCAATTTCGAACAAAACCTTACCATATCAGTTCAAAATGATCATTCGAAAACATTACATTCCAAAAAATGAAATCGTTTTAACATAAAAGTTTTCGGTTTGCTGAATGAACTTTGAGTCTTTTTTTCTGTTGGAATATTTGTTTCGAATCACTCATTAATCAGTGAAAAGTAAAGAATATGATAATCCCTATAATTAATGTAGGTTTCGATATGTGTTGAACTTATCCAATAATTCAAACAATTCCAACCTTAAACGAACACTTCCGAACAGAGTCGATCGCTTCCAGCCCACCCGATTCAATCTTCACATTCAAATCATTACAGTGCTTTCGTTTCTTTCAAATATCTTATTCTAAACTTTCAATGCAACTTGCATGAGATTGTTTTGCGACGTTGACATAGCGCATTATAGGGATTAAATCTTATTTTAGTGAAATAAAATAACAATGGAGTTTATATAAAAACATATTTACATATTTATTTACATTATTTACAGTTTTGTTATTAATTTTTTGTCGATTTTGGTGAGATAACTTCTCCACTCTTCGATTCTGGCAACAAAATATTACTCTGTGAAACTCTTTCTAATAGTTTTAATAAGTGGTCATAGAGTAAATTCTTCACATTTCTGCCAAATAGAAAATCGAAATGATTGAAATTTTCAGCAGCTACTTCGTACAATCCATAACGGATTTTCTTTGGCAGTGTTTTATATAAGTTTATTGCATCCTGTAAAAGAATTTCCAACGTTAGAAGTTCTCATTAATTCTTGTTTCAGTCGATTTATTGATTTGAAAGTGATGGTAATAATTATAAAATAATAAAAAAAAATATTGAATTAATTCTTCATAGAAATTATACTCAAATATTCGCACAAATAACATTATCATAAAAGAGGATGATAAATACATATGGATAAATAAGTAAAACCATGAAAAGGCAAATGCACGATTTTAAAAAAATGTACTTTTTTAAAATACTCGTTAGTATTCAAATAAATATATTTCATTTCACAGTTTATCATCAACATATGATGAAGCCACTGTGTTGGCGAAACAATATTGTCATGTTTCGAATTAATTATAGTGAAAATCAGAAAATTACTTAATTTTATTTAAATTATATGATTCACCTTCTTTGGCGTAGCCCAGTCATTCCTTGCGTAATATATAACAATGGGTACTTTTATATTTGTAATATTGTATTCGGGAGGATCCGGCGATCCATATTTAATCATATTTCTTCCTCTGCCATAATCGTATTTGAGGAATTTTCCTTTTGCAGCTTCAGTTACATATGTAAGAGTTTTCAGTGATGTACCACCTGGTAATTGATTGAAATAAACTGGTATTGTTTCCTGCAATACAATTTGTTTCGGTTAATCAAGAGAGTTCATAAAGACATAATCTAAAAGTGAAAAATAAACTTACAGGTGCCATTTGATTGAAAGGGCCCAGATATAAATTCACAGCATGCAAGCAAACCAACATCAAAGCAGTTGATGCCAAACATGTCGGTTTTGTTAATCGTCTGGAGTAACCTCGTGAAAGAATTTGAACGACGTTCAAACTACTGGTTATTCTCTGAAAAATAATTCAAATCAAAATAAAATATGATACATTTGATTACGTCACACAAGATTGAAATTTTTTGAAATTTTTCAAGCCGATTTTTTATGATAATCAAGTAATGAAGCCTAACAAATACCAGAATTCCAACCTTGACATGATTAATATAAAAAAATGTGATATAAAAAAAATCGTGATTTATTTTGTATGAATATAGCATTTCCGGATGAAAATGAACACATTCATAATGAAAGAAACGCCTTGTTTCCTTTCAACTAACTGTAGCATACACACTGCTGAATTATATGCCATCTATAGATCTCTTCTCTGTCTTTTCATAGGACACAAGGTTGTAGTAGTCACAGACTCCCTTTCCTTCATACAATCCATAGCTGGTCCAAGAAAGATGCCACGCTCTGAAAAACATCATGAAAATCTCTACTACCATGATCTGGATTCCATCTCATATGGGTATCCCAGGGAATGAAGCAGCACAACAATCTGCGAAGCTTGCAAAGTCCTCTGATCTTGGTGTTACGAAAGTTGTGGTTCATACAGATCTAATTCATTCAATAAAGAATAGAATCATTAAAGAATGGCAAATGCAATAGGAAAATTATACCATCAGCTAGACAAAATACAACCGAAAATTCACTAAGCAACAAGATTAGCCCTGAACAGACAAGACAAAATAGTAACTAGGAGAGTAAGAATAGGTCATACGAAACTGACCTACAGTTATTTCATGACATCAGGCGAACAACCACAGTGCGCATACTGTGATAATATCCCCCTTACAGTAGAACATATACTCATTTGGTGTCCAAAACATGAGGCAGTTCTTGACTAAAATGCTTGTGACAACTGCCCTTAAAAATGGAAATGTGGATTACACAACCTTTGTGTAGTTTACACATCTAGAAATAATACAGTTCCATCTAATTTTACGATATTGATTATTATATTTAAGTATCTGTAGCATTAACACTGTTATTACATGAAACTGTAAAAATTGTACCATGTGTCAATGACCAAGTAGTCGAGACACGTTTTTCAAAAAAAAAGCCCAGTTTACTGATATTCACATTATAAATTCCATACTACGTTTCTCTTTCACTTTCCAAAGGCTCTGGTGTTCTGTCTGCATCATTTGGCAAAGCTGTAGTGTTACCGAAACTCATTAGGCATTTACAATCAAATATAATTGTAAATCATAGAATTGCTACCCTACAATACCTGAGTTTAGTCTGAAGGCCTCCTCCCCTATGAGATATATCCATGCACTCAGTTCAGATATACTCCTGAGCAAAGAGAGACATCCTGCTGATTGAAAAATTCAACTGAGTGGCAGACAGATCCGTTCAACGGGCAAGGCGAAGCTGGGAGCCATCATAGGTTATAATGCAACTCTCATATTCGCCACTACAGGATATAGCGATAGAGCTATGCAGCGTCAGCTATGTCCACTCATCAACAGGTTAGGCAAGCGCAGTGCTGCCACAGAAATACGTCTTTAGAAAACGTTCATGTTGGCTACCATGAGTTCTACCTCAACAGTATGGGTCTACGCAACCAGAAGCCACATTCAGAATCTTCATATAGTACATAATAAGTCACTTCGGATAATCATCGCCGTCCTTTGGTATGTCAGGAACTCACACATTCCTAAAGACCTCGGAATTCCAAATATTACTGAGACTATCGAAGCCACTCTCGGCAAAATGTTCACAGCCCTCCCCCTGAAGCAGAACTTCTGGTAGCGGCCCTAGGAGATCACGACGAAGATGCTCGATGTGAACACAAGAAGTACGAATGGACACTTCGGGTAGACTAGGATTCCTATTTTATATTATAGTATTAGGTATTTTATAGTATTCATATTGTTCTTATCAATAGGGCCCGACTGTAAAGTCATTCCAAGAATTAGGAAAAATTCTGTATCACAAATTATTCAACTTTTTAAAATGTAAGTTTGAAGACACAATGAGGTTTATCTATTTGAAACTCCAAAACAAATAATATGAAATACGCTAATAATGAACACAGAAGTGGATACAGTACATAATATAACCTCTACTATCGGCCTCTTCTCCACACTCGAATATAAAAATAGTGTTCATTTCTCATATTTCTCTACTGATCTGATTTCATGGAAAAAGGTATTTTTCATGCATTGACCTACGACTACAACAGAACCTCAAATAATTATCACATAGTTAATTGTGTCCGCTAATAAATAATTTATTATTCATTAGCGAGAACTGAGAACTCCTTCAAAAATGCCATATATGTATCTGTTTTTAACGTCACTTAGAGTAACTACAAATGTTGGAAACATTTAAGTTTTGTTTTCAACGTTTTTCATTTAATGTCTCTAATAGGTGTAATTTGTTTAGTTGTAATTTCAGATTTGATATCATTTGATTTTAAATATTTAATGTATGATTCATACTACTTCAGCAGTTCTAATTCAGTCATAGGATGTTTGTCCTCCACTCTAATCTTGTTAATCATAATGAAAATTTGAGGCATATTTGAGCGGGTGCTTTTTCTATTGTTTCAGCAGTTTCTTAGAGAAATGCAAACTTTCTGCCATTGAAGTTTTTCATACAGTCGTTTATAGTGGAAAATTTACCCAAACGAATTTTTCTCCATAAAATTGAAACTCTCTTTTTATCTTTCTAATATTTATAACAATAGCTATTGCTTAAAAGTTATATTGAGGTAGTCTAATATTTCGAATAATGTTTCTTCAAAATATGACTGATTAATTTACTCACCAGAAAAGGTTTTAAAAGGGGAAAAAACATTCGGTATGGTGATGGAATACTGTTCAACTTATAAGCAGGGGATAAGAAAACAAACAGTTTCACAATTTTTCTTGCAGCTTCTGGATATTCGGAGGCATACATCAGAGCAGCAGTTGTCCCAGAGAATGTCCTACGTATATAATACTTTTCCTACCCGAATAGTGTTGTACTGTATTCAGCATAGTCGGTACATCGATAAGACCAATTTCGTCAGCTCTAGAAAAGTTATTGATGGAAATAATAAAATACATTTAAAGAAAAATAATAATTTTTTCAACATATTTCAATTTTCAGAGGTTAACTAAACTATGGTATATTCAACAAATTTTCGTTCCGTTATTTATTCACCTCTCTAAATTTCTGTGGATAATAATTCCTTCGTGGTATCTACCATCCTTGTTGAGAACTCAATGATTCCAAAAGCTATTTCATCACCGAGGAATCATTGGTTAAGGCTAATCATTCTATGTTTATAATATACTAGGAAACCCGACAGACGTTGTTGTGATCTTCAATTCAAAAATTTCAAGATATCGATTGCAGCGCCACCTACCGCGTCGAGTTGAGAATCTAAACCATTCTCGAATCCACTTTAACACACACAAAAAATTTCAACAAAGTCGGTCCAGCCGTTTTGGAGAAGTTGAGTAACATACACACGTACAGCAGAATTATATATATACGAGGGTAGGGTGAAAAGTTTCTTGCCTGACCAAGAGATTGCGCCACTAGGTCTACTTTTGGAGCGGTGGACTACAGTACCGTTCCTACTGAGCTTGTATGTTTCAGTTGAATCGCTACGTTAGCTTGCGTTTGAGAGCACATTGCGCGTCATCAAAGACTTCTATTTGAGAGGTTTTACACCGGAACAAATAAAAGAAGAGATGGATTCAACACTAGGAGACTCCTCCCTACATATTCAACTATTAAGCAGTTGGTTTCTGAATTCAAAATGGGTCGTGTGGGCACCACTGAGAAGCCTCGCTCAGGAGTCAGGACGGCCCGTTGAGTTGTCAATTTCAGAAATAATTGAGAAAATCCATCAAATAGTATTGGAAGACCACATATTGAAAGTGCATGAGATAGACCTGTAAGATGCCAGCTGAACGTGTGAGAAATATTTTGCACAACCATTTGAGCATGGAAAAGCGTGTGCAAGATGGGTGCCGCGTTTGCTAACGGTCCACCAAAAACTGATTCGAAAAAACATTTCTACCGAAAATTTGTCGATGTTTAGTCATAATCCAATTTTTGCGTTAAACGGCCTCATTTGCTGCGTATATAACGCCGCAGCTGCGGTGATAACGGAGCAGCGCATTTATCGATTGTTACCATGTCCAAAATCCACAATTGAAGTTGAATTGATGCCACATCCTCCCTACTCTCCAGACAAAGCCCCAACGGCTGTTACCTGTTTTCTAACCTCAAAAAATGGCTTGGCGGTAAAAGATTTGAGAGCAACAAAGAAGTTATGAAAACTATAAATCAGTATTTTGAGGAGCTTGACGAATCTACGTTTAAAACTGGTATAAGTAAATGAAAACTTCGTTATGAGAAATGTATCAGTGTTGATGAAGATTATGTTGAAAAATAAAGCAAAAAAATTTTGAAACATCGTTTTTCTTGGTCAGGCCGGAAACTTTTCACCCCACCCTCGTATAAAGATGTCACATAAAGGTTAGTCACTATGAAATACTGAAAACACCTTTTTCATAATAAATTCTCAGAAAGTCTTTTTTCAGATTCTTCCTGAATAGTTTTTCAATAAATTTATTATAAGAAATCATTTTCAAATGATATTGCGAAATTTTATCAACTGCATAGGATTTAAACACAATGATACCCATTATAATTGAAACTATATGCAAGTTCATTGAATAAAGAAAGCTTGTCCTAATTTCACAAAATTATATTAATCGCTTGAAAATTGTTTCGGCGTATTTTCATTTTTCCATTTTGATAGTCTGAAACCTGCTGAGATTATCAATGCTGAGTTTCAGATTTAGGAAGTGAAAAGATTTATATTCTTTAATGAAAGAATCAAATACGAATTGAGAATCTTAGTATCCATAAAAACTAACGAAAACAGCATAGAAAATACACAGAGTACTTCAACTCCACAGAGTAGAGAAAGGAAGCACACCAAAAGTAAAATCATTATGCAAGTGTTTCAACTTGTAATCCACTTCAGTAGTGAACACGAAGTTGGAATCAATAGTATTTCTGTAAACAAATTGTTGTTCCTATTATAAATGCCAAAAATGCACAGAAATTGTTGATAAAGACCTTGGCTTTTAAGAAATTTCATACTAAAAACTCAATTATAATTACATTACTTATAATAAAGCAATTATCTCGTTTATTAGTCTATATTTGTATCCTACTTTTCTTGAGCCATATGTGGGCCGTTTCGAGACCTTGTTCAAGAATTTTGAAAAACTAGAATTGCTTTATGCAAGAACCATTTCGATTTTTAATTAAAAGCTTTCTAATTAAATGAACCATTTTTTAATATTCCACTCACATAAAGGTAAACTCTGATAGCACTATTTAAAATGGCTGCTGTTAATATATAATGATAATTCCAACGACTTTTCTCCACAAAATTCTTCGCGATTGAATGATACAATAGTAGAAGAACAAAAAAATCTTAGTTAAGTATATAAATGTTATCTGCATAATGTGTTGTCCCAAAAAAGGTTGAACAAAAGGTTTTTGTTGTTAATTTAAAGCTCTGAAATAGTTTATTGCTTTCTTTTTTCATTATGTAAAGGAAATTATTCTTTTTGTATTTGTATAATTCATTATTCTCAAATTTTGTAATCGAGGTGAGCAACACATCCTGTCATCGTGTTATATTATACCTCTCATGGTTTGTAATTGATTTTGTTGCTTTTTTCTTAAGAGGGAATATCCCGTAAATTATGTGGTAGGTACTGTAAAATTATTGTTATGTACCTATATTCTTGTAAACAAAAAATGAAAATATTTATGATTTTTCGTTTGTGTTAGTGAAGTCATAGAATGAAATGAATCTAATAACACAATTTCAATCCTTATCTTATTTTCTGATATTTCCTTGAGCAAGGTAACCTATCAATAAACTTGCCAGACATAATTTTATTCAAAATTCAATGGATCTTCAAAATACTATTTTATACAAGTAAAAGGTTAAATCGATAGAGCAAGCTTGTATGTCTATAACATATCATAATTAGTCCTAAGATTAATCATTCAACTCGTTGAAGGCAAGAAGATAATCATATAATGATTGGTACTACAAGAGATTTTTAATATTTATTGGATATTTATCTGACTCTCCAAAATTGATGATGTTGCGAATTTCAAAGACTTTCATTTCACTACGAATTTCAGTACAGTTTGAAAATATTGTGCAAGATTTTATGATTGCCTCACGCTGTAGAAGTGTACGTGATATAATATATATATATATATATATATATATATATATATATATATATATAAATTATATATATATATATATATATATATATATATATATATATATATATATATATCAATATAATTTGATTTTTCTAGAAAATGAGTTTGACATTTGATATCTATAGTAACTCATAAATTTAATTATTCATTAGTTTTGACAAAGTTGTAATATAACAACGAAACGTCAACAAGAATAAAGTTTTTCCTATCAAAAAAATATATTATAAATATTTCGATATATATATATATATATATATATATATATATTATATATAACAACTTCACCCTTGAATTAATCCATTATAGATGACCAATTGTGACGATTCCACCTGATTAGGAGACGATTTACTCGATTGAGACGACACTACCTGATATGAGACAGTATCCACATATTTAGACCAAACACCTATTGCGACTTTTCAAGATTAATAATTAATAGAGCTGAAATATAATAATAATAATTCAAGACAACTTAGGGGAAGAATTTAATTCAATTTAGTTAAATATCGCGTACAGACTTCATTCAAGTCTCTGCGATTATGTTAATTCGCAAATGTTAGGATATGAATGATTTTGTTGATTTTGTTTGAATTTGTTTGATGCGAATAAATTTATATTATTATTTTTATTATTATATTATATATCATCAGCACTAAGTAAATGGTCTCTATTAATTCTATTTGAGAATTATGACTTTGATTGATGTTTTTTTGTTTCAAATATTCATTGATTTCATTTCGAAATGGTAATTATATTGAATAGTCAATAGTAGGTGGTTATACTGGGTTCTGTAGATAACACGTATCAAAACACGTGCCAAATATCAAAACAATGTACGGAGTGGAATGGCAATAATGATTCCAATAGGAAATTAGCAAAAGACACACCCTGTATCTTTATTACTAAGATCGTCAGACCAAATGTAATGGGTGTTCCTGGAACTGCCTCAGTGGCATTTATTCGACCTTTAGTATTTACATTTCCATTTATTATTATTATCATTACGATTATTCCCCTTGAGGAGACCGATTGAACTTGAATTTGCAATTTTAGGACTTTTGCTTCATCTTTTATGCCTCCCAAAACGCTTCATCCTCTATGAATGCTCTTTCTTCCGTTCATCTGTCAATTTTATTCCAGGTTGACGATTTTTTTTGCTCAAACTTCACATGTGCGATTTTATAGCGACATTCAGTGCGATCTTCGAGATTTTTCATATTGATCTGTTGTAGATCTTTTTGGACCTCTCTTAGCCGCTCTGTTCCGCATTTGCTCTTCATAATATTATCGAGTAGTCTTTTCGGTATTTTGGACTGTTTCATTTTGTAGACAGGTGCATAGAACTTTGCTCGTCGTTTTCTGATTTCTTCCATTATCGTATTTGTCTTTTGATAAAGTTCATTCTGAGGTATTTTCATCCAAATGCCGTTTCTATTGATTAGCCCTTGATTAGTAAATCTTTCTAAAAATTTTTCGTTCTAGTTTTTCTATTTCTCTAATTCTTGAATGACCTTCAATAACCATTGTTTCATATGCGTAGATTGCTTCTGTAAGAATCGTTGTGTTATAATGCCTCATTTCCATTTATATATATGAAATATAATTTTTATACATAAAAACAGCCCCTTATTGTAATTGTCACTGTGATTCTGAATACACAGTAATAAGTTTAAGCTTCTCTTTCCTCAAACATTTCAATTCCATTTACTCATAATGGCGGACAGAATTTCAGGTTGTGTCGTTCAACTAATGGTTAAATCACACAGAAAAAATCAATTACGCTCATTTAAATCCTCCACATACAAACGTTGGAAAACATATATTACCTTTCCAATTTCCCAACTGCAACAACATGAATGTATCTTCGCTCCGTCGTCTACTCATTAAGGTAAATTATGCAAATGTGTATCATATATTGCGCAATCATTGCATTGATCATATGTAATTACTTATCTAAGAGTTTAGTGAATTCTTTTGCTATGACTCGATTATTTTGAAATCATTGATTGAATTGAATTCTCGCTTACCTCTTGTTGAAACATGATTAAATAAAAATTTTAATTAAAGTCTTGGCTTCACTAATATTTCAGAAATATATTTGTAAAACATTAAGCCAAGAGTTTGATTTAAATTTTCAATTACAATTTTGGTTCAAACGGAAGGAGTGTCATTGACAACAGAAAAGAACTGCTTTATCCGTGAACTGCTTTTATTTCAAACATGAATTCTCGAGAATATTTAAATAAATGTGAATATTTTTCCAAAACATAGCACAATTTTTGGATTGTAGGTACTTAACAGAATATTAAAGCAGATATTAAGTAGACGTTTTGTACAAAATTTGGTCAGGCTCTTTATAATGTATCGTATGTATTCGAACCTTTCACTAAATTCGACAACATTCTTCTATGGCATTCGACATTTGTTTGAGCGACTAAAGCATTAGTAAGTTTCAATATCACTTATTTGAAAAAGTAACAATCTAACTATTTATGTCTACTTCAAAACCATTTGTTTGAATTAATAGTAATGAAAGAATATTCTTCATTTGCGTTCAATAATTTCACTTGGATCATTAAATCAACGAAATGCAATTATCTAGAGAAGATGTTCGACATATTCTGCCAAAAATTTTATTTCAAATGAATATCACTTTGTAGTAGGTCTGTAAATTGAAGTTCATCATCGCCCTCTCAAATAGCTCTTCCTATACTCAAATCTAATTGGTCTTATACTATCAGCTTACTAGAATACATTTATTTAGCTTTCAGCACCCTAACATGAAACATTTTGTCTACTATTTTACAATGTATTACATCTCGCTCTTGAAATGCGACAATTCCTCAGGTTTTTTCGTTGTATGCCATATCTTTTCATCATCTGTTGAAGCCTCGAGTGTGGCTGTAACACTTACTCGTTCTCCAGTCTTCAATAATGAGCGTTTTATAGGATTCCATAACACTTCTGGTAACTCCATCTGGTAACTGTTGAGATAAGTTTGTGGTTTCAGCGTTAATTTCATGCAGATGTTTTCGAATTATTTCTTCCCTCAAACGACCCACATGTATTGTCTTTTTGGGCGTCTGGTTTCTGAGACTTTCATCACACAGAGCAAGGAAACAACGACAATTTTATTTTAATACCATCACAAGTTTCGGCCTATTCTATGTAAGTATATTTCCTCAATCAGTATGAAGACAATCTGATTACGGACTATCTTCTGTGGGGATTTTTCAGATATATAGTCTTCTCTATATATCTTAATATAGCAGGGAAATTCAGAATTTTTTAAAACTTTTTCACAATTTCCATTTTTTCCAATATCTTCCAAATGGTTTCACGTATTATGATTTCTACATCTATAAAAATCAACTGTTCGTTTGTGTCTCTAAATTTTGTCGATTTTGGTTTCGAAATGTTTGTGAAGGTCTAAGGAAAGGTTCAAATGGTCAGAAAGTATGAAATATTTGCGAGAAAGATAGTAAAAACAACAATTGAATTTTCCATTTAAAATGTTCTACCTACTTTCGTGTTGAACATTTAGCCTTCCTAATACTGTATTGTGTAATAGTTTTTATTGTGCTATTTAACACATAGATAGTATCTGTTTAGTTTGAATGCAACAAATTATATTTCTCTATGGTCGTAAGGTGGTTGTCGAATGTTTATATTTCAGTTGAACGTCAGAAGAAATGAAGAAATACAGTTAAATTTCCGTTTTTGAAGATTTCAGCACTTCGATGTATAAATTTAAGTCACAGAACTCGTAATGTTGCAAGCCAACTGAAGACCAATGCGAAGCTCGTAATGATCAGGTTGAACGGAATCAATGGAATAGAAATCAATGACAGAAATATCGCGTTTAACCCCTATCAATCTGAATTCAATTATAACGTAGAAATCGATTACAGTTCACAGCAAATCGTTGTTATTGGACTTATGAACGTAGAGTGTCAAAAATTCAAGCTTGTTTTTATTGATAAAATACCACCAACGATGTGTCGAAAGATTGTAAGCGTGAAGTATGATATGACGACAAAAAATCTGTTTAAATTAATTTTTTAATAGAGAAAAATATTGAGATTTTCAAAGAAATAACGGACTTTAGGGATCCTCATATAATTATTGAGGAAACATGATCAAGAAGTACGATTTACATACAAAATTTGCCAGGTCAGCTAGTATATCAATACGAATCAATAAAAACCCCGAACTCTGTGATATTTAGCAAAAATGTTATCTACAATATGACAAAACTTACCCATAATCCCAAAATTTTCGGTCCGTTATATTAAATTTAATGTGTTCTTCTGAATATTCAGTGCCCCTGTAATTTCCTAACCAGACGTCGTAACCAGCATCCGCCAGTAAGAAAGCTGAAAAAATATATTGAAATCAAAAATATGCTTGTTGAAGATATATGAGCTCATGTAAGTAAGTCATCGTGTCTAGTGCAATAAAAAAACCTACCTAACGAATTTTTTCCTAGTCCAACAAATATAGCAGAAGTGCTCTGAATGCCATGCAACATAAAGACAGCCTCTTTTCTTGCATTTAGACTTGGTATTCTGAAGAGCGTGAGAATATATCCATCTATAGTCTGTACTTTATACTGTTGGAAAGGATAACCAGTCTTCTTTATTATATCGGGCTGAAAGTAAGATCCATATAAAAAATTTTAAAAAAATTATTTCAATTGAGAAAAGTTTCACGTCATAATATATGTAATTTTTATGAATTTCTAATTTCCATTGAAATAACTAATTTCAATTACAGTTATTGATAAATTCAACACGAATATATATGTATATATATAAAGTGTTCTCAATATTATTTTAGCAATAACAGGTTTTTTTCAGTTTTTTTAATTGAATGATCTTCGTTATTTCATTCAACGTAGACTAAAATGAATATTTTAAAATTGAAAAAGCACGTTAATGCTAAAAAAAATCAAAAACACTTTACATAATGAACAGGCGGTAACACCATATAATTGTATATATAAATATATATTTGTTCAATGAATAAATATATATATATATATATATATATATATATATATATATATATATATATATATATCAGAAATTCACTACAAGAAAAAGAATTCTGTAGTTCTCGTGCTATATAATCGCACTTGTAGATATTCGCTATCAAAGTACACTGTAACTTTCTTTCGATAATTTTTTTGTCAAATTATTCAAAAGAACAAACTAGCACAGCTGGCAAAGTGAAACAATGCGATGTCTCCATTGTCCTTCTAGTAATCGATGTTAGAGAATATTGGATTCTTCATTATCCTTCTAAGGATAAATGTTAGAGAATCTTGAAATCGATGCCTACATTTATTGAACGCGTGAGAGAGTCACTGTTTCGTACTACGAGGTACTCATCAGTATACCGAGTGCGATAATATAGCACGAGAACTACAGAATTCTTTTTCTCGTTCGAGCGTTTCTACAACCACAACCTAGATGGCGCATTACTTCATCAAATCAGATGAAATTGTTCCAAAAAATTAGACTTGTCAAATATAGTATCTGAATCGATCGAAGGACGTGTGAAACTTTCAATGTAGATGTATTCTTGTGCTCTTCACTGATTCCTAACATTTGAGATGTACATCAATCTATGCATTATATATTCACACGACCTACTCTATATTTCTGTCTTACAATCAATGTGAGGGTATGTAGGGATTGAAATCATTGCCTTTCATTTGTTGAACGTGGCGTAGCTGATGAGTACCTTGTAGTACGAAACAGTGACTAAACAGTACAATAAATCTAGGCATCGATTTCAAGATTCTCTGACATTTATCCCTAGAAGGAAATGGAGATTCGAATATTCTCTACTAGAAGGACAATGGATACATCGCATTGTTCATGTTTCACATAGCCAGCTCTGCTAGAATGTTCTCTTGAATGATTTGTCAAGAAAATTATCATATATATATATATATATATATATATATATATATATATATATATATATATATATATATATATATATACATATTTATATAAACAATGAGTAATGAGAGGATTGTTTATAATCTGATATATCGTAAGTAATCTAGAATATAATAATCAAAATAGAACCAGAAAACTAGTAGGAAGCATATGAAAGAACAGAATAAAATAACAAGTGTCAAATGCGTTTCCATAATAAAAAAGGATTCGATGCAATGTAGCCAACGTACTAAAAAATGTTCCGAATGATTTCAGATCAATCATATTTTTACTACAAGAATTTTATGCAACTGAAAGCCTCAATATATTTATTCAACCTACACGACTAGTATTTATGTAGATCAAATAGAAACTTGATAATGCAACAATTTATTACTCTTATTTTTATATACGAATGACAAGAATCAGCATTACTTCCGGAGTTTCCGGAAATAGTCTGGACAATCTATAGTAAAATATAGATACATTTATATGGCTATATGCAATGTATATTTTTCTTTAGTGCAGATTTAATTGCAGATTCATTAACTCATTCCAGCAAGAACTGATAATTGATAAGATACTTTCACTTCCCGAGGTTGGTACAGTGAGGATAAATATTCCGTTTTACTCTCGGTTAACAAGAAAATGTTACCAATTATCTACGTTATAAAACCTGAGAATTTTGATGAAATAAAAAAAAATTGGAACTGTAATCCTCCTACTTTTATAAATATTCAGTAATGTGAAAACATGAATTCATTGAACAAATATAGTTAGAACTTAGACCAGCCTCTGTCGCTTGTTAAGTTATAACTACATTCGTAAATATAATGAAACAATATTTAGGATTTTCTCATAATTTAATAATTACAAATACGCATGACGACGTTTCGAAGTACTACTTCTTTATCAAATGGTGAATTAATACTCAAATTAATCAGTATTAATTCAGCATTTGATGAAGAAGTAATACTTCGAAACGTCGTCATGCTTATTTGTATCAAACTATGAGAAAATTTTAGATATTGTTTCATTATGGATATTAATTTTCTTCATTATTTCATCATTCGTATATATATAGTGTGGTTGCCTGTTGATTGTGTATGGGTTTTTCCACATTGTTTGGAATAACAGGCTTTTTTATTCAAAGATATTCAGTTGAGTGGACGTTTCGTTGTAAATTGCAACTTTATCAAAACTAATCCGAATTAACATATTAAAAGAGTACCTTGAACATAGGAAAAATTTCATAAAAATTGACTATGTTTTATGTTTAGGCGTATATCACTGTACAAGGAACTCTATGTGGATCCCCACTCTCACCTCTCCTATACAACATTTACTGTTTGGATATACACACAAAGAGAAAACAGAACATGCAGAAATATGCGGATGTAATTATTTCAATAGATCATGCAAAAAATCTGATGAAATCATAGAACTACTACAAGAGCTTAAGAACAAAATTGAAATATATTGCAGGACCTGCGTCTCAAACCGAATCCCACAAATCCCAAGTTCATCATATCAACGACGAGATATATTGATATCCTCCCAAATAATCACCGTGAATTGTATTGTAATATCCTGTCAACCTTCAACAATATATTGAAGAGTAGAAGTGGAACACAAACTTCAACCATTACACCAAACACATTTTTAAAAAAATATCCACAGCAAGCCTTTTATCAAAACTAATCAAAAGTATAACACATGCATTTTCCTCAACATTCATAGGACAGTTTAATATCCTAATTCGTAGCAAGTTGGAGTATGGTAACATGATCTGGTATCCCATTTACACTTGCCATCAACGCCATCTTGAGGCTATTCATAGAAGGTTCTTGATTGTTAGTTTGGAGGGAGGATAAAATTTATCCTTAGAGAGGAGTCAGTAATAACGAATTATTGAGTCGATTTAGTTCAATCTCATTGCACAATTGTAATTTTTGTACAAATTACTGCACAATAGTATTGATTGACCTCCTCTCTTGTATGCTTTAAAATTTCGTGTTCCTAGGCAAAATTCTCGTAATACAGAATTATTTCACCTAGAGACTCCAAGGACCAACTCCCTAATACAATCCCCCATTTGGTTTATGGAGTCTACATTAAAAAGAGTTGCCAATAATTGAATTGACATTCACTTTGACTCCATATTATCAGGAGTTATGTGAACAAAGAAAATTAACTAAAATGAATTGATTCAGATTGAGTTCTTTGTAATATTTCATTGAATACTATAATGTTGTTATAACTTACTATTTTTTTAGATTAAATTGAGCTCTTTGTTATATCTTTTCCATTTTAATTATTTAGTTATGTATTCAACATTGTTATTATTTTCTGTAATTGGGTGTTACGCCTGTTGAGAATAAAGAATTTATTATTATTATTATTATATATGGAGACCAATATTAGGATACTCCCACCCTATATTATTAAACTGCAGTAATCCAACTATTTGCAATGTCAACAGCAAAAAAGTCAGCACTGAGAAAATTACACAGAATTACTTCGAATGAATTCCCATACAGATTAAAAAAGATTGAACCTATGAGATAAAGATTCAAACTTCTGAATAAAGGTTTTCTACATAGGTAAAACAATTGGGAAAGATACTGAATCTATAACATTGAGGCCATGTTTTAACCAAAAGGAGAGAATAGTCAACCTCTACTATAATGAAGAAATTCAGGAAAAATAGATAAACTTCATTGTTCTATTCTTTTTTTGATAAGTATTCTAATAAAATATAAGAGCCAAAGGACCGATGGTCATTGTCTGAATGTAAATGTCAGTTAATAACAGTTAACTCTCTCTCTCTCTCTCCCTCCCATAATTTGACAAAATTTCAAAAACGTTTAACTCTTCTTAACGTCCACCTCTAATTCAAGTTGGAGTAAATTTACTGTGCAGTAACTTCCTGGTTCATATGTACCATGCATGACTTCTAATTATTATTATGTAACATTGCATACGACCAAGTGTATTGCCATTGCCAAGTTCATTCAGTTTCTTGATATCGTTATTGATTCAAATATTAAACGAAATTATTAACGGAATATTAAAAGAAACTTGAAAAGAAGAATATTCAACTTTATAATATCAATGACATTTACAAATTTTACTAGGCTTTTAAGATATAAAGGCATCCTGACTGTTTGAAAATTACGTTCTTATGCTTATTTTATTAGCGAATGAATATATTTTTTGTTGTATATGTGATTAAGGGTGGATAGATACAAAAATATGATGTTCATTTTGAGAAAATATGAACTATTTATATCAACATGAAATAATTTTTCCATGAAGTTTCAGTTTCATATTTAAAAATGTAAGAAGGATAAAAAAATTAACTTTTGAGAAAATGATATTCTTATTTTCCACTCAAAATTAAGAATAACGAATTCTACTTGCTTTTATTGAACGACTTAATACACTACAATTGGTTTCACTTAATAGCTACACAAAAGGCTTTCAAAATTTCTAAACGTTCATGCATGACATAACTTTTTTTTAATCACTATTTACAATTTTGAGCTATTTAGTAAAATTTAAGATTCTATGTTACATTGATAAACAAAAAAATTACAAATCCATAAATCATAAAGACTGCAAGAATATAGAATTTAAAGGAGGAAAAAAAAATTTCGTATTCAAGTTTTTTCTTTTCTTTGTATTTTCTGAGAATATTTACCATAGTAATGTGTATATTTTTTTACATTATCAGAAAGAACAGATTTCACGAACAAAAAATTGCCCGACATTTTTAAAAAAGCTGATATTTTGAAGCGAGAATTTTCGATTTAAAATTGGGGTGTTTTTTCGATATTCAAAATGAGGTGAAAAAATAAATATTTCAAATCAAAAAATTGCATTGTCTTTAGGACATAGAAAAGTAAGTTTTCACCAAATTTCATGAAAAAAAATTTTTTTTTCATGAAATTTAAACCAAAAACTTGATTAATTGATTTTTTCACATAAATTTTGAGGTTATATGAAAAAAGTATAATCACAAAAGTTGTAGGTCTCTTTATTACCTAGAACTTTGTTATTTTTTTTTTTCATTTTTGACTTGTAGTTTTGCCGGAAATCGAGGTACACCGTTTTTTACACTTAAAAACTCACCCCCTTCCACTTCCCGACCTCAGATCGCCCGTAAATTATTTTTTCTTCCATTTTTGTTATATTCTCGTCCTTTTTTAATGGGTTTCATTCTACATCTATTATTTTTGGTTTCAAAAATTATCGACCCTGGTCTATTATTGTTTATTTCAAGCTTTCGTAACTTATCTACATTACAGAACATCTACAAAGAAGGGAGCAGTGGAAATTTTTTGAACCAATGTTCTTATTCACTTCTTGGATATGACTGTTTCGTATATTTTCATCGTTTTCCTTGTTGACGATCCTCTTTCGTGGTTAGTAAATAGGTGATTCATTTTAGTGATATTTTTAGTATATTCATTTTTTTCATTTTCGTTCTCGTCAACATTACATATTCATACTTCCAGTTTCTCGATTGAGAATTAAGAGCTAGCGCTTCCTATAATTCAAATACAGTCCGCAACACAACATTTTTGGTCCTTCGGGCCGGATTTTGGACTTTCGGTCGATCATAAAGGCCTTTCGATTATTTCAAAATTTGAATTCATTAAATTGAAATTTCGAATTCTTAATTATTGGAGATTGGAAGCATTACTCCCGAATGCAATATCTCTTTTCTTTTAAGTAAATAAATAATAATTCTTAATTAGTAAATATATTAATAGTAGAAAATTATATACAATATGACGACGAAACAATGACCACATTACATTATATATATATATACGATATATATATTATATATATATATATATATATATATATATATATATATATATATATATATATATATATATATATATAATAAATTACAATTGTTCATAACGTAGCCCTCCTGCGTAGTAATAAACAAATACTCACCACTTTGGCTTCAGCAGCAAAATCGTACCAGCAGTTCGAGTTATCCTTCATCGTCGGGTAATCCCATAAGCTCGGGCACACATTATTCTCAAATTCTGCGGCGATACATTTTAGCAAACAGAAGACAATACTTAACCGTTTCTTTCCGATCATTATCATGGCACTATATTATTCAAATTGTACCAAAGCCCACTCTCAATTTCTCTGATATTGGTATGGGAAATAGTCTTGCTGCACTTTCTTCCTAGTGTGGTACATATAGAATAGGAAAGGACAATCAAATTAACTTGTTCGGTTCAATGTGCACGCAGAAGGAGATAAATTAGTTTTTTTTTTCATATAATCGGAAATCAATATACTATTAATAGCACAAAAAATTAAGTAGCTTTTTGTAACATAATACAATTTTACTAACTCAGTTCAAATTCTTTTACTTGAATGGTATTATTGAAACTTCACTTCAATTGCAATGATGCAGAAGTATAATTGGAGTGAATCATCACGATCCAATTAATCTTAAGGTTGAAATATATTCCTAAACAAAAAATAATTCATTGTAATTTATTCAGAAATAATTTATAGTGAATAAACAATGTACTGTATTATTGTTTCTTGGAATTTTTCAATGATGTGTCAATAGAAAACTGGTTTCTCTTTATTAACGGCTGAATTTTGGGATGCGAGGGATGAACGTTGCAATGTTACGATGATACTTTCTAGCTAGAGCTTGAGCAAATCAATATTCAGGTGTCCAGAGTTCAAACCCGATACCAGCTGATTTTTTTAAGTTCCCTATGTCAACAGTTCCCAACCTGTGGGCCGCGTTGAGTGTGGTACTGGGCCGCGGGTTCTAGTCAAAAAATAATAAAAAATAAAATAAAGTTCTTTTATCTAAGAATTCCTAAAATTGTTGTTTTTTTAATCCTTGTATACATATTTAACTAAGAGTTAAACGTCATAGGCCATAGATAGGGTATATTGGTTATAATATATATTCTTCTTATCCGTTACAGTGTTTATTTATTTTTCTTGGATATTTAGTAATTGGGCCTTGAATTTTAATTTCAAAATAGGTGGTCCCACCAATTAAAAAGTTTGGGAACCGCTGGCTTAAGTCATTACTTGCACACTCATAAGGACCATTTTTGGTAAAATCTCTACCTCTCCGTTTTCAAAATCACTCCAACTTATATATACATGCACTGGTACCTATCATTGCTCATCATCTTCTAGCTAAATAATTTCGCTTTATAACTTAATTACCATCTCTATAACACAAACAAAGGAAGGAAGAAATTAAGTATTTCCGCTTATATCGATTCAAATAGAAAAATTTGTTTGGGAGATTTGATTTTGAGTTATTAAACTTTAATATGAAATGTCTAATCCCAGAAATTTCAAAATGCATTTGAAATTATACGAGATAATTTTAATTTGTAATTCGTACAGGATATAAGCTCAGTTGCTCAAAACTCAAACTTACTGAGTTGCCTTACTCAGAGGAAGTAAAATAAATATCTAGATGGAAACTGATTGAGTTCACCTTGATTGATGATCCCCACAAGCGGTAAACAATCACTATAATTACATATTTGTGAAAAAAATATTTAATAATCAGCAATTTATAATCTATAGTTTAAAAACAAGTTTGAACTTGAAAATGATGTTGGGCATGGAAGACCTTGGAAAATAATATTAAATAAGGTCGACGAGAATAGTGAAAATCAAAATTATGATAGTTATAATGAAGTAAAATCTAACACAAATCGAATTCATACAATATAGCTAGGTGTTCTAGGTGTACGTAGGATATCATATTGAAATAAGTAGGGAAATACTACAAATTTAGGTTAATTTGGCTTGATCTTCGGGAAGTTTTTAATTTATTTCAGGAAGAACGAAAAATTCTTTGAAAATCATTTCGTTTCAATTCCACAAATACATGTTATACTTCCCATAATAATATCCATGATTACCCACAGAATCCGAAAAAAATCTGATGATTTAGAGGCTCAGTGGTGTAGCGACCCAATACGCTCTCGGCTTACTGGTGCTGGTAGGTTCAATACCCACCTAAATCTTAGGCAGTTCGAAATCGTTGTATTTCCAACAGAGATATCTAGGTCTCTGACCTCCTCTTTTGATCTTAGAATGATTATATTTAATATTTTCAAGCCCAAGAAGGGCAAATTCTTTCACAAATGTATCAAGCAAAAGTGTTGTGATCTGAAGTTTTCTGTGGAGGAATTCGAAAATACCTTCAATAAACAGGAGCTGATTATACTCGTAATTTTGCTGTATGTTAGTTGAACATGCAGCAAAAATTTGAGGGATTATTACTCACTCGGAAAATATTTTGTTATTATACTTTTTTGCAATATTCTCCAGAAAGTTTTAGCCAATATGCCTCGAATTGGAAATTATTTTGGGCTACATCATTCTCATTTAACTGTTTGAAAGAAATATAACCGAATGTATGTCAAGAGTGTTTCGACATATTTAATCACTTTTCCTACTTAGTTCGATAGTTTTTTGAAATAATCAAAGAATTGAAAAAAATAACGTTACTTCGTATTTTTTCGTTTTTCGCGTAATTGATCACAATATTTCAAAGTGACTTTCAGCAAACATGCTTCGAAATTATTGCAAAAGTTTACAACCGAAGTTATAATTTCACATAATTGAAAATAATTTTAAAACTAATAGAAATAGACATATAATAACTCTATAACTTCTCAAAGAGAATGTAGTTTGGTATATGATCGGATTGAAAAATGTATGTCCCATTTAAAATAAGCATGACATTGTAGTTTGAATATGTTACCAGAGGAACATCAAACTTTGGACACCCTGTAGAAGTTTAAGTCAATGTGAATTCATTAAAACTTTCCGTAATCGCTCTTTTATTCATGACTACGAAAGTCAATTGTTTCGGAGATGTTATCTTTTTTTGTGAACTCTCAAATTTCCGAAAAATCGAAATATCTCAAAAACTACAAATGTTAGTTACAAATGTTATATTGAAGAAAGAATATCTTATTTTTTACGTAAAATTCAAAAACGTAGTCAAATATAGGGCATTCTATGAGAAAAAACATAACGTTGGTATGTCACACATTTCTGGAACATGCTGTATGTATCAAATTATTTTTAGAACGTACCCTTGATAAATCCCCACATGACTGAGTGGTCATATTATTTTAAAAATTAAGCTTTCGTAATAACAGACCATCGCGGCGTCTACTTTGTCTCACCCTATATATATATATATATATATATATATATATATATATATATATATATATATATATATATATATATATATATATAAATATTTATAGATATTCTGCAAAAACTTTGTTTCAAACTAGTAACTTCAATTCTAAAGGGGACTCCCTCATTTGGACATTAAAATGGGCACGAAATCATAATTTCTCATCAAACCTCAGAAAATTGCTTCAGGAAAAAATTTTCATCATAATTGTTTGAATATTTAATAGTATTGGCGTTTACTTGATGTAAATCCATTATAATTGAATATAACTTAAATTCAAACACTTGAACTTATGATTTACACTTTATTGACTACATAGCATGACGCGTTTCGTCGTTACAAACGACTTCTTCAGATGCTTACAGAATAATAACAACATTTTGAAAAATACAGGTATATATATCAGGGAATTTTGGTGTTCTATGGTTTTGGTTTTACCTAAGATATTCCATTCTGAGAAATAATTTCTATTACCTGAAAAGGTTTAACAAGGGTGAATTGTTTAATTCTATCTGTTCATTGAGCAAGTTTCCAGAATTTTTAAGCCGATTTATTTCCACTACTTCCCAATAATCTAATTGACTACTTCTCTCTATATTGTGTAGAATTTTGAAATTCGTATCAAAAGTATGGTTTTCTGTTAATAAATGGTTAGCATAATTCGAATTACTTTTATTATGGGCGAAGCTATATTTATGTTCCTGTATTCTAGTACCGAAATTTCTACTAGTTTTACCTATATATATATATATACCGGGACATGTTCCACAATTCAATTGGTAAACACCTGATTTGTCTTCTCTTTTAATTTTGTTTTTATTGTTCTTAATGTGTCTCGATAAATTGTTGTTCGTTTTAAATGAAATATTAAAATTATGTTTACTTAAAAAGGTTTTGACTTTTTGACTGACGTTTCCAAAGTATGTTAAACTGTTATATTTACGATTTCTATCCGGCTGATAAGGAAATACTAATCGTAGAGCTTTCCGATAGAGTTTTTTGTCCAGAATTTTTGACACGAGTTCACTTTCATAATTATTATTAACCGCAATCTGTTTAATGATATTCAATTCTTTATTGAAATTTTCTGCCGATAAAGGTATATTGGTTAATCTATGTATCATACTTTGAAACGCTGCCATTTTATGTGGATATGGGTGGCATGAGGAGTTATGGATTATGGTATCCAGGATACCATAATCCATAACTCTATTATGGTATCATAATACCATACTTTGGAAACGTCAGTCAAAAAGTCAAAACCTTTTTAAGTAAACATAATTTTAATATTTCATTTAAAACGAACAACAATTTATCGAGACAACATTTTTTTTTTAATTTTGTTTTTATTGAGAACAATAAAAACAAAATTAAAAGAGAAGACAAATCAGGTGTTTGCCAATTGAATTGTGGAACATGTCCCGTATATATATATATATATAATATATATATATATATATATATATATATATATATATATATATATATACGTAAAACTAGTAGAAATTTCGGTACTATAATACAGGAACATAAATATAGCTTCGCCCATAATAAAAGTAATTCGAATTATGCTAACCATTTATTAACCGAAAACCATACTTTTGATACGAATTTCAAAAATCTACACAATACAGAGAGAAGTAGTCAATTAGATTATTGGGAAGTAGTGGAAATAAATCGGCTTAAAAATTCTGGAAACTTGCTCAATGAACAGATAGAATTAAACAATTCACCCTTGTTAAACCTTTTCAGGTAATAGAAATTATTTCTCAGCATGGAATATCTTAGGTAAAACCAAAACCATAGAACACCAAAATTCCCTGATATATATATACCTGTATTTTTCAAAATGTTGTTATTATTCTGTAAGCATCTGAAGAAGTCGTTTGTAACGACGAAACGTGTCATGCTATGTAGTCAATAAAGTGTAAATCATAAGTTCAAGTGTTTGAATTTAAGTTATATTCAATAATTGTTTGAAGATTTGAAGGCATGACGGAATTTAACTGGAAATTCCCTGTACTTTTTAATTAAAAAATTCCCTCAACTTCAATGCAGTAATCTCAGCGATTGAATATGCTTAAAACTCAGCTAACATCTACAATCCGGTATAATATAATTCATTGAATATCCATATCCATAAAACCACTTTATTAAATTCATATTGTGAAATTTCCGGTAGCAGACTGACTGACTGAAGGTTTGAGAAAAATTCATAACTCTGTGGTCATGCGAGATACCATTCGAAACACTCTTTACAAAGAAAGGCCCATAAAATGTATTAGAAAATACGGTGGAGTAGATACTTCAATTAAGTTGCTACTGGACATCAATTTCTTATACTCACAAAATAGGAAATCCTACGACTCAAATGGAATTTCCTGGATACATTTCAGAGAATTACTTTCACTTTCTCGCTTCAAAAAGAATCTAAATTATGTCACTGTCAACAACAAGCGTTAATTAAATAACGAACGACACATCGTTTCTTCGTTATTCGTATTACTCTTATAAACTTTAAACAAAAACCCAACGATTAATTGTGATCAAAAACTTGTTCATACTCAATATCTAGTTGACCATGCTAGAATTTCGTAGTCAATATTGAAGAAGACATTGATTTTTTGTTATGACCTTCACTCAGATATTTTTACGCATAAGATGAATACTGATAGATCTTAATTGAAAATTTGTTCAATTCGGAATATTAATAACGGTATTTAATATAAATATGGCAGTAATAGAATGCAAATACAGGAAGTTTAATACAGGAAATCGAATAACTGTTATTTGAATGGAACAAGTTGTTAGTGATTTCAACAGAAATTGAGGGCCAAAATTTCGAAATTTCATTCTATAGTTGAATTAATTAAGGAGGATAAAGTTTGGACGAATAAATATTATATGTATGAAATATACATTCATTCTAAGTTTCGTCGATACAAATTGTAACGTTCTCAAAACTTTGGAGAAAGGGGCATCTATTGATTTTCATTTATTCTTCGTATCGTTGAAAACAATATAATAAATAAAAATTGAAGTTTCGGCGTGTAGTTAACATTAGTATTTCGATTCATTTTGTACAAAGTTTGTAGGCTTTCTAAATCTTGAAACAGTATATATTACGAAGGATTCAATGCATTCAATAAACTACCCTTCCTAATAAACACTACGAGTGTCCTAAAGATATTTAAGAATGTTAAAGAATGCTTAAGATATTGTTGAATTTTTTACGACTGTAGATATGTATTTTCAGTGTTTAATTGGGATTGCAGTCCAGGACAGGAAAATAAGTTACCTCTGTATTATTTTACAATCATTCGAAAATGTTTATTTTCTTCTTCAGGGCTAAAATTGTACAATATCAACAGTTTATATAAAAAGGCTCTATTGAAAATTCTTCTCACAAATTGGGAATACTCGTATTTATTTTTGAAATTCAAGAGACGAATGTACTTTCGGACTAACTTCACAGTAATTGTAAAAAAAATTTTCAATAGAGCCTTGTTATATAAACTGTTAATATTGTACAATTTTAGCCCTGAAGAAGAAAATAAACATTTTCGAAAGCTTGGAAAATACTAAGGAGGTAACTCATTTTCCTGTGCTGGACTGCAATTCCAATTAAACAATGAATGTATACATATATATATATATATATATATATATATATATATATATATATATATATATATATATATATATATATATATATATATACGAGGGCGGTTTGATAAGTCCGTGAATTTTTTTGCGGCAAATAAACATTTCATTTTTCTACATAATCACCTTTCAGCTCGATACATTTAGTCCAGCGTTTTTCTTATTTTTTATACCCTCCAAATAATAGGTTTTCTCAAGGCTCTCAAAATACGCGTTTTTTTCGGTAATGACTTCTTCTTTAGACTCAAATCTCTTACCACCCAGCCAATTCTTTAGGTTTGGAAACAGATAATAGTCGCAGGGGGCTAAATCTGGAGAATATGCTGGATGGGGTAGCAGTTCGTATCTCAATTCGCGGATTTTGGCCATCGTGACTAAACAAGTGTGCACACGTGCATTGCCTTGATGAAACAGCACTTTCTTCTTCTCCAAATACGGCCGTTTTTGCTTCAAGTCAACGTCGAATCGGTCCAAAAGCTTTAAATAATATTCGCCGGTGATTGTTTTACCTTTCTAGAGGTAATCAATGTGAATGACACCGCGTGCATCCCAAAAAACTGTGGCCATGACCTTGTTGGCTGACAGACTCTGTTTGGCCTTCTTTGGTCCACGTTCACCCCGAGCAACCACTGTTTCGATTGTTCCTTGGTCTCTGGCGTGTTTTGATGGATCCATGTTTCGTCCACAGTAACAAAACGGCGCAAAAATTTGTCCGGATTATGTGTACTCTGTAAAGCACTTCATTACCATTGAAAATGATGGTGCCGAGTCCCCATAGTATTTATGAAGCTTTTCCTTAGTTTCAGTTATGGTTTTTTTACGTAAAAAGTAATGCTTAATCAGCACACGAAATTTACTTTTTTCCATTTTCGTGAAAATTCACGAGGTTGTCTGCTTTGAATGGCTATCAAACACCAACGTAGCTTGCATGTTACCCACTAATAGATTAGTTAACGGCAGCACTGCGGGAAATTCAAAAAAATTTTGTGATGATGGTACATATACGTTTCTCAGATGTTGACTTTATCAAGCATTTTGAGTTAGTAGTTTTTTTCTGGCAACTGAAAAGGTTCGTCACATTTTTGTGTGTTCTTCAATTATTTCCTTTTGAAAAGTGGATCAAAGAATGTGTATTAAATTTTGCGTTAAAAATGGAATGAAAAAACTACAACGCACTCAAAATGTTGACTATGGCATTCGGCGAGTCTACTTTCTCTCATAAATGTGTTTACAAGTTTTACAAGCACTTTACAGAAAGCCGAAAAGATGTTGATGACGATGAGCGTTCTGGGGTTGCAAGCACGTCAACAAGCGAAAAAAACATCGAAACAGTGAAGAAATAAATATATATAAATAGTTTTGTAAAATCGTGGAATCACTATTAGGGAAGTTGCAGAGGATGTTGGCATATCAATCAGCTAGTGCCATGCAATTTTATCGGATGTTTTGGGCATGAAACGTGTGGCTGCGAAGTGTGTTCCGAATTTGCAAAATTTACAGCAAAAGTAACGTCGCATTAGTATTGCTCGGGAGTTGTTGAATGACGTCAAACACGATCCAGATTTACTCAGAAAGGTCATAACCGGTGGAGAAACATGAGTATATGATTTTGACGTCGAAATCAAGGCCCAATCATCCCAATGAAAGCGGCCAGAAGAGCCAAGAAAGAAAAGAGCACGCCAAGTTCGATGAAACGTGAAGGCTTTGCTCACTGTTTTCTTCGGTTACAACGTCGTGATGATCTTGCCAACAGGTCCGGTTAATGAGGAATATTACAAGGAACTTATGCAACGTTTGCGTGAATCAATACGTCCCAAACGATCGGAATTGTGGAAAAACAAATCGTGGATTCTGCATCACAATAATGCACCAGCTCACACATGCTGGTGCATTATGCTTGTTCTTGATTTTTTGTCCAAAAACAACACCGTCATCATGTCTCAACCACCGATCTCACCAGATTTTGCTCCCTAAGACTTTTTCTGTTTCCCAAAACTGAAGAGACCAATGAAAAGAAAGCATTTGGCCGCAATTGCCACGCGCTGGCATATGTGCATTATTTCTGAGGGGGATAACTTTGAAGGGGGCATAATGTAATCGATATGAATGTATATCGAAAAAATTCAAAATTCACCTTTTCTCTTGAACAAACCTCGTATATATAAGTTAGCTAAGCTTATTCGAGACAATGATAATTAAATAAATAAAATATGTTGAATAAGAATATTGACTTTAGAACGACGAGAACTGTTCTCAAAAATAGGTGTAATACCAACACAAAAGAAATTACTAATGTATTGGTTTCAAAACGTATTCGATTCACTTAACATAATTTCAACTTGTAGATATATATAATTATGACAAATAGACAGAACCCAAAAATATTTTTTGGAATATGAAATTTTATTTAACATTATTTCATTCAACAAAACGTAAATAGTTTTGAGTTTAAACTAACTTTAACATAAAACATAAAAACCAATGGCGTTGTTTTTCCACAAACGATTTATCAATGTACTATATTCCACTCAATATTATCTCATGTTTTCAGATAGTTTTCAGGGCAAGGTAAGTGAGATTGGTACTCAAGGAAGGCAAGGATGGGCAAGGTGACAAACAGTGAACAAATTATCAAAAAATTCAATCGATTGCAAATTATATCAATTACAGTAAAATGATTTGACTTTTGAATCGTTTCAAAGAATATAGGTATAATTATTCTCACTAACATTCTGTCATAATGTCGATAGATATTTCTTGGCTTTATTCCTTAAAAAATATTCAATTAAATAGTGTTTCGAAGTACGAAACCATTGTCAGAGTTGATACAACCGATATCAACTGTCCCCAGACTCTGCAACCTGACTCAGAACTAATTTCTGAGTATCATTCTTATCTTTCTGTATGCAAAGTATAACATAATATATTATAAATATAATTATTACAAATTCTGTTCGATGTTATTATTTTTGTCAGTGTTCCCAACTTGATGGTTTTACTACAACAGTTTTAGGGAAAATAATGGGTTCGAACTTTTCAGTTATTATACAATAGTTTAAAGGATACTTTTGAAATATTTTGCGATAAGCTTATTTAAAAAAATCGTTTCTGTTCTTTTTCTTTGTATCATTTATGTTATCTGAATTTTTGTATATTCAGTGTATTTAAAATCAGGTACACTTTGAGGGAAACATTTTAAATGTTTTAGGCCATATAGGTATCTCACCTTGGCACTTTGTCATCCTTAGTGATAATAATATAATCTACTATACTGTGAAACTTATATTAATTTGTAGGCTTAATAAGTATCATTTCATACTGATAAAAATGGTTTCCCATTCACTTTTCGTGAACTATAAATTTTCTGATTTCTACTCTGAAGTAGAGCACAAAAGACCATGACAGAAAAGTTCTTTTCTATGAAAAATAACAGAAGATTAAAACTCTGGATAATTGTATGGGTTTGAAGTTATCAATGTAATAAAATATCATTATATATATTATTACAGTATTAAGCGTTATTCAACAAAATATTTATTTAATGAATGAAGAATGTATCAACTGCGACAATTTTTTAGTTATTTTAATTTCGCTGCAATCAATTCATTAACATTCTTTATTAATTCTTCGTGCAACAAACTGTTTATGTCCTTCGCTTGCACAAAATCAGCCAGTCCAAACTTTTGATAGTCAATCACGTGAAATGTATTTTGATATTCTGTACTGAATTGCTGATATGTAACAGAGGCATCCTGCAAAATAATGAACTATTTTTGAAAAACCTAACACCATCTAACTTACATTTATGGAAAAAAGTTATTTATTTCATAATATATTACATATTTCAAAATACTCACCGATACAGTACCAAATTTATCATTCAATCCAAGATAAAATAATTGTGGCACTCTTATTTTCGATAAATTGTACACAGGTGGAGTATCTTGACCATACAGTGCGATGTTTTTCTTTGGACCATAATCCAGTTTAGCAAATGTTTTAGTACTCAAAATTTGACCCATATGCTGATAATTCAAAACGGGTTCGCTATCCTTATTTTGAGCTATTATAACAGGTAATGTTTCCTTAAAAAAGAAAAGGTTAAATATCAGTTACTCACTACAACCAAATTTCATTTCGAAAAAATTTTACAAAGCAATATTCATAGATTCTATTTATTCTGAATATATATATATATATATATATATATATATATATATATATATATATATATATATATATATATATATATATACTATGCTGTTCGAATTAATTGAGACAAAGGATAAAAAACAATGTTTTCGTAAAATACTACCTTTTAATGAAGTAAATACATACAAAATAGCATAAATACTTCTTATTAATATGAAGTATGTACTCCTTTCGAAGGAATATTTCCTTGAACTCGTCTAGGCATCGATTCCACTAGCGTAGCGCAGATTTTCTTCGATTCGTCATCATGAAACCACACCTGAATTGCACTTATAATAATTTTTTCCTTTGTAGAGCAATCCATTTTTGCCAGTCGTTCCTTCAAAATATTCCATAAATTCTCAATGAAATTGAGATCAGGTGAATTCCTGAAATTAGGTGAAATCGAGTACTTTTATTTCATTCTCACGCATAAAGGCCTGCACTTGTTTGTAATTGTGGCAGGGAGCCAGGTCGTGCTGAAATGTTCCATCAAACGTTTCCTTGAATGGGACAATCCTGGTGCGCAATATTTCCATATATTTCACTGAATTCATCATCTCTGTTAAAAGAGCTAATCGTCCAGTGCCATTGGTTGTGAAAAAACCCCAAAACATTTGTTACGAAGGATGTTTTACTGTTTGCTGTAAAAACTTTTGAAGTGTCCCCATCACTTCGTCTAACAAGACTTGATTTGTACCCTTGAACAAACAAATGTGTATCATCACTAAAAACCACCTTCTTCCAGTGGTCCACAGTCCACACACGGTACTTTTTATCCCATGCCAAACGTTTCTTCATTATTTTCTGGGTAAGCAGTTGCCTTCTTCTTGGTCTTCTTGTCTTACGGTCAACCTCCAGCAGTCACTTTCGCACAGTTGGGGTGCTCACCTCCATACCAGAAACCATTAAATCCCTTCGAAGATCAGTGCTTGTCTTTCTCGATTTATTTTGTTATTTCTTATCAATAGTTTGTCTGTTCTTGGAGAAGTTTTGCGTTTGCGGCCACAGTTTCCTTTTCCTTTTGGAGACGATGAGCGACTTTCTTCAAATGTTTTTTAAATTCTCGACACGCTGACCCACACCAACAGCTTCAGCTATATCTCTTACATCCATTGATGTGTGTTCATTAAGCGCGATAATTTTGGAACGCTTCCTCGGACTGATCTCTATCTTTGGACAAGACAATACAGCACTGTCGCTCCGATATGCTCACAACTGAATTGCTGGCGAGGTAAAACAGGTCAGAATGTAAATGATGGTAAAGGTCGAATCACGTCAGGTAGTAAACAAGCAGGTGTGAGGGTGTTTGGGCCACCCTGGTACTCACATACTTACTACAGTAACTCAAACGAAGAAAATAAATGTTTGTCCCAACTAATTCGAACAGCATAATATATATATATATATATATATATATATATATATATATATAAAATCAAAAGTTCAATTATTTGAATTTTTGTTTATATTCAATTAATATGGATTTACATCAAGTGAACACCAACACCATAGAATATATAAGTTATGTATAAGTGTCTTAATAAATATGCATATAGGCACTATAGTCTTGACTGAGAAACAGCTATCAGACAGAAGAAAGAAATCAATGGCGGATTCTCAAAAAAAAATCGAAATTGTTGTCCTTGCTGATTTCTATGAAATGGGATCGGAAGTTAAAATTAAGAAGATTCTCTCATGAAACTACATCACTAGGTGCACCAAGTTATGAACTGAATTTGTTTCCGTTGTTATAAATAAAAAACATATAGCTAAATATACACCTCAAAAAGCATTCCCTCATTGTCTCCCAACTACCGAACTTATTAGTGAAAGCCGTTAAGAAAGAAACACAAAATGAAAGTTTCAATGTGTCATAAAAAGCGAATCATTCCATCATAGTTTTTATGACAGGAAGTTCATCTGGTGGATGAAGAACATCTGGTAACATTATGAATGATATGAGGGTTCCAGAAATGTCTACGTATTTATTTGTAAGATAAATGGTGGAAATTCAAGATCTTATAGCCCAGACTGTGCAACAATCTAGGCTATTGAAGACAACTATAAGATCCTATTGAAATAACGAAGAGTGACCAATCATTTAAAATTGAAGTTGACTAGAGAAACCTTATCATGTTGGGGCCGATATAAGACTGCAATATCACAATCACTATAATCAAACCTAATTTTCATTTTACTGTTGTGTTGAGTTGTAATTTTCAAAGTTGAACATTGAAAAGTTAGCTTTAACTAGTCCACTCACCGGATCTTGCTGTTCTAGATCAAGTCCAATAGGTATTTCAAAATAGGCATCACAAAGTCTTCCTAGAGTTATACCACCTTTTTTGCACAAATCAGTTGCTCTTATAGCTCGTATAGAAGCAGGAAATTCTCCATGATAAAAAAAATCTAAAATGGGCTGAAACGAAGTGACAAATTATAGTTATCTCTTAATCGTAATGCAGAAAAGGAAAACTTATTATAGGACAAAGATGAATAATATGTGGTAACTGATTTTTCATTTGTATTCTGATTGTTTTCTGATTTCAGAGGTATAGAACTTTAAGTTAGCATTACTGTGAAGTGATTTATTCAGTGTAGAGCGTAGCATGGAGGAAGACCCGTATGAGTCCATCCGCCATCGAGCACAAAAATTGGATCTGTGTCCATCCACTTTATGGAAGATTTTGCGGAAGGATCTTGGTTTGTGTGCTTACAAAATCCAACTCGAGCAAGAATTGAAGCCAAACGATCATCAAGCAAGGCGTAGATTCGTCGAATGGGCCCAAAACGAGATTGCCGTTGTTCCCGATTTTCATAAGCGAATTTTGTTTAGCGATGAAGCGCACTTCTGGCTGAATAGCTACGTCAACAAACAAAACTACCGCATTTGGAGTGAAGATAATCCTCAAGTGTATGTCAAAACACCGTTACATCCAGAAAAACTAACTGTTTAGTGCGCTTTATGGGCTGGTGGAATCATTGGTCCGTACTACTTCAAAAACGATGATGGCGAGAACGTTACAGTCAATGGTAATCGGTATAAAGCCATGATTACTAACTTCATCATTCTTGAATTGAACAACCATGATGTCCAGGAGCTGTGAATTCAACAAGACGGCGCAACATGTCACACAGCTCGTGCCACAATCGATTTATTGAAAGACACGTTTGGTGACCGCCTAATTTCACGTTTTGGACCTGTGAATTGGCCTCCAAGATCTTGTGATTTAACACCGCTAGAATACTTTCTGTGGGGCTATGTAAAGTGATTGATCTATGCGGATAAACCACAAACGCTTGACCATTTGGAAGACAATATTCGCCGTGTTATTGCCGATATACGGCCACAAATGTTGGAAAAAGTCATCGAAAATTGGACATCCAGATTGGACCACATCCGAGCCAGCCGTGGCGGTCATATGCCAAAAATCATATTCAAAATGTTATGCCACAAGATTATCTTTCAAATAAAAAACATTCTTGTCAATCGAATGATCCATCGTTGTTTTATTGCAATTTAAAGTTCTATACCTCTGAAAAAAACACCCTTTAGTTCCATCAGTAGTGAAGAGAAATAAGAACACTTATATGAAAACATATAACATTGAAGATTGAATAGCCATCTCGTTAATTCTAATAATTCTGAGGCCAATACCTGCCAAATATATGGAAACCCGAAGGTGTAGACTGCCTTCAACATATAGCCAGCATTCGAAGGTACAGTAATAGGTGACATAGAAACCATTCCACTAAGATTTTCACTTGCTAAATCTGGATATTCGCTGGCATAAATGAACGCGGCAGTTGTGCCCAATTCTAACCCCACAAGAAGAACTTTTTTGGAATTAACAGTTTTGATTTTATTGAGAGCACTCCAAAGATCTCGAGTACCCCATTCATTGAAACTGAAAATTCAGAAAATATGTAAAAGAATATCTCTAGGTAATACCTAAGACGAGCTTCGATATATCTTATCAACAGAAAAATTCACCAGAATAGTTCGAAATTATTGGACCAAATTTTTAGAAACAAGGATATGAATTTCGTTCTCAAATTAAATCCATCAATCAATGGTGAATTATTGATGGATACTTTGTACTATTCCAACATATGGTATAAGCACTTAACTATAATAAGTATCATAGACAATTTCACAAGAAGAATTCGAAAAATTTTTGTTCATAAAAGCTTAAATAACTACTGGTCAAAATCTAACCTAGACGTTTGAAGTATGAATATTTTAAGAACAAAAAATATTTTGTGGAAATTCGTGAATTGCGTGGAATTTGTTGAAACAATGAATTTTTCTGTTATATACTGATTCTTGTGGTGTAAAATGGAAATTACCTGAATTTCCAATATGCTGAATCCTTGTCTGTTAAACTTATATGGTGTCTACTGTATCTTGTTCCTCTCCAATTAATAAACCAAACGTCATAACCTGCTACAGCAAATTGGTGAGCTATAAAAAATCATTGATAGTGTGAAAATTCCTTACGCAGGTTTAGTATTCGAAATTTATCAACAGAAATTTCTATCACATTTATACATCACTAAAGAAAATAATTGATACATTTCAATTTCCGAAATAAAATGCATAATAAATGCATAAAACCGAAAATTCTAGTCCTCATTTATATTTTTGATTATTCGATTATTACAAAACACAAAAAAGGTTGAAAACAGAATATAGTAACTAACTCTTAAGAAAATCTTGTCAAGTTTCTCACCACTTACTTTACTTATCACTAAGCTAAATTCCATGAAGTTTTAATTGCATTTGAAAATTCTGTATAATTGATACAAGTATTTCAAATCATAAAATACATACAAGACTAGTTATATTACTGCTATACGGCTTCAAACTCATCCATTGTATGTATATAGGTGTGCCGCAAGGTTCTAATCTGGAGTCCATCCACATTTTAATTTAGATATATGCCGGATGATTCCATTTAAAAAGCAACATGTCGTTTTTCTGTGATGATACTAAATTGAATTGAAAAAGAGAACCAAAACCGATCCACTTAATTTTTTATAAATTCGTAAATTAGTGCATATGAAACCATATTGGTTTTTCCTCACAAAAAAAGGAAATTCAAATATATCAAAAAGGTCGTATGGCAAGGCAATAAGTCTCCAATTTCTTAAGTTGAGAATATATTCCTTTTTATAAACAGAAATAATTTCACTAGCGTTTAGTTTATCAGGAAACAGAACTTGTTAAAAAGATTTATATTCACCAGGTGAACCAGAGGCTTTCATATGTAATTTCAACTAAATATTACTCAGAATCCTGGAATATTATCTACATTTATTAATTTTACTATTACAAGAAATCTTTTTTTTTCTGAATTTAATGTTCGAAAAAATGTCAACTCGAAAAAATTATCCAATTGCAAAACTGTTCGTTCGTATTTATTGCGGTAACATAATCATATTCTCATGGACTTTTGAATAAATAGAGCATTATATCGTACTCAAAATGAGATCATAAAAAGTTTGTGTATTAGAAAATATAACAAAAAGTTTTAGTACAAATATGTCAAAACCGTTTAATTTTGACTAATTTAATGTTCTTGTAATCTGTGTAATCGTAATGTTACTATGTCCAGTTTTTATTCTTTTTCATTTTCGCACTGCAAATTTGCAATTGTCATGAACTAATTGATTGTATGAAGGGTATGAAAAGGTACTGACCTAAGGATTTCTTCTTGCGGTCCACAAATGCTATAGAGTTCATGAAAGATCCAGGTAGAAGTAAAACAGGTGCTGAATTATTGCTTTCAGGGACGATTCGAAATAGAGTTATGTAATATCCATCATAAGTGCTAACCACATATGTTTGGACCTTTTTTCCCCATCTAGATACAATATCAGACTGAAAATTGAAATCATATTTGAAGACTTCAATTTATAACACAATTAATAATGTGTAGGTACCAACTTTCCAGGACTCTGATACATACATTCGACTAAATTTTGCGTAATATTTCATATGATTCAGTTAAGGTATATTCATTGTTGATAATGCATCCTTGATGTCCTTTTGCATTAATAATTCACCAATAACGCTTATGGTATAAAAATTTCTACCAAACAATTTTTTTTTGTTGGGCACCTTATTACCATCAAGTGAGTTTAATATTATCCCATATATGTATTGAATTAATTCAATACTCAACTGGTCATTTATATAAGCTTGAGTTACGTAAATATAGCTTGAATTAGGAATAGAGTGCGATTGCAAAAAACTTCAACTCACAAGTCTTAAAAGTTCAGTAGCCGAACGCTATAGTGAGCCTACAACGCTTTTGGTACATTGATGGGGGTGTTTTCGAATACATTCGTATCCTTAGGTCGTTCGGAACTTAACTGTAGGTCCAAACATCTTAGCTATATAGATACGTCCGCTCTTTTAACTGTTAATGATAAACTCAACAACGAAAAGCGTTGGATAGGAGACAAATTAATAAGACCACGAAGGAAAATGTCGATAAAAAAACGTCGAACTACTGGTTGGTATCAGGCAGAACATTTCACGAAATAGAAGACCCACGGTTGAACTATCAACCTGTTCTTGTATAGCTAGCCGCATAGCTAACCCTGTATTCCTGGAATACATAATTAAACACCCAACAGTGAGGGACGACAGGTAACGATACGAATGTGACACATGAAAGAGAATCCAGCACATAACAAGGAAATGTGAAATATTCACATCTACGGAATACAAAGATTGCGCATAAAGAACTAGCATTGATATTACATATCACATTCTACAAAAGGAAAAGATACATTACTACAAATACATTCCGGAGTAAATTTTGAAGAATTACCAGTTTACATTCTACTGGGACCTTACTATCTTGATCAAACAGATAGGCCTGAGTCTGAAGTGAAGGCCAGATTTCTGATTCTGGATTTCTGGCCATTTCTGATTGATCAGAAATGGATTGACCTCTGAAAAAGCTCGCCACTCGTGCTAGCGAAAAGTTAGGAAGTAATTCCAACCGACGACGGCACTTAAACCCGAACCAGGACAACACTAGCTCAACGACTGGCCGCGAAAACCTCAACCAATTTTTTTTAACATCTGTTGTAAACAGTTCCACTGTTTTGATCAAATGATTCAACTATATAGGTATTCCAGCATTTAGATTCAGGTAATTATTATTATTATTATTATTATTATTATTATTATTATTATTATTATTATTATTATTATTATTATTATTATTATTATTATTATTATTATTATTATTATTATTATTATTATTATTATTATTATTATTATTATTATTATTATTATTATTATTATTATTATTATTATTATTATTATTATTATTATTATTATTATTATTATTATTATTATTATTATTATTATTATTATTATTATTATTATTATTATTATTATTATTATTATTATTATTATTATTATTGTTATTATTATCACTATTTTTATTGGAGTAAGAGCGGAGGTAAGAGACCTATATAGCTCCGTTGGACCAACTGTTTAATGCCGATTCCGGAAGGTTCAAGATTACGGTGAGAATCGAACCCACCAGACCAGTAAGCCGAGTGCGTATTGGGTCGCTATACCTTTCGGCCACTGAACCTCTATAAAGTAGTACTGAATATAATAAACTATTCAGTTTTTGCTTTCAGATTACAAAATTCTTCATCAGTCCATAATTTACTTACGAATTCACCTTCATCATCTAGATTTTCTCTACATGTATTATTTCCGGAAAAACCCCAATAATCTTTCCAACTACTGCATACTTTCACGCAAAACCCAAAATCAACAACCGAACTCACAAAAAATAAAACGGAAACCCATTTAAAAATACTCATTACTATTTAAATCATATAACTTTCCAGTATGAAAAACTAGTATTATATTGTTAATAATTCTTCGAAATATGAACTCTGTTTAACGGATGAAGGACATACAATAATTTTCATCGATAACAGAAGTACAATTAACCTTTTGATGGACAACGTGAAAAGATAACGATAATTTTTCAAATTATAGGTATTTATGAAAATAAAAATGTTTGACACTAATTAAATAGAAAAATTCCGTAGCAATTGAACTTAGTTCCCAATTTTTTTAAATTTTACATTATTGTGCCTCCAAACCAAATGCTTTTTTATGTTTTTTAATTCTGAATTTCTAAATCTGAATCTAATTTAATTTAATTTCCTTTCTAATTCTATATTATTTAATTATTATTATCGGTGAAATTTATCATGAAATTTATCATACCAGAATTGTTACTATATCAATACTATTTAATAATAATGTAAGACCATCTCATGTTTCAACATTATATAAGTGTATAAACTTGTATATAAAAGTGTATAAGTTATAAACGTTTCATATGTAGCAGACTCAATTATGCTCTGTTATTTGATATCACTAATATGAAGTGCATAAATCTATAACAGAAACTGATTACTAAAGCATCATTGATTTTTTTTATTGGAAAGTAAGGTATGAGTAGGTACCTAAAGCATTGGTTTTATAAGTACCACAAGGAAACAAATCAATTGATTCACACTGGAATTGAGAAGTATTTCAAGTTAAGTTTTTGTTAATTAAATTATTCTTATTAGATACAATTAGGTACAGAAATTGTTATGTTTGTTTTACATGTATGTTTCGGCTCAAACTGCGATTCAGTACATAGACATAACAGAGTCGGATCTACTCAAAGGCATTTTAGGCTGAAGACCACGTTCTCTTGGACACAAAGGACCTCCAGTTCCCTTTAAAAAAAATAGTCGATAAAATCTGTTAAAGTTTTAAAATGTATGCGTTTTCTCTCCTTCTTCAACCCTCAGATGAAAACTCCTGAATATTGATACAAAAACAAAATATATGTTCATAAGTTTCAGTCGCACCTTGTCTTTCGGGCAGGTATTGTTAGTCTGATACTTCGGAAATTAATTATGCTGATATCAATGAAATCTTTTGAATTTTCAGAGGCACAAAATTTATTTGATACAAATGTGAATTTCGTAACTGCAATTGTTCTTTCACTTTTTCGAAATCAAGTTTGGAGAGATTTAATTTAGTACATAAAAAAATATATTAACCTACAATTGAATATTTTTTAAGGCAGCAACTGTTATATAAAGTGTTAATCGTGTTATTAAAAGAGTTCGTGAAGAACATACGACCTTATTCAGATCAGAAGCAAGGGCAATACGAAAAGAAATGTAGTAAATTAAGTACTAGTAAGTAGATAGACTACAGTACAATGGTCATTCAAAAAATACAACATAAACGATAAAAATCACATAGCAAAAACGCATTCGAAAAAGAACGTGATTCAAATCATTGTGATTATTAAAAGCCATAAAATTACGAAATTATTCGATAAATAATGGACATTGTTTTTATATTGATATATTTTCGAAGTTTTCGATTCTTAACACCATAACATGATTTAAATAAACAGAAATTTATGTCACAAATAATTTCATAATCTGTTTAGGTAATTTAACTGCATAAAAATAAAATATCCCGAATTGTTTCAAAAAACAATTCTTCATAAAATCCTTGACGAAATAAAATAACTGGATTTCCAGTAGGTATAATAAAATATTTATAATGAGCAATAATGTTATCAAATTATCATGAAGTGTTTGCTCGAAATTTCGAGGTAGTTTTGATAATTTTATAAAAACAAATAAAACATGGTGGTTATTTATTGATGGGATGGGAACCATACATTCCAAATATTTTACTGCTTGAATAGTTTATTTGAATAACTGCAAGATAGTTTTACAAGTTGCCTATAGTTGTTGGTCCGCTGTATGGATACAGGATATTTATAACTTTGCAAGAAATAATGAGAAGTTTATTACGCTAGAATACTTTGTTGATCAGTCAGGAAATACAAAGCAAAAAATCTTGGAGTAACAAAATATCCATTTCAAAAGGCTAAATAGTACCTAACGTTCATTAATCTACAATACAAAAGTACAAAAATGCAGTGGAGCTTGAACCAATTTGCCATATATTCTCATGATTACGAGACGTGAAAAATATGACATTGACATAGGCTCTTAAGATTCAAATAACCATAGAACAAGGATTAAACTACCTGAATAAAAATTTTTCAATAACTTCTCAAAACATTTGAGATTATTTTCAATGAATGAATTCAAGCCTATTGTGAAATACGATAAGATATTTATTAAATTATGACTCAAATCTGTATCCAAATCTTGCTGCATTTTGAAATTTTCTCCAGCATTTCAGTATTCCGTTTATGGATTAGGTATAGTTCGTGTTAAACATTTTGATTTCATTTTTTAAAGATGTTTTTATATCTACTAATATATATTTTATCAAATTATTTTGATAGTTAGAGGGAAATACGTTTTGAAATTCCATGTCAACTTGTTCATGTCCATGTCCATGTACAATATGTGAAATATTTTTGATATTTTTGAAATGTGTTTAATTTATTTATATTTTGATATATATTGAAGGAAATATTTTTTCAGAATGTGTTGAATATCTTAAATTTTTATTTAACTCTATCAATTCAGTCCACTGAAATAAATAAATGCAGAGGGACTGTCCAGAGTCGAACTAAGCGTTCTCCTTATATTTTAAGGGGAATATATCACATATTGAATAAAAATCACTGATTTCTCAAAAATTATATCGAATTATTGCTTAACAATTGTTTCGGGAGTTACCCCATTTTCAAGAGCTAAGCTGGGATAGAAATGGAGCAAGACCCCTAAGCAATTGTCAAGCAATAATTTAATATAATTTTTGAGAAACCAAACAAAATGTTTTTTAATAAATATATTCAACAATTTTTCACCTTTATCAACTTCTTCAAGGGACATACATATTTTGAAATTGAAATAGTAGTGAAAAAAAATTTTAACACTTTCAAATAGTGAGTAGGAAAATCTAGAGAACAGTGTTGTCGTTGTCATTTTAACTTTGAAATTTATCATGCATCAAGCAATGACGTAAACATTTAAAATATACATTTTTGTGATTCAGAAGAAGAATTATGTTTGAAACATGAATTAGTAATTTACCATTCACATGCGAAAATGAAAGCTGCAAGTTTAACAAGTTAAATTCAATGGAGTTGAAAAAGACAGCAATAATATCTATATGGGGGCATTTTGAAAGTCATCTATTCTTAATTGATTGATTGAATAAGAACTGATGATTCATAATAATTATGAAACAATTGCATACCATTATCATTCAACAAGTTCGATGATTTTTCGAAGAGCGCTTAATACTCTCGAAAGTGATTGGTTCGTTCTCGTGTACAACAGTTGTGTAGACAGCTCCCTGAGAGTTTTATTTGAAATATTTCGATTAATAGTCTCCGTATTCACGAGACTATATATATATATATATATATATATATATATATATATATATATATATATATATATATATATATATATATATATATATATATATATATATATATATATATATATATATATATATATATATATATATATATATATATATATATATATATATATATATATATTTCAGAGAAACCAATGTGTGAGAACTCCTTTATCACTCTAGCACTGAAAAAAAAGATAAGTCAGTAAATCAATAAACTCAAAATTATTTAGTATAAACTTGCACTTGTTTTTACAAAAATATTGCTTCATTATTTACATACTAATCATTAGAATTGATTTAGTGTCGAACAAAACTAATCCAGTAACCTATTAAACACGATAATAAGGAAGGAAAATCACTGGGCTTCATTGTAAACAAAAATGATTGTATTACGTGCATCAAATTGAATTTTCCGTCCCATTTTATTAGGAGGATGGAATATTTTTAGTCCTCTCCATTTAGGATAATTCAAAAAAGGATTAATTTTCACTGGTAAGCTCGCCGATTGTGCATAAAAATGAAAATTTCTTGCTTCGTTTTTTAGATCTTCAGGAAACAGCCGATTTCGATAATTTTCATCATACATCACACAAGAAAATTTTTTTAGGGTTGAATTGGTATGACTTGGTGGCCGTACGCTTCCACCTTCAATTTTATTTTTCAAGCATGGAATTTTTTTATAAAACTTATTATTTATCTCATATTTTCATGGCTTTCTAGAAAAAGACTTTGATGGCAGGAATAAATTCTATTGAATACAGTCTACTGAGTACAATTTCAATTTGTTTAAATAACATTCATTCAGTAATACATCATAATTCTTACAACTAAGAATCTTATATTTTATTCAAATTATATACAAGCTATTAGATTCATAGTATGTCATCGTCCAGGTCCAGATGTCAGCAGGTTAACCAAGGCGGCTCTTTCTTTTTCTTTTTTCTTTACAATATCAACGCATCTATTCTTCCAAGAACTTTTCCTCAGTTTTATTGGTCTACTTCCAACGTATCGTCCTGGAAAATTAAAAAATCGTGTCTTAAGAAATAATATCTATATAGCAACAAAAATAAATGGGATTTAAATCAAGAACTTTCTTTAGTCCACATAAGGCCATTATAGAATAAGTTCATATTAACTTCATTTTTGATATTTAATAATTTAATAGTTCTCACTATTATCACCCTTCTACTGATCAAGAAAGAGACTGAATCAAGAGCCATTCGAAATGTCAAACCATCAGTCAATGTACGAGTACAAGTGTGTAACTCTAGTTGCGATGCGAAGAGCTCTTTTCTATATTTTCTAGCTATTTGTGTGCTATGACTAGTTGAAGAGAAATATAAAGTTTGTAGGAATTTTAATTGATTCGCTTCTACCTGATGCCTCTTCGAAAAAGAGTTAACTTTTGCACTGGTATGGTCATATCCAAAGACACGAAGATTAATATTCAGACCACCCAGAACAGATAGAGTTCTCTGGCACGAATGAATAAGGAGACCCAACCCCACATAAAATGGTAAATGGATTGACCAAAGGAGAAGGTCTCTATTTAGAGTTGTCTGCACACTGTATACACACTGTCATACATATATTTGAAATTGCAATCAAAGAAACTATCAACTCTTTAAGTATTTAGAGTAAATATTACCAATTCATGTACAAAACCAAGGCATTAAAGTGGCCTACATGAAATAATGGTAGAGAATATTTGAGGATTTTCTAACTCATGAACTGCATTCACCTGACAAATAAAGGGAAAGATTTACCAACATTTACCTACAGATTTATTTCGAATATCTCTTCCATTGCTGTAATTTCGGAGTATTATTAACTACACTTTTGTGTTGTAAATATACAATGAAGGAATGCAAGATCAGATTTGTGTTAAAGTTGAAAAAACATGTCTTCTTCGAAAAGCAAAACATTCACTTAAAAAAAAGCTGGCAATCATATCGTAGAAAAGATTTTCATGAATGCAACATAAATGTCAACGAGGCAAGCAGGAAACAAAATTGGGAATTTGAACATATAAAATCAAATATATGGCAAAAGAATATCTCGCAATTTTAAACAATCCTTCGCTTTTGATAAATATTTATCTAGCTACACACAATGTACTATAATCATTTTATTTAATGCATGGAATATATCCGATACTGAGGCCACAAATAATTATGCTGAAGAAGGTTACACGATAAAAATAAAAACGATATCTGCGGTTATACAAATAAATCTATTTTTAGACAGCATTAAGGGCTGCTGTTGAATTAATTATGAAACACGTACAAAAATATAATGAATCAATTAGCAGGCGCCAAAAAGTAATTAAGATAATATTAATTTACGTCATATTCACACGAGATGTGCAATGTAAGTTATCGGGCTTTTATTTACGAAATCAATCAGTCCATAAGAATTTCCTACATCAATAGATGGTGGTACATCTTTTCATGACCCTCCGAAGATGTTCAAGCCAATTTCCATCAATTTATCAACTTCTATCCGCATTATGGATAGAAGAGGCGAAGTGATTATAACTTCAATACTTCTAAAGACTATGAACTCTTTTCTACGTGGTGGAATGTTATTAGTTAAATTAATGAGGGAAGGTTTTACTCTAAATGAGGACTTTCCAATGAATATAAATTTCACAATTCATATAAATAACAAAATTTTTTCCAAATTCATATTTTATCAAACAATACCGGTATTTTACTGCCTTAGTAATTTTGAATAACGTAACATAATTCTGAGATGGCGGGGTAGTAGAAACCTTTTGAAAAATAGGAAATTTGTAAACATAAACTCCAAAGAACACTATAAACTGCAACCAACATAGCTGAATAGTAAAAAAATGTGTATGTGGCGTGTTTTTCCGAATTGGATCATTCTCGTAGATACCATGACGGCACTGATTCCGGTTCCTAGGATTCCTCATAGTTCTTAAGAAAATAAAAACAGTAAAGGGCCGTGCAATAAAAGCATATTCATCCGAATCACACTGGAAATTGAGAATGAAAAAAATTATAGAAGAAAATTCTTGAAACCAAGACTAGGTCTCCAGATGAACCAAGCACTCAAACAATTCAAAAGCGACAAATAACCTTCTCGAAACTATTAGTTTATTACTGTCCAGAGGATGATAAAAGTTTAATTTAAGTCCTCAAACCTCAAAAAAGTAGAAAAATAGCTACCCAGTAAGAGATTGCCTAGACAACAATTTACTAAGCGAATAATCTGCCCAGAATTACAATGAAGAATAACAATTGAATGAATACTGGACGAAAAAAGAACTGAAGAGGTTTCGTTAAGGTTGAACAGTGTGACGCCAAAACAAAAAAGTATCTCAGTAGGATAATTCAGAAATCCTAATTTAAAATAGAATATCTGTATCTTGGATTATGATATTGAAAAGTACTAATATGTAATTGATGTTATTATATCAACGACTAAATTATATAAAATATACATATTGCCAATGAAGCATATCAAAAGAAGACCACGCTTATTTTGAACGAAAAATTATAATTTTTTATTTATCATTCAAGGCAGAGGTCAGAAGACCTCTATAATCTCATTAACATATCTGATACTTTGAACCAAAACATTTTCTCCATTAGATATACATAATGCCAACAAATATGATACTGTTATCCCTAACTATTCCTAAAAACAGGTGAATATATATATATATATATATATATATATATATATATATATATATATATATATATATATATATATATATATATATATATATATAGGTGTTCTCTCTCTGCGTCTACTATGTAGATTCAACTTGGGGGGTTATTTATTTCTCAACACCATTTTTAATTGTTGATTGTCATTTCCTAGCTTCTTTTTTGTAGATTCAACCTAGTGGGTTACTCAAGTTGAAACACCTTCTTTAATTGGTAGGTGTTCTCTCTCTGCGTCTACTATGTAGATTCAACTTGGAGAGTTATTTATTTCTCAACACCATTTGTAATTGTTGATTGTCATTTACTAGCTTCTTCTTTGTAGATTCAACCTAATGGGTTACTCAAGTTTAAACACCTTCTTTAATTGGTGGGTGTTCTCTCTCTAAGTCTACTATGTAGATTCAACTTGGAGGGTTGTTTATTTCTCAACACCATTTGTAATTGTTGATTGTCATTTCCTAGCTTATTCTTTGTAGATTCAACCTAGTGAGTTACTCAAGTTTAAACACCTTCTTTAATTGGTGGGTGTAAGTTCTCTTGGAGGGTTGTTTATTTCTCAACACCATTTGTAATTGTTGATTGTCATTTCCTAGCTTATTCTTTGTAGATTCAACCTAGTGAGTTACTCAAGTTTAAACACCTTCTTTAATTGGTGGGTGTTCTCTCTCTATGTCTACTATGTAGATTCAACTTGGAGGGTTGTTTATTTCTCAACACCATTTGTAATTGTTGATTGTCATTTCCTAGCTTATTCTTTGTAGATTCAACCTAGTGGGTTACTCAAGTTTAAACACCTTCTTTAATTGGTGGGTGTTCTCTCTCTGCGTCTACTATGTAGATTCAACTTGGAGGGTTACTTATTTCTCAACGCCTTCTGTAATTGATGATTGTACTTTCTCACCTTCTGTAATTAGTGACTACCCTTTCTCTGCCAGTTCTCTAGAGATTCAAATTGGTGAGTTATTTATTTCTCAACGCCTTTTGTAACTGGTGGTTGAACGTCTCTAACTTCTACTTTGTAAAGAGTTAACCTGTGGGTTACTTAAGTTTAAAGACCTTCCATAATTGGTGGATTCTCTGCGTCTACTATGCAGATTCAACTTCATGGATTATTTATCTATCAGTACCTTCTGTGATTGGTGATTTCAATTTCCTTGCGTCTGCTTTATAGATTCAATCTGGTAAGTTAACTTAAATTTCACCACCTTCTGTATTTCGTGATCGTCCTCTCCCAGCGTTTATCATGTGCATTACACTCAGTAGGTTTCTTAACGACATCATGTAGTTTTGGAACTGTGTTAGAACCAACCCAATTTTTTTCTTGTCGTATTAATCGTAGATACGAGAAAAAACATTATTCATAGAAAATAATAAAATTCCATAAAAGTTATTCATAATATAAAAAGCCAGAATATTATAATGGGACTAATATACACCGTAAATAGTTTCATAACAAGAATGAACTTGCTGGAATGCATTTTGCGAAAATCAAGTCCGTTGATCCTATTTGAAGTCCGTTGACAAAGTACAAGTATTAATATGTGGTACAGGTTGAAAGAATCACATTAATGCTAGTTTTATGTCACTCAGAGTGTGATATATTTATAAATAATGTTCATATAAAACTGGAAAAACAATATATGGCACAGGTTAAAAGAATCATTACAACTCATATCCGCATATTTCACAGAGGGCAACAATACTATAGCGGAAAATTAAAAATAGCAACGCGTCCGTAGTAAACAGTGATATAGATATTATTTTCGGAGAATTCTTGAACTCTTGACTTTTTTCGATGAGACCGTAGATAATATCTGATCGACTAGCAACGAAATATGAATCATTTAATGCAGACTGATCCAGTCGCGTGATTTCCTTCTCTTTCGAGGTCATTTCTTCGTGCACGATTATAACTGAACGTGTGATTTTGTGACAAAATCAAATTTGGAAATGCGAAATAGACTAAATGAGTTGAATCAAATTTATATCAGATGATTCGAGGTTATAAGGAGTTATTCATAAATAACTTTTTCAGTTGCTGATTCAAAAAACATTGCAACTTCCGCATGAAATTTCCGGATTAGGGGAAGTGATCTTAGTTTTACCAGAGGCATTTTTGTACTAATATTCTATGAAGCTCACGTTTCGATACAATATTCGTGGCTTTTTCGAAACTTTATTTCGACATTTATAGAAAAAAATTGATATTTCTGTGAAAAAGACAGCTATGATCCAAAATTGCAAAAAATTTATTTTTATTGATTATTCATTTTTATTATTTGAAAATTATCATAATTTGACCTGCTATTGTGATAATTTGACAAATTTGGAATGATAAAATTTTTTTATTCAGAAATGGATGGTGTTAATTGCACATAATTTATATAAGTTGAATTTAAATTAGATTAAAATATAACTGGTTATAATTATCTGTTTTCAAGAAAATCAAATTTTTCTATAAGTGTCATAATAACGAGTATCAAAAGTCATGAATTTGGTTGCAAAACGTCGAGTCAATAAAATAATAATGTATATTACGAGTAATTTTCTGTAAAGCCTGAAAGTTTTTGATGTATATTATTTTTGTTAGAAAACCTTGAAATCTTTTTCCAAAACTTTTACGCATTAAAAATATGCACCTCTTCTCTCTCGAGAACTCCCTAGAAATTTTTCTTCCGAAAAAAACCTTTCAAAAGAGTTTCGTCGCAAAAAAAAAAGCATGAGAACCGTTGACATCAAGAATTTTACACCAAATATGCAAATATAACGCTGAAAACGAGTAATTTATTTGCAAAGTAGCCTAAGTATTAACCAGCACAAGGTTCAACTAATTAAACTGTCCAGTATATTTCTCTATCTTGAAAGTAATAAAAGGCGATAGTGAAGTCAAAAAATAATTTTTTCAGAGATATATCCAACAATGATGACTTTCTCCAAAAATTCAAAAGTCAAATTTTACACAAAATACAAATCTTCAAGTTTGCATAAATGTTTCAGATTAATATCTTCATCAATTTAAAGTATGTAAAATACATATGGTTGTCTAGAGAAAAACTTCTTTATGAAACTTTTTACAAAAGAAAAAGTTTTCAGTCAAATTTCAGCAGTGTGAAAATGAATTACTCTAATATATGACACGGAGGTTTCGCTTATCTCTTGGTGAAATATGTTAAAAATTATAAAATTAAAAATTAACACACTTGACTTAAGTTTCACTGAATATATTAAAAATTCTACATATGTTTCGGGTGGTTAACCCATTATTAAGAGTATACAATATTACTCCATATTGTAATAGTAACATTGTATACTCTTGATAATGGGTTAACCACCAGAAATATATGTAGAGTTTTCAATATATTAAGTGAAACTTAAGTCAGGTGTGTTAATTTTCAATTTCATAGTTTTTAACTCTAATATATTGAATAAAAAATACTTGGCTTAATTTCACAGAATGCCATTGTTAGTTGGCAATTAACGAGGTTTTCCCGATTTTCAAAAGTTAAACTGTTTAATAAGGGTTTTGTATATTATTAGTTGTTTATTACCGTGTTTCAAAAGTTGAACAATTTAAATATTACTCAATAAAAAAATCTAGAAAAACAGAAAGGGAATTATTTCAGAATAGACTAGTAAAATGAACCTATATTTTCAAGGAAGAAAAGGAAATTTGAAGTATGAGATGAATTTGTACTTTTTGAACTGATTTACGCTATTTACTGATGGTAGATTATAAAATTCTAAATTAATGTACATACATACATAAGTAAACGTGTACATACTCACATAGTAAATTCTAATTTACTTTGTATAATTAAATATGAAAAACATAATATTCAAAAAATTTTTGTTTAATCCTCTTCAATGTTTCATACAAAGTCACACTAAGTCACGCCAAGTCACTTAACAAGCATATTTGGGAGAACAAATATTAGAAAATTGTAATTGATAAGTATATATTTGACAGGTAACGCATAGTAGCTCAAAAGCTAGTGTGAGTATCTCAACGAAATTTTCAATCTTAATTCTTAACTAATACAACTAAAAACTAATTGACGCTTGCTGCGACTGCTATAGGGCAAAATAAAAAACACCCCAAAAAATGGTATTTTCCAAACTATAAGAAAACACGTTATCATCAAAAAAAAGTCAGTGCACTCACAAACATTTTCCAACAGAACTTAAGTTACATCAGAAATTGAGCCACTGTGAAAATGGACGAATGAGAGATAAGAGGACGGATCACGTGATGTTTTTCAATTAGTCTTATAAATATAGGGGAATGGGCATCAGGCAGCTCAGAATTTCCCTAGATTCCAACAAAGAAAGAGTTTCAACGCTGTTCTAATTAGACAGCACGATAAAAGTGTCGGCGTTTTCTATTTGTTGCAAACATCCAATGTGAATTCAGGTAAAGTACATTTTTCAAATCGAATTAATCTAATTAAAATTTAATAGAAAAATCAATTTGAGGAATACGTTTTTTGAATTGATGCACGATTTAAAAGAAAAAGTGAAATTTAAGTTAGTTATTGAACCAATATGGAAAACGTAGATTCTTTCATAAAAATTTCAAATTCTTTGAAAATGATACTTTTGACTATCATTGAATTTAATTTCTACTTGATTTCAGTATATATTTCTTATTTCCTCAATGTTAATTGAATATCAAAGTGGATAACGTGATTTCTTAACAGAAAAATCCTTATTTCCGTTAACGTTTCGTTGCGAATTGTCAAAATTAATGAATAATTGAATTTTATAAATTACTATGGATGAACGTAAATTGTAATATCGATAATGAACTTGAAAAGGCTCTTTTGCCTCTTTAATAGTAAGAGAAATATTTCTGGCTCAGCATTCGTTTGGGGAGTGTATTTGTCTTTCTTCTTCACCATGAAGAAACCTCTGAAAAACTCATGGCAAACCAGGTGATTCAAATAGTGAAATATTCTTTTCAAATAAAAATAACATACTTGATTTTTGTAATACATATAATAATACAAAAAATTTATATTTTAATATTTAGTTTTTGTTTATTCGTTTGAATAAACAAAATTAGAGAAAAGGGCCATTTGAGATATGTCCTTCACTGATTGTGGTGTGTTAATTATACAAGTGTTATTCGAAAGGTTATTAAATCATTCTAGATTGAATTGAGATGTTTGATATTAGTTCTTTCATCCATAATATTCTTCAAATATTGACGAATGTGCTACTAAATAAACCCGGCAGAAGTTTCGGAAAATGGTAAAACGTAAAAAGAATCAATGGTATTATGAAACCCATTGGAAAAGTAAGAGAATATAATAAAAATGAAATAAAAGAAACTGGTGATCTGAGGAAGTGAAAGGGGCGAGTTTCAAGGGTAAAAAACGATTTATCTCGATTTCCAGCGAAACTAAAACTCCCATGGAATTGAATGGCTCCAATGACTCCACTCCAATTAAATGGTAAAGTTGTGGGCAATCAAACGATTTACAACTTCTGTATTAACACTTTTGACATAACCTCAAAATTTATGCGAAAAATCCTGATAACCAAATTTTTGGTTTTTTATTTTTCTTTCACTCAAAAAATTTTTTTTCACTTTCTTTCACTTAAAGAAAATTAGGATGCTCATTAGATATTGAGTCAAACAAAGGTGGAAAAATAACTATTTTAAATCAAAAAAAATTTGTGTTTGGGACATAAAAAAAATTTTCGTAATATTTCATGATATGAACAATTTTTTGTAGAAGATAAAAATAACAAACCAAAACATGGGTTTGTTATTTGAATTTCTCACATAAATTTTGTGATTATGTGAAAAATGTGTAAATACAAAAGTTGTAAATATTTTTATTGCTTGTCTTTTGCCGGATATTAAGGTGAATCGTTTTTAACAATTAAAAACTCACCCCATTTCACTTACCGACCTCAGATCACCCGTAAATTATTTTTCCTTTCATTTGTGGTTTATTTCCCCTGCTTTTCCAATAGGTTTCACCTTACTATTATTTTGTTTTTGGTTTCGACGATGGCCAAAAAATTTCTCTACATTTTTTGTGTTTTTCATTTGTTAAAATCGTTATATCATTATAATTAAAATTCTATTTTTCAGTTATTTTATGTTTATTTATGGCCGTGATTTCGGTTTTTGCATATTTATGAGCTTCAATTCGTTTTTATCAATTTTGTAATGTTTGAGCTATATAGCATTCATTGTAATTATTGCATGGTACATTATAAACTGTATGAGTGTTTTTTGTGTCACTGCTTTACTTTTTAACTTTGTACTTATTTTTATTAATTGATTTTTTACTGTGTGCTAATAATAAATTACAAGGTTTTAATATTTTCAATGTTTGTTCTCAGTTTTGGAATATAAGTTGATGAAATTGAATTATTATCATAGGATCTATTTATTTTCGTTAATGGTAAATTACTATTGAATTCGTGAATTCTGTTCTATAGAACCTTTTGTATTAGATTATACTGAAAATTATTTTTCGTGAAAAGTGTGCAAACTTCTTCTTGTGTTTCATACAGATGATGAAGACTAATGCACAAGCAAATGTTGAGCCACAAACATTCCTCTGAATATTAAAGCTTCTCAAAGTTGTTGAAGAAATTGGTGATATGACGAATAATTTTCCTAAAATTGTCAAATGTTCATAAAATTAACGACTATCTTTCAAAGAATTGTATCTATAAATGAACTTCTGAGAAAGTTTTAATGAATATAGAAATGGTATAATTTTTTGATAATATTCCAACTGCAGTATATGGTTGCTAAAAGATTAAAAGAATTTTAATTCTCATTTTTCTGTCCTGAACTGCAATTTCAGTCAAACACTGAAAATACATACCTATAGTCATTAAACATCATAAACAAATATATGAAAAAAAAAAAATTTATATATATATATATATATATATATATATGTGTGTGTGTGTGTGTGCGTGTGTGTTTAAAGTGTTCTTGATTATTGAGTATATTCACTAAAAAACTTTATTCTCGGCAAACAATTAACAATTGAGAAATTCTATTTTCCATTAACATTTTGTCAAAACTGGAATTGAATAATTTTCCTGATCCATTGAAGTATCAGAAACAAAATAATAAATAATTCAAAATTTCGCTGTCCTCCTTTATTGCCTTTTAATTTTTTATTCTGTCTGCTATCACTAACAATAACAATTTCTCCTTCCAGATATATTTATTTTCATCAGGTTCTACAGATATTCATCATGAAAATGTCACTATCTTTGATAATTCTGTTCCTAACTTTCTTCGTACCTTTGGGATACTCTGGGTCTCTACATATACTGAAAAACAAGCTCTTGCCACAAGGAAAAGGAAATGCAGTGGAGGCAAAAAAGATAGACTCTAAGAAAACTATAACCAGAAACTGGGGTGCGAATGGAATGCCTTTCAATGTTCTATATATGAAACCACCACACAAAACATTTAGAAATGTGAAGCAAGTTAAAATAATGAAGACACAAAAACCAAAAATGCAGAAACCTGCAAAATATGTAGCCAGGATGTCATCACTTCGAATATCAAGTTCCATGATTCCAACATTTTTTATTTCACAAGTTTGGAAAACCAGAAGGCACTAGATATAAATAAAAATTCCAACTCAAAATTGGCCAATTTTCTGAAGGCCATTTACCAACTGATTTCTCTAAATGGATACCAGCGACGAGTGGTTATTTCATGCATCTGTTATGGAGATACATGAAAGAAATTGTGATAGATGAAAAGAGATGAAAAATATTAACATCAACATGTATTTTTTCAACAGCTAAAATGGTCGAAAACCAAGAAAGTCTGAAAGAAAATGAAAGTAACAGCAAAAACATGGTGTGTGCAGGATGGTTAAACATTTGATATCCTAAGAGAAAACCCACATTCATATTATAGATACACAAACAGTAATAGAAAAATTCAAAATAAGATATATTATAAATATATTATTATACTACTATTACTATAAATATATTGATTAAAATAAAATAAAATAACTATTAACTGAAAAACAGACTATGTAATATCATAATCCTTTTTCCCAAGTTATATTCTAATAATTTACAGCAAAAAATATATTATTTAAAAATTTATTAATAAACACAAGTTACGTAAATCAATGATGAATCAATAAAATAACTAACTAGATTCCAATAGAAAAAAATTTTTTCAAGTAAATCAGGTTGAGTGAGATTGAATTATCGCTTATCCCTTGGTGTAACATCTAAATTCAAATCAAACTCTTCAAATTCAAACAAAAAATTCAAATTAAACTATTGGCTTAATGTTTCACAAATATTTGTGAAACACTAAGCCTAAAGTTTCAATTAAATTTTTATTTTTTAATCAGGTTAAGTGTTTTTTGTACACACCTTCTGAAACTTATTTCACTGAATTAATTAATTTAAAATAATAGGATAATAAAAGTAAATTAATTAAATAGTGCAAAAAATTACATATCAAATTACTGTGCCAAAAAATAAATTCACTTCAAATAAAGTTAACTGAAATTCATTACAAAAACAATTTTTCCAAATTTCTTGCCTGACCTTTATTACAAATAAAAAACTTACCATTCATTTCTTTCATAGCTTTAGTGAAATCAGCTGGATCTTTAAAACTAATAAATCCATATCCTTTACTCTTATTAGTTCTTTTATCTCTTATTACTTTCGCTTTCAGAAAAGAAGGATACTTATTGAATGTTCTTGTTAAAAGTTCTTCTGTTACATCATTGCCAAGATCCCCACAAAATATTCGGAAGTCGTCTTCAGTCCAATCTGTTAATGTAGGATCCTCCCATGTTTGACCACCAGCTACTCTAAGCAACTTTTTATTCTTAGATCCCTTCCTCTTATAATCTTCAGTGCTAAATGATTGTAAGGCACTACTTGCCTTACCTAAAATAAAACAGTTATTTATGAAAGCAATTATTTCTCCAAAACAAATCAATATAGAAATTTGTTACTGAATTTTACTTTGAAAGGATTTTGTTTATAAGCAATCTAATTCTCCTACTGGTTATATTTGGCTAAATATAACCAGCCACTTAATTCAAAATGCAGTACTATAAGTATACAAATATTTACACATTCTAAAATTATTCTGAACTTCAAGAATAATTCACCTTGAGATATGGCCACTTCAGCACTAATTTTTTCATTTTTCAATTTCTTTAATTTTTTCTCCACTTCATTCTGCAAAGCCATAAAATCAACAGATGATTGGGTAGCTGTAGTTGGTCCAACTGTACTTTTAGGCGGAATAGTATAAAGTGTAGGCTTTGCTGAAACTACTGCAGCACGAGCTACAGCCGGTGCTGAATAAACCTCATAGTTCTGCATATGACTATGTTTTCGAAAACTTTTTACTTGATGAGGAATAAGCACTGGTGGAGCTGGTGGAGGAGGAATATTGCCAAATCCTGGTAAAGTAAATCCTCCTCCAAATGGGCCAACCCCAATAACATTTTGACCAGAAATCTCCGCTTCAAACCTGGAAAAATACATTTTGGTAGGAATATTCAGATTAAAGAAATTCAGAAATATCAGACTAAACTGCGAGAAATGAATAAACTACCTAGTCATTTCATCTTCCATTTTCCTAAATTTATCCATATCGAAAATTTATGCTTCTTCAATAATTTCTCCCTCTCGAATTAATTTACGATTTATATATTTTAAATTGATATACTTATAATCTCCCTTTACTTCACATAAATATTTATGCTCCAATATCGCTTTTTTTTTTACAAGTGTTTACAGAACCACAGAATTTTCAAATATCATAGAAAACAATAAAAAAAAATTTCTTTTTTTGTTTTTCTTTTTTACACAAGAACCATAATACATATATTTACGTAATTCACAGTTATATTTCCATACGTAAATAAAACTGCTGAGTTTTAGATTATTTAAAATAACACTCATTTCGTCAATATATTGGCGTATCAGATTTATATGTTACTCTGTGTTAATTCGACGGAAAACAGTTCAAAGAAAAGAAAAATGTTGAAGAAAAATCTGAAGATCTAAGGAGTTCAAAACACTGGTTTGAACGCCTTAGGAAACGATCACAAGTTAACTTAAACATGAATGCCTTGTGCAAGCAGATTGACTTGTTAGATGAGAAAATTCTTGTGAAAGTTTTTTTTTCTTATTTTCACAGAAAGTTCGAATTTATGTAACATCGTTAGATTTTGTTTCAATAGACACGATGATTTTGAAATGAATCAATAATGTGAAGTTATAAATAGTATGCATTTTTCATATAGAATATCGATCCAGAATTTATAAAGGTATTTGAATATGATTATATAGAATATAATTACTCGAGAAAGGCTATTATTATATAATATCATCCTAAAAATATTATCTATGAAATATGTAGGATATTTTTCATTATGATCGCCCTATTTTCATAATTTTTTATTCTTTGTCAAATATTCAGAAGCCTATGTATCATGCTACGTTGGAGTGAGTGAAATAATGAAATGTGTATTATGAGATCCTATACAAGAGAGTGTGAGAAAAATAAAAAATTTGTGTCTATGATATTTCCTCTTAATAGTCATATCTAAACAGTTTCTAGAACTTTCAGTTTCATGAAACTTATAATGAATTTATGCAATTCCGAAAAAAGTGAGTTGTCTATTAGTTCCTGTCAACTAAGTTAGCCTCGTCTACATATCGGTACCAATAATTTTTTTCATTATATCGGCTATTATGACTTTGATGTTATCAAATTTGTCATTAATATTTCAGATAACATAGGCTCAATAATTATGAGGAAGAAATAGCTTTGTGAAAACTTATCAAGTAGTGCAGCTTTGCAAAGTGTTACATTTAAATATCGAATTGTCAAATACATGACTATCTGCTTATTGATAAAAGAAAGGTGATTACCGGGCATACATTTTATCTCTTCTGAAAAGAACTAGTTAAGTCATTACCCATAAGTCGTATGAAATGGATAACGTCTATGAATGAGACAATGCTGCGCATTTATTTTCGAGTAAAAAGTTTAGGACACAAAACTACTGGCTACAGGCAAAAAAGTCATGAAGATTTCTACGGGGCATACCCCGAAATTAACGCTACAAAAGAGAGAGTGACCGATTAGTATCAAGTAATTTTGAGGAACAGACTCGTGCCACAAAGAATGATATATCTTGCGAAATGAATGAACAACCCAATGGCGAAGAAGATACAGCCTCAATAAACAAACAGCTCGAACTACAATCCTTATTTGGACAATCAGTCATTGAGCAAGGCAGAGTGCAGGAAGAACACCAATAGAACGAACAGGCTTTAACAAGGATATTTCATGATGAAATGAGAAAATCAATGCTGAAGTATATCAATGTAGATCACCTTTTGAGGCGTGTTCTGCCCAAGCTCAGTTGTTCGAAAAAACTAGGTCGAATGGTTGACACGCTTAATTAATCATTATTCTCGAGTTAGTTGATCTTATGTCTGCAGCCCCTACATACAGTTATTTACTGTGCAGCTGTCTCATCAGCAAGGTGTATGGAAGCCAAAATACGAACGAGGGAAAAGGATACGCAAACGAGGAGAGAAAACCACGTACAATTCTGACAAATAAGAATACAGCAGAAATTGAAGAAGTAGGAAACAGAACACGGAATCACGAGAAAACGTTGCATCCAAGCTAGCAACAAATCAAATTCATACACGTCAGATGTATGAAAACATCACCGACCGTCAATGCCTTGACCCCCTTTGGCAAAAACAATCTGTTTACGAAACTCGTTTGAAGAGGTACAGGGAACCTGAGAGATTTTTTTATAAGTTCCTTACTGCCAATAAATCGACAACCAATAGCGAAGAAAATACCCTGCCAAAGAAGCCATCTAGAACTTTCGGAGTGAACAGTTTGCTTCCATGCTTATTCAAATCGTATTGCAGGATAGATAAAGGAGGAGAACGTGGCCGCCAACACCTACACTTTTCAAAAACGTTGAAAACGTATCGGGTTTTCTGAAACATTTGGTGAAAACTAGTTAAGTAGCAATATATGGATGTAATCCTCTATACTTCAATAGCTGATAAGACTGACTATAAGAGATGCTTCGGAACATAATTTCATGACAAAAACACTCATTTAAGATAAATGTAAATTCAAAAAGAAAAGATAGCATTATTCTGAGTTTCCTATTAAATATTTTGAATACGTTTATTCTTGACATTATTATGTGTACATAACAGATACTTCATCAATTTAAACAAATCATTCTGATTGAATATAAGCCAAAATTCAAATACTCGAACTTCTGATTTACACTTTTATCGACAACATTACATGAAGCATTTCGTCGTTACAAATCACTTCTTTAGATGCTAATAGAATACTGACAGTCAGTATTCTATTAGCATATGAAGAAGTCGTTTGTAACGACGAAACGCGTCATGCTATGTTGTCAATAAAAGTGTAAATCAAAAGTTCAAGTTTTTGAATTTTAATTGATATTCAATTATACATTTATTTACAACTGCCAAACTTCAACACTATTCAACAAATCATTCTAATTTGGAATTTCATTGATCAAAACGTAAACTCCAAACAATGATTTATTCAATTGCTCACATCAATTTAACTGCATATCTTTTTACTACACACTTATATGTATTAAAACACATAATTATATCGATATTTTTGCTCAAACATTTCTAACCCAAATTAATTGCCTTATTTAGAACACTTGACTAAATTCAACATTCCAGACTTATAATGTAATTTTCCACACTTCGGGAAAATAGTACTTCAAACAAAGAATATATTAATTTCTTTTAGCATGTACCATATAAATGGAAATTGTCAGGAGATATTTTAAAATCTCGCCAATTTTAAAGTTTTGCAATAATGGATTTTGCATCCTTTTGGTCGTATGATTACACTATTTTTATTTTCACAGGATATATTATACACTGTGTTCAATGTAGAAATTCTTTAAGGAGAAAAAATAAATTAGAATTCTGTGACACAATTACTGACATTCGACATCCATTTATTTGTCAAAAGATCAGAAAAAATAAACACTATCAATTTTGAGTTACTTGTTATTTTAATATTGCAACCGCTTTTCGTGTAGGTATAAACTACAGTGTATATAATTGCAACTACATGGAGAACTATATATTGGAGGAGATTTGTTCTTGATAAGCGGAATGAAAGGGTAATTGCGTATTTACGTATATTTTTAGAATAAAAAAATGGATGAAAATACTGCGGCAGAAAATGACTCTGACATGAACAATTGTGATAATAATGATGTAAATAAGAACAACGAAGAGGTTAGAATTGAAACAGACCCTGCAGAAGAAGGAACATCCAACAATTCTATCAATGTGCAAGAGGTACAAACAGCAGGCACTAGTATTGACAATAATTGTTCTTCAACTACTAGAACTAGAAACAAAAATCATAGGAATAGGCATTACAGAAATAGTAATATGGAAGATTCTAGTGCCAATGAAAGGTCAGTAACATAATCCAATTAAATTAGCGACATTTTATTTTTTAAGTATATATGCTTAATTATTTTTGTTATGTTGGAAAACAGTAGCAAGAGAAACATAAGGTAAATATGCCCAACATATTGAAATGAGATAATTAAGTGTTGATTGAGCCCGTAGGCTGTTAGTTGATATAAGTAAATTTCATCAATTAAATGGGAAAGCAAACAGGTTTCTACATTTACTCACTTTTATTTATATAATTGAATGATTATGACTTATCTTTCATCATTACTCTTGGCTGATGAAGTATAGAAATTATCATGTTTTCTTATAGATATTAGAATATATACAATTTCTTTGACCTTTAAACATTTTTAAAGAGATACTTTCTATAAAAGTTTTGAGCCCTCATTTCATTCAGTTCATTAAATTTTAAATTTGTTTCAAACAAATTTATTTTAGCTTCTGTAATACTTCTGTAATGAAGGTCTTATACTGGAAAACCTGTTGGATATTTTATTAGGCAATGTTTTAATAAATAATTCAGAAAAAAAACAGAAAGCAATTTTTATGAGAAATTTTATTTTTGGTTTTTATATGTTAACATTTTATATGATGATATATAATGACGATTTATATGATGATGATATAAGGGAGAAATTAACACTTCATCTCTATTATGAGACTTTATTATTATTATTTTAGTATGGTTGACTGGGTCTACCAGATAGCTGAATTTTCGAAATTCTTCAAGCGATAACATTAAATTCACTACTGAAAGAAATAAGAAATAAATTTCATAAATTTAACAATCTCCACACAGATAGGAAACTCCTTTTTTCAATTTTTTCTCATCAAACATATAAAGGCACTGTCATTCATATTACTTTACTATTCACGCAAAACTGTTGAGTTCATTAATATAATCTTTCTCTTGCTCATGCCTGTGTTAAGGGATAACTTTAAAGAAGAATATCAAATTATTAAGCATATCACTGTAAACAATATCTTACCATTTCAATTGTTGAAATTATTGCAGTTTTACAGGTCATTCAAGCTGAATAATTGAAAAAATATTTCAAGATATAATTTTGTATATTTTTATAATACAATATGGTTTTTTCAGAACAACCAACTATCTAAATTCATCAAAAACAATAAAAATAAAATTGATAATTTGAAAAAATCTGGAGTAAATAAATGAAATTGTAGTTGTTATGTCCTTCATACTTGTTGAACCTACTGTAATTTCAACATCTAAATCAACAATCATACAAGCAGTTTTCTAAATAATAGAAACAATTCAAATTATGGTCATTTTAAATTAAATCGTTTATAATAATCATGTAGACTAGAATATACAATTTGTGATACAGTAATTATGGGCTTACAATTAAAATAGTAAGAATGACCGAAATCATTAGTCTTAAAATTTTAGGTATTTAGAATATAAAATTTATTTGCAATCAATGACTTAAGTGACCTAGTTAGATGTGAACAGCTTGCCACAACTCATCTTATTTTCTAGTTATTGTAACTGAGTGTTCTGAGTATTACCTATGTATATGCATTAAGTCATATTATTTTAAAAATCTATCCCTATCTTTCAATATAAGTATGATTGTTGTTTCGTTGACAGTCTGAAGCCATTGTAATGGTGAAACTTCCATCAACTTTCAGTTTTAAATAAAAGTATGTAAATTGTTGATACCTTAATTCCTTTTCCATTTTATTAGTTCAAAATTAATCTTAAATTTAATAATTTATGGCATAGGAACTATTAAAATGTTTATATTTGTTTTCAGTGTTGAGGAAGAACCTGTAGTTAATGAAGATAATAATACTGATTCAACATTTTCATTTGAAGATTTCTGTTCTACAAGCCATTGTAGCACATCCACCTTAAATCGAGAAACAGATACAGATTCTGAAACTGAAGTACCTCAAGCACTGAAAAAACAGAAACCACTGCATACCTGGTATAAAAAATTATATTGTTTATTTTAAAAATTTGATTTATTAACCTTTGCAACTCTTGAATCTCACATTGATCTCCAATATACTCAGGTATCAGAATTGGTAATTATGATAACTAAAAAAGTGAAACAATGAAGCATATGTGTTTCATGCTATGAAACTATTGCAAAGAATAATTGAGAGAGAGAGAGAAAAACTTTATTGAAAAAATATTAACAGGGGTGGAAAATAGGAATAAATTTCTAGGATTTCCTGCCCGGATATAAATGTTTCTTCATAAGAAAAAGGAAAATAATATATTCTTAGTCTGGTTAACAGTAAAAGAAAATATAATTTATAGTTATATTCTAGTATGTGTAACAGTAAAAGACAGGAATAATTGTGTATAGTGAGACATACACAATAGCTCTCTACATTGTTAAAGACATAAAGAAATGTGTATAAATGTAAAGTGTCCTTGAAATGTCATTCTCTGTTTTTATTCAATTATCCTGTATTAGATCTCCACCAAATGAGTTTCACTATAAAGTTACTCATCAAACATTTGATATTTTGAGTATATACTTAAAATTTATTTTTCCATAGGTATGTGGTTCCTGAAGTTTTGAAGAGACAATTTGGATACAGTTCCAAGCTACACAGTGCTGAATTATTCCGAAATCAGTGCTATGGCTCTTTACATTGTGTTCAACGTTTAGAACTCATGTACAAATTGGAGGAACACCTAGGATGTGTAAATAGTTTGAATTTTTATCCAGATGGATCTTTATTAGCTAGTGGTTCTGATGATTTGTGTATAGTAGTGTGGGATTGGAAAATAGGGAAATGTCTCTTGAAATATCGAACAAAACATAGGTCAAATGTGTTGCAAAGCAAATTTCTTCATATAAATGGCGACTTGCACATAGTTTCTTGCTCAAGAGATGGTCAGGTGTGTTAACATTCGTATATTTTGGTTATTAATTTAAAAATTAGGTTTTTCTTATGGAAACATTCCCTTAAATCCAATAGAAAAGTCTTGCTTCTTAAATTGCCCTGTAATTTGGTTATATTGTAACGCCAAATTATTAGTACATCTCATTGTTTGACTCACTCAAAATTTGATGGAATAATTATCCATTAGATTCTAAGTATATATAATTCATGCTATTCTATTCCATAGCCGACTTTCAAATTTGATTTAGTATTCTGTTATGAAGACTCCCATAACTAATTTTATTTGTACACAGGTTAGATTAGCTCGTTTATCAAAGGAAGGAGCGGTGAGGGAAAATAGAAAATTAGGAATTCATAGTGCATCGTGTCATAAGCTTGCTGTATTACCAGACCAGCCTCATATCATACTTAGTGCAGGAGAGGATGGTGTTGTACTTAGTCATGATATTAGGAAAACAAAACCAGATCAGTATGTGTTAAAGATTTTAAATGATAAATTGAGAAAAGCCATGTATTATAAAAATATTCAAAATTTGCTTCTGTTTGCCTTTAATTCAAATATATTCATGTGGTAACAATTAGAAATAAATTTCCATTAGTTTTTGAAAGATTTAATAACAATTTTGTTCTATTACTATAAAAAAAAATTATATTTAAAATTGAGAAAGAATGTATTGTCGATGATTCGGGAAAACATCAACACAAAAGTAGTCTTGCGCAAAATAGTTCCCTACTAGGACCGACCATATAGGTCCCAACTGCATAAAGAACTAGGTCATTCATTCAATTTATCATGAAGACTTACTCGGTTTAGAATAGGTCTCTATTATTTCCACTGTTTTGGGTAATTAGATATGGGCAAATATACCCAATTCACGCGAATTGGGTATATTCAATTCACGCGAATGCTAAATTGGGATATTCTAGTATTTTGTTTCAGTGTTTTACTACACAGCGTATACTGCGTTAATTATATTTTAACTTTGAGTGATTTAATTGAATAGTTTACTTGTTCATCGAAAAACTATTTATGAAAACATACATCCAGTTCATCTTAAAATCATATTAAGCGTACATGGAAATTATTACATAAAAAACAATAATTTGGGAATAAGAAGTCAATAGGTTGATAATATAAGTAGGACCTTAGTTCCAACGGCGCTCGCATATTTCGATCGAGGGATTTGGGACCTAGTTCGCCGATTTCTTGTCTGGGAGCACACTTTTGAGCTAGGTTGGACCTACACAAAACTAAACAGAAGAATTAATTATTATGTGAAATTATCTTATATTTTGTAGCTTTTCAAGCTTATGAACAATTCTTTTTTTTCTGAATCAGTTTTTGTGCTTTATTTGAATAACTATGAGATAGCTTTATACATATTCATGTATATATGTATAAATATTCCTCATTGTTTATATCCATCCAGTATCGACGTTATTAACTTTCATTTATTATTCAATTTTTTTCAAAAGCATATAATTTCTCATAGAAAATATAAAAAAATAATAAACTTAAAAAACCTTTATATTTATTTTCAGTGATGGATTGAGGTTGTTTTTATTTTTCTAATGAAAACCATAAAATGCTTCTGAATATATGCATTATTTCTTTTACAGAGTTGTCCATGTGAAAATCGATGGAAGGCCAGTTCCTTTGTATAGTATCGATCGTCATCCTTTGAAGACGCATGAATTTTGCGTCAGTGGACAAGACGATGTAATTAGAATATATGATCAAAGAAAAACTGATTCGCCGTTTTCTACTTGTCATCCTTTCAAAAAGGTGACTGTTCTGTTTTATTTAAAAAACTATGTGTTCCATATTGATTTCAGAAACATATTTTTCATTTTTTTTTATTTTCAGACTGAAAAAAATCATTATAGGGGTCTTCATGTTACTTCAGCCGTATATAATTTCGATGGACAAGAAATCTTAGCTTCATATAATGATGCCGATATCTATCTGTTCGACGTTAATTCACCACCAGGAGAGTATATGCACAAATATGAGGGACATCGGAATGGGGCGACCATAAAAGGGGTAAACTTCTATGGTCCTAAGTCGGAATTTATAGTCAGTGGTTCAGATTGTGGAAACATATTTTTCTGGGAAAAAAATACAGAAGCCATTGTACAGTGCATGCCTGGAGATGATAGTGGAGTTGTAAGTGATACGAGAGATTTTAGGACACCCAGTTAATAGGATGCACATTAAAAAACGCATAACTGTAAATAACGACAATGATCTTAAGATAGTAGCAACTCACCAAAAAGTCTTATATATAATGCCTTTTTATATCATGTGTTTATTCCAATTGATTACACAATTTCAGGTTTTGATTGCATATCTCTTAGTTTCAAAATATTATCAACTGTTTACTGTAAAGCACTTACATTTATTCATATTCGTATGGATATCAAATATTCAATAATCCTCTATGTAGAAATATCAACAAACCTATTTTTTATCTTTCATATTCAACTGTATAAACTACATATAGGTTCTTTGGCGAACTTAGTTTTGCTAGTTATGGCAAGATATGGTTTTGTATATTTCTTAGGAAATCATTAATGACATTCACTTGAGAAAGCAGTTAACAGACTAAATAAACTAAGGGTTATGTTGATTTAGGAATTCATGTAACTGTTCCGTGATACAACTACTAACTTGTTTTGAGATTTACCAAAAAATATAAATTTTTTAAATAGGTTTTCGTTAACTAAAATTGAATAAACGTACCTACATTTTTGTATTTAAATCCTCTTATATACTTATCATTTTCTTATTTCACCAAACAAAATATGCTGATAATCAACCGATAAATACTGTTTTTTCATTTGCTACTTTTATGTTTGTACTTGATAATTTTCCTTCTAGGTAAATTGTTTAGAACCCCATCCACAACTTCCTTTTATATGTACTAGTGGACTAGATTGGGATGTTAAAGTTTGGGTACCTTCCTGTGAGACTGAACCATCCTTAGAAAAACTACCTCAAATAATAAAGAAGAACAAGAAAGCTAGAAATACCTTGGGTCTAGCTTCAGAAGCTCCTGTTCTATGGATGCTGTGGCAACATCTTAGAAGGAGTAGTAGTAGTGTGAGGAGGGTGAGTGTAACGAAAATTTTCTGCAAATGTTCAATTAACCAATCCCGAATACCAAAAGTTTTTCACTTTCTTTGTGTAAACTGCATAATAAATATTCATTTTTATGAAACATAACGAAAAAAAAAATTTTTCAGAGAGAATTAAGGGAAATGAATTTTGATTCATTGGAATTGGGGCCAATTGATGGACTTGACGATGATGATGATATGAATGAAACAGTTGAAGATGATGAAGATGAAGAAGATGATGAAGATGGTGATAACAGCTCTGTTGATTTTGCAACTGAATGTACCACTTCATAATATCATTAAAAATCCACCGAAAATAGTATATGAGATATACTTCAAAATGTTTATTTCATTTCTCTGCTTATTTACGTTATAATTTATGAAAAATATTGTTCATTTATAAAATAAATTATATTAGATGAATAAGAAGAATTCTATCTTCCTGGATAACAATAATTAATTATTTAATATATACTTGAATTTTAGATGAACATTTCCTTTGAATCATTATTTGAGAAAATCAATAAAAGGTAGAGCAAATCACATTTTGTAGAAATCAAACATAATCTATAATATGAAAATGAATCGCAAAATGTGTTGGTAAGCGCATAACTCAACAACGCCTGAACCAATTTTGCCAATTCTTTTTTTAAAATGTTCGTTGAAGTCCAAGGATCGTTTTTACGGCAGAACAAATTCGAATAATTGCCGGGAAAACCCTAAAAACAGCCCATTTCTTTTTCCCATGCAAAGGTTTTCTAACTAAAATGTAAAGTTAACGGCTGGACCGATTTCACTGTTTTTTTGTTGTGTTATTTTCAGGGAAAAAATTGCGTGTAAAATTAGAAATTTTAAGAATACGTTATTAATATAATTAAAAAATGATTATTAATTCTCAAAAAGAGGATGTGAAAAAAGTGAATATCTTATCACACATTCCGATTAGTTTAGAGCTTTCACGATTAATATTAAAACTCGTATTGAATACAAAATTTTAGTAATTTTAAATAGTTGAGATTGAAATCTCGCTTAACTCTTGGTGAAATATAAAAATTAAATTAAACCCTTGGCTTAATGTTTCACGATTATATTTAACAACATGAATTAGTCAACATGTTTCGAGCGTTGAAAATGAGCTAACGCTCGAAACATTGTTGACAAATTCATGTTGTTAAATATAATCGTGAAACATTAAGCCAACAGTTTAATTTAATATGGTTGACATAGACTAACATAGCACGTGGTATATTTGATCATAAAGAAGAATACATAGTTTCTTTAATTTACAGTTGAAATTTCGTTTTTAAAATGCTAGCTATTAGATGTACAAACTTAAGTATGAGAACTCGCAATGCATCAAGTCAAAGATATAAAAGAGCAAGTCGAAGTGACGAGCAATGCCAAGCTCGAAATTAAGTTGAAAGGAATCGAAATTAACAATTTACGTTTAATTCCTATCGACCTGCATTAAATTATAACGTTGAAATAGATTACAGTTCCAAGTTAATCGAATATAAACACAAATTCAAACACTTGAACTTATGATTTACACTTTATTGACTTTATTGACATAGCATGACGCGTTTCGTCGTTACAAACGACTTCTTCAGCTGCTTACGGAATAATAAGAACTGAATAAGTCGTTTGTAACGACGAAACGCGTCATGCTATGTAGTCAATAAAGTGTAAATCATAAGTTCAAGTGTTTGAATTTGAGTTTATATTCAATTATAATGGATTTACATCAAGTAAACGCCAACACTATTAAATATCCCAGTAAATCGTTGCTATTGGAGCAATGAACGTTGAGTGTCAATATTGCAAGGCAAAGTTTAATTGTTATTGTACTATATTAAACTTGCCAACTATAATAATAATATTAATAACATTTATTGCATAATCTTCATTATACAAATGGTAAGAGTTTGGCATGCCAATCTTCCACTCCACCAAATAGTCATTGGCAACACAGTATACTATACATATAAAATTTCTGATACAATACAAATTATTTAAACTCAAAATATGGATAGATGATGAATAAAAAAAGGAAACATAAAAATTTTTAAAAGAAGAAAAGAAAATGTTATACATATTGTTTCATCAAAAAGGATCTGAACATCCAAAAATTAAACCTTTTAGTTTCGTTTTAAATGAACCAACAGAACTGTTATCCTTTACTAAATAAATGTATTTGTTCAGTAACTTCTGCGACACATAATCAAAACAACCCTCGTATTTCACAGTCCTATGCTTCGGAATACTGTACTGATTCTTAGATCTGATGTTGACACTATGTGCTTTACTTCGTTTAAATTTTTTTACTATAATTATAAATATTTATTAACATCAGGAACATTTACAAAGCATGGACAAAAATGAATAAACAACTAAGTTGTGCACTACAGTTATTGACAAGAAGATGCTACCAATGATGCGACAAAATATTGCGGGAAGAGTCAATTCAAATAGACGCTATTGGTACAGCCACCAGAGCCACTATATTCATTGGTTTCCGGGAATGGACTAAATTCTGAACATTTTTTGACTTATATCCATCAAATATATATGATTAATTATGAGATATATGAGACAAATACTTGATACGAAATTAGGAACATGCCGTTCAACTATAGAACGGAAAAGTTAATAACTTTCAATAAGTCAAACGTCTTAATATAGTAATTTTTTGATAATTCGACTGATTTGAAATATCAGGAAATATGCAGTCCCTTCGTAATTGAGTAAGTCCCTGGCTCTACACGGGATAAATATTAAAACCAAGATAGTATACCGCAAATAGTAGAATATGTCGCTCCGGCTTTTTGAAAAATATTTAGATAAAAATAAATGGGCATATAATGTTCGCCAGTTCAGCTAGTCATTAATAAACTTCTAAATAAATTTTGCTACCTGATTTAATGCAATTGAATGTATGATATTAGATAAATTGGTGACTTCCGCGATCATAAATTTTATGCTATGATTGATGTAAATTATAAAGATGCGATGCACAACGAAAGTGGTTTTTTCTATTAATTTTTCTACAGACTTGATGAAATATTTTCGGTTGTATATATATAAGAATCCATTTTATTCTATAGTTTATTAGGTTCTAGTGGTGACAATGGTTATAGTATAAAAAATTATTTGACTGAGATTGAATGCTCGCTAACTCTTGGTGAAACATAATTGAATATTAAAATTAAATTAAACTCTTGGCTTAATGTTTCACGATTTATTTAACAATATGAAATAGTCAACATGTTTCGAGCATTAGCTCATTTTCAAGACTAAACTACTATAAGGAACGTACAACAAATTTATATCTATACAATGGATGTGAGTAGGGAGGATAATTGAAATTGAGGATAATTGATTTTCAATTATCCTCCCTACTCACATCCATTGTATAGATATAAATTTGTTGTACGTTGCTTACAACGTAGTTTAGCCTTGAAAATGAGCTAACGCTCGAAACATGTTGACTATTTCATATTCTTAAATAAATCGAGAAACATTAGGCCAAGAGTTTAATTTAATTTTTAATATTTTTAATAAAAAAATATTTAATAACGCCACTGAATGACACCCAAACAAGGCCTGAAAATTTATTCAAGGAATCTTAAATAGTCATGAAATTGCATTTAAAGGACTTTCAGGCAGTGGAAAAGATTGCAAATTCTGGCATTTGGAATAATGTTGAAAGTTGTGTTGAGGCAGTAGTGATAGCTAAAACTGTTGTTTTAGAAAAGCTAGCAAAACTTTTGAAAGACCAGAACCTACAATCAGTGAAGTAGAAGAAATTGCAGTTCGTTTTATTCAACAAATAGATATGAAAACTAACAATATATTTTATATAACGAACTTGTTATACACAAAAGAAAACTTGACATACAGAACACACAAACACACATTTTTGAGAATGTCAAGAAATCAAGACAGATGCATGCTTAACTGTATCCCCTTTTGAGCAAATAGAGCACGATGTCAGGCGAAAACAAAATTAAGATAATAAAAACGATCATTATACCACGGCTCCTTTACGGAGGCGAAATTTGGGAAATGGACAACGCACTAATTGAGAGACTTCAAGGTACTCTAAATAGAATAGTACGCACTGCCGTAGGAGCACCAAGATATTTACCCAACCAGAATCTGCATGAAGAACTGAAAATCAAAAAACTCACGGACATGATAAAAGAGATAAGAAAGAAGATGCTTGAAAATATGAAAGCTCGTAAGCATAATCTTATAAGAAGAACACAGATTACGCCCAGAACAACAGGTGGTAGAACTTCTTTATCCCAATGGAGGAGAATGACAGAACAGAAAAGTTTTCAAGAGAGCAAGAAGAGGAAGTGCTAAAAAAAGCACTAAAACATAATATGTGAAGAAAAATCACAACTACCATCGTAGAAAAGAGGCAAAAAAAGAAGATGAATTATAAATCCAGACCTCGAGAAAACTCAGTGCAGACCTTAGCAAAATTGTCGATTTTAGAAGAAGTCTTATATTAGTGTTGTATGTATTTTTAGAGCTTCGTCAGAGAGCAGTTATTAAAATAAATTTATAAGGGACACAATGTTCCTTTTAATGCTACGAAAAGTAAATATAGTTATAGAAATTAAGAAATATACAGTCCAATATTTAAATCGAACAGCTTGGTCCATCGAGACGGAGATTATACTTAACAATAATATAATGTTACAGATTTACCTTCATGCCGCCTCTATGGTTTATGAATGTTTGGCGAAATGATGAGACTCTTGAGAACACAGATCATACCAAATTAAGGAATGTTCTGTGGTTGAGAACCGTCGTAGGCACGACCAGAGAGCTCATCTAGTAGTTTCATCACAGAACATACCAAATTAAGGGTATGTTCTGTGAGTTTCATTGTGGATGTTCAAGAGATCGCACTGCCTCTGTGACTGTGATTCCCGTTTCGGATTCGCTGGAGAACAACAAGTAGTAACCACGTGTGGGATAGTTGGTTCTTTGCAAATAAGGATAAATCAAAGTCAAAAATACTAGTGTCGTTGAATATTTCCACTCATAAGAATAATATATCAGAACAGTACAGTGAAATCGACAGAAGTGTGACATAAGCGATATTGACATTTGTTGTGTTTATTTTCAGTTTGTAAATAAAGGATTTTTAAAGATTGTTAAAAGTTAGTTATTGGAATTTATCCGTCGAAACCACAGCCTAACTCTACTTAGTAGAGTTAGGCTGTGGTCGAAACCCATAATTCGTAACAATATTTTACTAAATTGATTCGTTGGCTCTGTGATACTATGTTCTGTTGTGGTACTACTGGCCAGAGAAAAATAACCTTCATTTACTACAAGATTTCTGGTAGTTGTTTCCTGGATTTAATCATCAATATTTGAGTCACAATGGATACTTTTGTATTTTACCGCCCTCTTTTATAAATTATCATGAAAACAGGGTTGGCATAAAATTTTCTTTAGGATGGATACAGAGAAAAAATTAAGTGCTATCAGAGAGTTATCTAAGTCCTTACTGTCCAAACTTTTTTTACTAAACATAAATTCTAAATATCTAATTCTTGATCCATCCGTTATCAAACCACTAGAAAAAATTTGTGGAGTTAAATGGTTAAGGTATGAAGTTTTATATGACATAAACATGTGTATAAATGTTAGGTTTCAGGTCAAAGGGAATAGAAAAAATTTTCAAGTTGGAAGATATTCCTCCAGCTTTTGATTCCAAAGCTGTATACTACATAATATACTCAAACTATGCGGTATTCAAACACGTAATTGATCAAATTCGTTCTACAGTTGATATTGAAAATCCTCCCACCAATAAGTTTCACATAATAGTGATTCCAAATATAACATATCTCTTTGAAAAAGAATTAGAAGAACATGGACTTTACAATTCCGTTGTTAAATTACACTCATTTCAGTGGTTACCAATCTACATTGACATGGGAATTCTAAGCTTAGAATTTCCCTTTAGTTTTAGATCATTATTTATTAATCAAAATGTTACATATTTGCCTATGTTTTCTAAATGCTTGTGGCAGTTACTCATGGTTTTTGGAAAGATAAACTTCATTCTTTCCCTTGGGCAATATTCAAATGCAATTTTATCACAGTATGATATGCTCTGTGAAACTAGAGGATCTACAGAAAAATTGGATAGTGAGATTGGTGGTCTTATTATATTAGATAGGAACCTGGATTATCCAAGTACTTTATTGACTCCTGGAATATATTCTGCTCTTTTGAAAGAAGTATATAATGTAACTGCAGGTTATTGTGAATCCAAACCTGTTGAGAGCAAGGCAATAATTGATAAAAAATTCAATCCAATCATTAATAAGAATCCTGTAGTTATTAATTTAGATAGTGAAATAGATTCAGTATATGCTACAACAAAAAATAAATATTTTACTGAAGTAACATCTGTCCTAAGTAATTTTACTAAGGAACTTAAAAGGGAGAAGATGAATTCTAAGGATATGGCTATTGAAGAAATAAAGAAGTATGTTAAAACACAACTAGGAGCTACAAGTTCTCGAAAAAAATATATTTCCAATCACTTAATAGCAGCAGAGACAATAATAAATGTTTTAGGATGGAAGTTTGAAAGCTTGTGTGAAACTGAGTTTAACATAATATCCAATACCTCAAAGTCATCTAACTTTAATTTCCTTATAGAATTAACTTGCACTGAAAATAGTGAGGTAATTCCTTTACGGTTATTCTGTTTAATGCTGATCACACAGAAGTTGAGTGATGCTGAAATAAGTACATTTTGGGAAAAATTTTTACATCAATTTGGATATAAATATGGTTATGTATTACAGAATTTAATGAACAGTGGAATTATTTCAGATAACAAAGCTTTAACTACAGGCACAAAGTTGGCAAATATAATAATGCCAAGGTTTAACCCAAATCAATTTTTTTCAGTAGCACAACGACTAAAACAAATTCCACCAATAAAAGATAAATTAGATTTCAAGTTTCCAACTTGTCCAAGCTATGTATTTAGAGGTACTTACATTCCTCTAGTAACACAAATAGCAAGCATGGTGTTAAATTCAACACCATTGGAAGAGATAAGAACAAAACTTGATGGAGTTGCGAGTCTGATTATAAGGAATGATAGAGCGTATCCATTACAAAGTAGGACCTTGCTGATATTAGTAGTAGGGGGAATTACATATGCTGAAATTGGTGCCCTCAATTTTATTGAAGCCCTTACAGGAGTCAAAGTAATTGTCCTGAGTGATCAAATCATCAGTGGAAATGATTTAATGCAAGATTTCCTCAAAAAGCCAAATTATTAGGTACTTATCTAATATATTACATTAATTGGCATCCTTCTTAGATTGTATCTGTGATAATTTCTATTAATTACTTATAATGTAAATAGATTGTTACATTTAATTGAAACTGTTTATTTAACAACCCCATGTAAACAAATGAATTTTGATATATTCTGTCTACAATAGAAATTAAAATAAATTTCATTTGTTATTTTATTTTTCAGAATGAATGAAAATATCTATTATCGAATTTTCCCAGTAATTTTTTGATTTCCCAAAAATCAGAAATTAATGAAAATATAACATTTCAATTTCTAATATATTCATAACAAATAAGTTGTATAGAATCAATGCATATTAGATTAAGGGGGTATGTAATCTAGTTTTTGTATTGCTAGTGGATATCTTTTACAGGAATTACTGGTTGGGCACATTCAGATTTTAAATCAATTTTTATTCAATAAAGTATAATGGAAAGTATTACAAAATTTTAAGTTTCGAGAGATATTTACATTTACACTTACTTTAGCAAAACATTAATAAAATTATGTGTCAGGCTCCACACATATCACATGCTCCTGGATTTTGAATAGAACACACTAATCGAGCCAATTCTTCATCATCTTTGCTATTTTCTATTTTTTTAATTGAGTCACCATTTTTGGTTGATGTACTTGGCTCAAAATCCTCAGCTGGCGCATCGTTTTTGACAAGTAATTTCTGCTTATCTACTGTGAACTGAATTGGTTTAGCCGCTGGTTTTGTACGCAAATAATACATTCCAGTTTTCAAACCCTTTCTCCATCCATAAAAATGAATTGATGTTAAAACTCCATATGTTGGTTTTTCTATATGTATATTTAGAGATTGACTTTGATCTATGAATGCTCCTCTATCTGCAGCCATGTTTAAAACTACCTTTTGTGAAATTTCCCAAACAGTCTTATAAATTTTCTTTATATCCTGAGGAATTCCTGGGATATTCTGAATAGAACCACAGTTTGCTATAATCTGATTTTTCATCACATCATCCCACAAACCAAGGCGAGTTAAATCTTGTAATAGATGATGATTTACCACTTGAAACTCACCAGATAATACCCTTCTTGTATAGATATTAGATGTATATGGTTCAAATGATTCATTGTTTCCTAAAATTTGTGCAGTAGAAGCTGTTGGCATAGGTGCCAGCAACAATGAATTTCTAACACCATGCTTTGCAATCTTTTTCTTAAGTATTGACCAATCCCATAACTTTGTTGGTGTAACATTCCACATATCATATTGAAGTGTCCCTTTACTAACAGGAGATCCTTGGTATGTTGAATAAGTACCTTCTATTTCTGCCAACTCGCAACTGGCTTCTAGAGCTCCATAATACAATGTTTCAAATATTTGTTGATTCAATAGAAGAGCTTCTGGACTATCAAAAGGAATTCTCAAAAGAATAAAAGCATCAGCAAGACCTTGGATCCCAATACCAATTGGTCTATGTTTCATATTTGATGTTTTTGCTTCAGGGACAGGATAGAAATTAATATCGATAATTTTATTTAAATTTTTAGTGACTACTTTAGTAACTTCTTTCAGTTTGTTAAAGTCATATATTTTTTTCTCTGTATTCACAAACATATTAACCGCAACAGACGCTAAATTACACACTGCAATTTCATCTGGAGATGTATACTCCACAATTTCTGTACACAAGTTACTGCTTTTGATTGTTCCTAGATTCTGCTGATTACTTTTTTTATTACATGCATCTTTATACAACATGTAAGGAGTGCCAGTTTCTACTTGTGAAATAATAATAGCATGCCACAGCTTCTGTGCTTCTACTTGACGTACAAACTTTCCGTCTGCTTCATATTTTTCATAAAGTTTTTCAAATTCCTCACCCCAACAATCTGATAAACCAGGACATAAATGAGGACACATTAACGACCAAATACCATTACTTTCAACTCTTTTCATAAAGAGATCTGGAATCCACAAAGCATAAAATAATTCACGAGCTCGAATTTCATCTTTGCCAGTATTTTTCTTGAGATTCAAAAATTCAAATATATCAGCATGCCAAGGTTCAAGATAAATAGCAAATGCACCAGGTCTCTTATTTCCCCCTTGATCAACATAATGTGCTGTATTATTGAATACCCGTAACATTGGTACTAAACCATTAGACACACCATTTGTGCCTGCAATATATGTGCCCTTGGCACGAATATTATGTACGTTTACCCCAATTCCACCTGCCGATTTGGAAATGTAGGCACACTTGGTAATGCAATTGAAAATGCCTTCAATACTGTCCTCAGGCATCATTAATAAAAAACAAGAAGACAACTGAGGTTTAGGAGTGGCAGCAGCATATAAAGTTGGACTAGCATGTGTAAAGTACTTTTCAGATAACAAATTGTAAGTTTCAATTGCCTTATCAATATCCTCACCATGTATACCTACTCCTACTCTCATCAGCATGTGCTGAGGTCTTTCAACAATTTTACCATTAATTTTTAGAAGATACGAGCGCTCAAGCGTTTTAAATCCAAAGTAGTTATAAGTGAAATCTCTCTCATGGTTAATTGCAGAATTAAGTCGATCAGCATTTTCTTTTATAATTTTGTAATGAAACTCTGATATCATTGGAGTTCTTCTGCCAGTCTTTTCGTTAACCATATTATATAAATCTTCTACAACATCTAAAAATAAAAAAATTTTACAAAATTTAATTAACAGGTAGATAATATATAATTTGATCATAATACATGAATTTCATTTATACAAAACGAGAGAAATTTTCAAAAAATGCAGAATATTCTCATAATGAAATAAGCTTGAGGAATACTATTTATTTTCAATTTCCAGATATTAAAATCATCTTTGTAGTAATTGATATGAAAAATTAACATAATTGAAAAGCATTACTTCAAATCGAAAGTTAATCCAACTTTGAATGTCCATTCACAAATTGAATGAGGAAGTAGGTGAACTGCTTACCGCTAAATCGTTCTTTGGTTTCTTTATGTAAATTAGAAACAGCAATTCTTGCCGCTAAGAGCCCATAATCTGGATGATCCGTAGTCATCATAGCAGCAGTTTCTGCTGCCAAAGTATCCAGTTCAACTGTAGTAACTCCATGATATAATCCTCTCACTACTTTAAGAGTGATATTCACCTATGTAATAAAATAGTTACTAAGAGACTCAAATATGTAATAAAGTATGCTTACGGGTTCAACAAAGTCTTTGTTCAAACCATCGCAAAGTTTTGTAATTCTATTAGTAATTTTGTCCAGATGAACTTCTTCGGGCTTCCCACCTGTAGCATATCAAATATTTATTTAAAATATAAGTGAAATTCTGATGGCACTTACTTCGTTTTATAACGTAGTGCTTCTTTGGAACTTCGTTAACCATTTCAATTCAACTCAAAATATGTATATTGGACTGAGATTTTATATTAAGTACTAAAGAAAGCAGAAATAACAACGCTAAGCTGAAAGCTTACATTAATGGATCCCGTCTTTTGTCCTTCATATGATTAGAAGTGAAATTCCCGCCAAAAGATTCTTAAAAATTGTGTTATATGTCAATTTCTGTGTCGGATTATCATTATTAGGTATTATATATTTAATGTGCGTTATTGTGTATTTATTATGCATTTTTATGTAATATTATGCGTACTTTATTAATAGGCTAACTTTTCATTACTCTTTTACATTTTTCTCAATAGGTAAAAGAGCTATTGGTAATTTGGATTAATTTTGTGAAGTATTTAACGTTTGGCATTAAAAGTAAGAATTAAAATTTATCTGATATTATTACAAATTGATTGATTGAGTGAACTTCTCTGTGTTAGTTTTATTGAATCTATAATTAATAGAAACATTATTGGGAATGATTGGTTTATCTTTTGAGATAAGTAAGTAGGTAAATAAGTATATTTTCACAAAGTATTACATAAAAGATAATTCGTAATACCTAATAGTGAAATTAAAAATTTTACAATCACTTGAACACGACAAAAATGAAGGAAGACAAAAAAATTATACTGTGTGCTGTGTACACTCAAGGCCACTATTTAAATACGAGATTCTTGCGATAATATGAAATTCTTTGTTGAGCCTAGTTCATACTGTCATAAATTTATAAATATATGTTTCAAGGATACATTACATATTTATCATATTGGTATCAATTTGATGTTTTTTTTCAAAATATCTTCATTTGCAGACATTTTTGATATCATTTTTTATCAATTTTTCGACTTCAGTACATATGTAACAAAATTTTATGGAATTTCGAGTAGTGAAGTCCGTACTATTACGAGACGCTCATGTTTAACTGAGATTTCTGCATTTATTAAGCTAAATGAAGCGTAACTCAGTTTGAATTTTATATCGTTTATCAATTACAGATCTATCATTATGGATTATTATTATTATAAGAACAACTGTTTTATATACCTTTCCTCAAAATTATATTAAAAAAATGCAATATAGAGCATTTAGGATTATATTGAAGTGCAATAGGTACACACCTCTATCACTTATGTTGAAATAAGTATTATCTCAAATTTTTGAATTTAATTCAATGTTCAATATTTAAACCAATATTAAGAATTTGGACCACTGATTATTCTCCAACTGATTCCATTCCGATTGTATATCATTTGTTTTTACATAGTCCTCCGACAAAATAGAATATAGCAGTTTTCGGATGTTCTCTGGTTGCCGTTTTTGAATTTGTTTTAAATTGTTTCTGCCAAACCAACAAAAACTGTCTTATCTTTCTCTCAAATCTATTGAATCTTTTCTTCTTCTTGCTAAATCCAATAGCACTACGAAACTCTTATAGTACCTACCATAGATTTATTTTAATTTCAATTTTAAATAGTTAAATAGTTTTAAGTTTGAAATATTATTATTGGCTCTAAAAATAGCCCTAAATTGTTTTCGGCTCTGAAAAAGTTCACTATAAATAATTGTTTCAAGTTGGCAATTCTGTTTGAATTTTTTTCTCAAGTGAAATTGTTGGGTAAGTGATTAAATCATAGAAACGTTATCATATTTCATAATAAAATGTTCGAATAGTAGTTGTAAAGTTTATTACAAATGAAATAAGAAGAACCTTATTAATGTGATACAGCAGTAGGAAAAGCCTGAAATGTTAGGAAAACAAGAAGTTTCATAAAATTCTCTGGACGAAGGACTTAATTTTTAAGACCTACGTCTATAAAGAAAAAGAAAAGTCCATCTTTGCCAGTGTGTATTTCAAATGTCATAAACGTAATGGATAGAGCTATGAGTTATGTTCGTAATTGAAGTGAAGAATTAGGTGAACAGGAGGAAACAGTGTGATTTGGAGAATGGATATTATTGAACCAGTTACGAATTAATAATCTGGTATACCAATAATCCTGTAATATTAATAAATATTTGCCTGTCACAATGGAGAACCGTAAACATTCCGAAAATGCATTGAGGATAAAAGAGGAACCTGAGGAAAACTTGGATGGAAAATTTGGGGCTAATGGCAGTAACTTGAATTTAAATGCTTGGCTCGATCTACCAATTCCGTTCAAAGTAGAACCAGATTCAGAGGAAAGATCAACACAAAATTATTTAGATGAAGTATCAGCAGTGGTTAATGCCAATATTGCTCAAATTGGAGAAGATTTAATTGATACAAATAGTAGACAGTTAACTGAGGCTCGATTACAGATGGAAGCCTTACAACGAACTCTGTTAGGAGAGAAACTTAGAGATCGAAGATTTAAAGAAAAATTATGCGATAAAAAATCCAAAACCCTTCCAACTACCTCAAAAGAAGAGAGTGACAAGACTGAAGCTACTACTTTAGAACCTACAGATAATGACAATTCAAACTCTGATTGTAATGATGATGATGATGATCTACCAAAATGTTCAGTTTGTAAGAGAGTTTATAATGATGATGATTCTTTGCGCGAACATTTTAGGAATCGTAAACCAGGTATACCTTTTGGGTGCTGTGCATGTGGAAAAGTTTTCAGAGATAATACCCAATTGAATATCCATTTTCGTACACATACTGGTGAAAAACCTTTTGCTTGTAAACAATGTGATAAGAAGTTCTCAATAAAAGGTAATTTAAATAAACATATGAGAACTCATACTGGCGAACGAAGATTTGAATGTAAAACTTGTAACAAAAAGTTTATGCAATTTGCCCATTTAGATGATCATATTAAAACTCACACAGGTAAGTATAATAAATATTTATACTACTTATCATTATTATTTTCCCAAATTTGACATTTCACACCAAAGTGCTAGAAATTCTTTTATAACAGATATTAGGTATCATAAAGATTAGTCTCTTGATCATTCATTCACAAGATTTCTTACAATATAACATGTATTTAATATTACAGATATTCTTAGTTCTATAAATGTGTTTCTGTGTAAATTTTCAGGTTACAGACCTGTGTTTCAGAGTATTATAGGCACGATCTCCACCTTGTCAATATGTCGTATCTCTTTAATTTCCAAACTCGTATTCTCTATTTTGCCATTTTATCTTTGTATTGTTGTTATTACTTGTTATTATTCTTTGAAATTCTTCCACAACTGTAGTTTTGGGTGTTTTTGGTCTAAAAGCCTGGCTTGACGAAATTCTAGCTACTTATAAGTCTCACCATTCTCCATCTCATGTATAATGTCGAGATTTGGCAAATGGTTTCTTTTTCCAAAATTTTTCCTCTCTGGATGCTCAGCCTTTTACTCTTCTCTAGTCGAAACTTCAGATGTATATTTTCTGAAAATTTTTTGATGATATTTAGAAATTTCTGCATTTGCTTCTCATTTACAGCATATAACCTGTAGTCAGTTTCATTCTACATAATGGAGAGTGGATTTATATAATGCCAGAACCTCAGTTTACTTAGTGTGTCTCTCTGATAGATTACTCTACGAATTTTGTTAGTATCAATACACCTACCATTGAGTTCAAGGTGTAGGTTCACTTGCCACTTTTCCAATATTATTATTATTACTAGCAACTTCCAAAGTTTCAATCTAAAAACATTTTACATTATCGAAATAGTAATTAAGTTGTTCATCAATAACCTAATTTTAAATTTTCAGGTGAACGACCTTTTAATTGTGATGAGTGTCATAGTGCTTTTAAAACCAAGGCACTACTGAAAAAACATAAGAGAAATCATGATGAGAAAAGTGTTAGAAAAAGATGTGTTCGTTGTAGAATATGTGGTAAAGTCATGAAAACAAGCAAGCAACTGTATGGCCACATGAAACTGCATTCTGATGATGAAGAACCTTTCAAATGTGAAGTTTGTGGGAAGGTTTATAAAAGTTTATTTTATTTACAGAGTCATCAGAAGATGCATGAAGGTATTAAACCTTATAAATGCAGTGTTTGTGAAAAGGCTTTTGTTATTTCCAGTCAATTGAGAAGACATGAAAACTCTCATGCAGGCAAGTTTGCTTTTTTTTAATTACTTCTCAGAGTTAATTACAGGTTTATGTGAATATTTCAGTGTACTGCCTTTCGAACCAATATTTGAGTATAATATTAATGGTAAGGATATGTTATAAAAGTGGGTGAAAGTAAAAAAAAATACCAGAAAAGTTTTGTTTAATGGTTACCTAATTATTGTGATCAACATGGTGATTCTTTTTCATTTCCTCATATAGATAAACTAACTAGAACCAAACAGAGATTTTCATTAAGTCTAAAAAAAATTATAACAGAATTTAGCAGAATAATAGTCAGATCTATGATAATGAGTTTATTGTGCTCTTCGTACAGTTGTACATAAGCGTCTTCACATTTCGTGAATGAGCTTATTCTTTACATTGCATCAATGGGTCTATTGTTTCTCCAAACAATTTTTAATTGATTTATACTTGGCTTGTTAGTTAATTTTTTATACTGGAATAAGTGTCATAATTAATTCATGAAAGCACTATACAGGATACAATTTTCCATCAAATACTATCTCAAAATTTTATATATAAAGGATACAATAAGTATAAATGGAATACTATTTTTGAAATTATTGTATATTAATGTTTTCATTTGCCTGCCTCTTTTCAAAAATTATTAATAAACTAATGTATACTAATTGAAATGTTCTAAGAAAATGAACTCATTTGTTGGTATTCGGTTTATTAATACTTCATGTTGAAGAGAAAATGAAATTAAATGACATTCCTTATTTGATAGCTTTAACTAACAAACAACAATCAATTATTATGAATAGTGAATGTATATGTAAAGAAATTTTTTCTGAAACTACTTCTGAAATATACAAAATTATCTGATTTTCTGTGATTTCGCTGGTCATTAAGTTTAATTAGACCTTTTTGAAATTAACTATTATGTGTTAAGATAAACATCCACTGTAGAAACATAAAAATCAGTTCTATATCTGGTAATATTTGTATGGATATCTTCAATGAATATCAAGTTTTCTTATATATGTGTGGGATACATTTAATTTTTTATATAATGAATTACGGACACTATATTAATAATAATAATAATGTGTCTTTATTCCATTATAAACTGTAAGTAATAAAAGTAACAGAAAATTTGTTCTTTACAGTAAATGGACAGTGTCAACATTAAATTACTTCCTAGAGCAGGTGGTTTCAACCATTCCTATTCAATCATACAAACTGTCCATTTCCCTTTGTTTACAAAATTCAAAAAATTCAGCATGTGTGTAAGGCTCAGAGTCTACAATAAATTTGAAAACTTTCCTCTTTTTACTTTTTATCAAGTATCTGTTTATATTGGTAGATTATAGTTGACTTTTTATATTTTGGTTTTTTATATATTGAAATTATATGTTGTCTTACTCTTAATAATTCAGTTACCTTCCACATACACTCTGATTTTGTTTTTAAAACATTATTTTGAAAACATATACAAAATGGTTGAACAAAAATTTAAATGTGGAAGTATTATTTTAGAAATAAGCAGTCTAGTCCATGTACTCTAATTTTTTCCTAATCTTCATAAAAATTAATATTCTGAGCAACTTTTTTTGTTATGTAATTGCAAGACTGTAAAATGGAATGGTTTCATCTATGACACCCAAATTAGTTAACTTGGAGTCACTGTCTATATTGTGGTTCAATTATATAAAATACCAATTAATATTGTGGTAATTAATTCTAATCTACTACAAATAGAAGAAGAGTCTAAGCAGATCAATATAAATTGTGGTCAAGTTATAATTCCATTTGCGGACTATACCTTCCGATAATTTCTAATTCTATTTATACTTAATCCTGCAAAAACTATACGTATATTGAACATAGTTATTGATAATTATAAATGATTTATTATGATAATATTTTTATATTGTACAATTTTTTAAACAAAAATTTATCAAAATAATTAAAAGGTTACATTATTATTTGTAAATTTTTTGCTTTTCAGGTTTTAAGCCTTTTCAATGTGAGATTTGTTTCCGACCTTTTGGTGTACTGCAGAATCTTAAAAGGCATTTACTAACTCATTCTGGCGATAAGCCATACTCATGTGCTACTTGTGGAAAATCATTCTTAACTTTTGAGAATATGAATCGTCACACTCGTACTCACACTGGGGAAAAACCATTTTCATGTGATATATGTGGCCGAAGATTTGCTCACAGTACAACAGTTAAGGAGCATCGTAGAACTCATACTGGAGACAAACCTTATGGGTGCAGCATATGTAATAAAAGATTTCCTCTTAACAAAGTGTTGTATAAACATATGAGAACGCGGCACTCTGAGTATTATGAAACATTTGAGAAGGTAAGATTGCAGAATTAGTCATAGGACGTGTTGGATATTCAGTTCATAACATTTCATTCACAACATTTCACTAAATATAATTGACCCAGAGGTTTCGCTTATCTCATGGTGAAACATTATGTTAAAAACAATACCTTAAAAATAACACATGGCTTAAGTTTCACTAAATATACTAAAAACTCTACATATGTTTCAGTTGAAACCCATTATCAAAAGTGTACAATGTTATATTCATTGTATGCTCTTGGCTCTTTTGTCACTCAGGAACATTCTATACTCTTGATGATGGGTTAACTTAGTGAAACTTATGCCAAGTATGTTAATTTTAATTCATTGTTTCTAAATATAATTGTTGTATTTAGTGTAGTCTCCAAGAAAGAATTCAAATTGGATAGATTTTAAAATATAAATTTTATAAAAATAATAATAAAACAATTTTAAATTTAAGGTGAACGATATTCCAAGACAAGTGAGAATGCAAGTAGCCCATAATTTTGACAGAGATGAGTACCAAGAACCAGATTATATAGAAAGTTCAGATATTTTGAGCAATTGTGTGAAGATGGAACCATTAGATGATAACGAAGAAGAGGATGTAAAACCTTTCAAAGTTCCTCACGCTAGAGGTTCTAGTTTAACAAGGAGAGATACAAACCACCTTACTCTAGTTAAATCAGAGGAAGAAGTCTTTGCTGTAGATTTTCATGTTGATGAATGTGAATCAGATGAAGATCAAAAACCACAAATAGATGATATTAAGCCATATTTGGAGAATTTAAAAAAAGAAACTGATACAACATTGACTTAGCATATGCTTATTTTTTCATTAATCAAATTATTTTTTTATATTGTGGTATTATCAGGTGCTCATGATATACTGACTACAAAATTGGTGGCATGGTCAAATATTTTGAAGACAATTTTTTTTTATAAATTTCCTTTTTTCAGAGTATTCATCCAAAATTTGGACTTAGGATTTTTAAAATTAATAATTTTCTTGTAGTATTGTTAATTTATAATTTTGGGATTTTAATTTAGAATTACTTGTCAACAGGTTGGATATGTATTTGATAACGATTCAACATTTATGTATTTAAGGGTCATTTGAGGTACTTAAGAATTTGCCCACCAATGATATGATTTCTAAATAAACTAGGTTAAAATAGAATGCAAAAGTTCTATTTGTTATTGTTATTTGAAAATATTTGAATAGAAGATAATAAATTATTAACTCTTTTTATATCACCTTGTTCAATTTTATTTTCTGTTACAATACTATTTCATTTCAGTTTTGTTAGTTTTAGATTTCATCATTCTTTACCCATTTGAATGGATCTGATGTGTATCCAATGGAAGTGCTTTAATGAAATTAAAATGTTTTCAAAAGTTTGAGGTTTTATTTTATCAATACTAATCATGTGCTTAATTTTTTGTATAACAATTACGAAACACTTCGATCGATTACTACATTTCCAAAGAATTGTATTTCTTCGCGTCATTAACCGTTCTCATTGAATATATCAATTTTATCTCTGTACTACTCGAGAAGAGAGGTACGGAATGATAAGTTCTGATCAAATCTAACAGTACTCCAGACAACCAAAGTAACTTTCCTGATTTCATGACAAACTGACAATTTGCCATGCTTATATGACCTAATATATAATTTTTCAATTGATAAAATGTTCATTTATTATAATTTTTGTATCAATTATTATAATTTCTTTTTAGGTAAACTTACTGAAATTCATATCAAAGCCAGCATTTTTAAAACCGTAACGGAAATATGTTTCATGAATTTCAAATTGCAGATGCTCCACTTAATAGCAAGAAACGAATTTTTTTCTACTTTGCTAACATACTTTACAGATAATTCTCAGACTTTTGTGTAATGTTATAGATTTCAGTTGCAGTTTTCAATCACTTCAACATTTCTGGAAACTAATAACCTATAAATTAACAGTCGTTAATGGAAAATAAGTCGAAATAATGCATACATACTATGAGGGAATATTACAGAATAGCTAGAATTCAACGAGATCATAAGGTTTTCAGTTGATAATGATGTAGAAAAAATCCTTGCATTTCAAATAACTAAGGATCGAAAGTATACTTGAGTGGTATATTGCTCTCCTTCAATGTGCTTTCATCATTCTTCTAACCAAGTTGAAAACCTCCGTTTCACTGCCTTTACCGCCCTCATCTTATCACTTACCGCATCATCTCACACAATTTTAGAAAATTGTGTGAGATGATGGAATAAAAACAAAACGTGAACAAAGTTATTGTCTCATTTGATAATATTTTTCCAAATATCTTTGAAAAACTTGTCAGTCTGTTAATCTGATGATAAGTTGATTGTTCTTCTACATCACCTTTTTGTAAATTGGCTCAATTATTCCAATCTTTAAGAGTCAGGAAATAAGATCCTCCGCATAAGTTCTGAAAACAATTCCAAACGTTAGTATACTCTCAATATCAATTTTGAAGAGTTTTTCTGTTTGAGTATAGTAGACCTAAAAAATTAATCCATAATAGAGTACCTCTATAGTAGTGATTAGAAGTTGGAGAAGTAAATCATTTTCATCACCGACAAAACAAGCTAAGCCTTCAAGGGTTTAATTGTATTAATTGCCGAATTGAATTTGGTCCAAAAACACTATAATAGGTTGTGTTTTTGACATCCTTTTCAATTTCTGTTAAATTGTTATGATCTTGAAACGCTAAAGCTTTGTTATTGTTTGGAACAAGTAAAACATGTGGATCAGACTTTAAAAATATAAATATTCAAATATTTAATCCTTGAATTGTCTACTTGATCATTATGAAAAATAATTTCACTATGAATTTTCATGAATTTCTATGTATGCTAAACAATTAATTAAAACACATACACAGGTTTCGAGTTTACAGCCAACTCCCAAACAAATCTCAACTCAGAATTAGAAATGGCAAAGACAACTGCTAAGGACAAAGACCCTGAATTTCATACATTAAAGAACTTAAAATTAAAAACAAATAGCCTTTAAGCCAAAATCAAATACCTATAACGTACACTCTTTTCAACGCGGAAAGAACTGGAAACTTTTTTACAACAGTGACTTGAAAATTGATTTGTGGTGAGAGCAAATTTTTTATAAGGCCAAAGGCATCGTTCTTCTGCTACTAGATATAAAACATTCTTAAGATTTTCGAGAATTCAAGGTCAACGACGCCATAGAGGATCCACAAGCATCAATGAGATGACAACGCCCATAATTAGTTATCAGCAGTTAGTTGCAACGAATTTTGGTGAAAGATTTTCCCAAAATGAAAATCCAATGCAATATTAGATTTTGTACTATTCACGAGTTACTGCCTGCTGACCTTCGGACGAGGATAACTTACTACCAAACTCTGATGAACTTGGTGCAAGAACGTAAAATGGTGTGAATATGAGCGATGAAGCCTATTTTCTCTCAATCCGATATGTTAACACACAAAATTTGCGTTTCCGGGACACAAATAATTCAGATGTAATGCAAAAAAAACTCATTGAATTCCCTCAAATTGACTGCCATATGCGGTATTTGCAATGAAAAAGTGATCGGTCCTTATTTTTTCGAATACGCTGGTGGTGTCGCCTTAACCGTAAATGGCGAATGTGAAGTTGCTGCTCGGACAATTGATTATTCCAACAAGATGGAGAAACCGCTCTCACAGCCCGGTAACTATGGACAAAGATTTTAAGGAACCAATTTCAAGGTCAGGTGATTTCCTGTTTTGTAGATTTGATCCGTCCAGATCACCAGATCTAACAGCAATAGAATTCGTTCTTTCAGTCTTTTTAAAATCTCGAGTTTACCTCAAAAACCACGAGCCTTGCTAAAATTGAAAGTTAACACTGAAGAAGATATCGTCAATTTGGAAGTCAAATGTTTTTTGGCAGAAACAATTCCAAACGTAGTAAAATAAAACGGCAGTCAAAAAATCGGAAATTATCGGTATAGCCCGAATTGGAAGCAGCCGTTAAAACGTACACTCGAAACACGTGTTTCGAGCTTGTTGGCTCTCTTCAGAACGGAGTAGCCAAGTTCAAGATGTACGAACCTGGAGATGGAAAAAATACAACAGCAAAAAGCAAAAACCACTGTTAGGCTTCTGATGTGTGTACCATATTAACTATCCTAAGTTGAAGTAAGTTGTATCTCTGTCGCATTAGAAACGTTTTTAATAGAAAGGATGCTCATCTTGTGTTATAATGAGAATATTACATGGATCGTTGGATTTTGAAATAATAAAATATTGACGAGAATCGTCAGAATGTAGATCCTTTGAATAATGCACTAAATTTAGCTGAGGATGTAGGCAACGACGTAGAATGACGTGATATCACACCAAAAGTTCTAAGAAGAGGAATGTTACGAAAATTTTGCATATATAAATAAGTCGGTCGCATTTTCTGTTTCAGTTTTTAGTTCACGGTGAGAAGCTCGTTAGTCAGTAAAACCACCAACGTAACTATGTCTCTTGAACGCCAAGTTAAAGCCAAAGTGAGTTTGTTATCTTTTGGGTTGATCTCATTTAATGAATGGTTCTATCTCTTTACTACATCTGAATGATGAATTTGATATTAAATATTTTAGTTATGAATCGTTTGAGTCTTCTCGTTCATCTTTATATCATGTTTTTTATATATAAGTATATCAATACTTGTATGATGTTTTTTGTTACCTATATTCTATTTAGCTTTCAGCATTATATTCTTTCCTTCAGGTGTTTTGATTGACTATGAGGAATTATAAAATTTACGGAGGTATCATACTTTTGTTACAATTTTAATTGGATGAGATGATAAACACAGAAATATTTTTATACAATAAAAATAAATCAGAAATATATTCACTGCGAGATTAATGGAACTTTTGGAAATGCGGATTGAATAGACAAAAAAGAAACAATATAACCAAATTCAATTTATAATTTTTATAATAACGTTTAATTTTTTTGAGATTATAAAACGATTATTTTTTTGATTCGTTTATTTTATGTGTTGTAACCAAAATTTTTCTGGATTGGTATGATTTTCCAAAAACATTTAATCCCTTGGGGTCTCGATTTTGAGATTGAAGTAAGGTTTATAAAAAATTGAGCATTTTTAATTGAGAGTTTGAATCGCATTTGATTTCCGATACTCAAAATTTTAAAATCGATATTGGAGAAGACATTTTTTGTGTTTCTTTATCGCTTTACACATCGAATTTTTCGAAAATAACTTTTTCCATTCATTATTCTCCAATGAACTCCACTTTCAGAGCTTTTCTCTATGGATCTAATTTCTGTGATGCCTTGACTTGAATAATTGACACCCTTATGCGTTCGTTTACGGAAAAGCAGCAATCTCAACAGCGAAAAAGTTTTTCTGCTGGAAAACATTAAAATTTTGAATCTTATCGATTTCGTCAAATCAAATGTTTATTTGTCAAAAAATTTGAAATATTGTGAATTCAATATTGTTTTTTTTGTTGAAGTTTGTTTTCTTTGATGAGTAAATTTATTTATTTTTGGTTAAAAAAAACAGTTTTATTTCGAATTTTTCTCTTAAAAATGTAGTTTTTGATATTACCAAACAAATAAAGAAATTTCAATTGTGTACTTTGTCATCTCGTTTAATAATTAAAACCATTTTAACAGATCGCTTCCAAGCGTAATCCTCAACAAGATAATGAAGCACAAGAATGGATAGAAAAGGTTCTAGGTGCCAAATTTCCCGCAGGCGAACTTTACGAGGATGTGCTTAAGGATGGTACCGTATTGTGCCAACTAATCAACAAACTGGCACCTGGATCAGTCTCCAAGATTAACACAACTGGCGGGCAGTTTAAAATGATGGAAAACATTAATAAGTGAGTTACAAAATAACACCCAAGGTCCTTTGGGATTATTAAGATATTTTGGAAAAATGTCTCAATGTCTTTAGATATTGCTTTGAATGTAACACTTATATAATTATAATAGCCAGCATACAACTTTGCTATGAACAGACTATGTGAAATGATAATTTTCTGATATCAACAAAGCAATATTCATGAAATAGGTTTTGAAAATAAATTGATTTTGTAGTGAAACCCATTACCAATCGGCTGAAAATCATCATCGTAAATTAATAATCTTCAACGACTTTTTCTTCTGTTTTTGAATGAAATTTTTGCAAATAACATCAGAATACATAATCAAAGCTGAGGGATATCTTATGGATATCTATTTTGGTGAAATTTCATAAAATCTTATGCACCTGTTATATAATAGCATCGTGCGAAACTATACATTCAGAAAATCATAAAAATTTCGATTTCAATGAATCTAAAAACAAAATATAAGTGAAAAAATTCAAAACAGTACTTTTGGAATATTTTAGGTTTGCTATGAAAACTAGTTTAAGCATTTAACAGTAGAAAATGTCGGTTTCTTCAAACTTCAAGTTTTCTATCTAGAGTTGAAATTTAAAGTGTTTATTTTTTTCAGCTTCCAAGCAGCCATCAAAAAATACGGAGTAGCTGACGTGGATGTTTTCCAAACCGTGGATTTATGGGAAGCAAAAGACATAGCTACAGTAACAAACACAATCTTTGCTCTTGGCAGAACCACCTACAGACACCCAGAATGGTCAGGACCCTATTTGGGACCCAAACCTGCTGAAGAAAACAAACGTGATTTTACTGAAGAGCAACTCAGGGCTGGTGAATCTATCGTAGGTCTTCAAGCAGGATCCAACAAGGGCGCAACTCAGGCCGGTCAAAATATTGGTGCTGGACGCAAAATTATCATTGGAAAGTGAACTAATAAAGTAACTGATCTTCCTAACATTGCCCATAAAATAGACAAATATCTTTCAATTAATTGTTTAATCTTAACATTAATCGTACACATTTATTTTAACACAAAGATGTAATTTTCAACTTTATGTGGCATTGTTGGGTGGAAAATAAAATATACAGAAGTCTTAATTTTATACTCCAATATTTTTATCCATGACTGTATAATTTATTGATAATAATAAAAATAATTATTTTTTGAGCATTTTTTTGATGACAATTTCTAATTATATAGTAGACACACTTTTCATCTAATTAAGTGACGTACCTAAAGGTGTTATTTTCCAGCTAGACGTTAACGCGTGGTGTATACATGATCATAATCTATTTTTAAGATAACCAAAAATCGTAACAGTTGTGGAAATTTTGCTGCAATCCGAATCTGACATGTGGCATGTAAAAGATATTTTCGGACAGGCTTATTTCTGTTGGAATTTAGTGGAGAATCGATATTTTCAAGATAAACTTACAGTTTATTGTTGGATTATGTTTATTTTCAGTCGAATATTTGTGAGAATATTGTAACATAATGATTTATTTATTTTGAGCAATGCACACGCCAAGGTTTGCAATTGCAAAAATAGTGATCACGGATTTTTTATTTTATTGAGGTTTATTTACATTGTTTCAAATATTCAAATGTTTAATCATAATTTTGTGAATGACAAATTGAAATTTGCTGTGTATGGATTTCTACTATTGACTGTAATTAAGTTGAATAGTTTATTTTCAAATGATTAATTAAAATGACCTTAGTAAATGAAAGAAAAAATTGAGTACTCTGGTTGTTTTCCTATGAATTAAAAAAATTGATATATAAATTTGATATATATCTCTTTGTATTTAGATTGACAGAAGTATGTTAGGAAATATTGTTCCTTTAACCTTCTTTATTACTTATTTTTGGTAGATAAATTGCATCATTTCCGATAAATGAGTAAAGGAAATCATACTTTATCAAGTCTTACAGAAAAAAAAGTTGAAAAAAATTAAAATATTTCAATTAATTTTTATTAAATTTTGCCACCAACAAATTTTTAATCTGAAATCAATTCTCAATAAACTAAATTAGTAAATCAATTGATATTTCTCTGGTTAATAACTTTCTGTGAGAATAGACGACATTTCCAATTTCAAAATGATATTTCTGAGATTTCTAAATGTAGTGGAAGATGAAAATCTTACCTCTGAACAGTGAACAGTGGGCACATACTGTAAAATAGAGCATATATTATAAATAAACTGCATGTATATTCTCCTCAAAACCTACCCACTTGAAAAATTCTAATTGTGCATACACTCTTGTCATTAAGGTTCTACACCATTAAGTTTATATTTTCGAAATATAAAATTTGTCACTAATCAAATTGAGCATCAAAATGTTTAATATTTTGAGGATTCAAGTGAATGGAAATTAAATGGTAAGTCACAGATGAAGGTTGGTGTCGCCTTAAAAATAAATAGATTTTTAAATTACGTAAATTCTTAGCTTAGGAAATTTCCGTAAAATTTTAGTTCAAATCATCTGCCCAACCATTAATAAATAGTTTGATTATGAGACACTGTTACTGATATCGTAAATTCCTTTAGTTGCAAATACTTTTGGACATTGAGACATATTCTTTTTTTTCTAATCAAGTTGTAATTATTGAAGATTTTTTCTGCAACTATTGATGAAATTAGTTATATGAGTAATACTTTGTGACATACACAAAAAAAGATGCTTTATTCAATTCTATAATTAAATATTTTTTCGTAATTTTTAACAAATGGGTGATAACTGATATTGAAATCTCCATTATCTCTTGGTGAAACACGGTTGAATATTAATTCAAACTAAACAGTTGGTTTAATGTTTCTAGAATGTTGTGAACAATAATAGAATAATGTTGACTTCACTATTTTAATAATTTTATTATTGTTGTTGTTGAATACATTCATGAAATATTGAGCCAAGTGTATAGTTTTTATTCAAATTGAAACGGGTAATTAAATTTTTTAAAAATTTTTCACTATTTTTGATTCATAAGAACCCAACCAAAAAGATATCACTGCAGATTTTCACGAAAATAATTTGACATTAGTCAGGAGTCTGAGGGGTGAAACAGTATGGGGCTCAGAGTATATTTGAGTGTAAACTTGAATGACCACCTTAGAACTACATGTAAATATATCAGACAAAAGATTTCTAGAAGAACTTGTCAATTATAATGCCTCATTTTGAGTACTGTTCTAAGCTTTTGTTCGGCTTACCTAAAATAGTATTTTAATTTTTCAATTGTTTTTATTATTTAATATTTTTACAATCTAATCTTGAAAAACTTATGAGTAACTTCTTTCAGATTCTTAGTATACTAAAAATTTAAATCAAAGAACCATCTCTTGATGGCTCCTTAGCTTCTACTGTTTTTCTGTAAGGAACCTTTTCTTGCACAGTATTTCAACAGCACTTTGTTTTTACAACACTACACTAACTCCTGAACTTCAGGCGTTCTTTTTGATTTGAATTGTTCAGGAACTGAATGGCCTCGATATTCTTGTGTTCATGAAGACTTTCTACATGTTTTCTAGCAGTTTTTTGAGTTTCTTTGTCAACATACTCCACTCATAGCTCCCTGAGGAGTTCTTCATTTTGAATATACTAAAGTGAATTTACAATGTCTCTCAGCATTTTGGAAGATTTGTATAATTTGCACATTACTTTTTTGGCACAACCTCATAGTTGGATTTCCTATGTGCAAACCTTTTAAAAATTTGCTTGTAGAGAATAAGTTTAAGGTATTTCAGAATAAATCAATGTGACTCATGTTGAGTTGTTATAGATAAACACCTGTAAAACTAGGTCCCCTTTTATATTTCATCTTTAAAATGACACAACTAAAGTTGCCTCTCGAGCTACCTTAGCAATAGTTTGATATTTGTCAGAATACGTGAATACCATTCCAGAGGCAAAAATTACGTTGACAGTTATAAGAGTACCTATGTGAGCTCAAAATTGAATTCAAGAGGACTGAGAATATTGAATAGATTACCAGTGATGATTGAAAGTTCAAATGATTATGGAAAATTTATCCACTTAATATATAAAGTTCCTAGCTTCCGTGATAACTAGCTTATAAATTGTGGAAGTTTTGTATTGATTTATTGTTTCTAATAATAATAATAATAATAATAACAATAATAGTAATGATAATGATAAAAATAATAATAATAATAATAATAATAATAATAATAATAATAATAATAATAATAATAATAATAATAATAATAATAATAATAATAATAATAATAATAATAATAATAATAATAATAATAATAATAATAATAATAATAATAATAATAATAATAATAATAATAATAATAATAATAAATAATAATAAAAATAAAAATAGTAATAATAATAATAATAAAAATATTGATAATTATATTAATATTTATTTAGCTGAAGATATACAAAAAAATCTACATATTTTGAACTGTCAGTTTTGAATTACATACCTATCCCATTATTTAAAATATACTTTCTTAGATCACGTTTAATTATCTTAATACTAGTACTAGTTTGCAATATACTTGGTACATTATTGAAAGCTTTAAATCCCTCATAGTATATGCTATTTTTAGATTTAGAAAGCGTACAACTTTGGATATAAAAACTATCAGTATTTCTAGTATTATACCCATGCACATCTCTGACATATGTTACATTTTTCATTACATGGCATGGAAGCAACTAATTTGTTATTTTAAATATGAATATTTATGAAGCAAAGAGTATTCTTTGTTTAACAAACATTAGTTCCAAAGAGTTCAGGATAATTTTAACAGGGGTAGGACACCTATTGCATTTAAAAATTGTTGGCGTGGCTCTATTCGGTAACTTCACGTGGCGACAGACTTTTTCCTATTCTTTTAAAAAAAATTGATTTTTCAGAGATTTTAGATGTTACGAAATCAACATGCTTATTGAAACTCAATTTTTGGTCTAACATAATATTTAAATATTTTACTGTTTCTACTCTTCTAATTTTTTGTTCATTAATCTCTATTGTTATATCTTCATTTTTATTAATTTTAAGGGTTTTACTTACCCAAGGGTTTACGTACCCAAAACTATGAAGTTAGATTTTTGTACATTTAGGGATAAGCTATTGTCGCATAACCATTCATTAATTGCAGAGAAGTCTCTATTGATCCCCCCAGTCATATTCTTAATATATTTGCCACACATATAGAGCATAGTATCATCAGCGAATAAACGTATAGAACATTTTTTCACATGAGAGGCAATATCGTTTATATATAAGGAGAACAACAACGGACCTAAGACAGTTACATTGAGGTACATCCACTTTCGTGCTATCCGACAGCATACCATTAAACTAAACTTTTTGTGTTCGTGAATCCAAGTAAGATCCGAACCAATCATTTACTACTGCCTCAAAGCTAAGTTTATTCAGTTTTTTCAATAATAATGATCTACACAACGTTTCAAAAGCTCTTTAAAAATCCATATTAGCGATGTTAAGTACCTATACTAAATTTATTGATCTCTAGTCTATGAAGTGTAGTATATTATCGATAAATTTTGATATATATTTTCAGGGGTCCACACACCTATTACTCGCTTTTCATTGACGAAAAAGGCACAGGTACTTGTTATAATGTTACTAATTAATTGTCTTGCAAAATTATGCATTGAATATTATTATGATGCTAGTTATAAGGAGGTGGAAATATTATTTATTACACGCCACAATCATTTTGGACGAAGTATAAATATAAACTATGTTCTCATACCTTGCTTTACAGAAGGTTTTTCGAATTATATTTTGCATATTCCAACGTGAAATAATGAATTTGAGTAGTTGGCTGCATAAATAGTTCTTCAAATACTTACGTTACACGCCAATTTTCGGACATTAAAATTGTGATATAATAAATAGAATATCTGATTGTGAAATTCCAAATCAAAATTAGTGGGATTTGGAGAACATTTCTGGAGGATTTCTACATTTTTCAACACATCAGGTTTCCTGCATTTAAAAAGTATTTCAAATTATATTTATTAAAATGCAGTTTTTAAGTTCAAGTTTATTATTCACTTACAAATACACTCTTCCGAATTCTGAAACAATACTACCACAAATTAGGAATGCGAAAAACTTTTTTTGGAGGACACACAAAATTCAAAACTGTAATTGGATCTTCTGTAAAGGGTATAAAATTCTGATCATTACGCATTTTCCATCGCTATTATTTAAAAACGAGTTGAATTATAAGAATAACAATAACAATATACATTTACTGTAAAGAACAAATTTTGTGTTACTTTGTATTACTTACAGTTTATAATGGAATACAGACACATTATTATTTTTATTAAAGGTGATTCTAAAAACATTATCTTCAATCAATGTTTTCCATTTTATATTCAAGTATTTAAAAATAGCCTAAACACAAATTGAATTACAATTTTACAATCATTACTTTTGTTTTCCTAGATAGATAATTGCAGAAAAAAATTGTGGATTATTTCGAATGAATGGACTGTTTACAAATAATTGTCAGCAGAAATGGTTGAACATTTTGCACGTATTTTTTGAAATTATTTTCAGGAGTTTTGTAAATCGTCGGAATCTTGAATATGTCTCCTTGAATTCTATTTGCACTTCGAAAAAAGAATTTATTTGGTGTAACTAATATTTTTTTGTACTACGTACTGTTGTATCAATGTCGATCAGTTTTAGTTACTGTTTCAGTGACTTTTATAAAAACATCAATCTGTATTTTATAAACTCTTTGAAAATTGACGTATTTTTTTATATGAAATATAATCGTGTCCGAAGATCACGAATTCACAAAAGTTCTCGAATTCGCAAAAGTTCTCGCTCATGGTTTCCTGAATAACGTTAAGGGAATTTGCAGAAAAATTCGAAAATACACGAAATGAAAACTATTTTCCAAACTATATGTTTTATAGAAAAACTGATTGAAAATTCTGATTCTACGACATTTATTTGTCGAGAAACTCAATTATCATCGAAATCGGAGGAAAAAATTTTTTCCCGATTTTTTTTTCTAACCAAATCGATGAAAATTTTTCGGAAATTTTGATGAAAATTTTTATGCTGAAAATTGACGTTTTTATACAAAATCGTGTCCGAAGATCACGAATTCACAAACAGTTCTCGCGCAAACCTCATGGTTTCCTGAATAACGTTAAGGGAATTTGCAGAAAAATTCGAAAATACACGAAATGAAAACTATTTTCCAAACTATATGTTTTATAGAAAAACTGATTGAAAATTCTGATTCTACGACATTTATTTGTCGAGAAACTCAATTATCATCGAAATCGGAGGAAAAAAAATTTTTTCCCGATTTTTTTTTCTAACCAAATCGATGAAAATTTTTCGGAAATTTTGATGAAAATTTTTATGCTGAAAATTGACGTTTTTATACAAAATCGTGTCCGAAGATCACGAATTCACAAACAGTTCTCGCGCAAACCTCATGGTTTACTGAATAACGTTAAGGGAATTTGCAGAAAAATTCGAAAATACACGAAATGAAAACTATTTTCCAAACTATATGTTTTATAGAAAAACTGATTGAAAATTCTGATTCTACGACATTTATTTGTCGAGAAACTCAATTATCATCGAAATCGGAGGAAAAAATTTTTTCCCGATTTTTTTTTCTAACCAAATCGATGAAAATTTTTCGGAAATTTTGATGAAAATTTTTATGCTGAAAATTGACGTTTTTATACAAAATCGTGTCCGAAGATCACGAATTCACAAACAGTTCTCGCGCAAACCTCATGGTTTCCTGAATAACGTTAAGGGAATTTGCAGAAAAATTCGAAAATACACGAAATGAAAACTATTTTCCAAACTATATGTTTTATAGAAAAACTGATTGAAAATTCTGATTCTACGACATTTATTTGTCGAGAAACTCAATTATCATCGAAATCGGAGGAAAAAATTTTTTTCCGATTTTTTTTTCTAACCAAATCGATGAAAATTTTTCGGAAATTTTGATGAAAATTTTTATGCTGAAAATTGACGTTTTTATACAAAATCGTGTCCGAAGATCACGAATTCACAAACAGTTCTCGCGCAAACCTCATGGTTTACTGAATAACGTTAAGGGAATTTGCAGAAAAATTCGAAAATACACGAAATGAAAACTATTTTCCAAACTATATGTTTTATAGAAAAACTGATTGAAAATTCTGATTCTACGACATTTATTTGTCGAGAAACTCAATTATCATCGAAATCGGAGGAAAAAATTTTTTCCGATTTTTTTTTCTAACCAAATCGATGAAAATTTTTCGGAAATTTTGATGAAAATTTTTATGCTGAAAATTGACGTTTTTATACAAAATCGTGTCCGAAGATCACGAATTCACAAACAGTTCTCGCGCAAACCTCATGGTTTACTGAATAACGTTAAGGGAATTTGCAGAAAAATTCGAAAATACACGAAATGAAAACTATTTTCCAAACTATATGTTTTATAGAAAAACTGATTGAAAATTCTGATTCTACGACATTTATTTGTCGAGAAACTCAATTATCATCGAAATCGGAGGAAAAAAATTTTTTCCGATTTTTTTTTCTAACCAAATCGATGAAAATTTTTCGGAAATTTTGATGAAAATTTTTATGCTGAAAATTGACGTTTTTATACAAAATCGTGTCCGAAGATCACGAATTCACAAACAGTTCTCGCGCAAACCTCATGGTTTACTGAATAACGTTAAGGGAATTTGCAGAAAAATTCGAAAATACACGAAATGAAAACTATTTTCCAAACTATATGTTTTATAGAAAAACTGATTGAAAATTCTGATTCTACGACATTTATTTGTCGAGAAACTCAATTATCATCGAAATCGGAGGAAAAAATTTTTTCCCGATTTTTTTTTCTAACCAAATCGATGAAAATTTTTCGGAAATTTTGATGAAAATTTTTATGCTGAAAATTGACGTTTTTATACAAAATCGTGTCCGAAGATCACGAATTCACAAACAGTTCTCGCGCAAACCTCATGGTTTACTGAATAACGTTAAGGGAATTTGCAGAAAAATTCGAAAATACACGAAATGAAAACTATTTTCCAAACTATATGTTTTATAGAAAAACTGATTGAAAATTCTGATTCTACGACATTTATTTGTCGAGAAACTCAATTATCATCGAAATCGGAGGAAAAAAATTTTTTCCGATTTTTTTTTCTAACCAAATCGATGAAAATTTTTCGGAAATTTTGATGAAAATTTTTATGCTGAAAATTGACGTTTTTATACAAAATCGTGTCCGAAGATCACGAATTCACAAACAGTTCTCGCGCAAACCTCATGGTTTCCTGAATAACGTTAAGGGAATTTGCAGAAAAATTCGAAAATACACGAAATGAAAACTATTTTCCAAACTATATGTTTTATAGAAAAACTGATTGAAAATTCTGATTCTACGACATTTATTTGTCGAGAAACTCAATTATCATCGAAATCGGAGGAAAAAATTTTTTCCCGATTTTTTTTCTAACCAAATCGATGAAAATTTTTCGGAAATTTTGATGAAAATTTTTATGCTGAAAATTGACGTTTTTATACAAAATCGTGTCCGAAGATCACGAATTCACAAACAGTTCTCGCGCAAACCTCATGGTTTCCTGAATAACGTTAAGGGAATTTGCAGAAAAATTCGAAAATACACGAAATGAAAACTATTTTCCAAACTATATGTTTTATAGAAAAACTGATTGAAAATTCTGATTCTACGACATTTATTTGTCGAGAAACTCAATTATCATCGAAATCGGAGGAAAAAAATTTTTTCCGATTTTTTTTTCTAACCAAATCGATGAAAATTTTTCGGAAATTTTGATGAAAATTTTTATGCTGAAAATTGACGTTTTTATACAAAATCGTGTCCGAAGATCACGAATTCACAAACAGTTCTCGCGCAAACCTCATGGTTTACTGAATAACGTTAAGGGAATTTGCAGAAAAATTCGAAAATACACGAAATGAAAACTATTTTCCAAACTATATGTTTTATAGAAAAACTGATTGAAAATTCTGATTCTACGACATTTATTTGTCGAGAAACTCAATTATCATCGAAATCGGAGGAAAAAAATTTTTTCCCGATTTTTTTTTCTAACCAAATCGATGAAAATTTTTCGGAAATTTTGATGAAAATTTTTATGCTGAAAATTGACGTTTTTATACAAAATCGTGTCCGAAGATCACGAATTCACAAACAGTTCTCGCGCAAACCTCATGGTTTACTGAATAACGTTAAGGGAATTTGCAGAAAAATTCGAAAATACACGAAATGAAAACTATTTTCCAAACTATATGTTTTATAGAAAAACTGATTGAAAATTCTGATTCTACGACATTTATTTGTCGAGAAACTCAATTATCATCGAAATCGGAGGAAAAAATTTTTTTCCGATTTTTTTTTCTAACCAAATCGATGAAAATTTTTCGGAAATTTTGATGAAAATTTTTATGCTGAAAATTGACGTTTTTATACAAAATCGTGTCCGAAGATCACGAATTCACAAACAGTTCTCGCGCAAACCTCATGGTTTACTGAATAACGTTAAGGGAATTTGCAGAAAAATTCGAAAATACACGAAATGAAAACTATTTTCCAAACTATATGTTTTATAGAAAAACTGATTGAAAATTCTGATTCTACGACATTTATTTGTCGAGAAACTCAATTATCATCGAAATCGGAGGAAAAAAATTTTTTTCCGATTTTTTTTTCTAACCAAATCGATGAAAATTTTTCGGAAATTTTGATGAAAATTTTTATGCTGAAAATTGACGTTTTTATACAAAATCGTGTCCGAAGATCACGAATTCACAAACAGTTCTCGCGCAAACCTCATGGTTTCCTGAATAACGTTAAGGGAATTTGCAGAAAAATTCGAAAATACACGAAATGAAAACTATTTTCCAAACTATATGTTTTATAGAAAAACTGATTGAAAATTCTGATTCTACGACATTTATTTGTCGAGAAACTCAATTATCATCGAAATCGGAGGAAAAAATTTTTTCCCGATTTTTTTTTCTAACCAAATCGATGAAAATTTTTCGGAAATTTTGATGAAAATTTTTATGCTGAAAATTGACGTTTTTATACAAAATCGTGTCCGAAGATCACGAATTCACAAACAGTTCTCGCGCAAACCTCATGGTTTACTGAATAACGTTAAGGGAATTTGCAGAAAAATTCGAAAATACACGAAATGAAAACTATTTTCCAAACTATATGTTTTATAGAAAAACTGATTGAAAATTCTGATTCTACGACATTTATTTGTCGAGAAACTCAATTATCATCGAAATCGGAGGAAAAAATTTTTTCCGATTTTTTTTTCTAACCAAATCGATGAAAATTTTTCGGAAATTTTGATGAAAATTTTTATGCTGAAAATTGACGTTTTTATACAAAATCGTGTCCGAAGATCACGAATTCACAAACAGTTCTCGCGCAAACCTCATGGTTTCCTGAATAACGTTAAGGGAATTTGCAGAAAAATTCGAAAATACACGAAATGAAAACTATTTTCCAAACTATATGTTTTATAGAAAAACTGATTGAAAATTCTGATTCTACGACATTTATTTGTCGAGAAACTCAATTATCATCGAAATCGGAGGAAAAAATTTTTTTCCGATTTTTTTTTCTAACCAAATCGATGAAAATTTTTCGGAAATTTTGATGAAAATTTTTATGCTGAAAATTGACGTTTTTATACAAAATCGTGTCCGAAGATCACGAATTCACAAACAGTTCTCGCGCAAACCTCATGGTTTACTGAATAACGTTAAGGGAATTTGCAGAAAAATTCGAAAATACACGAAATGAAAACTATTTTCCAAACTATATGTTTTATAGAAAAACTGATTGAAAATTCTGATTCTACGACATTTATTTGTCGAGAAACTCAATTATCATCGAAATCGGAGGAAAAAATTTTTTCCCGATTTTTTTTTCTAACCAAATCGATGAAAATTTTTCGGAAATTTTGATGAAAATTTTTATGCTGAAAATTGACGTTTTTATACAAAATCGTGTCCGAAGATCACGAATTCACAAACAGTTCTCGCGCAAACCTCATGGTTTCCTGAATAACGTTAAGGGAATTTGCAGAAAAATTCGAAAATACACGAAATGAAAACTATTTTCCAAACTATATGTTTTATAGAAAAACTGATTGAAAATTCTGATTCTACGACATTTATTTGTCGAGAAACTCAATTATCATCGAAATCGGAGAAAAAAAATTTTTTCCCGATTTTTTTTTCTAACCAAATCGATGAAAATTTTTCGGAAATTTTGATGAAAATTTTTATGCTGAAAATTGACGTTTTTATACAAAATCGTGTCCGAAGATCACGAATTCACAAACAGTTCTCGCGCAAACCTCATGGTTTACTGAATAACGTTAAGGGAATTTGCAGAAAAATTCGAAAATACACGAAATGAAAACTATTTTCCAAACTATATGTTTTATAGAAAAACTGATTGAAAATTCTGATTCTACGACATTTATTTGTCGAGAAACTCAATTATCATCGAAATCGGAGGAAAAAATTTTTTTCCGATTTTTTTTTCTAACCAAATCGATGAAAATTTTTCGGAAATTTTGATGAAAATTTTTATGCTGAAAATTGACGTTTTTATACAAAATCGTGTCCGAAGATCACGAATTCACAAACAGTTCTCGCGCAAACCTCATGGTTTCCTGAATAACGTTAAGGGAATTTGCAGAAAAATTCGAAAATACACGAAATGAAAACTATTTTCCAAACTATATGTTTTATAGAAAAACTGATTGAAAATTCTGATTCTACGACATTTATTTGTCGAGAAACTCAATTATCATCGAAATCGGAGGAAAAAATTTTTTCCCGATTTTTTTTTCTAACCAAATCGATGAAAATTTTTCGGAAATTTTGATGAAAATTTTTATGCTGAAAATTGACGTTTTTATACAAAATCGTGTCCGAAGATCACGAATTCACAAACAGTTCTCGCGCAAACCTCATGGTTTACTGAATAACGTTAAGGGAATTTGCAGAAAAATTCGAAAATACACGAAATGAAAACTATTTTCCAAACTATATGTTTTATAGAAAAACTGATTGAAAATTCTGATTCTACGACATTTATTTGTCGAGAAACTCAATTATCATCGAAATCGGAGGAAAAAAATTTTTTTCCGATTTTTTTTTCTAACCAAATCGATGAAAATTTTTCGGAAATTTTGATGAAAATTTTTATGCTGAAAATTGACGTTTTTATACAAAATCGTGTCCGAAGATCACGAATTCACAAACAGTTCTCGCGCAAACCTCATGGTTTCCTGAATAACGTTAAGGGAATTTGCAGAAAAATTCGAAAATACACGAAATGAAAACTATTTTCCAAACTATATGTTTTATAGAAAAACTGATTGAAAATTCTGATTCTACGACATTTATTTGTCGAGAAACTCAATTATCATCGAAATCGGAGGAAAAAATTTTTTCCCGATTTTTTTTTCTAACCAAATCGATGAAAATTTTTCGGAAATTTTGATGAAAATTTTTATGCTGAAAATTGACGTTTTTATACAAAATCGTGTCCGAAGATCACGAATTCACAAACAGTTCTCGCGCAAACCTCATGGTTTCCTGAATAACGTTAAGGGAATTTGCAGAAAAATTCGAAAATACACGAAATGAAAACTATTTTCCAAACTATATGTTTTATAGAAAAACTGATTGAAAATTCTGATTCTACGACATTTATTTGTCGAGAAACTCAATTATCATCGAAATCGGAGGAAAAAATTTTTTCCGATTTTTTTTCTAACCAAATCGATGAAAATTTTTCGGAAATTTTGATGAAAATTTTTATGCTGAAAATTGACGTTTTTATACAAAATCGTGTCCGAAGATCACGAATTCACAAACAGTTCTCGCGCAAACCTCATGGTTTACTGAATAACGTTAAGGGAATTTGCAGAAAAATTCGAAAATACACGAAATGAAAACTATTTTCCAAACTATATGTTTTATAGAAAAACTGATTGAAAATTCTGATTCTACGACATTTATTTGTCGAGAAACTCAATTATCATCGAAATCGGAGGAAAAAATTTTTTTCCGATTTTTTTTTCTAACCAAATCGATGAAAATTTTTCGGAAATTTTGATGAAAATTTTTATGCTGAAAATTGACGTTTTTATACAAAATCGTGTCCGAAGATCACGAATTCACAAACAGTTCTCGCGCAAACCTCATGGTTTCCTGAATAACGTTAAGGGAATTTGCAGAAAAATTCGAAAATACACGAAATGAAAACTATTTTCCAAACTATATGTTTTATAGAAAAACTGATTGAAAATTCTGATTCTACGACATTTATTTGTCGAGAAACTCAATTATCATCGAAATCGGAGGAAAAAATTTTTTCCCGATTTTTTTTTCTAACCAAATCGATGAAAATTTTTCGGAAATTTTGATGAAAATTTTTATGCTGAAAATTGACGTTTTTATACAAAATCGTGTCCGAAGATCACGAATTCACAAACAGTTCTCGCGCAAACCTCATGGTTTACTGAATAACGTTAAGGGAATTTGCAGAAAAATTCGAAAATACACGAAATGAAAACTATTTTCCAAACTATATGTTTTATAGAAAAACTGATTGAAAATTCTGATTCTACGACATTTATTTGTCGAGAAACTCAATTATCATCGAAATCGGAGGAAAAAATTTTTTCCGATTTTTTTTTCTAACCAAATCGATGAAAATTTTTCGGAAATTTTGATGAAAATTTTTATGCTGAAAATTGACGTTTTTATACAAAATCGTGTCCGAAGATCACGAATTCACAAACAGTTCTCGCGCAAACCTCATGGTTTCCTGAATAACGTTAAGGGAATTTGCAGAAAAATTCGAAAATACACGAAATGAAAACTATTTTCCAAACTATATGTTTTATAGAAAAACTGATTGAAAATTCTGATTCTACGACATTTATTTGTCGAGAAACTCAATTATCATCGAAATCGGAGGAAAAAATTTTTTCCGATTTTTTTTTCTAACCAAATCGATGAAAATTTTTCGGAAATTTTGATGAAAATTTTTATGCTGAAAATTGACGTTTTTATACAAAATCGTGTCCGAAGATCACGAATTCACAAACAGTTCTCGCGCAAACCTCATGGTTTACTGAATAACGTTAAGGGAATTTGCAGAAAAATTCGAAAATACACGAAATGAAAACTATTTTCCAAACTATATGTTTTATAGAAAAACTGATTGAAAATTCTGATTCTACGACATTTATTTGTCGAGAAACTCAATTATCATCGAAATCGGAGGAAAAAATTTTTTTCCGATTTTTTTTTCTAACCAAATCGATGAAAATTTTTCGGAAATTTTGATGAAAATTTTTATGCTGAAAATTGACGTTTTTATACAAAATCGTGTCCGAAGATCACGAATTCACAAACAGTTCTCGCGCAAACCTCATGGTTTCCTGAATAACGTTAAGGGAATTTGCAGAAAAATTCGAAAATACACGAAATGAAAACTATTTTCCAAACTATATGTTTTATAGAAAAACTGATTGAAAATTCTGATTCTACGACATTTATTTGTCGAGAAACTCAATTATCATCGAAATCGGAGGAAAAAAATTTTTTCCCGATTTTTTTTTCTAACCAAATCGATGAAAATTTTTCGGAAATTTTGATGAAAATTTTTATGCTGAAAATTGACGTTTTTATACAAAATCGTGTCCGAAGATCACGAATTCACAAACAGTTCTCGCGCAAACCTCATGGTTTACTGAATAACGTTAAGGGAATTTGCAGAAAAATTCGAAAATACACGAAATGAAAACTATTTTCCAAACTATATGTTTTATAGAAAAACTGATTGAAAATTCTGATTCTACGACATTTATTTGTCGAGAAACTCAATTATCATCGAAATCGGAGGAAAAAATTTTTTTCCGATTTTTTTTTCTAACCAAATCGATGAAAATTTTTCGGAAATTTTGATGAAAATTTTTATGCTGAAAATTGACGTTTTTATACAAAATCGTGTCCGAAGATCACGAATTCACAAACAGTTCTCGCGCAAACCTCATGGTTTCCTGAATAACGTTAAGGGAATTTGCAGAAAAATTCGAAAATACACGAAATGAAAACTATTTTCCAAACTATATGTTTTATAGAAAAACTGATTGAAAATTCTGATTCTACGACATTTATTTGTCGAGAAACTCAATTATCATCGAAATCGGAGGAAAAAATTTTTTCCGATTTTTTTTTCTAACCAAATCGATGAAAATTTTTCGGAAATTTTGATGAAAATTTTTATGCTGAAAATTGACGTTTTTATACAAAATCGTGTCCGAAGATCACGAATTCACAAACAGTTCTCGCGCAAACCTCATGGTTTACTGAATAACGTTAAGGGAATTTGCAGAAAAATTCGAAAATACACGAAATGAAAACTATTTTCCAAACTATATGTTTTATAGAAAAACTGATTGAAAATTCTGATTCTACGACATTTATTTGTCGAGAAACTCAATTATCATCGAAATCGGAGGAAAAAATTTTTTTCCGATTTTTTTTTCTAACCAAATCGATGAAAATTTTTCGGAAATTTTGATGAAAATTTTTATGCTGAAAATTGACGTTTTTATACAAAATCGTGTCCGAAGATCACGAATTCACAAACAGTTCTCGCGCAAACCTCATGGTTTCCTGAATAACGTTAAGGGAATTTGCAGAAAAATTCGAAAATACACGAAATGAAAACTATTTTCCAAACTATATGTTTTATAGAAAAACTGATTGAAAATTCTGATTCTACGACATTTATTTGTCGAGAAACTCAATTATCATCGAAATCGGAGGAAAAAATTTTTTTCCGATTTTTTTTTCTAACCAAATCGATGAAAATTTTTCGGAAATTTTGATGAAAATTTTTATGCTGAAAATTGACGTTTTTATACAAAATCGTGTCCGAAGATCACGAATTCACAAACAGTTCTCGCGCAAACCTCATGGTTTCCTGAATAACGTTAAGGGAATTTGCAGAAAAATTCGAAAATACACGAAATGAAAACTATTTTCCAAACTATATGTTTTATAGAAAAACTGATTGAAAATTCTGATTCTACGACATTTATTTGTCGAGAAACTCAATTATCATCGAAATCGGAGGAAAAAAATTTTTTTCCGATTTTTTTTTCTAACCAAATCGATGAAAATTTTTCGGAAATTTTGATGAAAATTTTTATGCTGAAAATTGACGTTTTTATACAAAATCGTGTCCGAAGATCACGAATTCACAAACAGTTCTCGCGCAAACCTCATGGTTTCCTGAATAACGTTAAGGGAATTTGCAGAAAAATTCGAAAATACACGAAATGAAAACTATTTTCCAAACTATATGTTTTATAGAAAAACTGATTGAAAATTCTGATTCTACGACATTTATTTGTCGAGAAACTCAATTATCATCGAAATCGGAGGAAAAAATTTTTTTCCGATTTTTTTTTCTAACCAAATCGATGAAAATTTTTCGGAAATTTTGATGAAAATTTTTATGCTGAAAATTGACGTTTTTATACAAAATCGTGTCCGAAGATCACGAATTCACAAACAGTTCTCGCGCAAACCTCATGGTTTACTGAATAACGTTAAGGGAATTTGCAGAAAAATTCGAAAATACACGAAATGAAAACTATTTTCCAAACTATATGTTTTATAGAAAAACTGATTGAAAATTCTGATTCTACGACATTTATTTGTCGAGAAACTCAATTATCATCGAAATCGGAGGAAAAAATTTTTTCCGATTTTTTTTTCTAACCAAATCGATGAAAATTTTTCGGAAATTTTGATGAAAATTTTTATGCTGAAAATTGACGTTTTTATACAAAATCGTGTCCGAAGATCACGAATTCACAAACAGTTCTCGCGCAAACCTCATGGTTTCCTGAATAACGTTAAGGGAATTTGCAGAAAAATTCGAAAATACACGAAATGAAAACTATTTTCCAAACTATATGTTTTATAGAAAAACTGATTGAAAATTCTGATTCTACGACATTTATTTGTCGAGAAACTCAATTATCATCGAAATCGGAGGAAAAAATTTTTTTCCGATTTTTTTTTCTAACCAAATCGATGAAAATTTTTCGGAAATTTTGATGAAAATTTTTATGCTGAAAATTGACGTTTTTATACAAAATCGTGTCCGAAGATCACGAATTCACAAACAGTTCTCGCGCAAACCTCATGGTTTCCTGAATAACGTTAAGGGAATTTGCAGAAAAATTCGAAAATACACGAAATGAAAACTATTTTCCAAACTATATGTTTTATAGAAAAACTGATTGAAAATTCTGATTCTACGACATTTATTTGTCGAGAAACTCAATTATCATCGAAATCGGAGGAAAAAATTTTTTTCCGATTTTTTTTTCTAACCAAATCGATGAAAATTTTTCGGAAATTTTGATGAAAATTTTTATGCTGAAAATTGACGTTTTTATACAAAATCGTGTCCGAAGATCACGAATTCACAAACAGTTCTCGCGCAAACCTCATGGTTTCCTGAATAACGTTAAGGGAATTTGCAGAAAAATTCGAAAATACACGAAATGAAAACTATTTTCCAAACTATATGTTTTATAGAAAACTGATTGAAAATTCTGATTCTACGACATTTATTTGTCGAGAAACTCAATTATCATCGAAATCGGAGGAAAAAATTTTTTCCGATTTTTTTTTCTAACCAAATCGATGAAAATTTTTCGGAAATTTTGATGAAAATTTTTATGCTGAAAATTGACGTTTTTATACAAAATCGTGTCCGAAGATCACGAATTCACAAACAGTTCTCGCGCAAACCTCATGGTTTACTGAATAACGTTAAGGGAATTTGCAGAAAAATTCGAAAATACACGAAATGAAAACTATTTTCCAAACTATATGTTTTATAGAAAAACTGATTGAAAATTCTGATTCTACGACATTTATTTGTCGAGAAACTCAATTATCATCGAAATCGGAGGAAAAAATTTTTTCCCGATTTTTTTTTCTAACCAAATCGATGAAAATTTTTCGGAAATTTTGATGAAAATTTTTATGCTGAAAATTGACGTTTTTATACAAAATCGTGTCCGAAGATCACGAATTCACAAACAGTTCTCGCGCAAACCTCATGGTTTACTGAATAACGTTAAGGGAATTTGCAGAAAAATTCGAAAATACACGAAATGAAAACTATTTTCCAAACTATATGTTTTATAGAAAAACTGATTGAAAATTCTGATTCTACGACATTTATTTGTCGAGAAACTCAATTATCATCGAAATCGGAGGAAAAAATTTTTTTCCGATTTTTTTTTCTAACCAAATCGATGAAAATTTTTCGGAAATTTTGATGAAAATTTTTATGCTGAAAATTGACGTTTTTATACAAAATCGTGTCCGAAGATCACGAATTCACAAACAGTTCTCGCGCAAACCTCATGGTTTCCTGAATAACGTTAAGGGAATTTGCAGAAAAATTCGAAAATACACGAAATGAAAACTATTTTCCAAACTATATGTTTTATAGAAAAACTGATTGAAAATTCTGATTCTACGACATTTATTTGTCGAGAAACTCAATTATCATCGAAATCGGAGGAAAAATTTTTTTCCGATTTTTTTTTCTAACCAAATCGATGAAAATTTTTCGGAAATTTTGATGAAAATTTTTATGCTGAAAATTGACGTTTTTATACAAAATCGTGTCCGAAGATCACGAATTCACAAACAGTTCTCGCGCAAACCTCATGGTTTACTGAATAACGTTAAGGGAATTTGCAGAAAAATTCGAAAATACACGAAATGAAAACTATTTTCCAAACTATATGTTTTATAGAAAAACTGATTGAAAATTCTGATTCTACGACATTTATTTGTCGAGAAACTCAATTATCATCGAAATCGGAGGAAAAAATTTTTTTCCGATTTTTTTTTCTAACCAAATCGATGAAAATTTTTCGGAAATTTTGATGAAAATTTTTATGCTGAAAATTGACGTTTTTATACAAAATCGTGTCCGAAGATCACGAATTCACAAACAGTTCTCGCGCAAACCTCATGGTTTCCTGAATAACGTTAAGGGAATTTGCAGAAAAATTCGAAAATACACGAAATGAAAACTATTTTCCAAACTATATGTTTTATAGAAAAACTGATTGAAAATTCTGATTCTACGACATTTATTTGTCGAGAAACTCAATTATCATCGAAATCGGAGGAAAAAATTTTTTCCGATTTTTTTTTCTAACCAAATCGATGAAAATTTTTCGGAAATTTTGATGAAAATTTTTATGCTGAAAATTGACGTTTTTATACAAAATCGTGTCCGAAGATCACGAATTCACAAACAGTTCTCGCGCAAACCTCATGGTTTCCTGAATAACGTTAAGGGAATTTGCAGAAAAATTCGAAAATACACGAAATGAAAACTATTTTCCAAACTATATGTTTTATAGAAAAACTGATTGAAAATTCTGATTCTACGACATTTATTTGTCGAGAAACTCAATTATCATCGAAATCGGAGGAAAAAATTTTTTCCGATTTTTTTTTCTAACCAAATCGATGAAAATTTTTCGGAAATTTTGATGAAAATTTTATGCTGAAAATTGACGTTTTTATACAAAATCGTGTCCGAAGATCACGAATTCACAAACAGTTCTCGCGCAAACCTCATGGTTTACTGAATAACGTTAAGGGAATTTGCAGAAAAATTCGAAAATACACGAAATGAAAACTATTTTCCAAACTATATGTTTTATAGAAAAACTGATTGAAAATTCTGATTCTACGACATTTATTTGTCGAGAAACTCAATTATCATCGAAATCGGAGGAAAAAATTTTTTCCGATTTTTTTTTCTAACCAAATCGATGAAAATTTTTCGGAAATTTTGATGAAAATTTTTATGCTGAAAATTGACGTTTTTATACAAAATCGTGTCCGAAGATCACGAATTCACAAACAGTTCTCGCGCAAACCTCATGGTTTACTGAATAACGTTAAGGGAATTTGCAGAAAAATTCGAAAATACACGAAATGAAAACTATTTTCCAAACTATATGTTTTATAGAAAAACTGATTGAAAATTCTGATTCTACGACATTTATTTGTCGAGAAACTCAATTATCATCGAAATCGGAGGAAAAAATTTTTTTCCGATTTTTTTTTCTAACCAAATCGATGAAAATTTTTCGGAAATTTTGATGAAAATTTTTATGCTGAAAATTGACGTTTTTATACAAAATCGTGTCCGAAGATCACGAATTCACAAACAGTTCTCGCGCAAACCTCATGGTTTCCTGAATAACGTTAAGGGAATTTGCAGAAAAATTCGAAAATACACGAAATGAAAACTATTTTCCAAACTATATGTTTTATAGAAAAACTGATTGAAAATTCTGATTCTACGACATTTATTTGTCGAGAAACTCAATTATCATCGAAATCGGAGGAAAAAATTTTTTTCCGATTTTTTTTTCTAACCAAATCGATGAAAATTTTTCGGAAATTTTGATGAAAATTTTTATGCTGAAAATTGACGTTTTTATACAAAATCGTGTCCGAAGATCACGAATTCACAAACAGTTCTCGCGCAAAACCTCATGGTTTACTGAATAACGTTAAGGGAATTTGCAGAAAAATTCGAAAATACACGAAATGAAAACTATTTTCCAAACTATATGTTTTATAGAAAAACTGATTGAAAATTCTGATTCTACGACATTTATTTGTCGAGAAACTCAATTATCATCGAAATCGGAGGAAAAAATTTTTTCCGATTTTTTTTTCTAACCAAATCGATGAAAATTTTTCGGAAATTTTGATGAAAATTTTTATGCTGAAAATTGACGTTTTTATACAAAATCGTGTCCGAAGATCACGAATTCACAAACAGTTCTCGCGCAAACCTCATGGTTTCCTGAATAACGTTAAGGGAATTTGCAGAAAAATTCGAAAATACACGAAATGAAAACTATTTTCCAAACTATATGTTTTATAGAAAAACTGATTGAAAATTCTGATTCTACGACATTTATTTGTCGAGAAACTCAATTATCATCGAAATCGGAGGAAAAAATTTTTTCCCGATTTTTTTTTCTAACCAAATCGATGAAAATTTTTCGGAAATTTTGATGAAAATTTTTATGCTGAAAATTGACGTTTTTATACAAAATCGTGTCCGAAGATCACGAATTCACAAACAGTTCTCGCGCAAACCTCATGGTTTACTGAATAACGTTAAGGGAATTTGCAGAAAAATTCGAAAATACACGAAATGAAAACTATTTTCCAAACTATATGTTTTATAGAAAAACTGATTGAAAATTCTGATTCTACGACATTTATTTGTCGAGAAACTCAATTATCATCGAAATCGGAGGAAAAAATTTTTTCCGATTTTTTTTTCTAACCAAATCGATGAAAATTTTTCGGAAATTTTGATGAAAATTTTTATGCTGAAAATTGACGTTTTTATACAAAATCGTGTCCGAAGATCACGAATTCACAAACAGTTCTCGCGCAAACCTCATGGTTTACTGAATAACGTTAAGGGAATTTGCAGAAAAATTCGAAAATACACGAAATGAAAACTATTTCCAAACTATATGTTTTATAGAAAAACTGATTGAAAATTCTGATTCTACGACATTTATTTGTCGAGAAACTCAATTATCATCGAAATCGGAGGAAAAAAATTTTTTTCCGATTTTTTTTTCTAACCAAATCGATGAAAATTTTTCGGAAATTTTGATGAAAATTTTTATGCTGAAAATTGACGTTTTTATACAAAATCGTGTCCGAAGATCACGAATTCACAAACAGTTCTCGCGCAAACCTCATGGTTTCCTGAATAACGTTAAGGGAATTTGCAGAAAAATTCGAAAATACACGAAATGAAAACTATTTTCCAAACTATATGTTTTATAGAAAAACTGATTGAAAATTCTGATTCTACGACATTTATTTGTCGAGAAACTCAATTATCATCGAAATCGGAGGAAAAAAAGTTTTTTCCGATTTTTTTTTCTAACCAAATCGATGAAAATTTTTCGGAAATTTTGATGAAAATTTTTATGCTGAAAATTGACTTTTTATACAAAATCGTGTCCGAAGATCACGAATTCACAAACAGTTCTCGCGCAAACCTCATGGTTTACTGAATAACGTTAAGGGAATTTGCAGAAAAATTCGAAAATACACGAAATGAAAACTATTTTCCAAACTATATGTTTTATAGAAAAACTGATTGAAAATTCTGATTCTACGACATTTATTTGTCGAGAAACTCAATTATCATCGAAATCGGAGGAAAAAATTTTTTTCCGATTTTTTTTTCTAACCAAATCGATGAAAATTTTTCGGAAATTTTGATGAAAATTTTTATGCTGAAAATTGACGTTTTTATACAAAATCGTGTCCGAAGATCACGAATTCACAAACAGTTCTCGCGCAAACCTCATGGTTTACTGAATAACGTTAAGGGAATTTGCAGAAAAATTCGAAAATACACGAAATGAAAACTATTTTCCAAACTATATGTTTTATAGAAAAACTGATTGAAAATTCTGATTCTACGACATTTATTTGTCGAGAAACTCAATTATCATCGAAATCGGAGGAAAAAATTTTTTCCGATTTTTTTTTCTAACCAAATCGATGAAAATTTTTCGGAAATTTTGATGAAAATTTTTATGCTGAAAATTGACGTTTTTATACAAAATCGTGTCCGAAGATCACGAATTCACAAACAGTTCTCGCGCAAACCTCATGGTTTACTGAATAACGTTAAGGGAATTTGCAGAAAAATTCGAAAATACACGAAATGAAAACTATTTTCCAAACTATATGTTTTATAGAAAAACTGATTGAAAATTCTGATTCTACGACATTTATTTGTCGAGAAACTCAATTATCATCGAAATCGGAGGAAAAAATTTTTTTCCGATTTTTTTTTCTAACCAAATCGATGAAAATTTTTCGGAAATTTTGATGAAAATTTTTATGCTGAAAATTGACGTTTTTATACAAAATCGTGTCCGAAGATCACGAATTCACAAACAGTTCTCGCGCAAACCTCATGGTTTCCTGAATAACGTTAAGGGAATTTGCAGAAAAATTCGAAAATACACGAAATGAAAACTATTTTCCAAACTATATGTTTTATAGAAAAACTGATTGAAAATTCTGATTCTACGACATTTATTTGTCGAGAAACTCAATTATCATCGAAATCGGAGGAAAAAAATTTTTTCCCGATTTTTTTTTCTAACCAAATCGATGAAAATTTTTCGGAAATTTTGATGAAAATTTTTATGCTGAAAATTGACGTTTTTATACAAAATCGTGTCCGAAGATCACGAATTCACAAACAGTTCTCGCGCAAACCTCATGGTTTACTGAATAACGTTAAGGGAATTTGCAGAAAAATTCGAAAATACACGAAATGAAAACTATTTTCCAAACTATATGTTTTATAGAAAAACTGATTGAAAATTCTGATTCTACGACATTTATTTGTCGAGAAACTCAATTATCATCGAAATCGGAGGAAAAAAATTTTTTTCCGATTTTTTTTTCTAACCAAATCGATGAAAATTTTTCGGAAATTTTGATGAAAATTTTTATGCTGAAAATTGACGTTTTTATACAAAATCGTGTCCGAAGATCACGAATTCACAAACAGTTCTCGCGCAAACCTCATGGTTTACTGAATAACGTTAAGGGAATTTGCAGAAAAATTCGAAAATACACGAAATGAAAACTATTTTCCAAACTATATGTTTTATAGAAAAACTGATTGAAAATTCTGATTCTACGACATTTATTTGTCGAGAAACTCAATTATCATCGAAATCGGAGGAAAAAAATTTTTTCCCGATTTTTTTTTCTAACCAAATCGATGAAAATTTTTCGGAAATTTTGATGAAAATTTTTATGCTGAAAATTGACGTTTTTATACAAAATCGTGTCCGAAGATCACGAATTCACAAACAGTTCTCGCGCAAACCTCATGGTTTACTGAATAACGTTAAGGGAATTTGCAGAAAAATTCGAAAATACACGAAATGAAAACTATTTTCCAAACTATATGTTTTATAGAAAAACTGATTGAAAATTCTGATTCTACGACATTTATTTGTCGAGAAACTCAATTATCATCGAAATCGGAGGAAAAAATTTTTTTCCGATTTTTTTTTCTAACCAAATCGATGAAAATTTTTCGGAAATTTTGATGAAAATTTTTATGCTGAAAATTGACGTTTTTATACAAAATCGTGTCCGAAGATCACGAATTCACAAACAGTTCTCGCGCAAACCTCATGGTTTCCTGAATAACGTTAAGGGAATTTGCAGAAAAATTCGAAAATACACGAAATGAAAACTATTTTCCAAACTATATGTTTTATAGAAAAACTGATTGAAAATTCTGATTCTACGACATTTATTTGTCGAGAAACTCAATTATCATCGAAATCGGAGGAAAAAATTTTTTCCCGATTTTTTTTCTAACCAAATCGATGAAAATTTTTCGGAAATTTTGATGAAAATTTTTATGCTGAAAATTGACGTTTTTATACAAAATCGTGTCCGAAGATCACGAATTCACAAACAGTTCTCGCGCAAACCTCATGGTTTACTGAATAACGTTAAGGGAATTTGCAGAAAAATTCGAAAATACACGAAATGAAAACTATTTTCCAAACTATATGTTTTATAGAAAAACTGATTGAAAATTCTGATTCTACGACATTTATTTGTCGAGAAACTCAATTATCATCGAAATCGGAGGAAAAAAATTTTTTTCCGATTTTTTTTTCTAACCAAATCGATGAAAATTTTTCGGAAATTTTGATGAAAATTTTTATGCTGAAAATTGACGTTTTTATACAAAATCGTGTCCGAAGATCACGAATTCACAAACAGTTCTCGCGCAAACCTCATGGTTTACTGAATAACGTTAAGGGAATTTGCAGAAAAATTCGAAAATACACGAAATGAAAACTATTTTCCAAACTATATGTTTTATAGAAAAACTGATTGAAAATTCTGATTCTACGACATTTATTTGTCGAGAAACTCAATTATATCGAAATCGGAGGAAAAAATTTTTTCCCGATTTTTTTTTCTAACCAAATCGATGAAAATTTTTCGGAAATTTTGATGAAAATTTTTATGCTGAAAATTGACGTTTTTATACAAAATCGTGTCCGAAGATCACGAATTCACAAACAGTTCTCGCGCAAACCTCATGGTTTACTGAATAACGTTAAGGGAATTTGCAGAAAAATTCGAAAATACACGAAATGAAAACTATTTTCCAAACTATATGTTTTATAGAAAAACTGATTGAAAATTCTGATTCTACGACATTTATTTGTCGAGAAACTCAATTATCATCGAAATCGGAGGAAAAAATTTTTTTCCGATTTTTTTTTCTAACCAAATCGATGAAAATTTTTCGGAAATTTTGATGAAAATTTTTATGCTGAAAATTGACGTTTTTATACAAAATCGTGTCCGAAGATCACGAATTCACAAACAGTTCTCGCGCAAACCTCATGGTTTCCTGAATAACGTTAAGGGAATTTGCAGAAAAATTCGAAAATACACGAAATGAAAACTATTTTCCAAACTATATGTTTTATAGAAAAACTGATTGAAAATTCTGATTCTACGACATTTATTTGTCGAGAAACTCAATTATCATCGAAATCGGAGGAAAAAATTTTTTCCCGATTTTTTTTTCTAACCAAATCGATGAAAATTTTTCGGAAATTTTGATGAAAATTTTTATGCTGAAAATTGACGTTTTTATACAAAATCGTGTCCGAAGATCACGAATTCACAAACAGTTCTCGCGCAAACCTCATGGTTTACTGAATAACGTTAAGGGAATTTGCAGAAAAATTCGAAAATACACGAAATGAAAACTATTTTCCAAACTATATGTTTTATAGAAAAACTGATTGAAAATTCTGATTCTACGACATTTATTTGTCGAGAAACTCAATTATCATCGAAATCGGAGGAAAAAATTTTTTTCCGATTTTTTTTTCTAACCAAATCGATGAAAATTTTTCGGAAATTTTGATGAAAATTTTTATGCTGAAAATTGACGTTTTTATACAAAATCGTGTCCGAAGATCACGAATTCACAAACAGTTCTCGCGCAAACCTCATGGTTTACTGAATAACGTTAAGGGAATTTGCAGAAAAATTCGAAAATACACGAAATGAAAACTATTTTCCAAACTATATGTTTTATAGAAAAACTGATTGAAAATTCTGATTCTACGACATTTATTTGTCGAGAAACTCAATTATCATCGAAATCGGAGGAAAAAATTTTTTCCCGATTTTTTTTTCTAACCAAATCGATGAAAATTTTTCGGAAATTTTGATGAAAATTTTTATGCTGAAAATTGACGTTTTTATACAAAATCGTGTCCGAAGATCACGAATTCACAAACAGTTCTCGCGCAAACCTCATGGTTTACTGAATAACGTTAAGGGAATTTGCAGAAAAATTCGAAAATACACGAAATGAAAACTATTTTCCAAACTATATGTTTTATAGAAAAACTGATTGAAAATTCTGATTCTACGACATTTATTTGTCGAGAAACTCAATTATCATCGAAATCGGAGGAAAAAATTTTTTCCCGATTTTTTTTTCTAACCAAATCGATGAAAATTTTTCGGAAATTTTGATGAAAATTTTTATGCTGAAAATTGACGTTTTTATACAAAATCGTGTCCGAAGATCACGAATTCACAAACAGTTCTCGCGCAAACCTCATGGTTTACTGAATAACGTTAAGGGAATTTGCAGAAAAATTCGAAAATACACGAAATGAAAACTATTTTCCAAACTATATGTTTTATAGAAAAACTGATTGAAAATTCTGATTCTACGACATTTATTTGTCGAGAAACTCAATTATCATCGAAATCGGAGGAAAAAATTTTTTTCCGATTTTTTTTTCTAACCAAATCGATGAAAATTTTTCGGAAATTTTGATGAAAATTTTTATGCTGAAAATTGACGTTTTTATACAAAATCGTGTCCGAAGATCACGAATTCACAAACAGTTCTCGCGCAAACCTCATGGTTTACTGAATAACGTTAAGGGAATTTGCAGAAAAATTCGAAAATACACGAAATGAAAACTATTTTCCAAACTATATGTTTTATAGAAAAACTGATTGAAAATTCTGATTCTACGACATTTATTTGTCGAGAAACTCAATTATCATCGAAATCGGAGGAAAAAATTTTTTCCCGATTTTTTTTTCTAACCAAATCGATGAAAATTTTTCGGAAATTTTGATGAAAATTTTTATGCTGAAAATTGACGTTTTTATACAAAATCGTGTCCGAAGATCACGAATTCACAAACAGTTCTCGCGCAAACCTCATGGTTTACTGAATAACGTTAAGGGAATTTGCAGAAAAATTCGAAAATACACGAAATGAAAACTATTTTCCAAACTATATGTTTTATAGAAAAACTGATTGAAAATTCTGATTCTACGACATTTATTTGTCGAGAAACTCAATTATCATCGAAATCGGAGGAAAAAATTTTTTTCCGATTTTTTTTTCTAACCAAATCGATGAAAATTTTTCGGAAATTTTGATGAAAATTTTTATGCTGAAAATTGACGTTTTTATACAAAATCGTGTCCGAAGATCACGAATTCACAAACAGTTCTCGCGCAAACCTCATGGTTTCCTGAATAACGTTAAGGGAATTTGCAGAAAAATTCGAAAATACACGAAATGAAAACTATTTTCCAAACTATATGTTTTATAGAAAAACTGATTGAAAATTCTGATTCTACGACATTTATTTGTCGAGAAACTCAATTATCATCGAAATCGGAGGAAAAAAATTTTTTCCCGATTTTTTTTTCTAACCAAATCGATGAAAATTTTTCGGAAATTTTGATGAAAATTTTTATGCTGAAAATTGACGTTTTTATACAAAATCGTGTCCGAAGATCACGAATTCACAAACAGTTCTCGCGCAAACCTCATGGTTTACTGAATAACGTTAAGGGAATTTGCAGAAAAATTCGAAAATACACGAAATGAAAACTATTTTCCAAACTATATGTTTTATAGAAAAACTGATTGAAAATTCTGATTCTACGACATTTATTTGTCGAGAAACTCAATTATCATCGAAATCGGAGGAAAAAATTTTTTTCCGATTTTTTTTTCTAACCAAATCGATGAAAATTTTTCGGAAATTTTGATGAAAATTTTTATGCTGAAAATTGACGTTTTTATACAAAATCGTGTCCGAAGATCACGAATTCACAAACAGTTCTCGCGCAAACCTCATGGTTTACTGAATAACGTTAAGGGAATTTGCAGAAAAATTCGAAAATACACGAAATGAAAACTATTTTCCAAACTATATGTTTTATAGAAAAACTGATTGAAAATTCTGATTCTACGACATTTATTTGTCGAGAAACTCAATTATCATCGAAATCGGAGGAAAAAATTTTTTTCCGATTTTTTTTTCTAACCAAATCGATGAAAATTTTTCGGAAATTTTGATGAAAATTTTTATGCTGAAAATTGACGTTTTTATACAAAATCGTGTCCGAAGATCACGAATTCACAAACAGTTCTCGCGCAAACCTCATGGTTTCCTGAATAACGTTAAGGGAATTTGCAGAAAAATTCGAAAATACACGAAATGAAAACTATTTTCCAAACTATATGTTTTATAGAAAAACTGATTGAAAATTCTGATTCTACGACATTTATTTGTCGAGAAACTCAATTATCATCGAAATCGGAGGAAAAAATTTTTTCCGATTTTTTTTTCTAACCAAATCGATGAAAATTTTTCGGAAATTTTGATGAAAATTTTTATGCTGAAAATTGACGTTTTTATACAAAATCGTGTCCGAAGATCACGAATTCACAAACAGTTCTCGCGCAAACCTCATGGTTTACTGAATAACGTTAAGGGAATTTGCAGAAAAATTCGAAAATACACGAAATGAAAACTATTTTCCAAACTATATGTTTTATAGAAAAACTGATTGAAAATTCTGATTCTACGACATTTATTTGTCGAGAAACTCAATTATCATCGAAATCGGAGGAAAAAAAATTTTTTTCCGATTTTTTTTTCTAACCAAATCGATGAAAATTTTTCGGAAATTTTGATGAAAATTTTTATGCTGAAAATTGACGTTTTTATACAAAATCGTGTCCGAAGATCACGAATTCACAAACAGTTCTCGCGCAAACCTCATGGTTTCCTGAATAACGTTAAGGGAATTTGCAGAAAAATTCGAAAATACACGAAATGAAAACTATTTTCCAAACTATATGTTTTATAGAAAAACTGATTGAAAATTCTGATTCTACGACATTTATTTGTCGAGAAACTCAATTATCATCGAAATCGGAGGAAAAAAATTTTTTCCCGATTTTTTTTTCTAACCAAATCGATGAAAATTTTTCGGAAATTTTGATGAAAATTTTTATGCTGAAAATTGACGTTTTTATACAAAATCGTGTCCGAAGATCACGAATTCACAAACAGTTCTCGCGCAACCTCTCATGGTTTACTGAATAACGTTAAGGGAATTTGCAGAAAAATTCGAAAATACACGAAATGAAAACTATTTTCCAAACTATATGTTTTATAGAAAAACTGATTGAAAATTCTGATTCTACGACATTTATTTGTCGAGAAACTCAATTATCATCGAAATCGGAGGAAAAAAAATTTTTTCCGATTTTTTTTTCTAACCAAATCGATGAAAATTTTTCGGAAATTTTGATGAAAATTTTTATGCTGAAAATTGACGTTTTTATACAAAATCGTGTCCGAAGATCACGAATTCACAAACAGTTCTCGCGCAAACCTCATGGTTTACTGAATAACGTTAAGGGAATTTGCAGAAAAATTCGAAAATACACGAAATGAAAACTATTTTCCAAACTATATGTTTTATAGAAAAACTGATTGAAAATTCTGATTCTACGACATTTATTTGTCGAGAAACTCAATTATCATCGAAATCGGAGGAAAAAATTTTTTCCCGATTTTTTTTCTAACCAAATCGATGAAAATTTTTCGGAAATTTTGATGAAAATTTTTATGCTGAAAATTGACGTTTTTATACAAAATCGTGTCCGAAGATCACGAATTCACAAACAGTTCTCGCGCAAACCTCATGGTTTACTGAATAACGTTAAGGGAATTTGCAGAAAAATTCGAAAATACACGAAATGAAAACTATTTTCCAAACTATATGTTTTATAGAAAAACTGATTGAAAATTCTGATTCTACGACATTTATTTGTCGAGAAACTCAATTATCATCGAAATCGGAGGAAAAAATTTTTTCCGATTTTTTTTTCTAACCAAATCGATGAAAATTTTTCGGAAATTTTGATGAAAATTTTTATGCTGAAAATTGACGTTTTTATACAAAATCGTGTCCGAAGATCACGAATTCACAAACAGTTCTCGCGCAAACCTCATGGTTTCCTGAATAACGTTAAGGGAATTTGCAGAAAAATTCGAAAATACACGAAATGAAAACTATTTTCCAAACTATATGTTTTATAGAAAAACTGATTGAAAATTCTGATTCTACGACATTTATTTGTCGAGAAACTCAATTATCATCGAAATCGGAGGAAAAAATTTTTTTCCGATTTTTTTTTCTAACCAAATCGATGAAAATTTTTCGGAAATTTTGATGAAAATTTTTATGCTGAAAATTGACGTTTTTATACAAAATCGTGTCCGAAGATCACGAATTCACAAACAGTTCTCGCGCAAACCTCATGGTTTCCTGAATAACGTTAAGGGAATTTGCAGAAAAATTCGAAAATACACGAAATGAAAACTATTTTCCAAACTATATGTTTTATAGAAAAACTGATTGAAAATTCTGATTCTACGACATTTATTTGTCGAGAAACTCAATTATCATCGAAATCGGAGGGAAAAAAATTTTTTCCGATTTTTTTTTCTAACCAAATCGATGAAAATTTTTCGGAAATTTTGATGAAAATTTTTATGCTGAAAATTGACGTTTTTATACAAAATCGTGTCCGAAGATCACGAATTCACAAACAGTTCTCGCGCAAACCTCATGGTTTCCTGAATAACGTTAAGGGAATTTGCAGAAAAATTCGAAAATACACGAAATGAAAACTATTTTCCAAACTATATGTTTTATAGAAAAACTGATTGAAAATTCTGATTCTACGACATTTATTTGTCGAGAAACTCAATTATCATCGAAATCGGAGGAAAAAATTTTTTTCCGATTTTTTTTTCTAACCAAATCGATGAAAATTTTTCGGAAATTTTGATGAAAATTTTTATGCTGAAAATTGACGTTTTTATACAAAATCGTGTCCGAAGATCACGAATTCACAAACAGTTCTCGCGCAAACCTCATGGTTTCCTGAATAACGTTAAGGGAATTTGCAGAAAAATTCGAAAATACACGAAATGAAAACTATTTTCCAAACTATATGTTTTATAGAAAAACTGATTGAAAATTCTGATTCTACGACATTTATTTGTCGAGAACTCAATTATCATCGAAATCGGAGGAAAAAAATTTTTTCCCGATTTTTTTTTCTAACCAAATCGATGAAAATTTTTCGGAAATTTTGATGAAAATTTTTATGCTGAAAATTGACGTTTTTATACAAAATCGTGTCCGAAGATCACGAATTCACAAACAGTTCTCGCGCAAACCTCATGGTTTACTGAATAACGTTAAGGGAATTTGCAGAAAAATTCGAAAATACACGAAATGAAAACTATTTTCCAAACTATATGTTTTATAGAAAAACTGATTGAAAATTCTGATTCTACGACATTTATTTGTCGAGAAACTCAATTATCATCGAAATCGGAGGAAAAAATTTTTTTCCGATTTTTTTTTCTAACCAAATCGATGAAAATTTTTCGGAAATTTTGATGAAAATTTTTATGCTGAAAATTGACGTTTTTATACAAAATCGTGTCCGAAGATCACGAATTCACAAACAGTTCTCGCGCAAACCTCATGGTTTACTGATGGTTTACTGAATAACGTTAAGGGAATTTGCAGAAAAATTCGAAAATACACGAAATGAAAACTATTTTCCAAACTATATGTTTTATAGAAAAACTGATTGAAAATTCTGATTCTACGACATTTATTTGTCGAGAAACTCAATTATCATCGAAATCGGAGGAAAAAAATTTTTTTCCGATTTTTTTTTCTAACCAAATCGATGAAAATTTTTCGGAAATTTTGATGAAAATTTTTATGCTGAAAATTGACGTTTTTATACAAAATCGTGTCCGAAGATCACGAATTCACAAACAGTTCTCGCGCAAACCTCATGGTTTCCTGAATAACGTTAAGGGAATTTGCAGAAAAATTCGAAAATACACGAAATGAAAACTATTTTCCAAACTATATGTTTTATAGAAAAACTGATTGAAAATTCTGATTCTACGACATTTATTTGTCGAGAAACTCAATTATCATCGAAATCGGAGGAAAAAATTTTTTTCCGATTTTTTTTTTTCTAACCAAATCGATGAAAATTTTTCATCGAAATTTTTCGGAAATTTTGATGAAAATTTTTATGCTGAAAATTGACGTTTTTATACAAAATCGTGTCCGAAGATCACGAATTCACAAACAGTTCTCGCGCAAACCTCATGGTTTACTGAATAACGTTAAGGGAATTTGCAGAAAAATTCGAAAATACACGAAATGAAAACTATTTTCCAAACTATATGTTTTATAGAAAAACTGATTGAAAATTCTGATTCTACGACATTTATTTGTCGAGAAACTCAATTATCATCGAAATCGGAGGAAAAAAATTTTTTTCCGATTTTTTTTTCTAACCAAATCGATGAAAATTTTTCGGAAATTTTGATGAAAATTTTTATGCTGAAAATTGACGTTTTTATACAAAATCGTGTCCGAAGATCACGAATTCACAAACAGTTCTCGCGCAAACCTCATGGTTTCCTGAATAACGTTAAGGGAATTTGCAGAAAAATTCGAAAATACACGAAATGAAAACTATTTTCCAAACTATATGTTTTATAGAAAAACTGATTGAAAATTCTGATTCTACGACATTTATTTGTCGAGAAACTCAATTATCATCGAAATCGGAGGAAAAAATTTTTTTCCGATTTTTTTTTCTAACCAAATCGATGAAAATTTTTCGGAAATTTTGATGAAAATTTTTATGCTGAAAATTGACGTTTTTATACAAAATCGTGTCCGAAGATCACGAATTCACAAACAGTTCTCGCGCAAACCTCATGGTTTACTGAATAACGTTAAGGGAATTTGCAGAAAAATTCGAAAATACACGAAATGAAAACTATTTTCCAAACTATATGTTTTATAGAAAAACTGATTGAAAATTCTGATTCTACGACATTTATTTGTCGAGAAACTCAATTATCATCGAAATCGGAGGAAAAAATTTTTTTCCGATTTTTTTTTCTAACCAAATCGATGAAAATTTTTCGGAAATTTTGATGAAAATTTTTATGCTGAAAATTGACGTTTTTATACAAAATCGTGTCCGAAGATCACGAATTCACAAACAGTTCTCGCGCAAACCTCATGGTTTCCTGAATAACGTTAAGGGAATTTGCAGAAAAATTCGAAAATACACGAAATGAAAACTATTTTCCAAACTATATGTTTTATAGAAAAACTGATTGAAAATTCTGATTCTACGACATTTATTTGTCGAGAAACTCAATTATCATCGAAATCGGAGGAAAAAAATTTTTTCCGATTTTTTTTTCTAACCAAATCGATGAAAATTTTTCGGAAATTTTGATGAAAATTTTTATGCTGAAAATTGACGTTTTTATACAAAATCGTGTCCGAAGATCACGAATTCACAAACAGTTCTCGCGCAAACCTCATGGTTTACTGAATAACGTTAAGGGAATTTGCAGAAAAATTCGAAAATACACGAAATGAAAACTATTTTCCAAACTATATGTTTTATAGAAAAACTGATTGAAAATTCTGATTCTACGACATTTATTTGTCGAGAAACTCAATTATCATCGAAATCGGAGGAAAAAATTTTTTTCCGATTTTTTTTCTAACCAAATCGATGAAAATTTTTCGGAAATTTTGATGAAAATTTTTATGCTGAAAATTGACGTTTTTATACAAAATCGTGTCCGAAGATCACGAATTCACAAACAGTTCTCGCGCAAACCTCATGGTTTACTGAATAACGTTAAGGGAATTTGCAGAAAAATTCGAAAATACACGAAATGAAAACTATTTTCCAAACTATATGTTTTATAGAAAAACTGATTGAAAATTCTGATTCTACGACATTTATTTGTCGAGAAACTCAATTATCATCGAAATCGGAGGAAAAAAATTTTTTCCCGATTTTTTTTTCTAACCAAATCGATGAAAATTTTTCGGAAATTTTGATGAAAATTTTTATGCTGAAAATTGACGTTTTTATACAAAATCGTGTCCGAAGATCACGAATTCACAAACAGTTCTCGCGCAAACCTCATGGTTTACTGAATAACGTTAAGGGAATTTGCAGAAAAATTCGAAAATACACGAAATGAAAACTATTTTCCAAACTATATGTTTTATAGAAAAACTGATTGAAAATTCTGATTCTACGACATTTATTTGTCGAGAAACTCAATTATCATCGAAATCGGAGGAAAAAATTTTTTTCCGATTTTTTTTTCTAACCAAATCGATGAAAATTTTTCGGAAATTTTGATGAAAATTTTTATGCTGAAAATTGACGTTTTTATACAAAATCGTGTCCGAAGATCACGAATTCACAAACAGTTCTCGCGCAAACCTCATGGTTTACTGAATAACGTTAAGGGAATTTGCAGAAAAATTCGAAAATACACGAAATGAAAACTATTTTCCAAACTATATGTTTTATAGAAAAACTGATTGAAAATTCTGATTCTACGACATTTATTTGTCGAGAAACTCAATTATCATCGAAATCGGAGGAAAAAATTTTTTTCCGATTTTTTTTTCTAACCAAATCGATGAAAATTTTTCGGAAATTTTGATGAAAATTTTTATGCTGAAAATTGACGTTTTTATACAAAATCGTGTCCGAAGATCACGAATTCACAAACAGTTCTCGCGCAAACCTCATGGTTTCCTGAATAACGTTAAGGGAATTTGCAGAAAAATTCGAAAATACACGAAATGAAAACTATTTTCCAAACTATATGTTTTATAGAAAAACTGATTGAAAATTCTGATTCTACGACATTTATTTGTCGAGAAACTCAATTATCATCGAAATCGGAGGAAAAAAATTTTTTCCCGATTTTTTTTTCTAACCAAATCGATGAAAATTTTTCGGAAATTTTGATGAAAATTTTTATGCTGAAAATTGACGTTTTTATACAAAATCGTGTCCGAAGATCACGAATTCACAAACAGTTCTCGCGCAAACCTCATGGTTTACTGAATAACGTTAAGGGAATTTGCAGAAAAATTCGAAAATACACGAAATGAAAACTATTTTCCAAACTATATGTTTTATAGAAAAACTGATAAAATTCTGATTCTACGACATTTATTTGTCGAGAAACTCAATTATCATCGAAATCGGAGGAAAAAATTTTTTCCGATTTTTTTTTCTAACCAAATCGATGAAAATTTTTCGGAAATTTTGATGAAAATTTTTATGCTGAAAATTGACGTTTTTATACAAAATCGTGTCCGAAGATCACGAATTCACAAACAGTTCTCGCGCAAACCTCATGGTTTACTGAATAACGTTAAGGGAATTTGCAGAAAAATTCGAAAATACACGAAATGAAAACTATTTTCCAAACTATATGTTTTATAGAAAAACTGATTGAAAATTCTGATTCTACGACATTTATTTGTCGAGAAACTCAATTATCATCGAAATCGGAGGAAAAAAATTTTTTTCCGATTTTTTTTTCTAACCAAATCGATGAAAATTTTTCGGAAATTTTGATGAAAATTTTTATGCTGAAAATTGACGTTTTTATACAAAATCGTGTCCGAAGATCACGAATTCACAAACAGTTCTCGCGCAAACCTCATGGTTTCCTGAATAACGTTAAGGGAATTTGCAGAAAAATTCGAAAATACACGAAATGAAAACTATTTTCCAAACTATATGTTTTATAGAAAAACTGATTGAAAATTCTGATTCTACGACATTTATTTGTCGAGAAACTCAATTATCATCGAAATCGGAGGAAAAAAATTTTTTCCCGATTTTTTTTTCTAACCAAATCGATGAAAATTTTTCGGAAATTTTGATGAAAATTTTTATGCTGAAAATTGACGTTTTTATACAAAATCGTGTCCGAAGATCACGAATTCACAAACAGTTCTCGCGCAAACCTCATGGTTTCCTGAATAACGTTAAGGGAATTTGCAGAAAAATTCGAAAATACACGAAATGAAAACTATTTTCCAAACTATATGTTTTATAGATTACTGATTGAAAATTCTGATTCTACGACATTTATTTGTCGAGAAACTCAATTATCATCGAAATCGGAGGAAAAAATTTTTTTCCGATTTTTTTTTCTAACCAAATCGATGAAAATTTTTCGGAAATTTTGATGAAAATTTTTATGCTGAAAATTGACGTTTTTATACAAAATCGTGTCCGAAGATCACGAATTCACAAACAGTTCTCGCGCAAACCTCATGGTTTACTGAATAACGTTAAGGGAATTTGCAGAAAAATTCGAAAATACACGAAATGAAAACTATTTTCCAAACTATATGTTTTATAGAAAAACTGATTGAAAATTCTGATTCTACGACATTTATTTGTCGAGAAACTCAATTATCATCGAAATCGGAGGAAAAAATTTTTTTCCGATTTTTTTTTCTAACCAAATCGATGAAAATTTTTCGGAAATTTTGATGAAAATTTTTATGCTGAAAATTGACGTTTTTATACAAAATCGTGTCCGAAGATCACGAATTCACAAACAGTTCTCGCGCAAACCTCATGGTTTCCTGAATAACGTTAAGGGAATTTGCAGAAAAATTCGAAAATACACGAAATGAAAACTATTTTCCAAACTATATGTTTTATAGAAAAACTGATTGAAAATTCTGATTCTACGACATTTATTTGTCGAGAAACTCAATTATCATCGAAATCGGAGGAAAAAAATTTTTTCCCGATTTTTTTTTCTAACCAAATCGATGAAAATTTTTCGGAAATTTTGATGAAAATTTTTATGCTGAAAATTGACGTTTTTATACAAAATCGTGTCCGAAGATCACGAATTCACAAACAGTTCTCGCGCAAACCTCATGGTTTACTGAATAACGTTAAGGGAATTTGCAGAAAAATTCGAAAATACACGAAATGAAAACTATTTTCCAAACTATATGTTTTATAGAAAAACTGATTGAAAATTCTGATTCTACGACATTTATTTGTCGAGAAACTCAATTATCATCGAAATCGGAGGAAAAAATTTTTTCCGATTTTTTTTCTAACCAAATCGATGAAAATTTTTCGGAAATTTTGATGAAAATTTTTATGCTGAAAAATTGACGTTTTTATACAAAATCGTGTCCGAAGATCACGAATTCACAAACAGTTCTCGCGCAAACCTCATGGTTTACTGAATAACGTTAAGGGAATTTGCAGAAAAATTCGAAAATACACGAAATGAAAACTATTTTCCAAACTATATGTTTTATAGAAAAACTGATTGAAAATTCTGATTCTACGACATTTATTTGTCGAGAAACTCAATTATCATCGAAATCGGAGGAAAAAATTTTTTTCCGATTTTTTTTTCTAACCAAATCGATGAAAATTTTTCGGAAATTTTGATGAAAATTTTTATGCTGAAAATTGACGTTTTTATACAAAATCGTGTCCGAAGATCACGAATTCACAAACAGTTCTCGCGCAAACCTCATGGTTTCCTGAATAACGTTAAGGGAATTTGCAGAAAAATTCGAAAATACACGAAATGAAAACTATTTTCCAAACTATATGTTTTATAGAAAAACTGATTGAAAATTCTGATTCTACGACATTTATTTGTCGAGAAACTCAATTATCATCGAAATCGGAGGAAAAAATTTTTTTCCGATTTTTTTTTCTAACCAAATCGATGAAAATTTTTCGGAAATTTTGATGAAAATTTTTATGCTGAAAATTGACGTTTTTATACAAAATCGTGTCCGAAGATCACGAATTCACAAACAGTTCTCGCGCAAACCTCATGGTTTCCTGAATAACGTTAAGGGAATTTGCAGAAAAATTCGAAAATACACGAAATGAAAACTATTTTCCAAACTATATGTTTTATAGAAAAACTGATTGAAAATTCTGATTCTACGACATTTATTTGTCGAGAAACTCAATTATCATCGAAATCGGAGGAAAAAATTTTTTTCCGATTTTTTTTTCTAACCAAATCGATGAAAATTTTTCGGAAATTTTGATGAAAATTTTTATGCTGAAAATTGACGTTTTTATACAAAATCGTGTCCGAAGATCACGAATTCACAAACAGTTCTCGCGCAAACCTCATGGTTTACTGAATAACGTTAAGGGAATTTGCAGAAAAATTCGAAAATACACGAAATGAAAACTATTTTCCAAACTATATGTTTTATAGAAAAACTGATTGAAAATTCTGATTCTACGACATTTATTTGTCGAGAAACTCAATTATCATCGAAATCGGAGGAAAAAATTTTTTTCCGATTTTTTTTTCTAACCAAATCGATGAAAATTTTTCGGAAATTTTGATGAAAATTTTTATGCTGAAAATTGACGTTTTTATACAAAATCGTGTCCGAAGATCACGAATTCACAAACAGTTCTCGCGCAAACCTCATGGTTTACTGAATAACGTTAAGGGAATTTGCAGAAAAATTCGAAAATACACGAAATGAAAACTATTTTCCAAACTATATGTTTTATAGAAAAACTGATTGAAAATTCTGATTCTACGACATTTATTTGTCGAGAAACTCAATTATCATCGAAATCGGAGGAAAAAATTTTTTTCCGATTTTTTTTTCTAACCAAATCGATGAAAATTTTTCGGAAATTTTGATGAAAATTTTTATGCTGAAAATTGACGTTTTTATACAAAATCGTGTCCGAAGATCACGAATTCACAAACAGTTCTCGCGCAAACCTCATGGTTTCCTGAATAACGTTAAGGGAATTTGCAGAAAAATTCGAAAATACACGAAATGAAAACTATTTTCCAAACTATATGTTTTATAGAAAAACTGATTGAAAATTCTGATTCTACGACATTTATTTGTCGAGAAACTCAATTATCATCGAAATCGGAGGAAAAAAATTTTTTCCGATTTTTTTTTCTAACCAAATCGATGAAAATTTTTCGGAAATTTTGATGAAAATTTTTATGCTGAAAATTGACGTTTTTATACAAAATCGTGTCCGAAGATCACGAATTCACAAACAGTTCTCGCGCAAACCTCATGGTTTCCTGAATAACGTTAAGGGAATTTGCAGAAAAATTCGAAAATACACGAAATGAAAACTATTTTCCAAACTATATGTTTTATAGAAAAACTGATTGAAAATTCTGATTCTACGACATTTATTTGTCGAGAAACTCAATTATCATCGAAATCGGAGGAAAAAATTTTTTTCCGATTTTTTTTTCTAACCAAATCGATGAAAATTTTTCGGAAATTTTGATGAAAATTTTTATGCTGAAAATTGACGTTTTTATACAAAATCGTGTCCGAAGATCACGAATTCACAAACAGTTCTCGCGCAAACCTCATGGTTTCCTGAATAACGTTAAGGGAATTTGCAGAAAAATTCGAAAATACACGAAATGAAAACTATTTTCCAAACTATATGTTTTATAGAAAAACTGATTGAAAATTCTGATTCTACGACATTTATTTGTCGAGAAACTCAATTATCATCGAAATCGGAGGAAAAAATTTTTTTCCGATTTTTTTTCTAACCAAATCGATGAAAATTTTTCGGAAATTTTGATGAAAATTTTTATGCTGAAAATTGACGTTTTTATACAAAATCGTGTCCGAAGATCACGAATTCACAAACAGTTCTCGCGCAAACCTCATGGTTTACTGAATAACGTTAAGGGAATTTGCAGAAAAATTCGAAAATACACGAAATGAAAACTATTTTCCAAACTATATGAAGGATAGTGGAGGCATCACATCGTACACGTTCACATATCTAGCAGAAGATGCTTGGGAGTAGAAATCGTTGACTCAATTCGATGGACGTGGTGCGACTGACGAGTTCCTTGCAGAACGAAACATATATGTCTCGCACTTCCATCAGGTTTGGCATCGATTTCAATATTTCCCTAACATTTATTCCTTGAAGGATAGTGGGGGCATCACATCGTACACGTTCACATATCTAGCTCTACTATAACATTCTCTTGATTAATTTGAATTTTCAAATGAATGTTCTAGTGTTCATTTTCTTAAATATTTCATTCAGTGCCATAAGCACAAAAAATTTCATTTTCTTATATATATATATATATATATATATATATATATATATATATATATATATATATATATATATATATATATATATATATATATATATATATATATATATATATATATATATAAGTTAACATTATCAGCATATCCCGCAGATTGGTAGCAGCCGTTGGCACTTGTTTCGAGCTCATTTGCTCTCCTCAGAACATAAGAAGAACTGAGAAATATAGAACCTCTGAAGGAAGTCGCCACATTTCTGGCTACCGCGATTGTTCTCTCCGGATTAAAAGATTTGGAAAACTACTTCGCCCGTGAGGAAACTATTTATCCTTCAAGGAACCTCTAAGCCGAGACGTTGAACAATAAATAGATGATGTTTGATGCGGAAGAAAATTTGAATATCAGTACACATTGTCGGCATATTCCGCAGATGCGTATCAGCCGTTGACACGTGTTTCGAGCTTATTGGCTCCTCTCAGAACGGCGTAGCCAAGTTCAAGTTGTACGAACCTGGAGATGAAAACACAGACATATTTTATTTATATATAATAATATATATATATATATATATATATATATATATATATATATATATATATATATATATATATTCCTAATTTTTGTGAACTAAAGTGACTTTTTTTCCACTCTTGCTCATACCTGGCATTGGACTTGTTGTGAAAGCACACCGCCCAAAAATAATCACACTTATTATTAGATTATGAATAATAAAAAGTATGCCAAAAGCTATATAGTATAGATTCTCACACAGCCAGTGATTCATACGAGTAAGTATGAAATCCTAAATTAGATTCCTCATTTTAACGTGGGCGTGAAAACAACCAACTCTTTTTGTGAGATGGAATTAACGAGCAGCTTGTACCTTATCCATCTATATTTCAGATTTTAATACTGAACACTGAAAGATGTCGAGAAATTCCAAGCGAAATTATGATAATTCTCACCTGATATATGATGTGAAAATATTATGGAATGAATAAATTCCATTTCATTAAAGTTAATTTACAATTTTTAGGAAACGATGACAATTTTATTGAAATGAACAACTGATAAAAGTGTCGCTGCACCAAAAAAAAATTATCAGTCAGTAATTAAACTCAGAATATTTTTTTTAATGATAAGTATTATAGGATTAGTCAAATTGAGAAGAATACCTTTTCTGCCTGATAAGTTTTTAGTGTTTCTAATACTTTCAAATTCTTTGTGTACAAAACAATCATTAGGACCAGGTTTATTTAAAGGTATTGGGCAATGTAGATTCTTCATTATATTGTCGGATTTCCATTGCCTATAGATTTAATTTAGAATTCTGAAACAAACTGTGATTAATTGAAAATTAAAATTGTGGAATTAAACGGGTTCAATTGAAAAATACTAATAATAATTAATTAATGTTATTTTCATATTTTGTTTTCATATTAATTATTTTCATATTCATATTCATATCAATATATTTTCATGTTCATGTTAATTTCATATTGTTAAATAAATCGTGAAATAATTGATTAATTAATGTCCTGAGGGCTGAAACATAAAAATGAATTATACAAAATGAAGTAAAATGAATTAAATTGAAATAATTCTCATCTCCGAGGAACAGACGGATGGTTGAAATCAGAAATCTAATTGACACGACGTTTCGGTTAGTAATGTATCTCTAAGTTTTAGCCGAAACGTCTTGTTATTTCGTTTTCTGGTTTCAACCATCTGTCTGTTATTTCATTTAATTTCAATTCAATCTATTTTATTTTATATTTTAGATTAATCATAGTTTGTTTCAGAATTTGAAATTAAATCTATAGACACTGGAAGTCCGACAATATAATGAAGGACCCGGTTTGTTTATAAATAATAGTTTATCATTTCAAATGATATCTATTAACTTTCACTGAAATATATTCTCTGTTATATTGTAAATGAAATTTACAATAATATTTCAGATATAACAGATTTTATTATATATAATTTTATATTTATAAGAATATAATTTTCAATATAACAGAGGGATATTATATTCACTGTATATAATAGGTTATATACAGTGAAAACTGTACTAAAACAATCCACACACAACAATTATCTAACAACATACCTCAAAATTAATTCTTTCCTGATATACCATCAATTTCAAACATATTAACAAAAAATAAATATTAAAATATAAATTTTTCCGATTATGATATTGAAACTTAACTACGTTAAAATTCAACTTCAAGAATAATGATATTACACTCATTCGAATTACCTGGATTACATACCATGGGTTTTGCAGAAGTTTCCTCATGGTGGAGAGGACTAACAATCTTCTGGAGCAAATGCTGAGCCAGAAACATTCCTCGGGATACTGAGGAAGCGAAAGAGCCGAGTCAATTTTTCAAAAAACTTGCAAAACGTTTGAGTTCCATAGCATTTTATAGAATTCAATTAATTAATAGTTTTGACCAAATTGCAATTCGCAACAAAACGTAAACAAAAATAAGGAATATTTCTAACAGAAAAGCATGTTATTGCTAAAAATATCATGAAAACTATTGATAGTAGCAATATATATATATATATATATATATATATATATATATATATATATATATATATATATATATATATATATATACTTCAAAGATTCACAGGTAATTCAATACTAGTAAATACAGAGACTCTTAATCGAAATATCGAAATATTTCAAATAAAACTCTCAGGGAGCTGTCTACACAAATGTTGTCAACGAGAACGAACCCATCACTTTTGAGAGTGAATATTAAGAGCGTTTCGAAAAATTCATCGATCTTGTTGAATGACAATAGGATAATTCTTGATTTATAGATTAAATATGGACTGATGATTCATAATAATGATGAAACAATTGTATCCTATTATCATTCAACAAGATCGATGAATTTTTCGAAACGCTCTTGATATTCACTCTCGAAAGTGATGGGTTCGTTCTCGTTGACAACATTTGTGTAGACAGCTCAATGAGAGTTTTTTGAAATATTTTGAAATATTTCGATTGATATATATATATATATATATATATATATATATATATATATATATATATATATATATATATATATATATATATATATATATATATATATATATAAAATGAAAATTTATATTTTCAATTGTTCAGTGTGAAACGAGGATTAAGTTTCGAAATCCTTTTATATCAAGTATGCAGATACATATTATTTAGATACATTTTGCAAATTGGAAATGTCGAATTTCAAAAATAATTCAGAATTCGAATTTCGGAACGTACTTGGAATTTAATGTTTATTTCATTTTAGAAGATCTGAAATAGAACTCGTAACACACAGGATATTTATGTGATTATACATTCGGATGGGATTTTGTATATCGTTAAGTAAATTTTTGTGCGAAGAGATCTGCACCCTTTTCGAATTTATTACACATGTAATAATATACATTCTCTAATAAGGTATCACTTCGTGAACATCTTTGTTTCTGGAGTTATCTTCTGCAAGTGATTTTTTAGTGTGATAGACATCTACCAAATATTTTTCAATTTCTCAAACTGTATTGCAGCAAACTGTGAAAGTTCCTAACTTTCCAGACTATTTCAAATCCTGGGAGTTCATGCTGAAGTCACAAATTGCTCAATAAAAGAATGGAGAAATTTAATGAAACATTTCAAAATATAAGAATACATATTATATAATAAGTGTTAGTTTTTTTTTGTGAACATTTTAAGTTTTGCAACTGATTCGAAAATCAGTGTAGAAACGATTTAGACATTGTTCTGATATCACATTGTAAATTGTTTCAGATGTAGAAGATCAATAACGATGATTAAAATACAGAATTATGTCGGTTTGATGGCTGAACCTTACATAAAAGTATGTGGAAGTTTTGTTCTTGGCACTTCTTCCTTCCATTCCTTCTGTAACTTCTACGGGTATCACAGCTAATGTTAGAAAAATCTTGTGAAGAGTTGGACTTACCTTGGTTTATCAAAAGGGGAAAAAGGAAGAATCAGATTGATTAATTACGAAAATCCGAACATGTTAATAGGAGCTATTTTTGTATTTTTTTAACTATTTTCAATAATTCTCTTCGATTTTTTTTTGGTACGAAATTCATAGACGCTATTAGTTCTTAATTAACGAGGAAACGTAGGTATTGAAGAATAGGTTCATTTTAATATCGAAAAATTACGCTATTAGAAATTCGAGAAGTTTAAATGTCCAACGTTTTTAACATATATCTTAGTGGAATGAATTGTAGCCCTATTTAGTTGAAAAAACTTGTGTGGTTTTGTACATGTTCGAACACATTGTACATGTTCATTTCAACTGTTGCGAGATATTGAATAAAACAGTACGCTAGAGTGAGTGCACTGTCATCAATGACATATTATTTCTGTTGATCAAATTGTTGAAGTAGTCATTTTATGTTCCAAATTTTCAAGCACGGAGGAACATATATCCTATTTTCATTTTCTCTTTTCTTTGTCAATAATATTTCGAAAGAAAAATTTGAGAATTAAAAAGGCAGAAAATTCATGTAGGTAAAGAAATGTTTAAAAAATATATTAATTCGAGAACTATTTCACACTTATATAATTATAATGTAACGGGACACGTCAATTCAAATAAAAAAAAGTAAATGATTGAATGTATATTTTTCTCCAAGCAATTTATCATTATTTTTCAACATATCTACAAATGAACATGTCATTTGTTCAGAAATTGGGAAGTTGAAAGTAAAAATGATAATATGATTTCTGAAATAACTACAATTTGATTTTGATTCGTTTGAAAAAGAGTGTGTATTTTTGGCATTTTTATACGAAACCAAGGTAGTACAGAATATATTTGTTGGTTAAGCAATCTCAGAGCTTTAATTTATCTACAAGTCGTGATAAAACAATGATACTATAATTCCTTATTACATTCGAATGTAATTTCATATACATATTAATTTAATGATTAGATCAATAGTTGGAGGAGGTTTGATACATATTAATTTTATTACTATAAAATTAAAATTTTTTTTCTATTCATGATACTAATTTAATTTTTTATGGTCTTATCAAGTGAAAATTGAAACCATCTGAATACTGTACACGTGAATAAATTAGATATTTCTACTGTATACCCTTTATCTTCAACCACGTGTTTAACATACTTATTATTGTTTATTTGATGTTTAAAGGTCCGTGAAACTTGTCCATTGCAACAATTTGAGTGAAGTGAGCATCTGTACTTTTCAAATCATCATTGGACCAAAACTAAATATCGGGATTCAGTGCCAAATTCATTTTTTGAATCGTGACTAATGTGTGACCAAATAACGAATTTTCATGATTCACGTGCATTATCCAAAAAACGAGAGGGACATAAATCATATACGTAAGGTGTCAAATTTCTGTAAAAGGTGCGGTTTTTTATCTTGCAGTGCATCTGTCTCTGTTGCATCTGAACCAAAATAGGTCTCCACTAAAAAGGTTATTTCTGTACTCCATGTGTAACGTCTACAGTTCCCTCCATCGATATTAGGGTCGTGTGCAAACCCTTTCATAGACTAGGTACGTGCATCTCGATTTAGCACCATTCGAAATTCAGTGGTTGTAGTGTCAGGAGACCCAACAGCTACCTTACGACTCGACCAGGTACGTCAGGGAATATACCGGGAGTGATAGTGAAGTGATTTTGCCTAAGTGTTATTTTGCTCGTTAGGTGTCACTCTTGCTAATACAGTGCTGCAACTGCTGCTTAGAGAATCTTGCGTAAGATTGAAGTGTGATGTTAGATATCTGACACCATCCACCTGCATGACCCCTAATATGGAAGCCAAGTAGTTTCACCGAGTTGGCCATATGCCATTCCCTCTTTTTCGGATGGTGATCTAAATTTAGATACGGAATGAGTGTTCGGTTATGTGATCTGCCAAGTATCGCAAAGATAAATATATAGGAAAAATTTTTGATTAATATCTTTATGATTAGGAATTTTCAATTCTGAAACTTCTTCCGGAATCGAACTATCAATGGAATCCTATTCTGATTATAAATCCTATTCTCTCTCATATATATTTAACATAATTTTAAATTAGATATTTTTGTGTCTTTCAAATTGATCGAATAATGCAGCAATGAAATTTTGAATTACATTTGATACATGAGCGGTCAAATTACTTTATTACTTCTTTTGCTTGATCAGGACTCGTTGGGAAATGAGAAAATAAAATATATATCTAGAAATCTAGAAATAGAAATCTTTGAATACTTCGAAGATTTTCGAATCAAGTCGGTTTTTCAGATCTGCTATTAATTTAAGAGCTTTTATCCATCTACTAATCTCTACATTTTCATCATTGTCAAAGATTCGTTAACATCAAAATGCATTAAAATATTCAAGTAGTAGCTCCTGATTTATTCAGTCCTGATTTAATATTTTCATGATTACCGTTGAATAAATTAAACATGTTATTACTTCAATTTCAGGTCAACGACATCAAAATGCCTTTCAAGCCAGTAGAAAATCCCAAATGCCCAAAATGTGGCAAATCCGTATATGCTGCTGAAGAACGTGTAGCTGGTGGATATAAATATCACAAATCCTGCTTCAAATGTGGTAAGTTTGGAATCCCTTCCCATTGAATTCCTCACGTGATATAACAGAATGAAAATAGATGAGGAAGTTAGGTCACTTTGTCGCAGTGAAAGATGGATATATTTTTAAATATCTCTTCGATGATATTTAATAGGTTCCTGAATAGGTTGATAGAATAGTGGAGACTGGGGAAATCAATGACACTTTTAATGACTGATGTCAAACATAGATTCGATCATTCGGTATTTTTGCTCGAATGAAAGAAAAATCCTAAATCGCTAAATCTATACAAATTGTTTTTGGCAGAAATTTTTTCATTGAATGAATTAGGTAGTCTATGACTATCGAATTTGAAAAAACTATTTTGCTGGAAGATGTCGAATTATCAGTTTGTAGTATAGTTTTCGAAGTAGTAATAAAATTGAATGAAAATAGACAAAAAAATCATAGTATTGAGTGAGAATTTTCTGAAACTAAACGAACATAAGCTACTTAATAAACAAAAACTGTTTTAGATTGTTTTTTTCAGGAATGAATATTTTCTGATGATTTCAATTTTCATAATGGAGAACATTCAAATGACACATTCGAAGTATGCTGTAATTCATCTGAGCAATAATGAAAATTCTTGAAAATTTTGGTACCAAATGTCATTTAAAATAAATCAGTAATAGTGTCAAACTTATGTTTTTTACTCAGTGGAATCGGAGTTCTTCTTTTGGTCATACTATTGGCTACAAAAGAAGAGATGCTATCAATGCAATTCATTATTTACGAGTATTATTCATCATATACATACATAAAATTCAATATCGCATCTCTAAAATTCAAACATTTTGAAGAAATTCAAGACATGCTCAGTAGTTTTATGCTCCAGTCATTTATAATGACAAATGTATATGTTCGTTTATAACTGACGTACATTTTAAAGTCCTATTATTGGACATTTAGTCATATTTAGAAAGAATGGACTGATCAGTTTCACTCTGAACTTTCTTTCACTCTGATTTCGAATCTTTTTTAAAATCATAAATAGGGACAACGACTTGTTGATAAACATATTACTTCCTTGTACACTATTTCGTATGCATAGAAACGTTTGAAATTTCCTGAATTCGTATTAAAACAAATATCACTTGAATGGAAAAACATTGAATATCAATCACACTGAATTGGTGAAATGGGATGTGAATTTAGGATTAGTTATGGATTAATAATATTGTCACGAAAACAACATATTTCATAATGTTTAAAGCTAGAATTTTAACACCTTTACTAAATTCCAGTAAAAAATTCATTGCCAGGAAATTTATTGATTGATAAATCATCAACATATTGGAGACCCTTGGGTAGTTATAAAAATTTTCTTATAATTTTGAAAGCGCACTCTTTTGTTATAATTGACAAGGAAAGTAGACCAGAAATATTCTTAATATATTCTTATTTCTTTATGACATTAAGACAAATAATATAATGTAATATAAAAAACAAATAATACATTTAAACATTCAGAATTTATCGTTGAAGTATTCATGTTGATTGAAAAGTCACACTTATAGATTCGAGATGGAAAGAATCACTTCTGTAAAACTAATGTTTTGAGCAAATCATACTCAATGAACTGTTCATTTTCTAAAGTATTGTTCTGGTCAATTCATTTTCAATCCTCATGAATTTATGGAAATTGTTGTTGTGGCGCAATGTGGAAAATTGAATATTTTTAAACAACAGAATTTATCTGAAGATGTTGAGACAGGAAAGCCTTATTTTGGGAGAAAAGAAGGTGTTTACCTTATTCTTGAGCTAATAAGCTATAATGGTCATTGAAATAACAGTTTGTTTCAAAATATGTTTCGAAACCGTGAAGTATTATATTATTACTTGTGAGCGGAAAAAAACCAAGAAATGTGATGATAATTGTAGTAATTGCACTCGAACGTAATAATTTTACTTTACGCTCAGAAAAACACATTTTATTGAAATATTTGTGTACTAGACACAGAAAAATTCTTGTTTTCGGAAGAACATTTTCTTTTATTGACTTATGTCAAATCCGTTTTTTATGACAAGATCCATCTTCAACATGAAATAGGTGAATCAACGTGAAGCAATGAATTGTATACAATAATAATTGTGTTCCTATTGACGAAGTCCGTTTTTAGAATTTTATCACTCACCGATCGTATAAGAACTTCTAAAAGTACTTGTGGGAGTACTTGTAGTACTGAACTTCAATAAAGATCACCTTTCCTTTGCAAATGACAGATTTTAAGTCTTCAGATACAATATTAAAATGTGTTTTGCGGTAATGTATGTCGGTTATAGTTTGTTAATGTAGCAGAAGTTTTGAACTAGGTACGTAATCTAGACTTGTGTTTAAGACATCGAGGAAATGTTAGTTAAATATCTGTTAAGTAAAGCCTGTCAAAACAATTAACCTTAAAATCCCAATTTGTAAATGGCCTTGTATTTTATAATAAGTGAAATCTTTGATAACCGAAAATTGTTTTTCTAGGAATGTGCCAGAAATTCCTCGACTCAACCAACTGCGCTGAGCACGAATCTGAGCTTTACTGCAAGAACTGCCACGCCAGGAAATATGGACCAAAAGGATACGGATTTGGTGGTGGAGCAGGATGCTTGAGCATGGACACCGGTGCTCATCTGCAAGGGTAAGTTTCAAACACAATTTGTCTCTTTCTTTACTTGAAATATCTTGTGTTGGCTCAAACAAAGTACCTCTTTCTCTATGAAAGTTTGAACTGGGGGCTTTCCTTATCTTATTCGTTGGGTAGAATTTTGAAATTCCGTTTACAAGGATCGAAAATTCGAAAACCAAACGTAGGACATTGAAATGATTATATAAAATGTAATGAACAGGCAAAGTTAGATATAGTAACCAATAGAAGATAGTACAACTTATGAATTAAAAAAAATAAGATATGCAATAAATTATTTTTTCACTTTATTATAAAAACAAAAATTGTGCTGTTTAGAAGGAATAAAAACGAATTATACTGGTGGATCAGATGCAAAAAACATTTACGTTTTCAATATTGCAACAATAAATATTTTCTCAAAAACTCTGTCACTATAGCTTCAGATTTATCGACAAACTCAAAGTTAGTGTTGTTCAAGGAAGATTATATAAAATATAAATTAGATAAATCCTTTCAACATTTAGCAGTACCAAATATTGTTCATTATTGTTATGACCGAAGGATGAACTAACAAATATTTCATTCAAATTCACAGGAAAAATATCCAAAAATTTTTCAAAGATTACTCTGATGGATGAAATTTAAGAATCATTTACAGATTTATGAAAGAATGTAAAGTCTACATTTGCTATCCACATATATAAATGGACACTTCATTAACATCACTTTAACCACATTTATACCTCATTAACAATGGTTAACTTTTCTCGATGAAAGTGTATCGAATATTGATTAATTATTTTAATTATTCGAAAAGTAACCAGATTAAGGTTTACACTTGAAATTTAGATAATCGATAATGGACAGCTATTGTTGGTGCTGAAGAAATAATACCAAACGTTTGTATTGTCTTGTCTTGTCTTGTTTTCAAATCCGATCCTTGTGGACAGAATGTTTTTGAATGTGGTGATTGTCCTATAAAAGCATGACACTTTCCTTTTTTGTTCCGTACAGAAGCTCCTAAGGAGTGCAACAGGACCAACAACTCAAGTCTCCACCTGTACCTATAACCCTAAAAATCCAATATGTGTTATGTTTAGATAATAACTTATAGGTTACTGTTATTTTACATAAAATTTTACACCGTGAATATAATTCAATTATTATATCGATGTGATAATTGGATATCAATAAATTTAAAAAAAGTACTAGTTCCATAAAACGCTCGGATATTCCATATTTTTCTTAGTGAAATATGATTGAGTGAAGATTTTTGCATTTTTAAATGTTTGATAGTTGACAAATTTTTCCAAATTTGACTGTACATAAATGAATTATCATTTTTGAAAAAATGAGGTCTTTGAAAAATCTGGATTGTTTGCGCGTTTTTATTTTCATTACCAGAACCCTTCATTTTCCGTTATCAGTTTGATTGCGCCCCGATTACCCTAAGTTTCACTCCTCAAAACAAACAACAGATGTCTGTATGGAGCTAAACAATTTTGGAAAACGGTGAGAAAATCGTCGTGATATAGCATGAAAACTAAAATTGCTCTCCAGCCTCTATTAACATTATTTATGTATATAAGTATTTATATTCTATCCCTAGACCTGTGATGGGATAAGGAAGTGCCCTCAGAATTGTTCATGATTTAGGTAGATATGAAAAGGCGGCAAACACTACCTTCTCTCATTACAAATCCAACAATATTTAACACACTTTGCACCAAATATTGTGGTAGTAGATCACGGCTTTTTTGCCAGAATTTAAACACAGCTTATTTTCTTTGGACAAATATTCTTGTATTATTTTTTTGCCTGATTTTGGTATAATTCGAATTCATTGTTGGTGTCGAGGAATTGAGAAACGTTCAGATTCACATTATTGTTGCCCTCCTTAGTAATACAAAAATACTCGATTTTTATTGGTGAATAACTATTTAAATTACACAAATATTTCGTTTTATTCAAAATTCTTAAATTAATGTTCAATTATTTCTAGGTTTGAAGTTTTTTTCACCGTTTTCAATTCCTCAAAGTCTAACTAGAACGCTGCTTTACACTGGAAGTGTCATTAGATATTCATTTATATTATTTCGTTTCGCTTTTTGCGATAATCAAATTTTACAACAAATTTAGAGATTTTATACTTATAGTGAGGATATTGTAACATCAAGAGCACCCCTGCTGCCAAAGGCTATTGCAAAGGCCCCTCAAGGCGAAGGCTGCCCAAGATGTGGCGGTTTTGTTTATGCTGCTGAGCAAATGCTTGCTAGAGGAAGAGTAAGTATCACTGCCAATAAAAAAAAACTTTGACTTGCCTTAATCGAATGCGAAATGGATCCTCGAAAATTACTTAACAATTTCAAAATTTTCATGAATATTTTTTGCTGAAAACGGATGAAATTCATTACATCCATTGAGTACCTACGAAGTACAGTGAATTCGAAAATTTGAATATAAATTTTATTGAATTATTTTTTTAATGAATATTTTTATATAAGATAAAATTCACACTTGAACACTTTGATACACTTTTATTGAAAACATAGCATGACGCGTTTCGTCGTTATGAACGACTTCTTCAGATGCTGATAGAATACTGGAGTCATTATTCTATGCTATGCTTTCTATAAAAGTGTGAATCAAAAGTTCAAGTGTTTGAATTTTATTTTATATTTAATTGAATATAAACTGAATAAATTCATATATTTTATCGAATTATTAGAGACAAGTTTCATCAATCGTCACTGCAAAATGAAAAAAAGGATTTCTTTCAATTGAAAAACGTTTCAGCCAAGAATTTGAAAATTCTTAACGTTTTGGTAGTTTCTGTAGATGTATATCAGGATTTTGCAGCTCTTGAAAGCAAACTGAAATGAAAGCCTGTAATATGCCCACCCCACCAGACATATTCTTTTCGGGCTGAGGTGCCACTGAAGTGTTATAACTGATGAATTGAATAAATGTTACAATAATTAACTTTCATAAGAACTTGTGATTCTAAATTTATTGGAAGAAATGTATTTTGTTTTGCATTGTTTTAGTTTTTTTAGAAGTCAACTATCAGACATATTATGCCGATATATCCGAATTCCTGATATGAACCAATTTCTCCAATGTTACAAAGTAGATATAATTACATAATTGAATTAATATGAAGATGCCGAGATAGAAAATTATTGTGAGAAGTTACTTCTATCAGACTCAGGTTGATAAACGAAAATTGTTGTAGTCAACCTTGTTTTTTTCAAAAAAATATTTGTTACTATACTAATGCGTAAGATGAAGTTTCCTGTAGCATATGACATCTCGTGAATAATTTTTCAACAGAATATGATACTTTATAAATATCAGGGGTTCCAAAATTTTTTTCTCAGGCGGGCCAATTCAATATTAGGTAACGAAATTTTTGGCGGGTCCAAAAAAACAGAACAAAATTGAAAGAAACACGATTTCCTTTGTCTTCAATATCCTCAACTGTTCCCAATTTTTTAAAAAAGTAAAATAAATTTGATATAAATATAAATCTTCAAATATATATTCATTGAAACAAAAAAATTACTGAAATGCATCTTATTATATACTGATATAAATCTTTGACTCTAACAATTATCATGAAACCACACAATAAGTATATCAGCATAAAAGCCAAATCTCTCTTATTGTAAATACAGAACTTAACTATTGCAACAATATAATATTATACTCATATTATATTAAAAGTAATGCTCCGGGCAACTTTGTAGGTAGTATACGTATGGCACAGTTTTAATTTGTCGCACTTCGTAGGCTAAACATACTACAATGATATTTTCATATAAACTCAACAATATTTCATCAATAAAAACGCTTATAGTTAAATTTCTCTAAGAATTTATTGAAAATATTATTTAATTCAATTGTATTTTATTTGTAATATTTATAATTCATTTCGCTATTTACTTATTAATTTTTATTGAAAATGTAATATTTACAAAGGACTTTCGGGTCACATTTGGCCCGCAGGTATCACTTTAGGAAAACCTGTTTTATATACTCGTATATATAAGCAAAGCCCCAAATAAACGCCTCTTTACATCAGAAATACATAAAATCGCAATTCTTTTACATGTAGGGATGGCACAGAATCTGTTTCCGATGTTTAAACTGCGAGCGATGGTTGGACTCAACATCACATTGTGATGGTCCAGATGGTTTAGTATATTGCAGAGGTACGAGGTTACTTGGTACCTAATTACATGTTGCTTTTCTTCATTTTGAATTCTTGTACTTGTCTCTGTTGTTTCAGTGTTTTGTTTCTTGACTTCTTAATTTGTTTTCAAGGCTTTCCACAAGTCCTGTTTCAAGTGTGGTGATTGTAACAAGGGACTCGATTCAGTGAATGTCACTGAAGGGCCTGACAAGGAAATTTACTGTAAAGGTGCGTTGAATTATCATACAGTTCGAGTATATAGAATGATAATGAAATTATTTATCGACGAATGTGAAAAAATATAAAAGACAAAATACATTTGTAAAATTAAAATTAAAAACCACAATATTGAAATAATAATAATACTTAACATAGGCGACTACTATTAGAATACACATTCATTCTTTGTGTACATATAGTTGAGTTATTTCATTGTCATTCTTCTACTTTTCGAGAAAAATTCAAGAATGGAAAATGTTCTATCACTATGAACCTATTTGGCAAAACGTTTGTTCATTTATGTATATTACATTTTTTGTTATGATATTTTTAGCAATGACAGACTTTTTTTATTGAAAAGTATTTATTTCACTTGACTTTTCATTGCGGCTTGCAACTTTGTCGAAACTATAGAAACATTGAAGTTTATGAATCAGGATGAAAATCCAACGTCAAATTATTTTTTTGAGAATCAACTGGAAACAAACGATAAAATGAATATTTTCAATCAAAAAGCCTGTTATTGCTAAAAATATCGAAAAAAACTCAACATATCCTACATAAAATAAAACTATTACAGAATATATTTATACCTACTTATATACATACAGATCTATTCACTTGTAACCTTCTGTTACGCAAATTGTAGTTGTTTACTGAGTTATTCGTATGAGCCCTGAGAGAGATTCATTCATAATGATTAATGATACCTTTTGAGAACATTATTGCATTTATCGTATAATTGAAAATACCTATTCATGTTTTGAGAAACCCTTTGCTGAACTCGATTTATTTTCGGAAGATACACAACAAAGAAAGTGTATTGAATTTAGTAATGGGTTAGAAGTCCTGGAAATATGTCGAGCGTATCGAAGAATTTTGTGGGATTCATACAAGTGTTTTAAATTATACGATACGTAGTTTTTCATCAATTATCTTTGGTTAGTAAAACCATTATCATTAGAAGCATGCAGTAGTAAAGAAGCACTTTGATGGAAGTCACATAGTATTGATGTCTAAATACTCCGTTTGAGTCTCTAGGACTTTCATGTTGGATCTCTGGAATATTTTTAGGGACAATTCTTATGCTTCTTATACTCATTCTCGAAAGTCAATATGAATAACCAGTAGACAAAACCAGTGTAGTCTGGTCCGTGCGAGGTTCATTCTATCAATTCAAAGTAAGTGTCACAACGCAATTCAATTCACATTTACATACACACACAAACACACTCACACACACACACACACACACACACACACACACACACACACACACACACACACACACATATATATATGATGAGGTAATATTAATCTATTATTGAATCAGTTTTAACGTGATTGTCACTTTTATTAATTCGAATCGAAACTGATAGAATGAAATTCCATCATTTGACCAAGTAAGTTTTCAATGTGAAAGTATTACTAATTTGTTATTTGAATGAACTTGTGTTGTGTAGTTTGTTACGGTAAGAGATTTGGACCCAAGGGATATGGTTATGGCCAAGGAGGTGGAACTCTTCAGAGCGAATGCTTCTCCATTAGGTTAGTGAAATGTTTATTGTAAAATTAATCACTTAGTCATTTCGAGAGTGCTCTAAGCAAAATTTAGACTTTGAAATCTGAAATTTAAAATGATATGCAGCACTCTCGAGTCTTTTAATGCTGTAACTAATATTTTTGTGTGCATAGCTTGCTATGCTCAACGCTTTGGTCCAAGAGGAATTGGACACGCTGGCGGCTTATTCCTAGGATTAATGTCTGACGCTTTGGACTTAGAATGGCAGAGGTAGCGAATATTTTTTATTCTTAATTTGTTACTTTTTGAACCAGACATCACCTGCATCTACTCACGCTTGCTATGCCATCTAATATTTCCATTTTGTACTTACCATTCAAAGATTTGAGGTTATCGCAGTTGATCTGGTGACATATTTTTTCTTTAAACATTATGTTTATATAAACAGTTCTTTTCTGGACTATCTGACAAATTTTGTCTGCATGATTTTAGAGAACGAATTTTTGAAACTGATGATTCATAATTTCGAAATTGTCAATGATGCTATAATTTAAAAACCAATCAAAAAATTATAACTGCTGTCTGATGTAAACAGACAGTAGTTATTTTGAACAATTGTTGATTGCACATGTTCTCGTTTGTTATTAAATAAAGGGTGTTTTTTTTTAGAGGTATAGAACTTTAAACTGCAATAAAACAACGATGGATCATTCTATTGACAAGAATTTTTTTATTCTAAATATAATTTTGTGGCATTACATTTTAAATATGATTTCTGGCATATGACCGCTACGGTTGGCTCGGATGTAGTCCAATCTGGACGTCCAATTTTCGATGACTTTTTCCAACATTTGTGGCCGTATATCGGCAATAACACGGCGCATATTGTCTTCCAAATAGTCAAGCGTTTGCGCCGTCTTATTGAAACCACAGCTCCTGGACATCATGGTTGTTCAATTCAGGAATGAAAGAGTTAGTATTCATGGCTCTATACCGATCACCATTGACTGTAACGTTCTGGCCATCATTGTTTTTGAAGAAGTACGGACCAATGATTCCATCAGCTCATAAAGCGCACCAAAGAGTCAATCAACAGTTTTTATGGATGTAACGGTGTTTTGACATACACTTGAGGATTATCTTCACTCCAAATGCGGCAGTTTTTTTTTGTTGACGTAGCCATTCAACCAGAAGTGTGCTTCATCGCTAAACAAAATTCGCTTATGAAAATCGGGAACAACGGCAATCTCGTTTTAGGCCCATTCGACGAATCTACACCTTGTTTGATGATCGTTTGGCTTCAATTCTTGCACGAGTTGGATTTTGTAAGCACGCAAACCAAGATCCTTCCGCAAAATCTTCCATAAAGTGGACGGACACAGATCCAATTCCTGTACTCGATGGCGGATGGACTCATTCGGGTCATCCTCAAAGCTACGCTCTACAGTAGCAATAGTTTCTTCAGTACGCACCGTACGGCGTTTCGGGGGGTGCGAGATCAATGAAATGGACGTAGTGTGCGATACGTATTCCGCACAGAACCATTATTTTCGAAATAAAATTGCACTAATTCCAAGCATTGTTCAGGCGTGAGTTTATTCATGATGAATTGCGAAACCAAACTGAGACTAAATCACTTCTCAGCTGTTAAATCGGTCGCCATCTTCAACAGTAATGCCAACTTAAAGTTCTATACCTCTAAAAAACACCCGTTATAAACGTTAGTGAAGAGACACAGTAGCCGAACGGTTCAGTTACTCTATAAAGCTTTCGACTTACTGATGATGTTCGATTCTCATCGTGTTCTTGGACCGTTCGCAATCTACGTAGAACAAAAGATTCAATTAGAACTATGCAGATTTTTTGAAACCAACATGAGACTAAATAATGGTAGTGTAGTCCAGAGGAGAAAACTTTCCATTTAGTAGAAGTTTTCAATTGAGGTTTTTCCTATGTTAACCAATACTTCAGAGCCAGAACTGCTCAAACCTTGAATGTTCCAGATATTTTTTCGTGTATTTATATATTCCAAAGGTAAACCGTTAAAAATACGGGAGAAGCGTAAGATCAAATATCGAGAATATTTTGTATCATATTTTTTCAAGTAACAGTTCAGACCAGAATCGGTTCCGAAAATTCTAAGGTCGAAGTGCAACTCAGAGAGTGGAACTCATTTTCCAGCTAATTAACAGCTTAATTTTCAACACATTCCTTCAGTCTCTCTATAGTTTTTTTCATAAAATTAAATTCTTTTTATCTACTTTACTTTTGCTTACAGAAAAAAAAATTAATTTTATTTTCATTAGAGGCCTCCTCATTCATTTCATAACAAAACTTTCTTTATTTGATCTCACTTTCAAAAGATGTATTATTTGTAGACAACACTTCAGATAATTATCAACTTCAATATAATCTTCTAGTGATGCTGCTCCTAAGACCACTGTCATTGATACAACATCTATCAAGGCTCCACCTGGTCAAGGATGTCCAAGATGCGGTGGGGTAGTCTTCGCCGCCGAAGAAGTACTCGCCAAGGGAAGACCATGGCATAGAAAGTGCTTCAAGTGCAAAGACTGCACTAAGACTCTCGACTCCATCATTGCTTGCGATGGTCCTGATAGAGATGTGTACTGCAAATCTTGCTATGGCAAAAAGTGGGGTCCCCATGGCTATGGCTTCGCTTGTGGATCTGGTTTCTTGCAAACTGATGGCTTGAGGTAAATACCCATAATGAACAATTCATCCCTTCGCGAAATATATTTTCATAAATTTACGGATTTAACGAATTAAATTTTTTCACAGCGAAGATGAAATCTCAGCCTCCCGACCCTTCTATAACCCGGATACCACGTCAATTAAGGCACCTCCTGGCCAAGGATGCCCAAGATGTGGAGGAATGGTGTTTGCCGCTGAGCAACAATTGGCAAAGGGAACTGTGAGTATCCATGTGGTCACATATTAGTTAACCGAATTTCAAAATTTGAAAACTTTCTCATTGAATGAGTCGAATCAGTCGTTATCAAATTTCTTGCTTTTATGTGTGTAAAGTAATGAGAATCAACTGCTGTCTATATAAGTTTGAACTCAAATTGCTTAAAAATACAGGAGAACTTGAATATAATATGTTTATTCTTACAGATGTGGCACAAAAAATGCTTCAACTGTGCCGAATGTCATCGCCCATTAGACTCCGTCCTTGCTTGCGATGGCCCCGATAAGGAAATACACTGCAAAGCCTGCTACGCTAAACTGTTTGGACCCAAAGGATTTGGTTTCGGCCACAGCCCTACTCTCGTATCTGTTGATGGTTCAGCACCACAAATTTATAGCGACGCAAAACCAAATAGCGGTTCCAAAGCTAGCGATCCTCGTCTAGGATGCCGTAGATGTGGTTACTCTGTATTTGCTGCAGAACAGATGATCAGCAAAAATGGCCTTTGGCACAGAAGATGCTTCAGTTGCGCTGACTGCTCTCGTTCTTTAGATTCCACAAATATGAACGATGCCCCCGACGGAGAAATATATTGCAAAGGGTGCTACGGCAGGAACTTCGGACCCCGTGGCGTAGGATTTGGAATGGGTGCTGGTGCTTTAACAATGGCTTAAGCTAGCTTAATCCATTGTTAATGGCTTAACAGCTTAATCCTATTTTGCAAATGAGCATCAGGCGGAGGGTTCCCTCTGCCCTCCAAAGGATCTCAACGCCCTGCGTGCTGCAGTTTTCCTCTCACTTCAGCTCGTAGGGCTTCTATGCAAATCAAGATTATGAAATTATTTTTTACTCAGCTAATTCTGGCTGAGTAATCAATAGTGATTTTGATTGAGTACGACAGAATTTCTCCCGGTACCAAGCTTTTTACGCATACGTGTGAATTATGCTGTGTTACGCGTAATTTTTGATAAAAGATTTTTGTAAGGAACGTTCTTATTCCATTTTTTTTGATAGAGGATTGAATCACAAGGAGACGAAAGACGAAATGTTTAATTCATTGAAATTATCATGATCATAAGCTAAGAATTCCTCGAACGAATATGGTTGACCTGAGATAAATTTTTGTATCTATCTACATTGGCCAATTTTTGTTGGTCTACCGTAGCTTTGCGCTTTGCTATGTAATATACAATAATCGTATTCATTTATAGTGACTTTTATTGATATGTTATTTTTGTCTAGTTCTAATTCTTTCATTATAATACGATATCGAAGCAATAAAAACCTAAAAAAATGTGATGGTGTTTATTCTGGCGTTAAGCTAAAAGATCCTAGGTTATAAAATGTTTCTTAAATGAGAATTCATATGTATTTCATTAGCTGAGTACGTGACATAAAGAACCTGAGAGTAGCGTTGGATATGTCTTTAGGTAGATTGGAATTATATTTTATTCGAATAATGCGCCAAATAGTTCACTCATCAGAAAACGGGTGTAAAAACTTCCAGTTAGGAACAGTTATATCAGTTCAACATCGGAAAAACCAAAATTGGGGTGATTAATGTCATCACAAATGGCACAAAGCAATGATAGTATCGAACAGTCCTTTCGTGAGGATCTGTACTTTTCAACTTGGAAATGCATGATGGTTTCGTTAGATATAATCATATAATAATGACAGATCATCATAGTACCATATTTTGTTAGAAAAATTCAATTGGTATGAAAATTTTATTGCCAGGAAGCCAGTTTCAGTATTTACTGTGTATAACGGGCAATGGTGCTTTTTTGACATTTAACATGTCCAGGGACTCCTGTAGATCGAAATACGGGTTTTCTGTGATGTTATTTTAAATATAACAGTTGATAGTTACGAAACAACTCTTCTGTAGCAAATGAAAGGCAATATTCGTTGTGAAATATAATCTATGAATGAGCCTCCTACTGTGCATTTTTTGTTGGAATTTAAAATGAGGCAGTACCGTGAACACGAGAGTTACAATTGGACTATGTAATTTTCAAGGAATAAATTCCCAATAATTGAATAATAATTGAAATACTTCAATTTCAAGGATTTTCTTTTTCAATAATAATAGTTTGTTGAAACACTGAACGATATATAAAAACTGAACATTCTCACATTTTTCTGGAAATTGAGTGTAAACGATGGCATTCAGTTTCAGGAGTGTTGTTCCAAATACTCTGGACAAGATCAGTAAAAATGAAAAACTAACTATTATTTAAATTGAGAGGTAGCTTGGCTTCCAACCAGATGATGCGTTTTTGGGCTCAGAATTTTTTGAATATTTTGAATTCAAAAATTTTTTGCAGGACTGTCAAATTTTTATATTGAAAAAATTGTTATTTGGAAATTGTAAGTGGAATTGACCAGCTAAGTAGAGACTGTTTTCAAAGTATTATGGAATTTCATTTAGTACTTTATTTTATACACTTGACAGCAATAAATTTCAAAATTCCAACGAAGATATATCTTATTTTTGGCGCTTCACAAAATTAAGTTCAGTTTAGTCAGGAAGACTAGAACGATATAATTTTAATTTGGTCGATTATTTTATCATACGACTTGAAAGAATATTTTGGTTTTATTCTAATAGTGGGCGTTGCAACGAACCATTTTCAAAGACCGTTTATGTTTTGCGACGATGTAACCGTTTAAGGTTTCAAATATAAACAGTCTTCATTGCGTATATCAGTCTTTGCATACATCTTCCAAAGAAACTAGCTGCGATCATCCGTTGTCATGTAGAAGAATGAGCCGATCTCCATGGCTAAGTCGGTGAAACACCCGACTAGGGTGAGGTAATATTCGGGTTGTTCGAGCCCTGTAGAAGGCACAGGTGTATGTGTTTGTCTATAGAGTAGATTAATGATGATATTTACTGGGTATTGTACATAGATTACAAGACCATTAGCCGTTCGCTACCGGCGTTAAACTGTAGAGTTATAATTGTAATAATGAGCTGTAGATATATAAAGACAATGTACGCATATTATATGAATTTGAGTGATGAAGGGAACAACATTTGTCCTTATGTTTCGGTATCAGACCAGGTTGCACGTTGCAGTGCTCTCCAACAATTATGAATGGAAGGAATGGGTTAACTAAGTGCCTTATTGAATGAAAGCAGCTTTCCTTCACACTTTTAAGTATGAAGGAAAGCATGCAACCATCATGTTCTGAAGAAGTGTTTTGTTCTCAAACAATTTGCAAGAACGAACGTTTTCCAGACGCGTTTTCGTCTTTAAAAAAAACCATTGCGTTTCGTCCGTCTTAAATTTAACGTGGAAATACTAACAGATTATTCTTATAGGTGTCAAATGTACGATATTTGAAATTTTTTCAATTCGAAGAAGAAAATAATTTATTAATAAGATTGTTGTAATCATTTTCATAATTATTCATGGTGATATCAATCAATTTATGAAATCAGTTTGAGAAACTAATGAAAACCTACAATATTGATGACTTTCAAATAACTAGCAATTGATTGAAAGCTTTTGAATGAAATTTACAAACAATTAAATATCAATCATTAGATTTAAGAAAAATTTCACGACAAACTTGTGTATTCATGGAATAATATCATCATGAGTTAAATGACTATTGACGAGATGAGCCTTTGTTGACAACTGTGGAAATGACATAATTTTTCACAACTGAATACTGTCCTGGTAACTATAGGGTAGAGCATTAAAGTAGACTCGTCTGGATTGCTCTGTAACACAAAATTTTAATAAATATTGCGGTGAGGGTAGCAGTATTATATTGTAATGGATATACGAAAGCGGAGATGTTGGTCATTACATATCTATTGCGGTGCATTGTAGAGCCCTTGAGGTAACATATGTTAGTAAACCCATTTCTTTTTATTGACTGCCATACATCGTACACCCCATTTAGAATGTTTCCATTGTTTGTATCTTTTATATCTTGTCTTCTCTGAGACTTCCAAATTAGATGAAATATTGAAATGTTTCAGTATCGTTCTAAAACTGAGCTGTACAAGAGCACAAGACTGAGAAGATAGAAATGAGAACTAGTATATGTAACTGGCCAAATATTGATTTGGAAAATTGTTGTTCTTAATGAAAAATTAATGAACAATTATAGAGTATAACATCGTAGAGATATGAAAATCATAAATGACAAGAATAATTCAAATGAAATTTTCAATTTATTCAGTGATTTTTTTCAAATCATGAAATACTTGAAATTCTCGATAAAATTGATTTCAATATATTAAAATGGATATTCAAATCGTTCTCCATTTTGTTATAAGTATTATCAATATTTCCTAAGAAACTCGACCCTAATTTGGTTGGCTGTATATATGGTATATATATATATATATATATATATATATATATATATATATATATATATATATATATATATATATATATATATATATTGCCTAAAAAAACCAACTTTCTGAGGTCTGGCGATCTAGCTGGACATTCAATACTATTCCTTCAACCAATCCATTATTTGAAGATAATTTCGTTGGAGTATGTTGGGTAAGGAGTTGAGTTATTATCAATTGAGCATAATGAGGTATTTCTTCGTCCTGCTGAAACCAGTAATTTTCATTCGCTAGATTTGGATCTAGTGTCTTGAGATGAAAGTTTTGTGAAATGTTTAAGCGTTTTACACGGATTTGTAGAATTTCATTCCATCAGTTCTCCAAAGATCATTACACTGAAAATTATAGGTTGCATTCATATAAAAATGGCTTTTCTTAAACATTTGGCGATTATTGTACCTGGCGGTTTCGCCATTTTAATGAACTGGAATCTAATAATTTATTATACAGACATACTACTAAGTAACTTGAATGAAAGGCATAATTGATGGAATGAAGGCATAGAATTGACTATTTACAAGAATAACAGCATATTTACGAAGATGATAGGGCGTAAATGTTGTCAATTTGCAGTATTATAATCTTCTTTGTAAGAAGATTATAGTAACCGATATAATATGGTATAGATATCGAATATAGATATAGAATATAGTGACCGAATAATAAATATTATTTTGGTTCTTACTGTTTTATGCAGTTATAATAAGTATAAGTAAAACAGATACCTGTCTCTTATCTGTTTGCCTTGAGTTTGGTATCATATTCTATGACTGAAAGAGTACCATTCATTTGAGTTGGTTAGCTGAAATGTCTGTAGCAAATACAATTTGCGATACTCTACAATCATGGAACGTGATAACTGTTTCGTTCGATTTATTATTCTTGTAATTTATAATTCTACAAAAATGAAAAAGATGAAAGAAGAAAGTAGAAAAACTTCACCTATTCAATATACAATATGGACTCATTATTTAGTATTTATATATATGCCAGTATACCTGCAGAAAAGTTATGAATAACGGACTTCTCGAATTCAAAGGCATATCTTCTGAATGTTCCTGAATGTTGATTCATTTAGTAATTTTCTATTTGTAATGATCTGACATTATTCTGTTGGTTCCTGAAGAAGTCGTTTGTAACGCAGAAACGCGTCATGCTTATGTAGTGAATAAAGTGTAAATCATAAGTTCAAGTGTTTGAATTTAAGTTTATGTTCAATTTATTTCAACTACATATTTATTCACTACATAGCATGACGCGTTTCTTCGTTACAAACGACTTCTCCAGATGCTTACAGAATATTTAATAATTATTCTGTAAGCATCTGAAGAAGTCGTTTGTAACGACGAAACGCGTCATGCTATGTAGTCAATAAAGTGTAAATCATAAGTTCAAGTGTTTGAATTTAAGTTTATATTCAATTCAATTCAACACTTCGACGCGTTTCGTCGTTACAAACACACTTGACTAAAGTTTCACTGAATATTTTGATGAATATATTGAGTAATATTGTATATTCTTGATAATGGGTTAACTTCCTCGAAACATATGTAGAGTTTTTGATATATTAAGTAAAACTTGAGTCAAGTGTGTTAAATTTTAATTTTATAGTCCATGAAAACAGTTAGTGACTTGATAGTGTTTATGCTTAAATTAGATAGGTTCGTTTCAAACGAATAATTGATAATAATATATTTTGAATGTGAGTTGTGAATTTATATATTAATTTTTTAATAGCTATTGCTGAATAAATATCACTAATATTTTCATTATAAGTAATTATTTAGAATGAGAGGTAATAATAGAAACTTGTCTAAAAATCACTGACTGAACAATTCTTTATTCGACTAGTTTCGCCTTTTACACCATTATCAAGAATGGTAATAATAAAAACTTGTCTAAAAATCACTGACTGAACAATTCTTTATTCGACTAGTTTCGCCTTTTACAGCATTATCAAGAATAAAAATTTTCTTGATAGTAAAAGACGAAACTGGTCGAATAAAGAATTGTTCAGTCAGTGATTTTTAGACAAGTTTTTATAATTACCTCTCTTTTAAATATGAACTATCACAGAGTAGATTCATCGTCCATTGAATTTATCAATTATTTAGAAGATTGGAATGTAGATTTAGTTTGCTGACCTAATTCTGTTTAAACTTTGATTTTATTATTATTGATCAGCATTTTGGGATTTTCGTCTTACCTACGATATTTAAATGAGAGGTAATAATAAAAACTTGTCTAAAAATCACTGACTGAACAATTCTTTATTCGACTAGTTTCGCCTTTTACAGCATTATCAAGAATGATAATGCTGATGAGAATGCTAATGAGAATGATAACATTCTTGATAATGCTGTAAAAGGCGAAACTAGTCGAATAAAGAATTGTTCAGTCAGTGATTTTTAGACAAGTTTTTATTATTACCTCTCATTTAAATATGAACTATCACAGAGTAGATTCATCGTCCATTGAATTTACCTACGATATTCTTTGATCTCAAAAAGTTCATTCCATTTGAAACACGGTGTATTAAAAACGAATGACAGACCTTGTAACTAATGTGATCCGTGATATTCCACAACCCTAGAACATAATCGCAATTTAATCGTAATATAAGCAGTCATAACACTCACATAACTTCTTTCAAGAAACATGACACTCAATCGAAGTAAGTAACGTCGGAAGCAATCCAGAGGTGGGTACTTACGGAAATGAATTTCATCGTCTGAAAGCTTTTCCCTTAACTAACGTAAGTGGAATATGATTCGCTAAACTTTCCCGATTGAAGTAATTGAAATGCATACTAATTAAAAATTAATGGAACCTTAATATCTATTGCGGCTATGTAATAATTTATATGTTCGTAGAGAGTAGCACGAAGCAGGCCGTGGAAGTACCGACATATATATTCCCTCAAGATTTAATCTAGGTAATAGAATTCTCACTGCGTCCTGTGGTATATAGCAAGCAACATTACAAATTGATTCTTTGGAAAAGCACAATTTTGTTAATGGTAACCGTAAGAATAAGTCTTTCCAAATTTCAGATCTGAGGTCAGAGATGTATCCAGGAAGATGCTTCTACTGTTTTATGAATATAAATTTCGATTTCGTTTTGTTTTTCAAAGAACTTTCAATGAACCTTATAACTATGAGAAACTAGTATTATTAAACAAAACTTGTAATCTTATAATTATATTGCATGTTCAGTAGTAATTATATAAGAACTCTGAAATTATAGGTTATTTTAACACCAAATTCTTTTAGAATAGTTAGACCGTTAGTTGAGAAGTTTGAATAACCCGATTGCAATGCAAATTTTGTTAATAATACAACAATATTTAAAATTTTCTAATAATTCAATATAAAATTAGCATGACGACGTTTCGAAGTACTACTTCTTTATCAAATGCTGGATTAATACTGAGTCAGTAACTCTCTGTCAAGTCAATAACTGAAATAAGTATTAATCCAGCATTTGATAAAGAAGTAGTACTTCGAAACGTCGTCATGCGTATTTTATATTAAATTATGAGAAAATTTAAATATTGTTGTATTATGGATATTAATTTTCTCCAAGTATCGGCCTCATCAATTATCAAACAAAAATTTATTAACTTAAGGCTATTTGTAATTATGCACACATTTGAAGGTGTATAACAATATGACGATCAAAATGATAAAAATAATTGATAACATACACTTGATATTTATTTTCTAAGTGTGCTTTCAAAGAAATTTCGAATTTGAACGTTGTGAGGCGTTATAGAGAAATATTCCCGTAAATCCAGGTACCTTAACTGAATTAAACGTTCTGATTGGCTGAAAACTCTTCGAAAACACAGAGTGCAATAGTTTAAATAAAACTAAGTAGTTTTGGGATTTTCACTAGAAGCAATTCAAAACATCAATATTATTTCGCCAACACAGTGGCTTCATCAGATGTTGATGATCTACTGAGCTATTACATTGTGGACTGCTGGAATTTATCTTGTAGTCTGTGGAAATGACCATAGAACAGTGTTCTTCTTTTGTAGGGGAATGACTATAGGACATATTTCTTCTGAATTGTGGAGGATGACCATAGAATACTTTTCTTCGATTGCGTTTTACTGGAATAAATTTAATAAGGGAGAATTATTGATTAAAACTTGATCATGTAATAAAATATTTGATTTATTCCTCTAATTGATTTCCATGGCTTCTAACAGTTTAGTTTTAAAGGTTAGTTTATAATCTTTTCGTTCCGTATGCAATATTTTGAAGTTGTTGTTGAAGACATGGCTCTCTTCTAAAAGATGTGTTGAATCGGTTTTATTTTTTGCTAAGCATCTTTAGTGTTCAGATAGAGTCTGAAACTCCTGCCAGTTTGACCAATATATACTTTGGGACAAGTACTGCAACTCAACTCATATATGTTGGTCAAACTGGCAGGAATTTCAGAATTAGAAAATCGGAACACTAAAGATGCTTTGCAAAAAATAAAACCGATTCTACGTATGCAACACATCTTTTAGAAGAGAACCAAGTCTTTGACAACAACTTTAAAATACTGCATACGGAACGTAAAGGTTATTAACTAAGCCTGTTAGAAGCCATGGACGTTAAAGAGAGGAATAAATCAAATTGTTTATTAAATGATCAAGTTTCAATGGATAATTCTTCTTTATTAAATTTATTCCAGTAAAAGGCTATCAAAGAAAAGTATTCTATGGTCATCCCCCACAATTCAGAAGAAATATGTCATATAGTCAGTCCCCTACAAAAGAAGAACAGTGTTCTATGGTTATTTCCACGCACTACAGGATAAATATTTACAAGCAGTCCACAATGTAATACCTCAGTTTGTCATCAACATCTGATGAAGCCACTGTGTTGGTGAAATAATATTGTCGTGATTCGAATTAATTATATTAAAAATCAGAAAACTACTTAGTTTTATTTAAATTATGTATTCAGATTTTCGCCAAGTATCGGCCCAATCGATTAATGACAAAGTGTAATTTTCAAGCGGGTTATATTTTGCTAAATTTCAGAGTGGGTTCCCAATTTGCAATGAAATAATTTGAGAATTATCGATTTTCGGTTTTCCGAAGCTAAATTGACTGAAAAATGGTCGACCGGGTTGGTTTTCGTTACTTTTGATTCACCCGAAAATATTTCACTAACATCCAACTTCTTGCAGCATCTTTAACAATCAAATTGAAATATGTTCTAGACGAAATAATGAAAATGAAATCATAGATCTTAGAATCTCAGCTATGCTGATGGGGCCAACGGGTACGAAACACAAGTCATCGACTACTTCCTCAGGATAACGTCAATACGTTTCTCACTTAATTTCCCAATATTTTCAGTAACCTTCGTAACGAAGAGAAAATAAAAACTATCTATCGGTACCTTCCTTTTATGTGATTATCCAAATTAATATTTTGCTGGGATGAACGTGAAAATGGAAAAAACTTAAACCATGAAAAATCATTGCAGAAGAGCATTTTTAGTTTCTGTTCTACTTATTACATCATTCATTCTATCTATTATTCTGTTTCAATTATTTTACTTTAATCGAATAAGTGGTATGTTGTTTGTTCTCCTTGAAAATTTCAATTGTGGATGCCAATTGAGGGAACAATTGGAGGAATATCATTTAGAAACAAGCTTCTGGAGATCATATGGTTGAGGTTGAAAATTGAAACAATACAATGGGTAAAAATTCAAATCGATCTTTCATTAATGAAACATGAGTTTCAAAAATTGATTTCGAACAATCAAACTAATTTTATTCCTGCTATTTTCTCATCTGATTTAATTTTAATTTCAACAATTAGAATCACGTTTACTTGCTTATAAACTTAACGCTTGATTAAATTAATGCGATATATTTATCAATAGTGATATAATAGTGATATAATGTGATATAAGTATCAACAGATTCTGAGATAATATAGTTATCTATACTCATCCTTTTTATATAATGTCATTCACATTATTTTTATATTTTATTTGTATCATAAGGAGTTATTAACATTCAAAGTAAGAAAACGTACTGAGTTATAAATATACTGAGTTCAAATACCGAAAAACAGATTGAAGTTTGTGCATGTCCAAAATTTTATTTCATCGCATCAAAGTGATGAAATAAAGTCCAAATACTGTTCAGACATTAATATATAACTTCCAGTTATAAGTCAATTTATAAGACAGGTTAATTTATATTATAAGTTATAGAGAAGAAGTGATTTTCATTTTTGATTACATCTCAATACTGAGATGTATTGCCTGAAGAAATAGTAAATTTAATTGAAAACTTTTCCATTATATTCATTCTAGACGGATGTATATGTTGTCTGATGAATACATCTAACGAAACATCAGGGTGCTTTTTTAATATGTTAAATAATTTAATTTTGGAGAATTAATTTGTGAAATGAATTTCTCATTTTAACAAGAATAGTGAAATAATGCTAAGTTTCAGTAGATGTAGGAAACAGTGTACGAGTTTCTTGTTGATAAATAAATAATCTCTCAGACTTCTCACCGTTTTCTTCATCGAGTGGGAATGTTCTGAACGACTAGATATTAGAATGCTATTCACGCTCCTCTGGAAAAAGGTCTTATGATAAACATTTTCTCTGCGAGAAAATATTTCACTTTCGCTGAATATTCACTATCAAACAAATTCTCATCCTCTCAAATCTTTTGAACGTATAAGTGACGTATTCGGAGCATAAAGTTACATATGGCATAAAACAGGAGTTGTGTTAAAAATGTATGAGTCCACTTCAGAAACCGTACAGGCAATTTACAGATAGATTTTAAAATTTAAGATGTTGGAAAGGACGTAAGCAGTCCGCAAAGAACTGTCACGTCTCTTCAGTGAAATTTGAAGGCGTTGAGGCGATGCTATCTGACCCTCCCTGCTACCTTATTATTCACATACAACTCTACTGGCTGCTTGTCGAAACTGAGAGCCAATACCAAAGTATAAAGTGTATAACAGAAATTTAGAATTTCTCGTATTGAAATTTGAGACTGACATTTACGATGGGTGAATAACGGACACTTCAGAATGTAGTTGCAAGGTAATGAAAGAATTTTCTATCGCCTGAATGATTCCTGAGGTTTTATATAAAAATTATAGGTACGTACATTTTTTTAACCAGATACTCTTACCATTTTTTGTCGAACATTCTCATAGAATGGTGTTCTCGTTCGAGTTAGAAAATATAATATATATATTTATGTTCTTAATATATATTTATATGTTCAAAAAGTTATGAAATTGTGCTATTATTTACTCACAAACAATGTATGTTGGTGTATGTGTATTTAAATTTGTTTCGGGTATTTTGATTGATGCAGGCAGGTTTTCAAAGCACTGTTCTTGGAAGCATGTGAGGCGCAGCAAAATCTCAAAAATCAATAATGTTTTTTATGAAAAGATATATGTTTTTAATTGTGAACAGGAGATATAAACATATGTTTTTATGTGCGAACAGAAAATATTATTTAGCGTTTGCAGGTATTGTCAAGTTATGAATTCTTCAAAACTCCATCTATAGGAATCAATAAAAAACATCTCTCAGATCTTAGATACACAAAGCATCGAATGTTGACATCTCTTCTATACCCTTATGTATCTACTGAATTGCAACGTCTGCTTGACAAATTTCATCATATGATGTTTTCAAGTATCAATAGATTGCGTTACTAGTACACTCGCTCTTGTTTCCGTATTTTAGGGGCCTATTGGGCGATATTTTCAAGAAAACATTAATTCGAAAAATTCAACTTAACCAAAAGAATGTTATAATAGAGCTAGATATCTTTTATTTACATTTTGTTATTTATTTATATATATATATATATATATATATATATATATATATATAATTATTATTTTCAATCTTATATCAACCGTATGATATGAATTCTGTTTGTGATTATATTATCGGGAATGCGGTCTGTTTAAATTAGAAAACACTTCACCTTCAATTCTCAATATTTCGTCAGTCATTCACTGACTTCATCAGAAGAAACTACAAAAGACAAATTGACCTTTTGAAAAAATCAATAGAGATATCCAAGAAAAATTTGAACAGAAATATCACTTACAAAGAACATGATTTATTTATAAAAACATTCAGTAACTACAACACTGAACAAAGACGAGACATGCCTATGCAGACAGCAGCACGAACAAGACTGGGAGATCAAGATATATTCTAATCAGTCAATATAAAAATGTATGCTCATTTCAGTCTATCCAAGATATTGACATAAATATTACTCAGTTGACTAGTGACAGTATTAAAATTTATGGCTGTTTTTTCTTCTATTTTTATATATAACATCTCCAAAAACAACCTGCTTGCATATCTATTTTCGTGGTCAATAATATCGACTTATCTCTGACATACGTCAGAGAAAAAAATAATATTAGACTGATATCAAAAAGCTTCATCATCCGGGCGTTTCCTGAATTACCACTCTAACCACCCCATGAACCAGAAGATTAATGCAGTCATCGCGATGAAGAACAGAATTTTACATATGGTGACCCTTTATACAAAAATACTAATCTTAAAAAACTCTTTGGTATATTCCTCATTAATGGATATCCGAATCACTTATTGAAGAAGATAATATACAGTTCTTCCTCTCATGATCGACCTGCTGAAGATAATCAACTCGATATAATGTATAAAAGACTACCGTACATACAGCACCTATCACACGAATTAATAAAAATATTTCGTGAATTTCCTAAGATCAAAGTAGTAAAATATAATGTAATAAAAACTCGACATTATATACCAGGCTGAAAGATCAAACGCCAACCATGTACCATAACAACGTGGTCTACCGAATTTCTTGTAAGGCATGCCAAGGAAATTATACTGGTCAGACACAACAATGGCTCAAATCAAGGGTGAGTCAATATAGAAGTGACTGTAATATAGGCAAGAATTCATGCGCCTTGGTACAACATCACGAAAAAACAGGACACAACTTTGATTTCGAAAATGTCGATATTCTTGACCACGAAAATAGATATGCAAGCAGGTTGTTTTGGAGAATGTTACATATAAAAGTAGACGAAATATTGAGAATTGAAGGTGAAGAGTTTTCTAATTTAAACAGACCACATTCCCAAAAATATAATCACAAACAGAATATATATATATATATATATATATATATATATATATATATATATATATATATATATATATATATATATATATATATAGAGTTGTGATATATAACGAAACGTCAACAAAAATAAAGGTTTTCACATTGAAAATAGCCTGTTTATATGTGTTTACCTGTGTTTCAATGGACAACCTGTATGTATCCGTCATTCTTGAAGAATGAAGAAAGGAATAAGGAGACATGCGGACCAAAGTTAACTCACACCGGTCTCACAGAGAAAAGAGCAGTAAGTGGGCCGGTCCCTAGGGGTAGATGGACGTAGCCACCGCCTTCGAGTGCCCCAACACTAGGAAATGCAATATTAATCAGACTGGTGAGGGACTTGAACAGTGCATTAAGGTAATGGATGTTACTTTTCGCTTATGTTGCTTTCCCTTTGCCGTCCTACAGCTCGGCTGGCAGTCTTCTTCCGTCTGCAGCATTTTCGGCTCAATCGGTCCTGAGTTACAACAAAATAACGATTTTGTCCCCATAAATAAGAAATATCCATGGAGTGGGCGGAATATTCATTAATGAAATTTGAGTGAAATGCGTATTCAGTTTGTAAATTTTGATATCTGATAATTATTTTAACGCCACACCACTATAATTGATTGAAAAATGTTGAATGACTGTTCAAAATCATTCAACTTTATATACAAAAATATAAATCAGCTTGGAAATATCAAATTTTAAAAAATTATTTGAGGTATTAATGTTAAACTTTATGCTTCAGTAATAATTCTCTATTGAATATAAACTCAAATTCAAACACTCGAACTTATGATTTACACTTTATTGACTACATAGCATGACGCGTTTCGTCGTTACAAACGACTTCTTCAGATGTTTACAGAATAATCTTATCTATAAATTCAATGGACGATGAATCTACTCTGTGATAGTTCATATTTAAATGTGAGGTAATAATAAAAACTTGTCTAAAAATCACTGACTGAACAATTCTTTATTCGACTAGTTTCGCCTTTTACAGCATTATCGGATAATGCATAATACAGAATACAGGATACAGCATAATAGGATAATGCTGTAAAAGGCGAAACTAGTCGAATAAAGAATTGTTCAGTCAGTGATTTTTAGACAAGTTTTTATTATTACCTCACATTTAATCTTATCTATTATTCAGTAAGCATCTGAAGAAGTCGTTTGTAATGACGAAACGCGTCATGGTATGTAGTCAATAAAGTATAAATCATAAGTTCAAGTGTTTGAATTTAAGTTTATATTCAATTATAATGGATTTACATCAAGTAAACGCCAACACTATTCAATGTAATTCTCTATGAAAACAAAAAGAAAAACAATTATTTATTCGCTCGCAATAGTGAGTATGAGTCAGTTTTTAATTCTTATTCTTCCAAAGTTAGTTTGGTATATTCACTTTTTTAATTTTTACACATTGTTATCAATTTTCAATATGTGAAAAACTAAGCCTATAATCAGTTACTAGTTAATGGTAACAACAGAAATTTAGGATATTTAATAGGATACTTTGTGATTATCCATCACAGAAAATCAGATTTTTCGTTTTGTACAACGCTTATTTTCACCAAATCAAGATATATGAATATCAAATTGAATAGTGTAAATTTGTTACAATGTAATTTCCATTATATTCAACTTGTATATAACCGCACTTAATAAACTGTTCATATTTTGACGTTATAGATAATAGTCGTTCAATAGAGAGAGAAAAAAAATTGTATTAGAGAGAAAATGTTTATTTAATGCTAGTGTTAGTTCACATAAAAGTGACACACTCAAATGAAAAACTATTCCTATTCCATTGCTTTTGCTTATAGTCTGTTATTTTCATCTGATGTATTTCGCTGCTCCAGTAATTTTGTTTTATTTTTTAATGTATTTCAAAGATATGGAGAAGTGTTCTTATAGAAAGAGCGCATTTCTTGAGAAATTCAGTATATGTGATGCCCACGGTCGAGTTTATTCCGGGCTAAGATAATGGAGCAACAAAATAAGGTACACAGCTCGATAGTTTCAAATGATTTCAGCAACTTTAAATTAATTTTTTATTAATTAAGTAACGTTGTGGTGGGTTTAATGACATCTAGAGTGTACGACTGTATTTATACCATACTTTAGGGAGTTTGTCGACATATGTAAATGACATCGCCATATTCAGAAAAAGTTTATACTTGACCAAATCATTCATGACCATTTTTATATGCAGTTTACAAAACTGCCAATGGTGTTTTCAGTAAAATATATGAAAATATTTTTGCCACTGGAGCGTTGAATACAAATATTCTGGAAATTGAGTTTCTCGAAATTTATTAAAACTTTCATACGACATTCGATTGACCCATTAACCGCAAATCTCGAAATACACGTTACATATGAAATGGTGGATGCGCTTTTCAGCGGACTCGTTTTTGAAATCGCACACCCATTCACCATTGGTTCACCAGATTTTCAATGGGTCATATCTCTTAATTTGTGCTTGTGTAATGTCTTCCGCCCTCACATCCACTCAAATCTCCCCTATCAGCATACGTTGCTCAGATCTCAGGCTATTTTTTCACTGGAATAAACGAAAAAGGTTAGACGTGAAGTTTAATTTTTCCTTTTCTATTTTTCGGAATAAAAATTACTCAATATAACGTCACTCTGATGACGTCAAATTGAATTGGATCACGGAAATTGATACACGAAAATTTTACATTTATATTCGTATGTTTGTTTGTGAGAAATGTAGTGAATCTTCGGGGTTCAGATACAAACTTTTCTTATCCTATAAATACCTATCTGAAACCAAATTACCTAAAAACTAAGTTTTCCTCCTGTTTAGCAAATCACCAAATTTATCTAGGTTGAAGGTTAAAAATGTAATCACTATTATGGTAATATATCCAGAAATATTTTGTAGAATATTCATTCAACCCAGATGAATATTAACTAGCAGTAACTTTCAGATGGTTATTCATATTAACGTCATTAAGCTCTTAAGACAATTTCCAAACGCAGTGTAAAGCTTCAAATCGGCAATCAATCTTATTTACAACAAAACTGACTCAACACTAAATTCGCATTATGGTTGCGTATCTAAAAGCTTCACCGTGGTACGAAGACCGTTTATGCCAGTATTCGCTTAAGAAAGCAACCCTCTTAATGCTTCGGATGAAAGAATCTCCATAATAAAACACAGTTTTTCACTTTTAATTAATCCAATGCCACTTTATCCTGCGATGGTCCAAACAATGTCATATAGTGAATCTTAATTCTGCTAGTCCTGCTTCGGTAAATTTATGATAGTTAATTAAATTTTAATTTCGTTTTGTTGTGTAGCTTGCGGGTTTCTCGAATAGAGAAGGGCCATTACGGAGGAGCTTTATTATTAAGATTGGCAACACTGGACTTGCCGTCTTAGATGTAATCGAAATTAATTAGACCTTTCCTTAATATAGAATCACCTCTCATGTCAAAGGTTTCTCTAATAACTTACTGAAGAGTATTACGGTTTGCATGCCCCGTTTCATCTCTAAAATGTTTCTAATGAGTTTTCGTGAAACAATAACAAAATTTAATACAAACATAATATATATATATATATATATATATATATATATATATATATATATATATATATATATATATATAACAATAGTGAAATTATCGACCGTATTATGAATTCAGAAATTGATATTATTTCAGGATGCGGTCTGTGACAAATAACTAATTCGTTTTATATTCTCTATATTTCGTCAATACTTATTGACTTCGTCAGGAGAACCTAAAATGACATCAGAAGATGGACAGGTTAAAAGACATTAAACAATTATAATAAATTGCACTTACAAAACATAAAGTTAGTCACCAATGTAAAATGAATAAAGCATGTTCGGTGCTTGCCTGGTCAGCACGGTCTGAATAAAACCAACGTAAAATATATACTATATGACAAAGATGAAGGAACAGATTTTTCTGCAGTTCCACAAGGAAAAAAAAGCAATAAAAAGTTCATAATATCAACGATGAAATCAACACCACACAGCCTCACAGAAAAAATCTCAGATACACCCACACCTATAATGTTCTAAATCTTTTGAAGAATATTGCAATAAATGTAACTGTCCAGTAATCGATTTGTAATTCGAAATGTTGTCTTTCTTGTTTATGTGATACATTTCGAGGAACAATATGCTCCTATAATAACGGCGTCTGGTAGATTCATCAATTATTACTCATATCACCCCACCAACCAGAAATACAACACAGTGATAAACATGAAAAATAGGATTACACATATTAGTCATGAATCCTATTTGAAACAAAATTTGAAGAAACTATTTGATATAATTTTGAACAACGGATATCCGAAATATATTCTCAAGAAACTAATATACAATTTCAACATTTTCGATGGACAAACTGAAGACTCGGAAATCGATGTCAAATTTAAGAAAATTCCATTCAAAGATAAATTGTCTCAACAGATAATTTCCACTTTCAAAAATTTTTTATATTTGAAATTCGCGAAGTACAATATTCTAAGTAATTCTGATCTAATAATTGATGAGGCCGATACTTGATATAAATCGATAAACATAATAAAACAATTGTTGAGCGAAGATTTACACATACATATATTAAAAAGAATACTGCTTGACGTACGTTTCGATGAGATTCACCTTTTTCAAATGCTACGCGCAAACTAATGACACTTCTCGAATACATACAATAGGTAAACTTAAATTATGAATACAGAGAAAACAGGTAGATAACAAGTAGAAGATATCAATGCATACTGAACTAATATATAGGAAACTTAGTAATTTTTAAAAGATTGAGAAGGGGGCTTGAGGTATGATCAATTTAGCTGTTCAACAGGTTGCCAGAATATTTGTATTTATTAATTTGAAGTGATTCTAACAAATTAAGCTTCCTTCCCTTATTTGCGGTATTCAAAATTTCAAAATCAGATTTTTTTTCAGTATTTTTTTGATTTGAATTGAAGTGACTCGACTATTAGGTCATGTGGTACAATTTCAACAGTATTAACTAGTAACAGATACCTTCTTAACTAGGATTACTTGACTTAGTATTTGATATATATATATATATATATATATATATATATATATATATATATATATATATATATATATATATATATATATATATATATATATATATATATATATATATATATATATATATATGTTTATATATTTATAGATGTTTGTTATATGTTAAAGAAAATGAAGATAGGTTTATTAAATTGAATAGTAATCATGAGTATATATTATATTATATTATATCATATTCATGAGGGACATGAACTATGCATTATTTGTTTTTGTGAATTGAATTTTATAATTCGTTCTTGTGTTCATTTACTTTAGATTATAGTTTCAGTTTGGACAAGTAGGTACCGATTCAAAATTCGTAAATATAGTAATCTCAGTTTCAACGGCGCCTTCGCCAATTTACATGCCGAATATCCAATGTTAAATTTTTATTGAACATTTAAATTGAACTAACTTGATTCATATTCGGTTTAATAAAATTGATTTACTTCTTAAGTTTAATTAAAAAATTTTATTTCACGAAATGTTATGTTTTAATAAATTTCTTATATTTCTTGTCGCACTTCATTTTCAAGCATTTTCCAATCAATTTGAAATGATATAATGCTAATTAGAACCATTTTCATGAAGGCAATTTTTTTCCTTCATTCCAGAGAAGTACTAGTTACGGACTACACAAGTGTGAACAGTCGTCAAACCACTTTGAAAAACCGGATAAATCGAAAGTTTCGCATTTCGTGAATAGAGAAAACGGCCTTTGTTGAAAAAAATAGTGGCTATCAATTTCTCTTATCATCAAAACTGTAATATGAAGAGCTACTTGGTAACTGTTTCGAACCGGTTGCAAGATCATTTGTGAAAAGCATGGACAAATGAATTATCATTATAGTTTCGTGGAGCACTTCAATCAATTCAATTTTTATATTACTCTCCAATTTCACCTATAATTAATTATATATATTATAATCTGAGAGAGGTGTTTTCTACTGATTTCTATAGATGGAATTGGAGAGTATTCATTACTCTACGATCTTCCACTTGAAGTCACAAGAAGATGCTTGGAGGTTGAAATCGTTGCCTCACTTCGATGGACGTGGTGCGACTGACGAGTACCTTGCAGAACGAAACATATATGTCTCGCACTTCCATCAGGTGTGGCATCGATTTCAATATTTCTCTAACATTTATTCCTTGAAGGATAATGGAGACACCACATCGTACACGTTCACATATCTAGCTCTACTATAACATTCTCTTTATTGATTTCAATTTTTCGAATAAATGTTCTAGTGTTCATTTTTTTATATATATATATATATATATATATATATATATATATATATATATATATATATATATATATATATATATATATATATATATATATATATATATATATATATATATATATATATATATATATATATATATATATATATATATATATATATATATATATATATATATATATATATATAATATATATATATATATATATATATATATATATATATATATATATATACATATATATATATATATATATATATATATATATATATATATATAAATATATATATATATATATATATATATATATATATATATATATCCCCTCATAATTCATTCTAACTACTGAACTTACCATGTCAGTCAGTAATCCATCAACTCAATGAAGTATGATGAAACTTCCTTCCACTATCGAAATTCCACCTTTGGATGTGTTTTCTGTAGGCATAAAAATAATGAATTGTTCTAACTTTCTGGGGAACGCTTTTTCGAAGGTCAATAAGCTCAAAGTTTGCGAAACACATCTAGAAATTGACAATATTAATATAGAAGTACATCACCCGATTGTCTTTTATTGTGATAATGATTTTTCATCAAGTAGATGCTATATTCATACAATATACACTTTATAATCATCAGTTCTTTCTGCTTGATTACTAATTGTGAAGGTATGAATACTTTCAAGGCTTTAAATATTAAATTCGAAGAGTTTTAATATTCAATGAACTAAATCCGTTTGGTATGGTTCATCTTAAGCTATTTGCAATATTGAAACTGCACCGCTCACAAGTTCAATTAATACAACTTCTCTTGATTCATATATTATTTATTGCTCTTACTAGTATCGTCCGATGAAGGGGGAATTACGAGATCTAATGTCGACGATATTGAAACAGTGAATTTCAATTAGCATGGGAAATTTGATATAGCTGTTAATGGCTTTTGGATGTTGTTCAATATGTCTTAAGAGTTATCCGGTTCTGTCTTAGGTAAATCCTTTCTGAATTGGTGTACTCTGTTGAGGACATAATTTTTAATTTGCACAATATTTGATTGATACTTTTCAATTCATGTGTTCATGTCTTGTATAAAAAACTATAGGTATTTTTTAAGAGTTCTATGTTGGTGTACATAGAATAGGTTTTCCCACATATTTTTTCGGTTCCTCACATATTCTATATGAGAAACCAAAAAGAATAAGAACGAATATATGTATAATTATAAACATAACATCTTTGTGCTAAAGTGGATCTGAATACAGATTATTTAAGAAAACACATACAAATATATTCAAAAAGACTCAATTTATTGAATATAAACTTAAATTCAAACATTTGAATTTATGATTTACACTTTATTGTTCAAGTTCAAGTGTTTGAATTCAAGTTTATATCCAATTAAAATGGATTTACATCAAGTAAACGCCAACACTATGAAATATTTAAATTTATTGACAACGGAATGTACTGAAGGACCTGCTCTGTCCAGTAATGTCAACAAACTCTGAAAAGTCGATTCAAGTTTCTTTTTTCAAATTTCAAAATGCAACATTCAAGAAATTCCTTATGACACTTGATCACACATTTTATGAAAGTATGAAGTATAATAAGAACCTTCAATTTCGTTCAAATATTGTTCACTTATCAGTTTGTACAAGTGGTGTTGTTTCAACTAGTGTAATCAGGATGGTAATATATAATCAAGACTTTTTACAAGTGATTTAAAACCTATAGAAATATAGTAGTATCTGTTGATATTATTGTCTCAATGTAATGTGTTATTTTAACTAGTGTAATCAGGATGGCAATATAATCAAGACTTTTTACAAGTGATTTAAAACGTATAGAAATATAGTAGTATCTGTTGATATTATTGTCTCAATGTAATGTGTTATTTTAACTAGTGTAATCAGGATGGTAATTTATAATCAGGACTTTTTACAAGTGATTTGAAACATATAGAAATATAGTAGTATCTGTTGATATTATTGTCTTAATGTAATAAAAATTATAAATTCCTGAATTCCGATGAATTGTTTCTTTCAAGACTGCTTACGTGATCTCAATCAGTGCTTCTCAGCCTCTGGTTCGCAAGAAATATTTGGAGCTTCACGAAATATTCTGCTATGTGTCCAAAATCCAAAGTACTATCGACCGACAGCCGTTATAACAACATTACCTACTTTATAACAACAATAGTTTCGAAAATAATATGATCGATTATATAACTCATTGAATTATTTCAGTATTTAGGACTTGAGATATAATTCAGTTTATCCAATGTATATCAGCTCTGTATAAACTTGCAACAAAATGTCCTAATCTTCATTCAAAGACGTTGAAGATATCAGTGAGGTTTTCCTGGTCTAATGTGTGTGTGAAACTATATTTTCAGGTATCACTGTTGTTAAGACGAAAGTTCGAAAATAAATTTGATTCCGCGTCTGCTTCAGGTGTTGCTGTAACAGGTTCAACAATTACGATAGACACTCGAGTGAGCAACAGAGATCAGCAGCAATCTCATTGATTTTAGTTTATATTGCCTCAAATTTGGTGTATTATTTCTTACTAATTTTGTAGCTTGCTACGATCTTTATGCTCCGACTCATTGTTGCTCTTGCAGACATGGTAATTGAAGAAAATAAAAAACATTACTCATGTTGGAGTTTTAGTTGAGTCAACAGTGTACTATGTATTTTAGGTAATTATGATCTACAAAGTAAATAAGATATAACAAATACAATGTTCCTAAAATTATTCTTGTCATGCTTTATTTATCTGAAAAATGGGAAAATTGTGGCAATAACTCGAATCATTAAATTTACTGGTCCGTAAGTAAGTACTGAAAAAAATTAACGGTTCTTTGAGTGAATCCAGATGACAAACACCACTCCAAATTATCTTCATTGAGACCATCAGTTTTTTTTGTTCTAGAAATGTAATGATTCCGGATTATTCGATTGTTTGAAGTAGTTGAATCAATTTGAAAAGCTGTATATTACGAAACTATTACATTCCTCGAAAAAAAAGTGACTTTGGAAATGGTATTGAGCACATTCCGATTTGGCAAATATTAAGACGTTAATAAAACTGACACCTTTTCAGATCAGTGAAAATTGACAGAAATTTGTTGACCTACAACGAGAAATCCAGAAGCTCACGAACCCTCTTATTCTCATTGAAATAAAGTACATTTCGCTGAATATATAATGTATTCAGGCTTTTTATACAAAGTGCCATGATCGAGTAGTTTTTGATGCACTTGGCAACATCTTATCTTTTAATGGATTCGCCCTTTCTCGGTATAAGAGCATTGTCCCTTCCGTCACTCTCACAACAAGAAGTGTTTTAAGAACCATTTCGGCACAACAAGAACTCGCCTCCGTCATCTACTCGCTCTTACTTGCATATTCCATTAAATCCGGATCACTCCGGATAACTACTACACAATTGTAATTTCAACGACGTTTATTCTTGGAATACGCATAATGGAGTTGATCGGCGATTATATCAGAAAAATCAATCTATCATTATACGGGTTTACCGGAAAGCTATCGACTTTTGCAATTTGGCTAACGAAGTGTCTTGAGACCTAGTACTCATTGAATTAGTTTCATCAAATCAGAATGTACATTTATATATATATATATATATATATATATATATATATATATATATATATATATATATATATATATAAACAAAAGCGAAAGCTATCGATACAGCCCGCAAAGTGAAGCAGCCGCTGACATGTGTATCGAGCTTATTGGCTCTCCTCAGAACGTCGTAGTCAAGTTTAGAGTTTATAAACCTGGATATGGGAAAAAAACAAGAACAAGAAATGTAGAGATTGTAGAAACTGTAGAGGAAGTCAAAACATTAGTGGCTTTTTACACGTCTTCACGTCTTGAACGGCTGCTTCCATTTGGGGTATGTACCGATAGCTTTCGTTTTTGTTTTTGTTTTCTCCCGAGATAGACCTTTTTCATGTATTGTTCTAATCCTCAGTTAAGAGCTTCCTTAAAGGATGAAGAGTCACCTCAAGAGCGTATGCAGTTGATCAAATCTCCAAAATCGGAGAGTTTGAATGCGGAAGTCTCTAATGTTGTGGCTTTCTTTACAGACTCAAATTTTTTGTTCTTGTTTTTTTCATTTCCAGGTTCGTACACTTCGAACTTAGCTACGCTTTTCTGAGGAGAGCCAGTAAGCAAGAAATACGTGTCATCGACTGCTTCCGTTTGCGGGCTGTACCGTTAGCTTTCGCTTTTGTTTTCGCCCTCTATAGATCTTTTTCATTAACCATACAATTGTTCCATTCTTGTTGAGAATCCTCAATGGCATAAATCCCAGCAATCACGTTCTTTCTGCATTAATAGTGTTATAAGCGTGCTCATCACTGACATGTTACATTCTTCATTACTTTACTCGGGAACAATTTATTTCCAATTTTAAATATGAATATATGTGAAAAGATGAAGGATTCTCTACTTAACATTCACAGAACAGATCAACATTATCTTTGGACTACTCGTTAATAGACTACATTTCAAAATTGTTCGCATAGCTCTGTTCTGTACGTTTTGTAGTTGTTGTTTTTACTTAGCTCAAACCGAATAACACATTAGAACAACATTCAAAGTGCGACATTATTCACTTAAACAGAATTAACCTCACAAGTTTCAAGTTTTCTTTAAATTCTTTTCAGAAAGTTGATTTTTTTTAGAGATTTTAGACGATAATATGATGTCAACGTTATCAATGACACTCAATTTATCATTTCACATAAAGCCCGAATGTTGAACAACTTTCTCCCTTTCAATGTTTTGGATTTCATTTTTAATATTTATATCCTGTTTTATATGTAACCTAAGAGTTTTTCTAGTGCGCAAAACCATAAATTTAGACTTTTGCACATTCAGCGATAAACTGTTATCGCATAGACATTCAATTATTGCTGTCAGGTCTGTCATCATTTGCGAATAATTATACAGAGAATATTTACGATAATAAGATAGATGAGAAACTATCATATCTCATCTATCTTAAATAGATGAGAAATGATTTACATATATATGATTATATATATATATATATATATATATATATATATATATATATATATATATATATATATATATATATATATATATATATATATAATATTGTGGTGTTTTGAGAAGAGCCAATAGGCTCGAAACACGTCTCAACGGCTGTTTTCATTTGAGTTGCGGGCTATGAGGAAACCCAAAATCAACTCCAATGCTGTCAGAAAGGAATTTAAATTACTATTGAACATAAATTTTTGGGATCGCGAATATTTGAAAACGTTTTTCATCTAATATAACAAATCTCTCACGAAAATGATTGAAGGAAATGTAAAATAGTATGAAATCTTTTGGTATAACTGACAACTGAAATATTAAGCTATGTTCTGAAATAATTAAATAAGTAGAGAAACGAACAGGTTTGCATTGCAAAGACGACAACGAAACATGATATTCGGAATTAATTGAGCCAATTAGAAGAATAGTTGAACAATTTTCATCAAACAGCGCCCTGCAAACCGTCCCCCAAACCCATTTTTGCAGATTAATTAACAGCACGTACCAACCAAGGCATGGCCCGAAAACTCGCGCTAAAATGAACGGAATTTCGACTTGATTAAACATATATAGAATAACTCATTTTAATATAACCGCGCATGAAAATAATTAAGCTCGCAAGAATGAAGTGGATTGAAGAGGGGATGAGGGAAGTCAGCTCGGCTAATTAAATTATATCAGCTACCTGTATCGTCTGGAACTTAACTACGGCGCCGGGCACATAGCGTCGCTAGAAATGCGCCGTAAGGGCCCGCACTCGCAGTTTCTCGGCCCTATCGAGCCTTAGCTGTCACACTACTTTCGTGAATTCGCGCGCGTCGTGTGTTGGTATTCCTGCTTCGAAACAAAACACGCTCAGTTGACGTTTGGCGCTCGTCGGGTGGAGAGTAAAGTTCTTCAGAATCGCGTTCATTCATGTACCCCATTCAAGGTTTCGTCGCCTGATAACCTGTGCCAGCTGATTTTACGCTACATCATCGCATTTTTACGACAAATTAGTGTGTGGACAGTTAATTGTCTATTAGTTCGCTGCTCTCAACCGCAGGTGAGTTTGTTATTATGCATTTTTAGATGGATTTTTATTCGAAAAGATGAACGCAAAAAATAATTGTAAAATTAGTTTCACCTTTTCAAATAGACTGAATTCCCTGATGATTTGTAATGGAAATTTGAATTGAAGAGAAATAGTGAAAACCATTGTGAAAATTTGCAATCTTCAGTCTCACTATACAAAAATACCTACTCTGTTAGGAGTTATGAACCCAAAGTAGAATCTCACAGACTTTTCATGTTTCGTAGTGTTTATTTCATATTTCTAGTTATTATGTATTTTCGATGATCATATTAATAGATAGAATAAAAGTTTTGCAATTAAATATAACAACGCAATGATTTTGAATACTGAATGAATTTATTCGAATTGCTTCACAATCGTTTCCTGCAGAAAAAACCATATGCTTGTTCTTAGAATGATTATACAAATCAATTATTCAATTAAGAGAGATTTTGTTCATTTAGAGCTTTCAATATTCAAACACTGAAATAGAAGTTTTATTAAACCTGTGCTTGCTTCATATTTAACAAAAGTTTAGCGAGTTGAATAGTGAAAATAGAAAGCGCAGAGAAAATTTCGAGCAGATGCTTTAAGAGAGTAGGGAATTATGAATAGAAAAGTTTGTGAAAAACAAGAATAAGCTTGGAGTTAATTGAGCAACTTCCGTGATTTAGCGATGCCCATTGATAATTTATAATTAATGTACGTATTTTGAAGCATTTTTCAGACACGACACGAGAGAACTAACTTTTCAAACCTTTCGTCTTTTTTCAATTTTCGAATAGATCTATTCCAAATCTGAAATTCAACCCAATAAAGTGACTCTATATAAATTTTAAATTGATATTGTTTAATCATTGATTTCATTTTTGAATGTATGAGGTACTTCATCTTGGATAAAAAACTGAACCTATCAAACGGATGAATATAATTCGTATGCAGGGATATTGTGATATTGTAGTAATTTTTTTCAACAAACTCATCTCCTGGAAACACTAACAAAATAAATAATAAAATTGACAATAAATGTTAAATTTTTTTGTTCTTGTAACATTTCATTGTTGTTCCATCGATATGTTTTCCTGTCTTAGGCTCACATCTTTTTTAAGCTTCAATTTAGTTCAGTAAGACATGTATATTTTCACTATTCATTTCTCTCCAAATTATCGGAAACGTTTCAGTGACTTCATTTAAATCGGCAATGGCAAGGTTACTTTTCAGAGAAGAAACATATGCAAAGTTAGGCTTACTGCATGTAAAATACAAGTTCAACTATTTTAATATATTCGAGAACTATGAAAAAAAAAGGATATATTCGAGAAATATATAAAAAAAACAGAATGAAAATATAGAAAGATTCTGTTTTTTAAGCTTCAATTTAGTTCAGTAAGACATGTATATTTTCACTATTCATTTCTCTCCAAATTATCGGAAACGTTTCAGTGACTTCATTTAAATCGGCAATGGCAAGGTTACTTTTCAGAGAAGAAACATATGCAAAGTTAGGCTTACTGCATGTAAAATACAAGTTCAACTATTTTAATATATTCGAGAACTATGAAAAAAAAGGATATATTCGAGAAATATATAAAAAAAACAGAATGAAAATATAGAAAGATTCTGTTTCAGGGAGAATAAGAATAAAGCAAACTTATAAAAAATATGTCAACTTCGAGCAGCAGGTTATCTAACGGATAAAAACACTAAGCACTATAGATTACATTTATAACAATATTTATTGTATTTCACTGTTGCATCGATTGCAATAATTCAGTACCCACACAATTTTCACTCTTCATTTGAAATGCCCCAATTCTTTTTTCTGTATTTACAACATTTCCTGAAAAATGGGGTACCTAGTGATATTTTCCATGATGTGAAACTTGGCATTTAATTGTGAAAACGTATATAAATAAATATTTATATATATATATATATATATATATATATATATATATATATATATAAATATATGTATATAATAATAATAATATTTCTTAGATCACGCTTAAATATCTCAATACTAGTACTAGTTTTCAATATACTTGGTAAATTATTGGAAGCGTTAAATCCGTCGTAGTATATGCTGTTTTTAGAGTTGAAAGGTTTCAACTTTGGATATAAAAACTATGAGTGTTTCTAGTACCTATAATACCCATGCACATCGCTGACATATCTAATACGTTACATGGAAGCAACTGATTTTTAGAGTATTCTTTGATTAGCAGACATTATTTTAAGAGTATTCTTTGATTAGCAGACATTAGTTCCAAAGATTTCAGCATAATTTTAACAGGGGTATACCTATTGCACATTAAAATTGTTTGCATGGCTCTATTCTGCAGCTTTTGATAAGAAAAATTGATTTATTTAGATATCTTAGATGATATGAAATCAACATGATCATTGAAACTCATTTTTCTTTTCGTCTAACAAAATGCCTAAATATTTTACTGTTTCTACTCTTCTAATTTTTTGTTCATCAATCTTTACAAATATACCCTCATGATTATTAATATTAAGGGTTTTACTTGTATCCATGACTATGAAGTTACATTCAGCCTAACCCATAATGAAACAATATTAAGAATTTTCTCATAATTTTAATACAAATACGCATGACGACGTTTTGAAGTACTACTTCTTTATCAAATGCTGGATTAATATGTCATGCGTATTTGTATTAAAATTATGAGAAAATTCTAAATATTGTTTCATTATAGACATTAATTTTCTCCAAGTATCGGCCTCATCAATCATCAATAAGCCTAACCATTCATTAATTGCAGAGAGGTCTCTATTGATCCCCTCTGTCATATTCTTAATATCTTTGCCACATATAGAGAGAATAGTATCATCAGCTAATCAACGTATAAAACATTTTTTCACATGAGACACATATCGTTTATATATAAGGAGAACAACAACGGACCTCAGTCAGTTCCTTGAGGTACGCCTACATCCACTTTCGTGCTATTCGATGGCATGCCATTAAACTTAACTTTTTGCGTTCGCGACTCCAAGTAAGATCCCAACCAATCATTTAGTACCCTCAATACCAAGCTTTTTCAGTTTTTTCAAAAATAATGATCTACATAACGATTCAAAAGCTCTTTAAAAATTCAATAACACTACTATAACCGTTTTTCTTTATCCTTTATCTATTATATATATATATATATATATATATATATATATATATATATATATATATATATATATATATATATATATATATATATATATATATATATATATATATATATATAAATGAAAGTATGTATACATTAATTTATACTTATTGAATATGAAACTGAAGCGAGTATGCTAATGCATCAGCAGGGAGTCATTATCGATGTAAACTTCGATTGCTAGCCAATTTCTCGTGGCATAAAGAGCTTAATATATATTCTGGATCCAAATCGGTCCATCGGTGCGAGGGGGACGTGCGGACGCGACACAAGCGGCGGAAGCAACCCGTTAGGGGCGGTAATTAACGGCGCTGGAGAACGGATGGACGGACAGATATCGCTAATGACCCTAACGAGTGTCAATTGTAGTTTTGTGGTCGGCGAGTTACTTCGGGTCTGCGTAAATGGGAGGCGGGTCATGGCAGAGCTGGCTCTGGACCGATTTTTGGGGCAGAGACAAATCACGCAATAATTCTGAATGAAAACGTAGAAAAAAATTGTCATTGATTGAAAATTATTCAAACTGTGAAGTGAAAGTTTGTAACTTAACTGTCTCATATATTTTTGAGTTGATAACAGTTTGACATTCAATTGATCACAGAATACATAATCTATCATCAAGTACTGTTTACTTAATAGGTAAGAGAAATGTCTCTGTTTTTCAACCCACTGTCCTTTCGGACACCAAAAATGAGAATTGAGTGATCTACCCACCGTTCAGTCCTAGTGAGAATGTCTGCCAAAAATTTCGAGCTTTAATTCAGTGGTGATGACGATATACGTAATCCAACAATTTATATGTATATTACGTCAACAATGACGATATAGATGACCTTCTTCATGCAGAGATCAGTTACCTACCTCTGACTGGACATTTCTGAGTAGTGGTTGCTTTATGTTGGTCAAACTAAAAAGAACTAATGCACTTCATAGCAGGTCAAAGATCTTGGCTCTTCGTGGTTATGATTGTTTGTTATGATGAAGAACCGTCTGTGCTGGTTATTGAACATGTATTGGACTTGTTGCTTACGATCGGTTACTCTGTTTGGTCGCGGCAATTTGTGCCCAAAAACTCATTTGAAAATTCTTCAGGAAAGGGGTACTAGAATGATATATGGTATAACAAGACCTGATTCCTAGCAGCGCTTATTACTCTGTCACCCCATCATACAAATTTCGATCATTCAAGCACATTCAAACCATGGGATTGAGCTGATTTTATCACTAATTATACAGTATTTTCTCATTTGATCTCGGCGAATTTAGTGCGATCAGGTGGGACTATGTATGAATATCAATTGCTTAGAATGAACTATTCAGTTTATAAGCATCCTCTAACAAAGCTGTGAATTCACGAAACTTGTTAGTAATTTACGATGTAAATGAAATTTTTAATTCGTTGATTGTCCTTTATAATTGCTGATAAATCGTTGATAGTTGTAGTATATTATTAGTTGCAGTGATACAATTATTTGTTGTTATGATACAATTGTACAATTGTTTCATTCTTTATATTAATTCATTCTATACACGTTTGTAATAATTACAAGACGGTACTTTGCCAAAAGTTAAGTGAGACACTTAGGCCTCTAGGAAGCTGAATTTCTGGACTAGTATCATAACTCTAACTATTAAGGTGGAAAGAATGTGGCATGATAACAGGGACAGAGGAGTTTTTCAAGCAGAAATGACAGAAAAAAGGCTCTTTATTTCTCTGGTTCAGAACATAGGAAATTGATAGGTAGCTTGAGATTGGATGAAATTGAAACAATAGATATAAAGTAACTCAATGGGTTTGAAGTGAGCTGAAAATAGAGGCATATGTAGGGAAATGATGAAGTAATGACTCAGATTAATGATTCAAGATGTTTTTTCCAAAAAGAATCATTATTGAACAGTTAAGGTGTCCATGGTCGATTTTACTACATATGTAATTATTCGAAATAATCAGAGCAAATTGAGTTATTTATTCCTTCAGTTATGTTGACCCTGTTTTTTAGAATCTCCGCACAGTGTAGGCCAACCCTGCCGATCGGTACCCTGCTTGTTAGTACTAATGAAATGGCATATGCCATCCCTTCTGTCTGTCCGTCTGCGGGTCCGACGTCGCTAACGAGCGTCGATGCCGCGTCGTCTCTAATGAGTGCGCCCAGTTGAGTGCTCATTACGGCATCGCAAAATGTCCCGTGAAAGTGCATAGAGGCGGTCAGGCATGCCGCGACGCCTCTTCTTTGGTTTTGTTTTTCCTCAAGAAATCTGCTACCTGCTACAATATTTTTTTTGTCATAATTTCGTTAAATTCCAATAACCCTAGACTTTTAGACGAGTTCAAGAAGAATAAGCGAAATATTGTAATCATGTTTTAGTCTAGAGACAATTGAATAGGATTTGAGGCCATAGTTAAAACGTCTTCATCTACGAAAGTTGGAATATTTAGAAAACCTGAGATAAATTCTAACTTATTGAGTAGTGCCGGCGTTTACTTGATCCATAATTGAATATAAGCTAAAACTGAAACACTTGATTTACACTTTTATTGACACATAGCATGACGCGTTTCTTCGTTTCAAACCACTTCTTCAGATGCATCTAGAATATTTCTAGATGCTACTATAGTATTCAAGTAGCATCCGAAGAAGTCGTTTGTAACGACGAAACGCGTCATGCTGTTGTCAATAAAAGTGTAAATCAGAAGGTCTAGTGTTTGAATTTTACCTTATATTCAAATAAATTCAAACTCATCATTAATGTCTTTCAAAATTGCTATGCTAAATGTATCGACACATAGCTGTTGTTTTTGTAGCGACTGAAAATTTTCTATTATGTCGTATTGGCTCATTAATATGTTCCCAAAATGAAACTAATTAAGTATTCATTGATTTCTTGATGAAACATTGTTCAATACATTGAATAAAAAATATTTGGCTTAGTTTCACAAAATAAATATTTGCTTCACAATTGTTTCAGGGTTGTTACTCCATTTTCAAAAGTTTAACTGAGGATAGTTTAATTTGTTTACGTATTATTACGTTTTCAAGGCAACATTGATATAAGGGTGGGCCAAAATTAGAAAACACAATTTTTAGGCCACTGATTTTGTCAGTTTAGAATACTGATTTGTGATTTATTGAATCATAAAGTACATTTCTTCGTCTTCACGTGCTATCTCCGAGAGATTGAGAGAGGGAGATTTTTGTTTACGTTGAAATTCATTGTTACTTTGAATTACAAGGTGGGAGGTTATAAGGTCTCGCGACATTCTTCAACCATGTGCTAATTAATTATATAATTTAAAAAAAAAATTTTTTTTTTGAATATGTTCACATTTATTAGATGATAACATTAATATCCATAATGAAAAAATATTTAGAATTTTCTCATAATTTGATATAAATACGCGTGAAGACGTTTCGAAGTACTACTTCTTTATCAAATGCTGAATTAATACTAGGTGTTAATTTTACAAACTCACTACTTATAGCTATTTTCACAGAACACACCAGGTTTGTTCTATGACTAACTTGGAATGATGACCATAGAATACAGCTGATATTTAACAAAAAAAGGAATCGTATACCTGGAAATGAACACAGAAATCAATTTCTTGGGCCAGGTTACCAACCAAATGTAGGAAAAGATACAAATAATATACTACTATGATTTCTGAGAACAGAAATAGGAAAATTAAAATTTTTGAATATGAAAAACATAAAATTAAGTAAAAACTAGGTAATCAATCTGACCTGCTACCTGGTATATTCTTATTGAACCTATTAATTAGAGGACTAGTGTTAACCAATAACTGGCTACCTGGGATACGATATACCTGGAAATGAACGCACAAAATCAATTGTTCAAGTCAGGTATACCAACTAAATGTTGGAAAAGATACAAATATTATACAACTAAGATTTCTAAGAAAAAATAAAGGAAAGTTATAGGAAATTAAGGAAATTTTTGAACATGAAAAACATAAAATTGAAAGTAAATTAACTAAAAACTAGGTAATCAATCTGACCTTCTACTTGGAATATTCTTATTGAACATATTAAGTACAGGGCTAGTGTTAACCTCTAAGTGGCTATTGAGTATAAGTCCCGAATTTTTTAATTTATTCTTTTACTCAATAGCCAGATAGAGGTTAATACTAGTCCTCCAATTATTAAGTTCAATAAGAATCAGGTAGCAGGTCAGATGGATTACCTAGTTTTTACTAAATTTTATGTTTTTCATGTTCAAAAATTTTAAATTTCCTTTTTCTGTTCCCAGAAATCATAGTTGTATATTATTTGTATCTTTTCCTACATTTAGTTGGTAACCTGACCCAAGAAATTGATTTCTGTGTTCATTTCCAGGTATACGATTCTCCTTTTTTTGTTAAATATCAGTTGTATTCTATGGTCGTCATTCCAAGTTAGTCATAGAACATACCTGGTATATTCTGCGAAAATAGCTGAAATGAAGTAGTGAATTTCTAAAATTACAGCAAGTATTTTTCAGCATTTGATAAACAAGTAATACTTCGAAACGTCGTCATGCGCATTTGTATTAAATTATGAGAAATTTCTAAATATTGTTTCATTAGGTTGTATACTTTTGATGATGGGTTAACCATCCGATACATATGTAGAGTTTTCAATATATTGAGTGAAACTGAAGTCAAGTGTGTTAATTTTAATTTATTGTTCTCAACAAAATATTTCACCAAGAGATAGGCGAAACCTCCTTGTCATTTATATCAATGTTTATCTGATGGATTTGCCATAAAAATGTACAAGAACGGAAGTAACGAATTCATTTCATGTGGTCGCTTCTTCTATATCACTTCTTATTACCCTACAAATATGCAATCAATTTGATTGGGTCTACTTGATTTTATGATGTGTTTCCAAAGCTTGAAACTTCACGATCAATTTCACAATACCTATCATTTGTTGAGTTTTATCGGCCGAGCTCCGAGTGAAGAAAGATAATCAGGAGCGATTCGCAGATCGCATATACAGCAAGCACGTGAATGCGCGTTAATGAGTCCTATGGCGGAAGAAACTAGTACTTCATTTTTGCCTATTGATATTTCAAGCTCCGGCTCTTGCTCTGTCCCACCCCGATTGCTCGAGGTGACAATGAAATTATTCCACTCCACACGTACGCTTCGTTAAATTCAACTGAAACCGGGTGGAAGTGTGAATTATATCGGTCGAATTAAGTTTTTTTGTCGGTATTTGATTGACAACGTTGCCGAGAGATAGTTTACACATTCAGGAAATTTTTGCCCAAGTTTTACGGAGAATAAGAAGAGAAAAGAGAAGATTCAATATCATAATAAACTCTCTGGTGTTGAATACACAGACTTTCATCATAGAATGAATCACAATCTGAAATGTGGTAGTCATATATATATATATATATATATATATATATATATATATATATATATATATATATATATATATATATATATATATATATATATATATATATATATATATATATATATATATATATATATATATATATAATATATATATATATATATATTATTCGAATCATATATTCAAAATTTTTATTGAAATTGATAACTTTGCAATTTACATTTCAGAGATAACTTCATGTAAATGTTGTCCGCATCAAATGATCCATTCGGAAGTTCCAATTTTGCGTCACTTTTTCGAGCATTTCGGCCTGTATCCCACGAATTACGCGTGTTATATTAACGTGTTAGGCTTCTCTGCTTCTCTGCGACTGCTAATTTTTATATTGTTGTAATCGAAATCATTTTCTGTCTCTAAGTGGTGTTCTAAAGTTGCACATCTATTTTATAAATAGAAGTGCAAATATAAATTAGCAATCAATTTTGTGTTGACTATTCGTTTTTTGAGCAATTGTGGTGTTCAGCTATGATGTTCATCTTTTTCTCAAATGTTTTTTGAGTTTTATTACGTTGTTCTGATTGAAATGAATTATAGAATGTTCAGTTAGGTTTCTGCTGAAACATAATTTCAATTTCAATTATTTATATATGTATGCTCATTTCAATTTTGTAGTGTATTGAAAACGGTGGATACGCCAAAACATTCATACAAAAATTTACATTTTATTATATATTTCGTTATCTGTAAACCAAAAGTCAATATGTATATAATTTATTCATTCCGATGTGTACAAATTCTTGAATGTAAAAGTGATTCATTGTGTTAAATCAGATGGATTTTGTCAATTACAAATACCTGTTCGATATCAGATGCCTATCGTGTTATTCACATAGAATATTGAATGCATTGAACATAGATCAACTGAAATCCGCTTATAGTACAATATAGTAAAATAGCGACAATATATTGCTTTGTCGATGCGGTTCTAGGGTTCATTAATGAAGATCACATATTCCAATTTATCTTCTGAAAAATTGACATTGAGATTATGATCGTTCGTTTACACAAAGTTATTGTTTGACTGAAAAGAATTTATTTACGTTTCAATACATAAGTATGTTAGTAAAATATATATGAGTAATATCAATAATATCAATAATAAAACAAGTATATATCAATACAAAACTCAGTCATGAGTCATGAGGAGTTTGGAAAATTGAAGTTGTTGACGCATTTGCCGAAGAACGTGCCAAGACTGATGAGTTACTTGTAGAACGAAACTGTATCTCTTGTGCTTCCATTAAGAGTTAGCATCGATTTTGATATTGTGTAACATTTATGCCTTGATAGATAATGGAGGCATGACATGTTCACAAGATCTGCTTCTCATCATTCAGATTATTCGAAAAATGTTTCTAATGAATGTCCTAGTAAATTCCCAGATCTATATCATCTATGTAATTCAGGTAACACGTAAACTCAGAACACATTTTCTGAACTTGAGAATATTATTCCGTTTTTCAAACTCCTTCGATTTATATGTACAATGTTCTATTTTTCAAATCGAAAGTGTGGTTTTGTTTTATATTATTTGAACGTTTTCCTCATTGTTTATAACAAAAATTGATATAAACTGATATCGATCGAAATTTGCTAGAAAATATTGGAAAATTTGAGAACACAGTCAAATGTATTCAGCGATTTAGCTCTTGAAAATGAAGGAGTAATCGAAAATCATTACAATTTTCCTTCAGATGATGTTTAATAAACAATTTCTGTCAATATGAGTTGATAAGAACTGGTTTAATGATGATTTTGTTTCAATTTGAAATCAATTGAAGTTTTTGATACTCTATTTATATTGAATAATGTTCTGTCAAGGCATAAGCGAATATTCAATCAATTTCCTTAAAATAAATCTTTGTTTCGAATCCCCGTAGAAAAGGTTTGTAATAGTAAATTGTGATTATGAGTTGTTGGTATCCCAAATTTTTGTTTCAATTTCGTTAACTTCAGTTCTGAATAATGACAAAAAAAGGAAAGTGCATCTAATAACAGTCTTGCAGAAGATTGATTGAGGAGATGAAACTTGCAAGTAAGTTTAAACTCTTAAAGATGTAATTTTATGTGAAAGTCTCCTCTCTATTTCACGAATAGAATCCATCCGTTGAATAATAAACTCGAGCGTGTTCCACCGAAGCTGATTACTTGTAATATCGACAAATAAATGTCCAATTTGCCTGGCTGACGGTGACATCATTCTTCATAAAATCCAGACCTCGACTGAACCGGCAACACGGCGCTTATCTCGCACCGCCATCGCCGGCGGAATAATAACTAAAACCAGGGGTTAATCAGGCTCTTGTTAACATTAACGAACGCCCCATTGTCACCGTCGAAGCGGCTTACTAAAAATGTCATTCTATCTGATAATGAAGCTTTTCAGCCCGAATGGAGTGGAATTCGTCTCTCTGCGGCCTGCCTCGTCGGCGTCTTATTGTGGCGCGCTACGTCGCTCGTTACCGTCGCTTTTACGCGTCCAGCATGCGTCGCACATTGGAACGTTCGCTGGCGAGGGGGCGCAAGTCTCACTCTAATTGGCCAATTTGGTTGTTTTATTGAATTGTTAGAAGGGAATTGTTGGCGCTTGTTTAATGCAACCGTACCTAAGGTTATGATTCGATATGCTTCTATTACTTCTCTTGACTGAAGAAAATCATAAGTATAATGGCTTCCCTTCTTTGATTTTTTCTTATTTTTTCTTTTTTCTATTTTTTCATTTTTTAAATTTTTTCACATACCAGGGCTCACTCAAACAGTTTAAAACTGTCCTATAAAAGAAGAGCACATATTATAAATGTTAATTACCAAATAACTAAAGCGTATCTAATTTGTAGATCTTATAGAAATTTTTCATATATTTCATAGAAACATCCAAGAGGAATGAAGTTTCCGATGCATTGACTTGGATCATTTGATCTACAACACGAAATACTTAATTCTACGGAAAAAGATTGAAGAAATACATCATGAAAGTATTACTCTATAAAAACTGATAATTATTCTATTATTCTTTGAATAATCTATTTTTCAAATATCTCTGAATATAAGGAAAGTTTCTTTTCATGTGAACATTGAGAACTTTTGAATGTTCTACAATATTGAGATGACATCATGTTTGGAAACACGTCTTTCAACGAGCTGTTTCGTACCAGAAGTGCCAAAATTTACACAACTGGCTTACTGCTCATGCAAGTTTCTTTTTGAAGTTATCAACCCACTGTTGGTGACGTTGCTAAACAAAAAGGAGGCATTTATCTCTCTGTAGTAGTAGTAGTGTGTAGTCTTCTCTCTGTACTCTCATTTGCTCTCAATATTAATATATGATAATCTCATAAAAATCTCATAAAAATGATTAAGATATGAAAAAGTAAACGCAGTATTGAAAATTGGTAAATACTGCGTTAACAAAGTTAAGTCAACTCTGGCATTCAGGAGTAGATTTCAGTTTGATACACAGTGGAAAATACAAATTCTTATCTACTCACTTTAAATATTTTCTCTCATAGAAAGAGAATAGCTTTAAAATTTTCTTACGCTCTTAGACGACTCAAGTTATTATCAGTCAATCTCTTCTTCATGAGTCAGTGAGTTGATCTTTGGGAGAACCCATAAAAATGCCCAGGGATTCAATGGATAACTTTTTTGAGGGAACAAATTGACAATAATACCGAAATATTTACTGTGCATGAATGTAGAGAAAATAGTTAAAAATATCAGAAACATTAAAATATCTGCATGTATATTATATTTGTATATGTATATTATTTTTCTCGGCATCTTTGTACATTCTTCTGCAAATTGTGGAATTGAATTTGATAAAAAGCTAGAAGTGAAACAAAAGTCGTGATTCTTTTTTACCACTACAAATAAACTCAAGTACATAATGCACGAATGAAAGAACAACGTTTTAAAATATTTATATTGAAATCGATTGTTTCTCAATGAAATTCTATATATTTTCGTTTATAAAGAAAACAAACATGTAGACAAGGTAAAGATGAGACAAAACAGCAGGAACTTCTCCACATCAATTGGGTTTTTTGTAATTGAATATGTGTGGTCAGATGAAGAAAAAACCCTGGAATTATGTAAAGATCATTTTCTACATGAGTTCTGTTGAATATTTGAAAGTGTGGGTGACAGTGTAATTTGAGCGGTATTTATACAACAAGGAATTACTTGTAAGATGTACCTCAACTAGAAACAACACTGCTTGAACTTTTGTAAGATGTATTAAGCGCAACATGAATTGCAATGTGGTATGTATAATACTGCATTATAACATTTCATTTCGTTTGTTAGTGCCTCCTTTTGCTCGAGATGAAGCGCATACATGACCTCCAAACCCAAACCTAAATGCCCTATTTTCTTCCTGATAGATCTCATCATCAAATCATCAGTTCAGTACAAAACTGATGATCTGCGTAATCATATAATTTCTGAGTTGCAACTCAATTTGAAACGATTGTGGTATGTATAAAAGGTATCAGCAGTAAATGACGAGTAGATTGAGTGCTTGCATGCTCAAGGCTTCTAGGCTGAAGTTAATTATTTCGATCATAAAAATTTGCGGCTGAAAATTTTATAGGCCATATATTTTTAGAAAGGATTCACCAAAATTCATCTTATACATGCGAATTTACAGCTTCGTTTCAAAATATATCATCGAATGCTTTAGTTGGCTTCTGCTTCTAGGATGCTGGGTTCTTTGGTCAGAAATTGGGACAGCTTTGTTAATCTTGGTGCAATGTAAACCCTGACTACTCCTTTATTCGCAGTAAACTGGAATATGCGTCAATAATTTGATCTCCTGTGTTCATGAATTCTATTGTCGACTTGCAGGCAGTTCAGAGGAAATGTTTGAAGTATATGAACTTCAGATGTTATGGGCAATATCCTCCGAGAGGCTTCGACCATTCCATCCTAACCGATAGTCTGGGAATTGAATTATTGAAGTTAAGGCGTGAACGGTTTGGCCTAACCTTTTTCTCAAATATTTTGCACAATTCCATTGACTAACCATTTCTTCTCAGCAAAATAAATATTCGCGTAACAAGGCCTGGTCTGAGGCAGAATGATACATTCTATATCACTTACATCAAATCAAATGTTATGTCAAGTTCTCCTATCAACTGTATATGTAATCTTTATGATTGGAGTTGCGGTAGATGTGATATCTATTTTGATCGGCTATCAGTTATCTTGCCATGCCACCCAGAACAGCGCAATGGAATGTCGTGATATATTCATGAACTTCTGTTATCTTCATACGGCTTAGTTATAAATATTATTTTAATTTTAGTTGTTTCATTTGTTTACTAGATAGTTCTATTGCAATCGATTTGAATTTTATTTTTATTCATCAAACATATTTCGTTACTATATGGCCAACTTCTGCTGACCATACGTAATTTTGTAATAGACAATATTTTATTTTATTTTTAGTTATCTGGTTATTGTTCAATACTATTTCAATTTATTTTAAAGTAATTTTTTCTTTGTATATATTCGCTTATACTCTATATTTACATTTTTTCTCGTTCATTTCTTCTATGTTGCCTACATAAGACCTAGTTTCAAATAATATTTCAATTTTAGTTTGCTACATTTGTTTACTATATATTACTATTGAAATCGATTTTAATTTAATTTTTATGTCATTTCATTCATTCATCAAATATATTTCGTTATTCAACTTCGTCAACTTCTGCTGGCCGCATGTAACTTTTCAATAGACAATATTCTATTTTAAGTTTGTTCCACCTGGTTATTGTTCAATACTATTTCAATTCATGTTAATTTAATTTTTTCGTTGTTTATTCGCTTATACTCTCTTTCTTCGATTTTTTCGATGAATTTTTCTAATTTATTTTTATTTGGGTACAATTAGTTTTCATTTCTCTGTAATTCGATGTATATATGTTGGGAATAAATGTATTATTATTATTATTCAAGGCTGCAGATACCTGGTGTTTCGGCAAAATGAATAATTGAGTTATATTATTCAAATAATGGACTGTAAATGAAAATGGGAAATACAACAACTCACCTTAAAATGAAGATTTTCGGCTCTTGTTGCTCCTATGATGAACTTCCTTCAAAAACAAGAGGAATATTGGAAGGAAAATTGAGGAAAAAACTAACGAAATTCGTGATGAGGTATAAAATATGAAATCTCATCTTCACGATAATATTTATCTATAGACTTAACTTTTCGCATATGATTTTGATTTGAATAATCTCTAATAACATCACAACATTGTTGTTTGAAATGAACATTTGAGTTGAGTCTTTTTTCTAAAAATTCAAATCGTTTCAAAGCAGATGTGAAGGAATATCCTAAATTTGAAGAATCTATTTTAAAAGGCAAAGATACTGTATATCTACCTGAAATATCCCTAAAGTAACTTGATCTGAAATGATTTTCACATTGAATATTTTCAGGATCAACAACATTACAATCTGGAACATTTTCTAGTTCGAAAAATCTCTGAACCTGCTTTTCCAAAAGTGGTTCATTTACGACAGAACAAAACGAGTGCGATTCACGTATGCTAGATGTTAATTTTTCAGCTTTTCCAATTATGAGATAACCAAAATAAGAGTTTAAAGCTGTAATAAGATTTGATTTATGTTTAATTTTATTTCCAATCAAAATTGAAGAGAACACATTTGCTCCTAAAATTCCATCTATTTCACTACATTTCTGAAATTGTGGGTCAGCTAAATTGATATTCCCTGTAAATTTTAAATCATTTATAGAAACTTCGCATGTTGGTAATTCCGAAGTCAATTTTTCCAAAACAAAAACATCAACTTTAAATTTGATGTCGGAATCTAATCGGGAAGAAATTTCTAAATTTCTAACTATGCCTTTAATATCTTTACTACTATCACCTATGCCCTTAACAACAAGATCAACATTTTCTACGACTAAATTCAATTTCTTACAACACTTGTAGGATATAAAGTTATCTTGACTACCACTATCTAATAACACTCGTAAGTTCGCAGTGTTTCCATTGGAAAGAGTAACTTTTATCAGCGCTGTCGGTAAGATGGATAGTAAGCCTATTTGCTTGGCTACCGATAAAACCAACATGATTCAAAGTCGAGGTAGAACTATTTTCGCCCTCGCTTTCATGACTACAGTCTGCCTTAGGACTTGAGCTAATTGGTTGATTGAAATGTAATAATGAATGATGGCGTACATTACAAATATTACAAGATTTGCTAGATTTGCAGGCTAATATTTTATGTTTAGAGCTTAAACAATTCAAACACAGAGATTTTTCCTTTACTAATTTGTATCTATTATTTGGCGACATTTTCAAAAACTTTGTACATTTATTCAAAGCATGAATACTTTGTGGGCACATAGGACAAGGAAAACTTACTCTGTTCAATTCAGTTGAAGTTGAGTACGAAACCGTTGATTTCGACCTGATAGACGAATTATTAGAATTTGAAACACTTAATCGATTACTAGTATTATTGAAAGTTCTACTCAAAACTTTAACTTGTTGTCTGATGAACGATACTAATGTATCATATGATGGAATTTCAGATCCTTTCAATGTCATTTCGAATAATTTTCTAGTGTTTACATCCAATTTAGATAATGCTATGGAGACTAAAAGAAAATCAGACAAGTCATTTAAATTCAGTTCCTTGAGAGCACTGACAGAAACATCAAATTTCTCTAAAAAGGAACTTAAATTAATGAATGATTCAAAATTGAGCGGCTTAAAATCTAATATAGACTTGAGATATGTGCTTGCTAATAAACGTTCATCTTGAAAGGTTTCTGTCAAAAGATTCCATATGGTTTTATAATTGGCGCCTGTAGGTGTAATGCCTGAACATAAATTCAATGCTCTACCAGTCAATTTACTGATTAAGTAATGTATTTTGGAGGCATCATATAATTTACTATTATCGTGAACGCAAGTTTTGAAATTTTGATGAAAAATAGGCCAAGTTCTGGGATCTCCCGAAAATTCTACTAAATCAATTATAGGTAGTTTTGGCTGAACTTCTACTGACGATGTTGAATCCGTAGATCTTTTCAAATCCTCATTTTTAATCGAAGTTTTGTGTGCTTCAACAATATGACAACATAAATCCATTACTGATTCGATCACGCTATAGTTTGGTTCAAATTCCGAATCGATTTCTAAACTATGTAAATTTATTTGATCAACTATTTCCGAAATTTCAACCTTTGTATTCTCAAGTGAATTGAAACTAATTTTGAAATATGAAGCAATTTTTGGCTGATTTAAGTCTTCAATATAATCGAACATTTTTTGAATTCTGCGAAGCAACATCTGTTTTCTTGATTCTAATAACTTCAATTTATTTACGCTTTTTCTCTCTTCCTCTGACGACTTCGACATTTTCAAATCAATAATTGGTAGTGAACATATATAAAAGATCAATAGCACCTACAAAAATTTCAATTCTGAGTATTATGTATTTATATGTGAATATCTATTTTATCTGATCTTATGCCTATGCAGAATTTATATATTCAAGTTATATTCAAAATTAAAGGAAAGTAATGTATTTTCTAATTTTCTAAAACTAACAAGAAAAACTAAAAAATGATTCAATCCCGGTTCGATTGGACCAAATGTTTCGGCAAAATGAATAATTGAGTTATATTATTCAAATAATGGACTGCAAATGAAAATGGGAAATACAACAACTCACCTTAAAATGAAGATTTTCGGCTCTTGTTGCTCCTATGATGAACTTCCTTCAAAAACAAGAGGAATATCGGACGGAAAATTGAGGAAAAAACTAGGATAGAAGTTGTTTGTAGCAACACTCGAACATCTATACTAAATCTATAAGTCTCTATTGTGGTATCAACTAATCTATATCGAATATTTTCTACAGCGGTATATATTTAAACTAACTAAAGCGGTATCACTAACTAAATTGTGTATATTTCAAGTCAAAACGACACTATCTACCAAATTGCAAAAATGCGATGAATTCAATATAAACGACGTATTTGTTGTCCGAAAACTAACTAACTCTTGCATGTAGGTATAAGACCATCTGTTAATTTAAAGAAAAAAGGCAAAAAAGGCATTTATCTCGTTCGCAGAGATAACCGCGTAAACACCTGGTCCTACATTTCTTGTTGGGTAATGGTATCTGTTTTCTCATATTCGTATATTTATTTTGCCTTTCGCTGTTAGATCTGGATGACTAATCGATTTGAAATATGAGAAAAACCTATTTTCGAAATGGTTCTGTAGTTTAGAACGACTTTTAAATATTTAATAGTGTTGGCGTTTACTTGATGTGAATCCATTATAATTGAATATAAACTTAAATTCAAACACTTGAACTTATGATTTACCCTTTATTGACTACATAGCATGACGCGTTTCGTCGTTACAATCGAATTCTTCAGATGCTTACAGAATAATAGATGATAATAGATTATTCTGTAAGCATCTGAAGAAGTCGTTTGTAACGACGAAACTGTACGAACGACTTTTCTGTAATCAGAATTAATCATATGAACGCATATTTTCTTGTGCATTCAAGATGAATCAATATATTAATTAATATCATGTTAATAAATTCAAACCAATTGTACTGGCTTTGTGAATTCGAAACCCATGCAAACATCATACTATTGCAGTATTCTACAAAAACATAATCATTTTTCATATTTTCTTTTCATTTTATTCGCAATATATGATTTTGAAGGTTTCTGATTTCCAATTTGAACTAGCATGGAGGATACACTAACCAATTATGTTGAATCGGGAACGAATTGACTATTGCAATATTCTGCTTAATCAAAACATAATTCTCTTAAGGCTCATCACAAGTTGCTCACAAACCTGCTTAGAAGGTACTTTTTCATTCAAATTGTTTATTCTAACTGTTGTAGAAGTCGAGCATTCACAAGAGCGTCCGGGTTCTGATTAAAACATCTCCCAACGGGATCTCTGCCAATCAGGACAACACGAGCGTTTTTGCCTCCGCTGCCACCACGTTTATATCTCTGAGGATTTTTGCCATCTCCCTGTAATTGAGGTTACTTGAGAACTGGACCAAGAACGCACACTTGCTAGCACCTAAGGTGACAAAAGAAAACTTCAATTAGTAGCAGTTTCCTTCTAGTAGCATCTCCTTTTTTCAACTAACACATATTATTTAACAGTGTTGGCGTTTACTTGATGTAAATCCATCATAATTGAATATAAACTTAAATTCAAGCACTTGAAATTTTGTTTTACACTTTATTGACTACATAGCATGAAATGTTGAGTCATTTGTGACGACGAAACGAGTCGTAACACATATTATATGAAAAATTCAGTAATATTAATTTTATGCTAAGGAATGCTATGATTGTATTGTCTCCACCAGAATCAAATGAATTTTGTACGAGTTGCCAGATCACTCAACATCAAAATAAAAGAAACATGAATAAGACAGTGTGAAATCTATTTGAATGAAAATTAATCACTGAAATATATATGTGCACATATCATCCGAAAAATTGAACCAAATTCGATGATCCTATTTTTTTATATTCGTTATTGTCAGGATAAGGTTTGTATATGGCATATTTGAACATTGAACAGAAATATGTGAAATTCACAAAATTTTTGAAACGAGTGAAAGAGTGAGATAGAAGAATGATAAAACTATGGACAAAACATTTGGAGAAGAAACTTTTTCAAGCAGCAGTTTTCAACTTCGGGATATTCTTTTTTTTCATTATATTTTTTCTATGTGTTGATCTTTATTTTGATTTTCAACGTCGTGTTATTCATTGTTTTTGATACGGAACTACCACAAATGATACGTCAAAACATTGTGGACGTCATATATGTTATTATGACGCAAAAGAATCTATTTCAATAAAGTTTTGAATGGAGGAAGATAGTCAGATATTGTGTATTTTAGGATGTCATGAGCGGATAAGAAAGAAGTACCTGCTACAAAATGTTTTCGCACACATAAACCAGAATAAATATTTGAAAATGAGTTTTCTAGATGGGTATATAAAATCTCAACTATGTAGAATTAAATTTTTGAAAATATATCGCATGAGTTTTTCGGAGGTTATCTCATGGTGAAGAAGACTAAATTTCAGAAGCGAATGCTGAAAAACATAGTTTGACGTTTCGATATCTATCGTGGTTTATGAGATTCAATTATTCATAAGTTTCGACAAATTTGACGATTTTCATAAAATTCAGTTCGACTCTTTCTTCCATATACTCCTCGTTTGACCTTCTTATGATAGTAAAATTTATGAGTACATTTGTTCGGTTTTAACTTCCATGTTCTCCCAACGAGTCATTGTATGACTAAATTTTCTGTGTCATTTTCAATATGTAAATATATTTTATTTATCTGGTACGTATTTATATGAATGAAGTGAATAACGAATGCAGATGAATTATTTCGAATGAGTTATTTCGAACCTACCTCATCAGAAACAGGTAGCTATTATTAATATTTACTGTTATAATATTTGGTACACGAGAAAAAACTCAAGTAGGGATCTCTGCGCGTAACAAAATCATTCTTTCAATCGCAACCGTGCAGCCCCAAAACTTTTTCATTTCTTGAGATATTGTAAATCGATATTTTGAGTTTTTTTCAATCTATTCTTTCACATGTTTTATTTTGCTTGAATTTAACAATGAATGAAAACTTTCTCATTGAGGAATATTCCTGTATGAAAATTGTAGAGAGATAGCTTTGCTAAATGAAGTTATATAAAATTCTATGAATATTTTTTAAAAAACCGGAAAGACGTGTTTTACTATTTGTTCTATACTATCTTGTTTTCAATCTATATCCCCTGTGGAGTCAGGGACTTATTCACTTACTAAGGGACTGCAACACTTCCTGTTATTTCAAATCAATCGAATTATCAAAACATTCCTATATGTTGGATGTATTAGAAGTTATGAACCTGTCTCTTCTATAGTTGAACGGCATGTTCTAATTTGGTATCAATTATTTGTCCCATATATCTCATCATTAATTATATGAGATATAAGTCAAAAAATGTTCAGAATTTAGTCCATTCCCGGAAACCAATGAATATGGTGGCTGTATCAATAGTGTCTATTTGAATTGATTTTTCGCGCAATATTTTGTCGCATCATTGGTAGTATGTTCTTATCAATAACAATAAAACTTTGCCTTGCAATATTGACACACAACGTTCATTGGTCCAATAGCAACGATTTGCTGTGAACTGTCATCTATTTCAACGTTCTAGTTGAATGCAGGTCGATAGGAGTTACATGCAACCTGTTCGTGATATTAAATTCGATTCCGTTCAACTTCATTCCGAGCTTCTCGTTGCACGTCAGTTTGACTTGATCTTTTATATCTTTGACTTAATGCATTGCGAGTTTTGGGACTTTGTACATCTAATAGCTGTCATTTTCAAAAACGAAATCTCAACTGTAAATTAAAGAAAACAATGTATATTTCTTTATAATCAAATATACAATGTGCTATGTTACGTGTATGTTAGTCTGTTCAAAGTTACCAAAATTTTATATCAAATTGAAATTTCAATATTAGTCGTGATAGCTCTGAACTAATCGAGATGTGTGATAAGATATTCGGTTCTTTCACATTCTCTTTTTGGACGCAATTTTACACGCAATTTTTTAAAATTTTTCCCTGACAATAACAAACGCAACAAAAAAATAATGAAATCGGTCCAGCCTCTGACTCTACATTTTAGTTAGAGAACAGTATGAGAAAAAGAAATGGGCTGTTTTCAGGGTTTTCCCGGAAATTATTCAAAGTTTTCTTGTCGTAAAACCATCCTTGGACTTGAACGAACATTTCAAAGAAAGAATTGGAAAAATTGGCCAATGGGTTGTTGAGTTATGCGCTTACCAACACATTTTGCGACTCATTTTTATATTATAGATTATAAATGGTCACATCTTTAGCCTTACTTTAACCGTATAGGTGTACTTTTCTTGAACGGAAATGACAAATATTCAATATGTCTATATGACAGTCGCAAATTCTCATTGTAATTGAATCTTTCACGAAGATGTCCCGGGCCGGACCTGCAGGCCAGCAATATTGGATTGCTCGAAACGTTAACTCGAGGATCCGGACCGGATAAGACGGAAAACAAACACGATCGAATAGGTGAGACTAAACGTCAGTTTTGATGAAATACGTGATTCGACTCGACAAATTTAGCAGCTCGCCCGGGGGCCGCTGCCCCAAGTTCTGCATGTCTCGGCGGCCCGCAGACAGGACTGGCTGAATTCCTCCGATCAATTTAGTATTTGGCCACATTCGGATGCAGTTCTCTATTCGATGAAAATTGGCCGGTGGATCTCCGAATGCTGGCTCGAGGAACGTGAGCGCATCTACTTGTCCCTTTATGGGATGCGAATTGAAAAAACAAGTTGGGGAGATTCCATGTCATTACGAATTTTACTTTGGAAAACTGATAATTCGCTATGAGAGTAAGTATGCAGTTGAGAATTTACGTTCAGTATCATTTGTGTATTATTCCGTTGTGTCGGTTGTCTTTCAATCTTTCTCGTTATCAATCTTTTGAATTTCCAAAGAGCCTTATATGTGGTCTCGAACTTGGAAAAGAAGGGTGAAGAATTTTCTCGAAATAGTAATAAGTTCCTATGATTTTCCTTGAAGAAACGCATCCAAATTGTCTAATTGTGTGTATATATATATATATATATATATATACACAATTAGACAATTTGGATGCCTGTTTTCTTTTATATGACTTCAATCATGATTGGCGATCACAAGTGTAAAATATGAAGTAGATTTATTGGATATATAGTAGGGTGGGTCGAAAAACTTTTTTTCCGAATTTTGATTTGTAATAGCGGGAAAAACATGACCTGGGTAGAGACATAAAAACGTATATATTTATTTTTTATTAATATTAACATTAATTACCCGCGCATGACGTTTGAAAATCCGAAAAAAATGTTAAAATTTGATTTATTTTATCAGAGTTTATTGTATAAACTACAAGGCGTAAAATAATAAAGCATTCTTATAAACAGAGATACACGTAATACAAGTAATAATCAAACCAAAATATTAGAATAATCGTGCCTATTGTGCGGGGGGAGGAGTGGGAAAAAAGGGCGTAACCTGTCGATCACGCGTCATTGTCTCAGTACGCCTAATTAGTTCCGGGAGAAAGGTCGCACGCATTTATCTATTTTATTCGCTATTTAATAAGATTTTGTCAGTTTTGTGATGTTGTGCATCATGGAGATTTCAAATAATACCCGAAAATCCACAAGTTGTCCCATTTTTGGAGCTCCGGAAGAAATTAACGAAAATCAATTACCCACTTACAAACAAGTTATGAAATATCACAATTTAGTAAGACATCAGCTTAAACTTGAGAACAATTCAAAAAAAGAGCCATCCATTAATGAGATATCTGAAAAAGTGTCATCTAAAGTTGAATACTTGTGGAGCAAAGCGTCTATTCCTACTGTATCTCATAATCGTGTGATACAATTGATTAAAAGTTACCACGCGAAGTGTAAAAATTTATTGAAATCTTTGAAGCGTTTGTCGGAAGAAAAGATTCAAAATTTTCATAGAAATTCCGAAAGACTGTTTGATTTAAGATTTAGAGTTATGCAAATGTTCCAAAGACCAGAAGATTCCTAAGGAAGAACGAGCTTTTTTAATAGATCAGAGAACAGAGAGAAAAATGATTATAGGAACTGTTGATTTATTGACAAGTAAAAGGAAAAGAAAACTGAGTGATAGAAACATTAAGCTTAAATCCTATTACGATTCTAGCGTTTGTGAACCGGGCCCTTCTCATGAAAATTCAAATACCTCAATAACGTCTGAAAGTAGCGATGAAGAACAAACTTTGCCTTCAAGTTCATCAAAACTAGCATCAAAAAAACGTAAAATAGCATGTCTCAAGAATTTGTCAACTATCTGTGACCGATACGGGGTATCCAACAGAGCAGCTGCTGCTGTCGCTTCTGCTGTCTTGCAAGATGTGAAAATCAACAACGAAGTAATCGGTAAGTCGAAATTGCGACGAGCGAGACAAAAATTACGGAAAGAAACCTTATCTCACGGCTAACTAGATATTATTCCTGCCTTATTTTTTGATGGACGAAAAGACAAGACCCTGAAAATTGTTATGAAAGGGGGGGAAAATACATAAATATAAAAATAATTTGGTTCGAAATCAAATTAAATCCTACATGTAAAGATGGAGCAAGGCACTTTTGGAAGTTGGTATATAATTGTCGATATCGTCCGCAAGAATTAAAGAGTGTTGTTGATCCTGTAATAAAGCGAAATGCTTTTTTTGCACACCCAGAGAATTTGCTGTTGTCTATGTTATCTGACGAACAAAAACATGTGAGAGAACTTGCCGCTAGATGCATTTTAAAGGCAAGGAAATCATGTGAATCTCTTCAGCTTCGAGTCTTTGAAGTGCCTAAGATAAATTTAAACGCTTCGTCTTACATCGATTTGATAGACTGGCAGCAATCTTACTCGCAACCACCTATATTGACCAATGTTCCGGATTAGACTCTTCATTCCCTAGTTGAGTCAGGTGGTGATGATGAAGTTCTTTTTCTGCGGCTACCATGTCATACTCAAGCTGTGGAGCGGGCTGTAAAAACAGTAACAGAGGCATCTATGCAGCTATGCCACAAAACAGCAAGAGAAGCTTTAATTAAGAATAAAATTATTTCACGAACGCTTATGCCTAAGTTCGAAAGTAAAAAAGATTTTAACGTGATTTGAAGATATTTTATTTTTATTTTGTCTTATTATTTGTTTATTTTTCTTTCTCAATAAAAAAAATAGTCCAAAAGCACTTTATTTTATTAGTTTACGTAGTTGTTTTTCCTATGAGCCACGAGAAATGGATTTTCAAATAATTCTCAAAAAAAAACGAAAAATCAGTTTTTCAAACTCAATGCGCGGGTAGAAGGGGTTTAACTGAAAATTTTTTTTTTCATTATTTTTTCATAAAAGCATGTGGGTCACGTTTTTTTTACTATTACAAAACATATTAGACAATTTTATTTTTTTCCATACAAAACCGACCCACCCTAATATATAGGTTTATTGGACGTTTTGAAGTATCGTTTTCGACTTGGTTCAATAACAATTATCTGGAACCATAACAGACTGTAACATACTTTGGTTTCTCTACCCGGTTGTATTTGAAATGAACCTCCCAGGAAGCTGTCTACACAAAGAAATCACAAACTACCACTTTCGAGAGTGAATATTAAATGCGTTTCGAAACATGTTGAGTTTGTTGAAAATACAGCGCTGTTTCATTCCATTATGGGATTCTTCAGTGGCATGCATCCAAGCAATCAAGTTTCGATGTTTTCTTCCAACGCACAGGAACCATACCCTTCAAAATGAGGAATACATTCATTCGTGAAGTTTTCAAGTGAAATATCTCTATCGAAGAAATGAGATAATCTCTCGAGCGTGGTAGAGAGCATTCTCGTGACAAAAAAAGTGCTTACTTCCAAACAAAGATGGCAGGCTTTGAAGACGTTTTATTCAAACACCTTAGTGATTTGTTTGTAGATGTGTAAGCACGGTCCCATGTCCACGGAAGATTCCCATAATATGGCGGTGTATGGTATTTCCAACAGGATCATTGTTTCTCGAAACGCATTTAATGTTATTAGTGCGTTTATATAATGGCTCTATTTCTTGAATGATTGAATTAATAATGATCTCATCTGCCCAGAAGTTCTGAATTCGGGCATTCATAAAATATTTAAATGAAATATAATCTCTAACTCTTTCCGTAAAATTATTCGGATTGTTCGTAAAATCAATGATTTTCAATTATCACATATGGGTGTTCGTACTCTAATGGAATATCCATTGATGTAAATAAAATTTCAAAGGTTTTGTATCGAGAATTTTGTATAGAACACATTTCAATGCCTTTGATGTTCTATTAAATTAATTTATTTTTAATTATTTGTCCAGTTGGTAGTTCAAATCGAACTGTCCATGCGAATTTCAATTTCGACGACCTTTTTTGTTGCAAGAATGTGAAGAGTTCCGAAGGTATATTGAATGAATTCATTGATTCTAGACATTCAGTGGTTCCAAAATTGATTATTTCATACGAAATGTAAGTTTATAATTTTTTCAGGATAATATTATCGAAATATTGCATGTTCTAAGGACTAAATCTATGTTAATTGTGTTGAAATCATTCCAAATGTACCCATAAATAATTTTTTTTATTTCAGTGGACCTAAAGTTTAATGCCGGTTCCAAAGCCAATGGAGTCTTGTAATCAATGTATATTACCCAATAATCATCATTGAACTCCTTAAATCATAGACAAACACTCACACCCAAGTCTTAACCGGGGCTCGAACCCGAATCCTACCGCACCATAGTCGGGTATTTTCCCGACTAAGCCATCTTTTAGAGGAAGGGCTCCAAAGATTTCTTTACGGAACAATTGTTAAAATTATGTTCTATTTTACGTTTTCAGTGGTTCTCAAACTGTAAAAATATTGTAGAATGTAATGTAATACTTTTTGGAACAATTAATAGGTTTCATTATCTTTGGAATGAATTGATGTTTTGTCATTCCACTCAGTGATTCTCAAATAGTTAGAACCTTTTCATTGAACACTAATTAATTATCACAATGAATTCATCTTTGAGTCTTCAAATCTGAAACTTCATGTGAAAATTCTATAGGATTATTCAGGAATTTTCCGTTCTCTATTTTTGGGCTGTCTTTCAAACAGTGGCTCTCAGTATGGAAATTTAGAATGAATTTATCCAGGTCACATCCCAGTGCAACTGAAATCAGAGTTTTTAATTGTCTGCAATTCAATTTCTTCAAGAAATGCTTCAAAAAATTCTTTAGGTACCATACAATCAGTGGTTCTCAGATCGAAAAAAATTCATGCGAAATATTATTCCCAACAATTTTCCAAACCGTGTTCTCAAAGCAGTTGTGACCATAACCGTAGAGATGAAGATTAATAAAGATTTATTTCTGCTCATGGTTCAATATGTCCAATCTAGAAAAATCGTTAATTTCGCTCGGTATGATTTACCAATGAAAAAGTCCCATCTAATACATCAATAAGTTATCGGCAGTTGCGAGAAGACATGCCAAGGCATAATTATGAAGCAATTTTGACGAACATGGAATTTGCAGCAAAACTGCTAGACTGTATGTATGGCAATTCAACATTTCTACGTACAAGTATCGTCGGAATTCCGAGCAACTTGATCACCTGCTCCACGATGTTTCGCAGAAGTCGAGGCGAAAACGGCTCGAGTAGTCCGATCACGTGTCGCTGTATAGCTGATCGATGTGAGAAAAAACATAACCAGCAATTGAATTATTAAATGCAATAGAAATAGGTATTTCGAGAGAAAAACTTGAGCTTTAGATGTCGGACGAAGGCCCACCAATGATGTTTTCTATACGTAAAGGGAATTTGAGAGATATACAACAGCAAAGGCGTTTAAGAAGAAAACTCGTCGTAATCTTTGATCTCGAGTGAGAATGAAATTTTAATGAAGATTTCGAAAAATTTAATGTACTCTTTATACAGCAGAAAACGATGAAATTGTTGCATTAATCGTACATTTGTATAAATATTTGAAATTATCGATTAGAAGCCGGAATCATATACAGGGTGGTACCAAAGTGATCCGAAATTATGGTGGCAATGTGTCATTCAGTTTCAGGAATATAGGCTAGACGTCTTATGTATATATGCATACTCTCGAAAAGGCCAGAATTGATGAAGATAACACTTCTAAACATCACCGTACGATGCGGTTTTGATGATGTTAGTTTCAAATAGATCAAATTTGTGAGAATTAATGATTTCCAATATTTCCTCACAAAGACTGTCAACGTAACAGACCAATCAAGACTAATGCTACATCGGAATCAGGTTAACGAGAATGATTTCCAAGTTCGTATCATCTTTAATTCTCATGACTCATATGAAACATAAATAACAGCAATACTTTATCTTATTTAAGATAACTTCAGAAACTTTTGAAGTCAAATTACTGCTGAAATTCGACTTAATAGCTGAAAACATATTCAAGGGCGTCTTCAAACTATTTGTGGCGCTGTACACATAAGGATAATGTGGATTTTATTCCTTAACAGAACACTGCTTCACTAGAATAGATCAGAAGTAGACAAAAGAAATTATACATCAATTTTTATTTATTAACTGATTATGAACAATATGTTTTAGGATTGAATCTTAGTTGATTAGAGAGGCACCCTTCTAGATTCAAGGTGAGCAAAATGTTAAACTCGTTAAAGCATGTTAAAACTCGTTAAATGTTAAAACGTTACTCACTTCCTAAAATCTATGGGATTTAGCAAATAACATCCTATGAATGTTCTTGATTCGTTTTCCATTGTTTTCAATTTGGAAAAGGTACGTCTTCACTACAGTTAGTTACCGTCTTGCTCAAAAATATTTTGAATGCAATTCCTACTTGAGAAATATGCCTTCAATTTCGTTTTGCTTCATAAGATGATACATTTCCTGTATACAGTTAGGTCCTTAATTTTCATTCAGAGCAGTTTCTAAGTATTCTGTTAATTGCTAACATTCTATTTACAACTCGTTTTAATTTTTGTGTGAAATGTGAAATATTTTGAAATGTGAAAACTAATAAACTACTTGTTTATTAAGTAGTATTCAAGTCAGTCATTGTCATTTGATTTTCATAGAATAAATTTCTTTTTCGTTTATCATTTGTTGAAGAGAGCATTCCTATTGGGCACTCTAGGCACACGCCCAGGTTGACTTGTCCGGTATATGCAAGAATGTATTTAGGTCAGACTGGAAAATCAGTTTGAAACAAATTTCTAGAAACACCACAATCCTTTTTGAGGAATGAAACCGATTCATGTTTGACCATTATTGTTATGACAATCTCCATCCTTTTCATCCAAATCACCAAATTATTCACAAATTGTCGAAGCAAGTGAAACGGAATTATCTAAAAACTGAGGAAATTTTCCCACTTATTAATAATGAACACCGCGTGTTGATGTACCATTTCCGAAACATTAGATTTTTACTAATTGTTGGAGTTCATTCATTCTTTTCTTGTATCAATTTATTTTCTTCAATCTGATATGGCTGAATTCTCGGCAAGTGTGGATCTGTGAAAGGAGGAGAAGAATATTTTCTGTCATTTCACAGATAATCAACTTGTAATTCAAGTTTCAACTTCATGTTTTTAGGAGATGGTCGAGTACCCAAACTTCAATCGAAATTCTTTCTCAAGTATTTGACTAAGCGTAGAAGAATGGAACTTGTTTCTTTTTCATTGATGAAATATGTTGACTCAGGAAATACTTCCTAAGTATTTCCTAAGTCCTGCTACATTTCTTTAGGAAGAGTAGTTATACTAACATAACTATAATAGTAAACTATACGGAACCCCTAAGTTTTTCATTGATAATAACATTATTCAATACTGTAGAACATTTTTCTGTTTTATCATTCATAGTTTCCGCAGCGCATGCGATGAAAGATATCTTATAGCAAGTTTTTCATACCTTTGTTCACATTATTGAACTTTTAGTAGGGATCTGTATTTTTTCAATTAAAATATATATCCTATGTTACTCAAAAATGACGTCGTTCTGTATTGGTGACAGAAATTGTATAATGGGTTGAGTAGATCTAGAGACAAGTACAAGGTCATAAACTCACAACTTCACCTCTTTATAATAATATTATACATTAAGAGTCAATTCATTTTTACGTAGATTCGAGATCAATTTGTGGAAAATGAGTTCTGTTTTAATGACAAAATTCTTTCCCTTCCATGTATTTTTCGAAAACTGGAAGCCCTTAATGGATGAGTGAATATCCTTTGCATGTATTATATCTATTAACAACTTAAATTATAAATTTCTGAGCAAGAATGGATTGCTGCTAACCTCTGTTAACTATTTGTACTAACATGACATTACAAAGTTTCTTACTTGGATAGTTTGACATCACATGAAAGGGGACACGGGGATCGTAATTATAATTAGAATAACACTAGGGGGCCGTTGGCCCCTTATACCGCAAATTATCCTGGGGTAACATCGTTCATTATGCAATTCGTGGACCGCGGTATTACGTAAATACCGCCAAGTATTTCGAGTACGCCAGTAATTAATGCAGTACATACATTGGTGTCGTTAACATTCTTAGGTCAGAAACGGAGGAGCATCCAGGAATGTGTGGGGTCCTTTCATTATCCTTATTACAGCATATATAGTGTCTGGTAATTAATGTGGTGCAAAATTAGATCTGGAAGTAGGTGTAAGTTGCCGTGCACTACTCTCTGTGCCATGGCAGGGGATGATGTATTTTGTAATTACTCCTTCAGAACAGAATACTCAAATTCCTACATAATTATTCCTTTGTACGCTTCTCATCTGTTCATAGTCTCATTAATTGGAAAACTTGAAATACAATATTAGATTTCAAAGTCAGTGTCTAGTTAGTTAATATAATGAGTTAGATTTTGAAAATCGATTGAATTTACAGATATTATTATCATTATTATTTTTAAATGAGGGTAGAGGGCAGATATCCTCTATAATTTATATAATTATAGACATAGATATAATTTTTCGAAGTTCTAATACGGATTATTCGTCACTGAAGTCGAATTTCAAGAACATTTTCCTCAGATATTAACAAAAATAATAATAATATATATATATATATATATATATATATATATATATATATATATATATATATATATATATATATATATATATATATATATAGTTGAATGTTTAACGACTGTAGATATGTCTGTATATATATATATATATATATATATATATATATATATATATATATATATATATATAAGTAAATGAAATTTTTTGTGCTTATGACACTGAATGAAATATTTAAGAAAAAAATATATATATATATATATATATATATATATATATATATATATATATATATATATATATATATATATAAGGAATGAAGAATTAAGGAATTGCGGTGAAAAGTACAAATGACGAAAACACAATTATCGGTATAGCCCGCAACTCAATTGGAAGCAGCCGTTGACACGTGTTTCGAGCTTATTGGCTCTCCTCAGAACGGCGTAGCCAAGTTCAAGGTGTACGAACCTGGAGATGGAATCCACAACAAAAGACGTTCTGAGGAGAGCCAATAAGCTCGAAACACGTGTCAACGGCTGCTTCCAATTGAGTTTCGAGCTATACCGATAATTGTGTTTTCGTCATTTGTACTTTTCACCCAAGAAAATTCTTCATTCCTTATTCACTTAGTCGGTTGAAGACTCCGTAAAGGATAAATAGTCGCCACATTGGCGATACGTTGACCAAATCTCCAAACCCGGAGAGTTCACGTGGAAGCCTAGCAGTGGAGACTTCCTTTGCAGGCGTGTTCTTTTGTTGTGGATTCCATGTCCAGGTTCGTACACCTTGAACTTGGCTACGCCATTCTGAGGAGAGCCAATAAGCTCGAAACACGTGTCAACGGCTGCTTCCAATTGAGTTGCGGGCTATACCGATAATTGTGTTTTCGTCATTTATATATATATATATATATATATATATATATATATATATATATATATATATATATATATATATATATATATATATATATATATATATATATATATATATATATATATATATATATATATATATATATATATATATATATATATATATATATATAATCATATACCATTCTACCCTAAGGCTCCAAAATAAAGATAATAGTTCACTGGGCATATGTTAAAGAAAATTAAGATAGGTTTATTATTGAATAGTAATCTTGAGTATTCAACAGGGAACAGTGATGTGCTACTTATTCCTATGCATAAAACAGCTAAATTTGAACACTCTCTCTATTATCAGAGTATTAAGATTTTCAACCATTCAACATCGAATTTGAAAGTACTGAAATCTCGTTTGTTTAAGAGGAAAGTTAAATCTCTGCTCTTAGCAAAGGCATACTATAGTATGGTGGAGTACATCGATGATTCGAATGTAGGAATGTATGAATGTAGAATGTGTGAATCAATTTTTTGTATCATATGTTTGTATATTTTTTTACCATAAAAGTCCTTCACCAAGTGAAATTATCTCAAATGTTTACTATTTCTAAGATAGTTTTTTTTTTTTTTTTCATCAAAGTATTCAACATTATGTTATTATTTTCTGTAATTGGGTATTATACCTGTTGAGAATAAATAACTTATCATTATTATAATGTCATAATTTTTCAGATCGTATCGACAGCATCTATTTGTTCTTTTTTATGTACCACGAGAGATACCAACCTCCAGAGATAATCAGAATGAAATATTCAACATAACATTCATTTCCCACGCTATAGTTCTTATAAACCCCATTTATCATCATATAATTCCATATTGGCGTACAATTCCACGATTATGTTTATTTTCAATATTTATTATTCCATAGGTTTCTAACACTTGTTTCTTTCAAATCGAAAAATGTATGAAAATTACCGCCTAAGATATCCGCATTATCTCCAATTCATATTCGTTTGATGGAACGTGTATATCGAATAATGGAAAATCTCATAAACTATGCCAATAAGGTGAGCAGTGCGCTTCCGAGGCTCAATTTGCTGCCTACCCTTCATGTGCTCGGTAGAACCTTGTACATACCCTCTTATTTCGACTAGATGCCGAGCAATATAAGTTTAATTATATAGCTTGTTGGCAACCAACTTGAGCTTTCGCATTTCACGCTTACGGACAGGACGTCCAAACTAGAGGAAGATAATTATCAAACAAGAGATTCTTGAGCGTCAGTGTTGTTCTATCCACCTTCCTCTCGTTCTGCATTTCCTGAACTATTTATACAAGCTCAGCCACACAAACTAATTGCCAATTTTCAGCAGGATTCACTCACAGAAAATTGTCAATAATATGAGCTCGAGGTGTGATTATGAAAAACATGTGCTAAGAGATTTCAGCAATTAATTTTATTTCGCTTTATGTTCGATCCAAAATAATACAACTCTTCTTGTTATTTCGAATAATTTCCACAATACTTTCAACCGAGTAAGTTCGAACAAATTGAAGTCAAAATTGGAAAGACGTTTAAAACGATTGAAATATTGACCTCATCACATAAAAGTGGTATATCACGCAGGCAATGTATTTTAATTATCATTATTTGACATTTCAAGGAACCTCACTGAAATTGTGCAGCTGAAGTTATGAACAAATCACTAAACTGATTTGTACGACTGTGAATTTTGCCTTTTTATATATGTCAAACAGAAACTTTGTTTTTTACTAGTTCAAATCCATTTCAGGTGTTTATATTTTTGCAAATTGAAAATCAAAAAGCTAGTATTGGGCCTCGACTGCTACTCAAACGTTCTCAACGTATTTTGTATTCTTCGTTCATTATATTTTCATTCTTTTTTCACTCTATTTAGTGTAGACTGTCAGGAAAATCTCTTGAACAACATTAACAGCACACCCAACGTTAGGAAATGTGATGAATTTTTTTAGTCTCATTTTCTTGATTTGCGCTCTTTAGTTGTACCTTTATTTTATTGAAACAGTTTTTAGTTATTGAAATAATTTAGGCTTCCTAAATTTTCAATTTTTCACTTCATTTATTTTTTGCTTCTCAATTGTGGGTGAAATTTTTCGAGGACTTCAAAAAATCCGCCATTTCGGTTTTTCAACAATTTCAAGTATCCAGTGTTTTTGAGTCATCACGGCGAATTCAATAACATATTATTTATCAAAATCTGTTTGCCGTCAAGTATGAGAGCGCATATAACTATATATACGGCTAAAACACATAACCCTCTTCTTCGCAGTTGAGTGAAAACAGACTTCATTTTTGTAGCTTATTTCATTAACGAAATGAACATCAAATTTTTCGACATGCCCTACATACTTTGAACAAGTCAAAACGGTCAAAAATTAACACTGTATAAAAAATATCAACCATTTCAAGTTCTCAAAAAAAAACCTGAAAATTCATTACAGACTGAAACTTCTAGGGCCAGATATGTTATATACGATAAAAATAGGGGGAACATAATAAATACTACTGAAGATGACTGAGTGTTCTCTGATCTCTTGGTGACACATTGTTTAGTATATAAAACTAAAACACTTGGCTAGAAACAATTGTCAAATATTTATTCATTATAAATTTTGTGAAACCTAGAGTCAGTGAGTCAGGTTTCAATTATTATTGAATACAAACAATTATATCGAGTACCTATAAATTTCGTTTCATGACAATTATAACTAACACTTCTAATGAAAAACTTTGTGAAGATATATGCTGGATTCAAATTCCGGGCTGAATATCTCTACTGAGTGTTATCCATAATTGTGTTGTTTGTTTGGTAGTCTTGTTGAAGCAAAATGTGCATAGTAAAACTATGTGTCCCAAACTGATTATTGCTGAGTAAAAACAATTGGTCATGCATCTTTGGTTCTTTGACAAGAAGCTTCTTTTCAAAAATCATCACCTATCTATGGCTCCCAAACATTAGGATGCAAGCTGAACTCTATATAATAATAATAATAATAAATTGTCTTTATTGCCAAATAGTGATAGTAAAAAGGCGAAGTCTAGCGGAAAGCTACTCCACTTAACCTCTATATATAAAAATAATACATGAAATTCCCAATAAGTTAAAAGCAAAAGGAAGCGAGAATTGATAACAGAAACAAGATATTCAAAAGGAAGAAGACATAACATTATAAAAAGAATAATTGAATGAATAAAAATAAAATAACAACGTAAGTGAATTTCAAACAAGAAATAATGATAAGAACAGATAACGCAAGAGTACAACATTCAATTCTGATTACTGAAAAGAAATGCCTTATACATCCGTTTAAACCTAGCGAAGCTACCTCCTTTAACGTCCAACGGAATGGAGTTGTATACTTGTACTTTGTACAGCATTAAGCGAGAAACATTTACGGAAGCCTGACCGGTAAAAACGCGTCATAGCAAGAGTGTAGGGATGTCTTAAATCGCGGATGTGCATTGCGCCTCTATAAACCAACTTATTTCTGAGGTAAGGAGGAGAAGAAGATGACAGAATACGAAAAACAGCCGACCCCAAATGATAACGGAATAGATTTTCCAACTTCAACCAAGCAAGTTCCCTGATATAAAACGACACTCTTGTATATTTACGTAGTCCATATATGAACCTACAACAATAATAATTTTTGCAACCTACTCCTAGTAAGTGAGTAGAGGCAAGGGTAATAGAGGATCAAACCATAATTCAAAATTGACAAAACAAGGCTTTCACAAAGTTTTTTTCTCAGAGCCAAGCTTAAGTAGTGTCGGGATCTGTAAAGTTGTCTAAGAACCAAATATGATTTTCTTATCAACAAACCCACATGCTCCTCGAAACGAAGACGGCAATCGAAGATTATTCCCAAATTTTTAGCACTTCTTGCACCACTGAGAGGCTCATTCCCAATAGAAAAGTTCAAGTCCAGGTGAATGTAGATACCCGAACTGAAAACAAGGTTATTACACTTAGATGGATTCAGTATTGAATAATGGCTATCACAGAAACTCTTCAAGGCGGATAAGTCTTCGTTAATATGCTGAAAAGCTTCATCAATTTTATCAGGACTGAAAGAATAGAAGAGCTGAGTATCATCAGCAAAAAGATGGATCTCGGAACAAGAAATATCGGCCACATAAATAGATATGGTTTTTCAATCAGGAAAATTGATAATATTGAACGCTTATTCAATCAATAATATCGCAGGTCATAAAAATTGCAGTAAACACTCGATTCTAATCCGAAAAAAAAACCCAATTTTTCAAATTTCAATATAATGAATACCACTATACGGTTCAGATATGATCAAAATATAAAATCCACATTGTAAACATAAAATGTATACAGTATCGTAAAACGACACTGTATACTAAGCGGCTCTCGGACATAAATAAGCCTCATTAATTTGTCTCAGATACATGTGAGCGTAATAACAAGAAAACGTGTAACATTTTTACCAATCCTAATTAAGATAGTTCAAATTAATAAGGCACGTGTAACCTTAACGAGTTGTTTGCTATGAAGTTCTATTAAAAGAGAAGATCGTGAGAAAAGGAAAAAAGAAATTTTTTGAAAGATAATTGGTTCAATAATTGGATAGATTTTCCGAGAAATTGCTTGAATTGAAAGGTTCAGGAAATCCTATGATTTTACGTGGTGGAATTGATAGCTAATGGGATCAATTGTTTTCATTCAGCCCATTTTCTAACATTCACATCGATAGTAATGTATGCAACATACAATATAAAGAGGAATTGACGATTGAAAAACGTGGTAAATTCAGAGTATTTGATCTTCTTTACGATTTTATTATTTGATGTCTTTTAAAAAGAAACAATTTTGAATTTTCATAGACTGAGTATTCAGGAACTCTTTTCCACGATGAATTTATAATTGATTCGGTTCGAAAATAAGTTGAATGCAAAATATCTAAAGTTTTCATCGAATTTTCCTTAATTTGAAATGGTATATTGATCTCAGTTCTTGACATTTACTTCATTCCTACTTATTTCTCATCATTCGGTTTAAATCTACATTTGTTCTTCCGAAAATCTTCTCTCCACTTTCTATTGATAGTTGATCGTTTATTTTATTTGTGATCTATTCATTTATCTAAATTCTCGTAATACAGCTTATTCTGCTGTTTTATGTTTCATTTTGTGCATTCACATTGACTTCATTTTTCTAAGTATAATCATATTTTTTGATGGTTTAGAATTCAGTTTATTAAATTCATTATCATAATATTCTCCCGCTTCATGCATCCTTTTTATCTGTTTTTCTAACTTTTTCTTTATACTTTTTGTTATATTCTCATTCCGTTTTGTCATAAATGTCGTACGTAACGAACCCATGCCTCTTCTTAGAATTTGTATAGATCACATTTTCTAAGTATCTTCTTTTATGTTTAGATATTTTGTATTTTTAGTCTAACAGATAAACATTTACTTCTGCTTACTCCTTAGTATATTTTTTCTAACTGTATTATTAGTATTCTCAATAAAATTAGCGGCCCATTTTCTAGTTTCAAAGGCAACATTCGAAATTATACATCTTTTTCATGGTGTGAGTTCAATAAAGGAAAAAATATAATTTTTCGAATAAAATGTTCAAAGTAAATAAAAAATAAAGAAAACCTGAGAACTATACAAATTCGAGTTGGATAAAGCCTACATTAAAATATCCAGTAGAGCCTTGCATGTTGATGAGGTAAATAGGCTATTATGGAGAGTAGGGTTATTTCAAAATAATCAAGAAATGTTTTGGGGCTATATTGAATGAAAAACACTTGGTTTGGTTTAATAAAATTATATTATTTCTTGAGAATTCTCATAAAATATAATTTTCATAAAAGATCATTTAGAGTCATACGTTCGAAAAAAAAAACGAAAATTTCTCAAATATCTAATTTGGAGGGAAGATTATGTTTATCCGGCCACAGGATATAGCTAAACTGGACCTGTTTAACAAGTTTGGAGCTAAATCACTGGAAGTTGGCAGGGTCTTGTTGTCTATGAAGTATGTGTATAATCTCTTACATGGTTATATAGGCTGTCCTACCCTCATTGGCTCTATTGATTTTCATTTTCTTAGACAATGATCACGTTCAAGACAATTTTTTTCATTGGGTACTCCGAAAACTAATTCCTTCGTACAATCACCCATTAGATATATGTGTTTGCTATTCCAGGATGTGTCTGACAAATGCGATATCAACAGTGCGTCATTTGCTTTCACAAGTCGGGTTTACTTGGAATCATTTCATGTATAGTGAATTTTGAATTATAGCTATATTTTCATTGTCTATTATTTACTATAATTATTTCATTCATCGATAATCATTTTTTGAACGTTTGAATTATATCATAAGGTGTTAATGCTGTGTATATATATTTGAATATTTTCTGTAACTGGATGTTTTTACCTGTAGAAAAATAAGACTCATTATTATTATTATTATTTACAATGGTTTCGTAATGTTTTCCGATTTCAACAGTTCAACTTTTTTAAGAATGGGCTAACACCCTGAGGCAATTTTTAAGCAATTAATATAATTGTGTGAAACTGAGCCAAGTATTTTTATTCGATATATCAAACAATGTTTCACCAAAAAATCAGCGTATATTCATTCAAATAAATTGTTTATGAGCTTGTACACTGAATATAAGATAGAAATGAGTGTAGATTTCTAAAGCGATTCCATTGTAACCATCTAAGAAGGAATATAATCAGCAAGTTTTCAGCAACGAGAAATTTTTTGAAAATTTTAATAAGAATAAATCAATAAATGTGACATGAAATAGCTTTTACTATTATCGTAATTTGATTGAAATTCATTCGGATAATTTCACGTGACTTGGATATAATTTAGAAGTCTAGGTAATTTATGAATGCCAGTGTCCATCCAGTTGAGACTGAATTGAACGAAAATGCTTTTGAATGTGCGAATGGCTTATGGATACCATACTTCTGCAATAAGATAATTTCACTAATCCATATGATGATGTTCTGTAATACCAGAGGGACACTGCAAATTACGAACAACGAAAAAAATAATTTTCGATGCATTAAACTTATTCCAAAACAGAATGAGCAATTAAAAGAGTAATTAAGAGAAAGAGAGAAAGCTACATCGAGAAAAGGGAGGAGTAGACACTGGACATTGCAGAATAATGAATTAGAATCAAGATAAACCGTCTACCCAAATGAGGAGAAAAAACAGGCACCAATGTAAATATAAATTAGATCCTGATAGAATGTAATTAAAAATACAAGGGATAGGGTAACCAGGTTTGCAACGGAACTGAGATTATATTGAAAAACAGTGGCGTGCTCTTTTCGAATAGTGGTAGTTAATGCTGGGATTATCATTACCTATTATCTAGCTTCTGTTTTGACTCTTAGTACACTCTTATTAGTGTTGTTTAATTTATGATCTTGAATTTAATTCTGTAATGGTAAGATGAATGGAAGAATTATTTCATTAGAAAAGAATTCCTGTAATTTGTTAAGAGAAAATTTTTATGCAGTTTTAGTTTTTGAAAATGAAATATTGATATCACTACAACACGAAGTTCCAATAGTGACTAAATTATCTGCAAATTTTATATTTGAGATAGCACGTGGGTTCTTAAAGAGAGTATTGTTCAAATTAAGAAATATTTTCTGGAGATAAGAATTATCTGAATTTTGTTGAAATAGAACTCAGATTTCTTCTGAAGAAAGAATATTAGTTTTGTGTCGAACATTTTCTCTCAGAATATTTATCTTAGAAGATTTGACTGATGTCATTTGCTAGGTTTTTTCACGAGTGTAATCATTATCAGGATTATCCTTTTATGGTTCGTCATTCATAATATACGCGATAATGTGAACTCATAACAGCATATTTTAATCAATGCTCTTCAACAAATTATATATTTTAGGAGCATTGATCATGATATCTTTGAAATACGAGTATATTCTGACGTTATGATATATGTTGCTCTTTTTGCGCATTTATGTGCCATGTATATACAATTTTGTGTTATTTTATTTCATTTTATATATTCGTTTATCTTATTTTATTATTATTATATTATATCAACTATATTATATTATATTGACGTACTTTTGCTAATATGTGAAACTTTGTATACTTGAAGTCAATAAAAATTATCATTTTTCTTAACTTCCTTCTTGGGTAACTTCTACTTACCCAAGTCATTTATCATAGGGATTTAGCTATGTGGGGACCCTTTTCAAATTATCAGGCCCTTGGACGGCGGTCCTCATGGCTGCGATCTTCAATCTTCAATCTTATCATTATTTGATTGAATATCTTATGATATTCTTCACACTGATATACAGTTTTTACATAACGTTTTCTTCATATTGAAATAGTCTACTACAATAAAGAAGTTTCCAAACCATCAATTCCTGTCTTGTGGGAAGCATTGAATCTTGTCTTTTACTACCTAATTTTTTTCAACCTACGATACTGAATGGGTTTGAAATCAGAAAGGAAATGTGTATTCCACTATTAATGATCAATTGAACACGACAATCAAGTATCGCATGATTTTCATGGCCTCCAAATTGGCCGCTTAGAACAAGTAAGCTGAAGGAACAAATGAGTAAGAGAACTTACAGTTAATACTGGCAGAGTAATTCTGGAGGTTGAGAAGGCTACATCGAGGTACTCTTCGAACAGACAGCGACTTCTATAACTTTTTTTTGATAGATTGATAGCTAAGATATTGAGAATACTTTGTACTATCGACTATAAATCGTTATATAGTGCTGTATGTCATGTAACTTTCTAGATATTTACAAACTCTCCTCAGTGTAAGTTATCCTAATAGGAATAATGTCGAATATGATAGCACTTTAGAACGAAATAGATGCTTTCCATAATCTTCAAGAAATATTATCGAAATGGTCCATTTCGGTCCATAAGGGTAATTACTTGAAAGTCGCTTATTTTTCATTAAGCTTTCTGCACAAGCTTTGAGGCGTATTTGAAACGTTTTATTTTCAATTGTGTCTACACATGTGTTCCTATGGGTAGTAACTCCTCTGTTATTGTAGATAAAACTGATTTTTATTGTAACAGTATTGAATTAAGTGACTGAAGGGAAATCATACCGTCGTGACTAGCGAATTAATTCATTCCGGTAATAACAGAAATCGTGTTTTCAATGGCCCTCATTGAAGTCAACCGAAGAGCCACCTCTGCTTGCATCAAGTTTTCCTTTGTGACATTTTTGTAACGCAGGTTTGCCAATTAAAAAGCTGCTGTCGCCGCCAGCTTTATTCGGCTATGTTCTCTTTGGAGTCATTATAACAAACCTCGTCGAGGAGGTCCTCCAATTATGGACGCAATTATCATGCTACGCGGCCTTTGTTACATCCACTTCATTATAAGGTCTATTATACTGAAACTAATCTACCGATTCTTGCTTGTACAGGGGTAGTCGATGTTGTTCATGAGGAAAATGTCTCTTTCAAATAAAATTATTGACCTAATTGGTGGTTCTTCCTTTAATTCAATAATAACGAACAGTCATTGGATTCAGGTCTTGGTATCTGCAAAGAAAAATTCGGTTAGTATTTTGGCTCATCTCAAATTTCTAACAAACACAGAAAAATTACTCAAATTGAGAGCATTGAAGTGAGAATTGAAACATTTTCAAAAAATATGATGTGAAAAAATTGCGTATTCCTATACGTTAATCAGCATATATTATTGAATATAACTTAAATTCAAACACTTGAACTTATGATTTACACTTTATTGACTACATAGCATGACGCGTTTCGTCGTTACAAACGACTTCTTCAGATGCTTACAGAATCATCTGTACAGGGATTCTGTAAGCATCTGAAGAAGTCGTTTGTAACGACGAAACGCGTCATGCTATGTAGTCAATAAAGTGTAAATCATAAGTTCAAGTGTTTGAATTTAAGTTATATTCAATTATAATGGATTTACATCAAGTAAACGCCAACACTATTAAATAGCATATATTATGATAATTGCCACCAATTATGAAGTGAAGGATTATATGACTTTCGAACAACTAATTATGTAATTCCGACAGAGAAGTGGAGGCACACTGCCAAAAATTTTCACGTAAACACAAGTGTTCTGAGTCCATTATCTCAAAGTTTTGATTATCTACGAATTGTAGCGAAATGAAAATAAAAAAAATATTTTTATATTTTGAGTTCTGCTATTGCTAAGAATGTTAATTTTCAAGTATGATTACAAATATATATATATATATATATATATATATATATATATATATATATATATATATATATATATATATATATATATATATATATATATATATAGTGAGAGGTGGGGAAGATTGATAGATAAAAATCTGTAACATATTAATATAATGTAATAATGAAATGTAATATTATATGAACAAACATAGTATTTTCTATTCATTTTAAACATAATGCTTACATAATCGTATCAACATTATAATTTCGAGGATAATAATTGTTTGAATTCTGACAGGACGGAAATATTACGTGTTTTGTAACAACTTTATTATGTATCACTCTGCTCCACCAACGTCAAATAAATAATTCACATAGAGCACTTTGATACAGAGTGAAATTCGTATAGAATTAGTTCAATTATAAGACTGATCCGAGAATTGATATTTTTTTATTGTGAAAACCAAATTATAACAGTGTAGAATATTTTCATTCTTCATAAGATCGATACTAAGTATCCCATACATTCTTTGACTCACAAAAAATTCTTGATTTGTCTCTAATTTCTAATAAAGGCCTCTAGAAATATAAGCATCAATAATGAATTGAGATTTTCTCTATCAAATATTATGAACAGGAATTTCTTCACATTTATATTTTCTGCGTGAGGAAAGTACAACTCATCTCTATCTTCTTCTTCTGAATCTTTATCATTATCAATTGATTTCAGCAACTCGATCTCACTGCTATCAGAATATGACAATGACTCAAAAATGTACACACCTTTCTAAAAATAAAGTTTTCATTTCTTAACAATAAATTTCAATACTAATTACTGTAATCCCAACTCCCAGCTGAAAATAAAAAGCTTATTCTTTAACTTGACAATTTCTTTTTCACAATATTTTTATTTTATAAGTAAATGCATATAAATTGCTTATCTCAAATCTTATTCTATCTTCTATAAAATGACTAACATTTGCTTAGTCTAAATTTTATTTTTATACATAACTTGTTTTACCGACAATAAGAATCCTGTTTTAACGACGCCTGAGCGCGACAAAATTCATATTGAAAAAAATACTTTTTCTCTACACACACACACACACATATATATATATATATATATATATATATATATATATATATATATATATATATATATATATATATATATATATATATATATATATATATATATATATATATATATATATATATATATATATATATATATAATGATAAAATCGCACATGTAAAGTTTGAGCAAAAATCAAATCGTCAACCTGGAGTAAAGTGCCAAATTCCTAATGATTGCGAATTCAAGTTCAGTCGCTCTCCTCATGGGGAACAATCGAAATAATAATAATATATATAATGGATGATTTCTCAAGCGTAGTTTTTTTAAATCGAATAAAACACTCAATATGCATCATATACTCAAAATATTTGTTGAAATTGATAACTTGGCCTTTGCCATTTTCATTTCAAAGATAACTTCATGTGAATATTGTCCGCAGCTCCGTATCAAATAGTCCATTCGGAAGGTCCCATTTTGCGTCACTTTTTCGAGCATTTCGGCCTGTATCCCACGAATTACGCATGTTATGTTATCCTGTAAGGCTTCAATCGTGTTCGGCTTTTCCACATACACTAACGACTTTACATAACCCCACAAGAAATAATCCAGAGGCGTCAAATCGCATGATCTTGGCGGTCAATTCACAGGGCCATTTCGAGAGATAAGCTGCTCACCAAATTAATCCTTCAACATGTCCATTGTTTCACGAGCTGTACGGCATGTGGCACCGTCTTGATGGAACCACATGTCAACCAAGTTCAACTCGGCCAACTGGGGCAAAAAAGTTGCATATCATAGATCGATATCGTTCGCCATTGACAGTACGTTTCTTCCACGGTCGTCTTTGAAAAAAAAGGACCGATGATGCCACCAGCCCATAAACCACACCAAACTGTCGTTTTTTCGGGATGCATCGGTAATTCTTGTATGGCATGTGGCTGTTCATCACTACAGATGCGACAGTTTTGTTTATTTACATATCCGTTAAGCCAGAAATGTGCCTCATCGCTGAACAAAATTTTTCGATGAAACAGCGGATTTTCATTAAACTGTCCTAAGGCGCATTCACAAAAATTAGACGTTGTGGTTGGTCATTCGGCATCAATTCTTGCAGAAGTTGAATTTTATAGGCTTTCAAACCCCAATGAACACGTCAAATTTCGTATGTGGTTGAGTAACACATGCCCAATTGCTGAAAACGGCGACGAATTGACATTTCACGATCCTCATTAACACTGTAAGCTACGGCTGCAATATTCTCTTCAGAACGCACTGTACGCATGCGAGACAAAGGTTTAATGTCCAACAAAGCGAAATTTCGTGATAAGAGCACGAATTGTTGATTCACCAGGTCGATTATGACGACCATAATATGGTCGTAACAAACGATACAGCACGAATTTTGGTAGTGAATTTCAACAATTTGCAATCGTTGCTCGTTTGTAACTCTTTCTAAGATAAAATGGCACAGCATACTGAAAACTTTTCTTTGTGATAAATAACGTTTTGATGCCAGTACCAACCAGTGCTGCCAACCTGAAAAAATTAACTATATATATATATATATATATATATATATATATATATATATATAAAATATAATATATATATATATATATATATATATATATATATATATATATATTTTTTTTTTTTTTTTCTGGAGATTTTCGGGTTTGCTTCCGTGTGTTGTCTCGTTGGAAATCTTTGTTAAGGCGACGTTTCGACAAAGTTTCATTTATAAATGAGAAAGTTATAAATATGAGTGAAGTTCAGTCTAGTTATATATATGACAAATGAGACTTTGTCGAAACGTCGCCTTACAAAGATTTATATATATATATATATATATATATATATATATATATATATATATATATATATATATATATATAACATAACACTTTAAAAATGATATATCGAATAATCATATTTGTTATCGGAAGTACATCATGCTTGAAACTGAAAAAATTATTCGTCGCTGAACAAACAATACGCATTCTATTTTTCCGGGAGGTATTCATAAAATATCAATTGCATAGACCCCGGGAAAGGGAATATTTCATTATAGGCAAAAATAATTAATATTTTTCATTTCCAAAGGGCTTGTTTTGAAACAAATGTACGTACAAAAGAGGAGGAACATACATGGCAGGTCAATTAATTTTTTCGAATAACTAGAGCTGGATGTTGGATAGTGGAGTAACCACGTAAATAAACAGATCAACTCTTCTGTTATTAATTTAATTAAAAACATAACTGCTACTCTTTTAATTGCGTCCATTCTGACGGAATCGTTTTTATTTAGTTCGTTTCAACGAGTTGTTCTGCATCGCACAGGGCAGTTATCAATAAAATTTAATTATGGATGTTGCAGTCGCTATCCAATATTTTGTGTTTCACTTCGTAGAAAACAGTATTTTTGGATGGAAAACAGCAAATATGGACTCATGTTGACAGATATAAACATGTACTTTTCTTATTGTTCTTTTACGGTGTCTTTTTCCTCAGTTTCTCAGTTTCAATTTCTTTTGTGTATGAATTTGTATACAAATTAGTGATTGATACATAAATCTGACGAAGCCGTTGTGTACATGAAGCAATTGAAATGTTCAACAAAATGTGGTGAAAATGAAGCTTAGTTGCATTTATGATATCTCAATTTGAACATAAATTTAAAGAAATATTTTATAAAATGAAATATATTTCTGAAACATTAACCCAATTCTTGATAATGCCGTGAAAGGCGAAACTAGTCGAATAAGGAATTGTTCAGTCAGTGATTTTCAGACAAGTATTTATTATTACCTCTCATTATTATGAATTATCACAGAGTTGATTCATCGTCCATTGAATTTATTAACCCAAAAGTTCGATTTGAATTGTTTTTTAATCATGTTTCACTAAGAGGCGAGCAAAAATTCAATCTCATTGAAAGAAATATATTCCAATTCGATAAATAAAATACACGACTGAGATTGAATTATCGCTTAACTCTTGGTGAAACATAATTAAATATTAAATTAGATTTAAACTCTTGGCTTAATGTTTCACGATTATATTTAATAATATCAAATAGTCAACATGTTTGTTTTATCTTCAATACGCTCGAAACATGTTGACTATTTAATATTGTTAAATATAATGGTACATTATATTTAACAATATTAACATTAAGCCAAGTGTTTAATTTAATTTAATATTTAAATATGTTTCACCAAGAGTTAAGCGAGAATTCAATCTCAGTCAACAATATGATTTATAGAAAGAAGACCAACCATAGAATTATTCTCAATGGCCTTCGATAATGAACTTCTCGACCTGAAAAGGATCAACAAGAGTTAATTATTTAAATCCAATTGCTCATTGAACAACTTCTGAAAAGTTTGGTGTCTTTTGATTATTACTATCTCCCTCAAATCCAAGATGAATATATATATATATATATATATATATATATATATATATATATATATATATATATATATATATATACAGTGTAAGGGATTGTAAACGGATGGAAGAAGAGGCCACTTAGTGTACTACGTTTATTTCCGTCAACGTTTCGGTTAAACAATCGTAACCATCATCAGGACTCTGCAATATGAGCCGATGTAACAAAAATCACTACTGAAGACCAAGACTTACCAAATAGTTGAGATTATAAAATAAGCCACATGGCAAGGAACAAAAGAACTGATTTATTTCTATGTTATAATAACTAAAAATGGATACAACCATTACTGAATATACTTCTAACAAAACTCTCAATTACATACAGCAACAAAGCATCAACAATTCAAACATTATACAAATTTTAACTTTAAACATCTGAATTGTCAAACAATTATGTCTGTCAAAGGCGGAAGAAGTAAGGTTAGCTCTGAAATTGTTTGCTTTCTGTGAGTGTCAAAGGACCAAAATGTCAATGCTTCTTCCTTCTTAAAAAGACTTCTCATACTATTAATGGCTACAATGTATGATTTATTTCATTGCTATTATGACTTATCAAATAAGAATAGATTTTACTAATATTATTGATGTCGGAACGAGAATTCATTAAAGAGGGATTTTTCTTAATGTGGAACATTTCTAAAAAAGATCTTTTTTATAATTCATCTCATACTCCAGAATTGACGTATTTTCATAGTCCATGTCATGATTCGTACATCTAACATGTTCTGCCAAAGCACAAACTTTCTTTGGATTTTTAACATCACTTTTGTGTTGTGACACCCTTTTTTTTAATTGTTGAGATGTTTGTCCTACATAGCCCATCTCACAAGAAGAGCAACCATTCAGTAATGGTTGTATCCATTTTTAGTTATTGATAACATAGAAATAATTCAGTTCTTTTGTTCCTTGCCATGTGGCTTATTTTATAATCTCAAATATTTGGGAAGTCTCAGTCTTCAGTAGTGATTTTTGTAACATCGGCTCATATTGCAGAGTCCTGATGATGGTTACGATTGTTTAACCGAAACGTTGACGAAAATAAAGGTAGTACACTAAATGGCCTCTTCTTCCATCCGTTTACAATCCCCTACACTTTATATAGTAATAATACGGAGGTATTCTTGTCAGTTTATATATATATATATATATATATATATATATATATATATATATATATATATATATATATATATATATATATATATATATATATATATATATATATATATATTCATTGATAATCGATCACGGAAATCGAAGGTAACGTTGATGGAGAATGTAATTGAATGAAGAAGGTATAAATGAATGAATTCATAAAACTGATGATAATAATTCGTGATAAATTCATTTCTATTTGATGGTTGACAATCGAAAATTTCGTTTTCCAGAGACGATTTCAGTTTCATTATTTTTTGAGTTTCAATTTTCTCACTTCTTAACTTAGTGCAATCATTGGGTCTCATTGAAGTCTCAAGAATAGTAATGCAATTTAAAGTTCAAAAAAACCAGTGATTATTTCAATTTGGTTGATTGATGTTTTGAGGAGTAACTGTAAATTTAAGGATTTTCCACTCATTTCAATTTGGTAGATGGCCGAGGTAAACTAAATACAGAAAATTCTTTAGCATTTTCCATTTGGATCTTTATTGGGTTATATATTAAAATGCAATTATATCTGCTTTTTATAGCTGAAATCGCAGTTATAAACTACTTCGATGAAATTAGCCTTAATTAATGAGAAGAAGATTCTCAATTAAATTTTGATGAATTAACCAATGGTTTTGTTTTTCAACATAAAAGAAAATTATGGTTTTCTGAACAATCATTTTCGAAGCCTCGATATTTGAATGGAGGTTTCGATATTGAGGAATGTTTGATACCTCTATATCGGTAGTAAGTTCAGTTCCATTTCTACAGACCTGGATCTTCAGAATGCGTCCTTCGCTGTATATATAGTTGTTCAATACAAGTTGAATTGAATCAATATAATGGGTAACTATCAAGAAAAATATATAGATATAGATATATAGATAATTTCAACGATACATTCAAATCATCATTTAACTTCAATCGTGTTGATTTTAGGAAAAATATTTTATGAGATGTATATTGAGCTTTCCGAATAAAACCGTACTTAAATCGATAGCTCATTTAAACCAATTCGACAAGTTATGTCAATTATTCAAAAGTAAATGTATCTGCATTTTACTTTTCCATTATTATTTCTTCGAAATTCTTTATCGGAATGCTTTAACTATGGAGTTAATTATTCTCGTAATATTTGTGGTACGGAAAGTCGTTATAATTTGTCTAAGATATTTGTGTAAATAAAAATTATTCTTTATCATTTTGACGTGAAAATGAATGGTGGAATTCCAACGCCAAAATAGAAATAATTTATTCGGTTCGAAATTTTTTGAAAATTTCAGTTGAAATTATTTGTTAAACAGTTTCGTTAAAAACATTCGAATTCCTTGGTGAATCCAACTAATGTCTAAATTCTCTTAACGAGTTGTTACTCAACATTCGGATGAATTGGAAATTTTCCCCTTCACGAGTTGCCAGCATATTCAAGATAGTTTGATATGAAACGTTTTCGAGTGGAATAATTTCTCATTCGAGTCCTACAGGAACAATATTTCAGGGAGGAAATTACTCCGATTTTATTCGCAGATCACACGCAAAAAGTCACGGTTCCTCGTTAGTAAGCGAATGCGAAGACTCCGCTAGACGAAAAACCTCCACGTACCAGACTGAGCGAGATACAGTTTTCAATTTGGGGATGTAAATTAGTTGAAATTAAATTGAAAATATGGATTCTTTTCATTCCCGGTCCGATCTAATTAAGATAAGTGAAAAGTCGCTATGTTGTAATAGCATCTGAAGTTGCCTCCCTCTGTCGTCTCTATTGCACTTACGATTCTCTCTCTCCGACTCGTAGACGAATTTTCAGTGAACGATTTAGCTGCAATATGAAGAAGATCGAGACACTGAAAATGTTCACATTTTTGTTTTATGATAGAATTAGCTAGCCATGTGGTGGGATGGAGGTTGAGCAATAAAATAAATTGGAAATTAATTGTATCTTCCAACAAAAACATGATGAAAATAGTGATAGTGATAGTTGTAGTGATAGAAATTCTTTGAAAAGAAATAATTATTGAATTTTTTCTTCAACTCACATTGGATTAGGCAAATACTCTTTATTGTCCTCCGCATACTGAATAAAGGCATCAAAATCATTCGAGATCGGACATCAAGACGAAAATGTATTTGTCGAACACTAATTTCTACTTAAAAACTTACTACCTGGTAGAATCTTGTAACAAGCGGTGAATTGTGAGGTTATAATAACAATTTCAATAAAGGTATAACAGTTCAAACTTCCCTCAATATACTCTCAAATGTCAACTGTACGCACTCAATTCGGTCTTCAATCTGAGGATGTCCACTTTGAGGTTATTGTTACATTATCTTCCGTTTGTTTTCATACCGACTGTTTTCTTCCTCTTTCTCTGCTTGCTCTCTACAATGCTTGTTCAATATCCAGTATATTGCTGAGATATTACTCAAGTTCTGTGTTTGGCTCTTCTTATTTGAAGTATTTTCGCATTATATCATCTCCGCCATTTTGCTCATAAGTCGATTGTGGTATTTAAATTGAATTTTAAAAATTTTCATATCTTCGAAATTTATGTGAGAGGTAATAAGAAATACTTGTCTAAAAATCACTGACTGAACAATTCTTTATTTGACTAGTTTCGCCTTTTACGGCATTTTCAAGAATGCCGTAATCAAGAAATCATTCTTGATAATGCCGTAAAAGGCGAAACTAGTGGAATAAAGAATTGTTCAGTCAGTGATTTTTAGACAAGTATTTCTTATAACCTCTCATTTGAACATGAACTATCACAGAGTTGATTCAATTCAAGGTCATTGAATTTATTCGAAATTTATTTACGGCGAATGCCGTATCAAGAATCATTCATGATAATGCCGTGAAAGGTGAAACTAATCGTATGAAGAATTGTTGAGTTAGTGATTTTTAGACAAGTATTTCTTCCACTCTCATTTAAATATGAACTATCACAGAGTTGATTCATCCTCCATTGAATTATTTGAATATTTATTTATTCTATGGTTCATTTCTACTTATTCCTACCATTTCATTCGCAAAGTCCTTATCTACGTTTATCTTATCATTTTTGTAGGTATAGGTTTTTTTGTAATGTTTTTGTAATGTCAACTCATTCTTCATTCATCGTGATATTTGCTTAATATATATCTCACTACAATCTTATCAATTATATAATAGTGTTGGCGTTTACTTGATGTAAATCCATTGTAATTGAATATGAACTAAAATTTGAACCCTTTAACTTTTGATTCACACTTTATTGACAACATTGTATGACGCGTTTCGTCGTTACAAACAACTTCTTCAGATGCTAACAGAATACTCCAGTGAACTCCGGAAAACTCGTTTGTAACTACGAAACGCGTCATTCTATGTTGTCAATAAAATGTAAATCAAAAGTTCAAGTCTTTGAATTTTAGTTTATATTCAATTATAATGGATTTACATGAACTAAACTCCAAAACTATTAAATATGATTCATTATGACGAATGTGTAAATCAAAAGTTTTAGTGTTTGAATTTTAGTTTATATTCAATCTTAGCAATTTATTTGATACAAAACTTTGCTTTTTATTAGATCCGAAATTGGATCTTTGTCAATATTTAATATTTTTTCTACACTATTGTTAATTATATCTACTCATTTGAAAACATTTTTTTCGCATCACGTTTTTATATTGAGATGATTTCTATTAAAGACTCTATTTATCTCTCCTTCATTATTCTTATTAGCTTTCTCACTTGACTCATGTAATTTTTTTTGTTGAATTTATAGGATGAGAAACTTGTATCAGGTTTCATTGTTACTACGAATCAATTGATTGAAGTTTCGTAATTCAGAATCCCGTAGTAACAATAAATCAAATAGTAAATGCTCAAATAGAACAAATATAAAAATTAGGAGAACCTTACTAATTACTTAATCAAAAAGATTTCGGTATCATTCACTTTAAATTATATTTCCAAAATTGATAAGGAACATTATTATTATCATTCATAATCTCCCCATAAACGGCGTTTGTTTTGGTCTTCGAATACATCATCAAGAAATTATGCAATTAAGTCAACGGGCGAATGAATGTATATAGCCCTGTTTTGAAGTGGTGTATAAGTTTAGATTAGGTAATATTGTACAGTTGATCTATGTAATACATGTGAATTTCCTTGATATGTCTTTATCTTTCTCGACTGTACAAGAAAGTGGTTGTTACATCTGAATTTTCTTCCATTCCTAAAACCTGAAACATTCACACGTAAATGCGAATTTATCCATACGATCAGGTTTTATTGTTTCTGTTTTTCGAATAGAGTAAGAGTTTGAATTAAATTGCTTCCGAAACACTCATTGAGAAAATCCAATCTAAAATTTCCCTATTCAGCCTGAACTCTGCACAGCTTCAAGTAATATAATTACTGGATTGGTTCTCGCATAATCGAGAGAATTATGCGAAAAACTTTCCGAGGATATTATTTGATTGGATTGGTCCTGGATTTCAATTGCTTTATTCTTTGTTATTTCTTTCATTTCCTTATTCAGGTACTCAACGTTCAACAAAGATCCAAACTCATTAGGGAGAACGAGTTTGTTTGATCATTTCTACGTAGAAACTTTTCAGTTTCAATTCGCTTGTATGTGAATAATTTTCTGGGTGGTTTTGCGATCATATTCAGCGTTATTTTCACATGGTTAACCACTCAGCTAGATAGAAGGAGTTGACATTTTGACAAACTCATTCCTGTTGACATTTATATGTTATTTTTATCGCTGGATACTCTGTGAATCGAGGCATCTATGTCGAAATTATTATGCTGTTCGAATTAATTGGGACAAAAATTTTTTTCTTCGTTTGAGTTACTTTAATAAGTATGTGAGTACTAGGGTGGCCCAAACACCCTCACACCTGCTTGTTTACGACCTGAGGTGACGTGTGGGTTCGTTTTTGACCATAATTTACATTCTGGCCGGTTTTACTCCGCCAGAAATTCAGTTTTGAGCCTACCGGTGCGACAGTTGGTGGTTTTAATTTTGATACGTGATGTATTGTCTTGTGCAAAGATGGATATCACTCCGAGGAAGCGTTCCAAAATTATCGCGCTCAATGAACACACATCAATGACTGTAAGAGATAAAGCTAAAGCTGTTGGTGTGGGAAAGTCCAGCGTTTCGAGAATTTTAAAAACATCTGAAGAAAGTGGCTCATCGTCTCCAAAAAGAAAAGGAAACAATGGCCGCAAACACAAAACTACTCCAAGAACAGACAAATTGTTGATAAGAAAAAGCAAAATTAATCCGAGAAAGACAGGCACTGATCTTCGGAGAGATTTAGTGGTTTCTGGTGTGGAGGTGAGCGCCTCAACTGTGCGAAAACGACTGATGGAGGTTGGCCGTAAGGCAAGAAGACCAAGAAGATAGCAACTGCTTATTCAGCAATTGATGAAGAAACGTTTGGCATGGACCAAAAGGTACCGGGCGAATGAAAGAAGGTGGTTTTTAGTGATGAGACACATTTGTTTGTTCAAGGGTACAAATGCCCAAAACAAGTGGAACCACATGTCAACCAAGTCCAAGACTGGGGCAAAAAAGTGATGATATCGTTCGCCGTTGAAACCGTTTCTTCAACGGTCTTTGAAGAAAAAAGGACCGCCTGATTACATTCCAGCAAACAGTATTTAAACAACCTGCCTCATCGCTGAACAAAATTTTTCGATAAAACAGCGGATTTTCATTAAGCTGTCCTAAGGCGCATTCACCAAAAATTAGACGTTGTGGTTGGTCATTCGGCTTTAATTCTTGCAGAAGTTTAATTTTATAGGCTTTTAAACCCCAATGAACACGTCAAATTTTATATGTGGTTGAGTAACACATGCCCAATTGCTGAAAACGGCGACGAATTGACATTTCACGATCCTCATTAACGCTGTAAGCTACGGCTGCAATATTCTCTTCAGAACGCACTGTACGCATGCGAGACAAGAGTTTAATGTCCAACAAAGTGAACTTGATGCGAAATTTGGTGATAACAGCACGAATTGTTGATTCACCAGCACGAATTTTGGTAATCAATTTCAACAATTTGCAATCGTTGCTCGTTTGTAAGTCTTTCTAAGATAAAATGGCACAGCATACTGAAAACTTTTCTTTGTGATAAATAACGTTTTGATGCCATTACCAACCAGTGCTGCCAACCTGAAAAAATTAACTCCAAAAAAATCAACCTTTATTCATATATATATATATATATATATATATATATATATATATATATATATATATATATATATATATATTTTTTTTTTTTTTTTTTCTGGAGATTTTCGGGTTTGCTTCCGTGTGTTGTCTCGTTGGAAATCTTTGTTAAGGCGACGTTTCGACAAAGTTTCATTTATAAATGAGAAAGTTATAAATATGAGTGAAGTAACGCGAATTGCTCAGTCTGAGTTCACGATTTGTAGACAAACGACCGGCTAGATAATGACAAATGAGACTTTGTCGAAACGTCGCCTTAACAAAGATTTCCAACGAGACAACACACGGAAGCAAACCCGAAAATCTCCAGAAGCATATCATTTTCTCCGTGAAAACCTAACCATCAACATATATATATATATATATATATATATATATATATATATATATATATATATATATATATATATATATATAACAAAACACTTTAAAAATGATATATCGAATAATCATATTTGTTATCGGAAGTACATCATGCTTGAAACTAAATTATTCGTCCTGCTATTTTTGTTTACGACCTGAGGTGACGTGTGGGTTCGTTTTTGACCATAATTTACATTCTGGCCGGTTTTACTCCGCCAGAAATTCAGTTTTGAGCCTACCGGTGCGACAGTTGGTGGTTTTAATTTTGATACGTGATGTATTGTCTTGTGCAAAGATGGATATCACTCCGAGGAAGCGTTCCAAAATTATCGCGCTCAATGAACACACATCAATGACTGTAAGAGATAAAGCTAAAGCTGTTGGTGTGGGAAAGTCCAGCGTTTCGAGAATTTTAAAAACATCTGAAGAAAGTGGCTCATCGTCTCCAAAAAGAAAAGGAAACAATGGCCGCAAACACAAAACTACTCCAAGAACAGACAAATTGTTGATAAGAAAAAGCAAAATTAATCCGAGAAAGACAGGCACTGATCTTCGGAGGGATTTAGTGGTTTCTGGTGTGGAGGTGAGCACCTCAACTGTGCGAAAACGACTGATGGAGGTTGGCCGTAAGGCAAGAAGACCAAGAAGATAGCAACTGCTTATTCAGCAATTGATGAAGAAACGTTTGGCATGGACCAAAAGGTACCGGGCGAATGAAAGAAGGTGGTTTTTAGTGATGAGACACATTTGTTTGTTCAAGGGTACAAATAAAGTGCTGTTAGACAAAGTGATGAGGAAACTTTGCCGCCTGATTACATCCAGCAAACAGTAAAACAACCTTTTCGAAACAAATGTTTTGGGTCTTTTTCACAACCAATGGCACTGGACGATTAGCTCCCATAACAGGGATGATGAACTCAGTGTACTATATGGAAATATTGCGCACCAGGATTGTCCCATTCATGGAGACGTTTGATGGAACATTTCAGCACGGTCTTGCTCCCTGCCACAATTCCAAACAAGTGCAGGCCTTTATGCGTGAGAATGAAACAAAGTACGTACTAGCTCGGCCTGGAAATTCACCTGATCTCAATCCCATTGAGAATTTATAGAATATTTTAAAGAAACGACTGGCAAAATTGGATTGCACTATGAAAGAAAAAAATTATTATAAGTGCAAATCAGGTGTGGTTTCCTGAGGACGAATCGACAAAAATCTGCGCTACGTTAGTGGAATCGATGCCTAGAACAGTTCAAGAAGTTATTTATGTGAAAGCAGCACATTCTGATTATTATGAAGAATTTACGCTATTTTGTATGTATTTACTTCATTAAAATGTGAGTTAAAAAACATTGTTTTTATCCTTTGTCCCAATCAATTCGAACAGCTTAGTATGTATTTTTATGTCCTGTGCATTATATAGAATGAGCTGTGACCAGCGCTTGTTTGAGAAATACGTACATGCATTTAGATTCTCAATTATCCGACATTTGTCAGTGTAACGATATAATTAATTTGCGATTTATACAATTATCATAAATATGCAGTAATTCACTGCTTTTCAATATTTATTACACATTGCATGTGGTCCAAAGGTTTCTCAGATGACTATCTGCCTTAGATAATCGATTATATTGAACGAAGTTGTTTATACTAAATCCTCTTTCTGATGCATTTCTAGAAAATGTTAAGGAGTATGAAACTTATTTCATACAATAGTATGAAATAAGTCGTATAGCCACAACTATAGTGGGAATACTGTGCTGGGATTCATAAAAGACAAACTTCCCCATGTTTTTAAATAAAAACAGTAAGGTTCTCTATATATATAAGCCCATGACTATAAGGAATCCCAACCCTCTACCCCTACACGAATAATCTTTGCGAAGGTTCTGTATGGTACGCTGATTAGAGCTGCCCTCTTTTGTGCAACAAATGCTCGATTTGAATTCATAGTTCTATTCCTCCAGGGTTTGATCTTTTTTGTTATGTTCCTGAGTCAGTTGAGTGTTTACAGTAAAGCTTAATCTTGACGCAACATCCATAAACGTCTTCGAAAAGATGATGTTTTGTTGACAACCTTCAACCTTCAACCTTTCTTTCTCACTTGAAGGAATCATGTCAATATTCTGGGACTATATGGTCTATGTTGATTAACGGGTTGATCAGTGAATCAACCTCCTTGGACCACTTATTGCGATTTTCGGTACGGAACGTTGCAAATTTCACTCTAAGTGTACACCGAATGTTCCATGAGATGGTAAAGCTTCGTTGTTCTTACTAGTGTAAGAATTATTAAGAAACTGAAATATTTAATTTGGATATACTGCATAAAATTAGAGTTTTTTCAATTCGAAAGCTGAACATTTTTTTCGAAAATGCATGAAAAACTGATGAATATTTCCCAACAAAAAACTTAATTGCTACTGAATATTAAGTGTAGACTCTAATAAGTATAACATGGTGAATAATGCATTCGAATTTCCAGGAAATTCCCGAATACTTTCACGAAACATCCACAGGCACTAAAATAGGTATGTAAAATTTTTAATTTGACGTCGCCGAGTTATTTAATTCGTTCCGCGAAGGTGAAGCGAGGCCCGGACGGGAAAGGACAAACAACATCTGTGAAATTGCATTAGGATGCGAAGGAATTTTTCAATATTTTACGTCCTGTCCGAGCAATATTTCTCTTATTTGCCATGACGGGCCCTTCTTTCTCCCCGGGCTTATTCAATTTTCCCCGTTTCAATTTGAAAACTGAAGAACGAACGATCCGGCCTTCCGACAGCCATGCCGGAAATTGTGGGATGGAAATGGCCCGCCCGCTTTGCCGGCTGACCATGAAACTGAATCTGTTATCGTTCGATATTGGAAATAACTGGATTTTCAATTTTCGAGTTCGTCTGAGAAGCGAATGCGTCGTAAAGTAGGCGAGCGCTTTCACGTCGGAAAATCGGTGACCGCCAATTACGGAAAATAAGAAACTACCGGAGATAATAGTTGAGCTTTTCGATCTGGGGTATCCATTCAATTCGAAGACTGTATCGCTTCAGGTATTCTTGACTGATTGTGTTATTGGAAAATTATTAAATTAATCAAAGGGAACAAAACAAAGAATGTACTCAACTACATTAATACATCAAATATCAAACACGATACATAGTGTTCGGCAAACATGTGACAGATTTTAAGGCGGCAATTCTTCGTCCATTTTTAAGAATATTTTTTCCAAGATTATTTCAGAAAAAAATCCTTTGTTCGAAGATACACGACGAATTGCATTTTGTACCATAATTGAAATTTATCTGAACTGATTTTTTACGGTTATCACTGAAAGAGTTATAATGAACATAAGGTCTTATATAGGTCATATGTAGTACATATGTGTCTCAATGGCTGTTCAACGCGATTTGGCAGTTAGGGAGATTTATATCATAGTTTATAGGAACGTCGAGAAGACTGACATGCATTCTATATTTCGACTTCTGATGGCAAAGCTAAAAGATTGTACATTGAACGATGCCCTGCAGGAACCATGTTGAATTTGTTATGAGTTTTATAAGGTCTTAATAACGTAAAAGGCAGTGTACTAAGTTTAAATATTGTTAACTTGATACACTGCTGCGTCTCTTGAAGTAATATGAGGTGCCACTCATTTGGGTTGAAGATAATCAAATTATAGTAAGCTGCACGTATTTTGAGTTACCTTTTTTAATTTAGGTAGGTGTTGAGGCTTTGGTGGAAGCCTACTAGGAAGGTTTTACATAATTTCAGCAGTGCTATACATGTGTTTTTTATCAGCCGGAGCAATGTATTAGTTTCACTTGTTGGCCCACTTCTAGTAAGGTACCTACTTCTGGACCGCACGTGGAGGGTCATTTTGCCCTTCAGCATTTTGAAACACTCGAATTCTTAAAAGATCCGGTTGAATTATCTTCAAATGGACGTCGTCGGTCGTGAGACCGGCATTTGAGTCGAGGAATAGGAAAATCAATGACTGATCGAAAGGTGAACTTGAATCAGAATGCGCCGAATATGGGAGAGGTAGATCCTGGTAAAATTCTCAGAGAAAATATTACGATTACTTCGAATGTAAATTATTAGGCAGGTTTTTGAATTTCTTAGAATAATCCGTTTATAAAATCACATTCATGGTTTTCCTTCACGTATTGAATAAGATCAATAGATATTGCGAAAACTGGTTCGCATTTCTTTATTCCTAACATGTATTAGTTTTATCTATGAACCCAGTTTTTCAGGAGAAGCAGTAGGGGTTTTCATGATAATCATATGTTTCATCTCCAACATCAGCTCTCGTTGAATGTTTGGACTGGAATTGTTGCAACTATCTATTCGATATTTCTACTACAAGCGCTTTCTAGTGTGCGTTTCTGAAAGCTGTATCATGAGCGACAATGATTCCAATGTGTTTAATGTCGCATAGTGTTCACATTATATTTCAATTCAATTGTTTCGGTTGGGATTTTTAACATCAACATATGGAAGGTAAGATCTTGTTCCTGAATGAACTCCCTGAATTATTTGTTCTGGGGGTATCACCACTTATTACATTACGCTACTTCGGCAGAGAACTATTGCTATTATTTTGAAAATTGAAAGACACCCTTGCAAGCGTGAATATTCAACGTGTTTCGAAGAAAATTTCCACATCGAAATTGTTGGAAATACCATGCAGTGCTGTTTCATACTATTATGAGAACGTTCAGTCGCGTGCATTCAAACAATGAAAGTTCTATGTTGTTTACAAACGCACTGAGGCCATGTCTCTTCAGAATACGTGATACAATTAGTGAACTACTACGTGAGCTCCCTCTATCGAATAAACATGACAAACTCTTCGGAATAAGGTTGCGCGTGTTAGTCACAATATTTGTAGGCATTTCATCTTATCATCACAGAGATGTTGTAGTGTATAAAAATGGTCTCGTGTATATATATATATATATATATATATATATATATATATATATATATATATATATATATATATATCTATAATATAAAAATGAATCGCAAAATGTGTTGGTAAGCGCATAATTCAACAACGCCTGGACCAATTTTGCCAATTCTTTTTTTTTAATATTCGTTGAAGTTCATGGATGGTTTTTACGGCAAGAAAAATTCGAATAATTGCCTTGAAAACCCTTAAAACAGCCCTTTCTTTTTCCCATACGAACGTTTTCTAACTGAAATGTACAGTCAATTTGAACTTTATTGCTATTCAGTAAAATTCATATTAAATTACAAGCACTCACTGTTCTCTAAGAAATGTAGGTGTGTTCCCAACGCCAAAGAGTCAATTTTCACTTCAATAAGAGTGATAATATCGCTAACCCGACCAAATTGAATAGTCAAAAAATGTAAGAGCTATAGATCATTAGTACTGATTTTCAATTTGGTTGGCTTCGCGATATTATTTCTTTTCAAATAGACGCTATTGGTACAGCCACCAGAGCCACTATATTCATTGCCTTTCGGGAATGGACTAAATTTTGTAAATTGTTTGACTTATATCCAGCAAATATCTCATATAATTAAGTATGAGATATATGGGACAAGCACTTGCTACGAAATTAGGAACATGCCCTTCAACTACATCACTTTCAATACATCAAACGTGTTAATATAGGAATTTTTGATAATTCGACTGTTATGAAATAACAGAAAGTATTGCAGTACCTTCGTAAGTGAGTAAGTTCCTGGCTCCATACGGGATAAATATTAAAAACAAGATATAGTACATAAACAAGTGTAACACAAATAGTAGAACATGTCTTTCCGGCTTTTTGAAAAATATTCAGAGAAAAATAGGAGGGTGTACAAAGATCTCCTCGTCAGCTAGTATATATATATATACATATATATATATATATATATATATATATATATATATATATATATATAACAGAAAGTATTGCAGTACCTTCGTAAGTGAGTAAGTTCCTGGCTCCATACGGGATAAATATTAAAAACAAGATATAGTACATAAACAAGTGTAACACAAATAGTAGAACATGTCTTTCCGGCTTTTTGAAAAATATTCAGAGAAAAATAAGAGGGTGTACAAAGATCTCCTCGTCAGCTAGTATATATATATATATATATATATATATATATATATATATATATATATATATATATATATATATATATATATATATATATATATGTGTGTGTGTTTGAAATTGAATGGAACTGTTCAGATTTTTTCTCTCACAATAAGAGCTTCGAGGAAAGATAATCTCAAATTTTTTTCTTTACAGGTAAGCAGTCCATGTGATGTCCGTTCCCATTTCCGTCGTATAACTCATATATACGAACCGAATCCATCGCTGAGCCGAAAAACGATTCAATTTACTTTATTAAAATAAGGTAAGGGTAAGAATCCTGCGAAAATGCTATTAAATATAATGATTCGCTTAAATGGAAACTCCAATATTCTTCATCTTGATTGTTGGGGAACCTAATCGTTTGCTCTTGGCTGCTTCCTCTCTCCTCTGATATTCTCATATTATTCCGTTTCTCTACGTTCTCACAACTGGGAGAAAATGAACTCCGACGGTATTTTCAATATGCTTATATACGTTTTATTACTTTAATAGAGAATCTTACTCGTATAACTACACCCCATTCATTGTTTTCTGATGCAGGGGATATTTCCTCAATTGCTTACAAATTTTTTTGAAATTAAACGAATTTTCTATGAGTAAATGATATATTTATAAATGAATATAACAAAAATATAAATATATATGAGTACCTATACATATATATTAATTTTTGCCGATCTTCTATTGCTCATTAATTCAAGTTTAAATTCTGAAACAAAACTTTGATTAAATGACGAAGTCAAATGATAAAATAATCGGAGTGAACAAAATAAAATAAAATGCAAATGAATACAATTTCAATAAATAATTGAGAAGCAATATGAGTGTTGAAATAAAATAAAATGCAAATAAATACAATTCAAATGGTTCATTGAGGAACGAGATACGTGTTGAAATCCATGTCAACTTATTAAAAAATTAAACACATTTTCGAAAATTTCAAAAATATTTCATATAATTTCCACTACAATATTGTTTCGGTATATGAAATCTTCATTAGGTGGATGAAAACTGAGTTGTGGTAGATGAAAACGGAGTTATAGTGGGGTTTTCATTCACCTGATGAAGATATTGTAAATCTGAACAATATTTTAGTGGAGAAATTATGAAATATTTTTGAATTTTTCAAAAATGTGTTTGATGCTTTGAAACAATGAAAATGAATTCTTAACGATTTTGAACAAACGGTAGGAATTTATTCCTTTAATTTTCTTTCATTCCATTTTATCAGTTCTCATTCACATTTTATTTCAATTCATTTCATTATCATTTCATAGTCTAGTTTCAGCCCTCAGTATAACACTAAGTAACCTTTTTTCCGTTTTTTCATTTCACTCTGATTCCAATTTTATCATTCAATTTCTCCATTTATAGCTTCGTTTCAGAATTCGAACTTGAATTCATTGTCGAAGGAAGTCCGAAAAAATTATTTCTACTCTATCAAAACCTCAGTCACAATGGAGAAAATGAGCCACAAAGCAAGAAATCGATTAAGAATAACTGAATGAATGAGTACTGAGAAAAATATATACTTCTGAACTGCAACGTAAATCCCCTGTTTCAGGGGACACTTTCGGCAATATAATTGTATTACTTCAGACGACGTTCAGCTTTTGTTTTCTTGGTATCATAGCTATAATGTTAATATCAATAATAATGCTCAATTGCCATAAGATTGTGCATCAAGAACTAGCATGAATATTTCACCTGCTACAAAAGGGGAAAGGGTGCTTTACTACAAATACTTTCAGGTGTAAATTTTGGAGAATGACCAGTTTAGACTCTACTAGTACCGTACTAACTCAACTGATCAAACAATTTCCTACAATTTATTTGTCGAAGTTATCATTCCAAATGCGAACAACCTAATTGAGAAGAATGCCGCAAAAAACTCTAAATATCGAGAAAGCGAAATTGAAGTGCGAGTCACAGAGATTTATATGAACATATTCAAGACTGTTCCAATCATCTTGGAATCCACTGGTATAATATCGATAGGTCTTTCGAAAAAACACCAAGAGCTAAGACTCGGCAAACATTTCTTTAGGGAATTACAAAAATCGGTATTTGCCACATCAATTACTGTCAGGAAGTTTCTGGGACATAATGGAAGTCGAGGCCACGAAGGTCGTCGACATGAAGATCGCCGCGATTGAGACCGCCGCCACGGGCCTGTTAATTTGGGAAGGTCCCCTACAGAGCTTAAAACCTTTGATATATAACATTTGGGGTGAGTGTGAAGTTCATCGTAAGGGAGTGTGGAAGTCGTAAGGTTTGAAAATGGGAAATAAATTGCCATTATTGAAAACTATAATAATAGTTACAGTACCTACAAGGGAACAGGCGAAATTTACCATAAGCTACTCAACTGAAGTCTTATAGAATAAAAAGCACAAACAAAAAAATCTGAACAGAAGTTAGTTATAAACTTAATAACCACAATGAGCCACCAGCAGAGAACGGTCGGAAAAAAATAATATGCTGAATGTCATAACTTATAATTAATAAGGAAGGTCTTTTTCTTTCATCGTTTTTTCTATAAACTTCATATGCTCACTGCAAGATTTTTTTTTGAATACGATAAACTAAGAGTGTTTGAAAGTTTTTTATGATCATTTAATTTGTCATTAATTCTTGGAAGTTCACGTTTTTAGCTGTGATTCATTTGATACGAATACCTCAATTTGATGTATCATATATTCAGAAATATTAGTCTGTATTCCATTAAATTTCCTGGTACACTTGACATACTTTTCGGGCTTCAAACTCATCATCAAGTGTTTGAAACAACATTTCCAAATTTTCAATGTTTTTCACTCATTCAAAATCAATTTGAATAACTTCCCTTTCAATCGATTTCTGAATCTTCATAATAGTTTATTGATTCGAAGTGTAGGTATGTCCAGTGTATCGAAGGATTTTTGTGACCTCTCCAGAGGATAAATTGATTCATGAAATATTAAATTCAAAATCGTCGACTAAGTGCAGTATCAAGTCGCCACATTCATAGATGTCGAAAAATGTGTTGAATATCTCATAAAATACTTTGATGCTGAATTGTTAAAAGCTTTCTTCATTACATGAAGAAACAAAATGAATTGCAAATTTTCATTTAAATGTTCTCATTTCAATAAGTTCAATTATTCATTTTAACAATAATAACAAATCATTGTTACATACTAGGATATTCATTAATTAGCAGAATGTTGAACCTGTATATATATATATATATATATATATATATATATATATATGTATATATATATATATATATATATATATATATATATATATATATAACACCTAATTACGCATGAATATAAATGAATAAGTTATCACATTTGTTATGTGTCAGTGTACGTACTGATGATATTCACTCTTGTTTAATGTAATGAGTTTTTTGATTGCGAATCATATTCGATAATGAACGCATATTACCGAATTAATATGTAAATATTTTGCTTTGAATAATAATATATGCAAAATTATACTGTGATCTGACCTCAAAACCTTTTTACCTATGAAAATATAATTTTCAGTTTATTTTTGTCGTAAGTGGCTAAAAATTGGAAAATCCATGAAAAAATGTAACTTGACAAATCTAAATGCAATATGACCCAGAAATATATAATTTAATTGAATATAAACCAAAATTCAAACCCTTGAACTTTTGATTACTCTTTTATTGACAACATAGACATGACGCGTTTCGTCGTTACAAACAACTTCTTCAGATGCTAACAGAATACTTCAGTACTCTAGTATTCTGTTAGCGTCTGAAGAAGTTGTTTGTAACGACGAAACGCATCATACTATGTTGTCAACAAAAGTGCAAATCAAAAGTTCAATTCTTTGAATTTTAATTTATACTCAATTATAATGGATTTACATCAAGTAAACGCCAACACTATTGAATATATTATTCAACTTGTGAAGATGATAAAACTTCGATCTGTACTTGGTTTATTCGAGCATTGAGAACAACATTTTCAAGTCGTATTTACATCCAATTCTTCAGAACGAATTTGGTTAAATGACTCATTTTGTATGAGTGACTGAAGAACGCTCGTTATCAATATAATTTCACCATACTACTGTGCGTTATGCAAACATATAATTGTTATCGATACTCCATTAGGTTACATTTAATTTTCAATGTTTGAACTTGGTAAAGCTACTACTATAATCATTCGGTAAATATCAACAGTTGATATTTACTCGATCACAAACATTTACAATGAAATTACCAAATACAAAACCGACAGATGATTCAGTTTAATTTCAATTTCGATGCATAGGTAAAACGAATAGAATCCTCAGATACTCATGAAGTGGTCAAATGTGGAAAAATTTTCGAGTAGATAAAAGCACAAAAAAGTCGAAAATAATATTGTAAAACAACAGTAGTCGGAGAGGACTTAGCCTGACTAAGATTGCATAAATACCCCGACAATTCCATGAAAATATTCGAAATCGCCATAAATTTCATACGAAGAACCAAGGACGAATAAAAGTCCTGCCAACGATGGATCGAAATTATATAAATTTTGTGTGAGTAACCTTAGAACTACAGAAAAATATCATGAGTATTTTTAAGAACATTTTGAAAACTTTTTATATAGGCACGTATCTTGTGTTCCTAACTACACTAGCATACTCTAGTATTGTATCTTATAGAGTTATACGATAAATCATAATTTACTTAGTTATCCAGACACAGCCATCCTGTATTTCTGTTGATAAGACCTGAAGTTGTATAAGAACTGTTAACAATATTATTTACGTGTCAATGTTAATTACAACATCTACTCTGTACAAAATCTCTAAATTCGGTACATTTCCAATTGCATAGCCATTTAGGTTATGATAAAAATCAATTGTATTGTTTTTACGATCAAAATACATTAAAATGCACTCAGAAGTATTTTCTCTTTCAGATTTCTCTCCTGCCACTGATCAAAAGTTGAAATATGTTTTTGTAGAACACGGCATTCTATTGCTGGTAAAACTTTGTGATTCAATTCACAGTGTTCTGCATGAAAAACATGGAATGTCAAATTGCGACAAATCCCATTCGAAAAAATATTGACTAAAATCAGGTCCAAATCAGATCTCTGTGGAAGTCCTGGCTTCGCAATGAATTTTAGTGACTCAAATCCATTGAACTAAACAACAAGGTACCTATTTCGACTATATGTGATATAAACAAACATCGAAAAATATTTATGATCATAATTAAATATAGAGAAGATTAAAGATTAAACAAATGTAGAGTAATACTTCTGATTCACCTTCTAAAACTGCTAAACTAATAATAATATAGAAGGTATCAACTTAAAATTATGTAAACTCTCATAACTACTTCGATATTTCTTGATATTCATTTTTCGAAATGAAGGAATAACACAAAATTTCAAAAGAAACATGAATCAACGTCATCAAACATGTTATGTTTTGGCACAAACACAGCCCCTCAAAACACTCTTCGGGCATTGAAAACCTATTCAAATATTTGTTGAACACAACTGGAGTCGAATAAGCAAATCATCCCTGAATTTAATGATGGAATGTCTGGTAAGACCACAAGTAAAATATTATCAAATGTGCTAAAGATTCACCTCAGCAAATTGCTGCATATGATGTGGTATCTGATCATGATATCGAACAGAACATACAAACCTGATTGGTCCAACAATTTCAGTGATGTTGACTGCTTATCTTAATTATACTCTTCAATGCACCTATAATTATTTCCATGATGAAAATTCTATATCAGTGAACATCCCGTCTATGTGCTTTTTCACCTTCTGTCCCCAGAGTGCATATTTGTCTTTGGGGGTAAATGTTACGTAACTTACCGTCAAATCCTCCAAATTTGGAAAACAAGTCTTGCGCGAATCCAATCAAAAAATCCAATTCAACCTGCGCCGTCGGAGTTATCGACATCCCGTAGAAAGGACCTAGCGTCGAACGTAAAAATGCAATTTAAATAATACGAAATGTATTTATCACGGAAGTCATCTGAAAGTGAAGGGAGTTAAATCCGACCGGACCGACAGACGGGAGTAACGGGCAGTGGGGGAAGGGTAGCTGGCAGGATATCGCCTGCTAGGAAATTGGCTAGCGCGTTTATTGGAAATCTTTCTGCCGTCCGTCCGTCCGTCCTTTTGCAGAGGTGAGAAGCCACATGGGCGTGCAAACCTACATTCGCCAAAAATTAGATAATAGTGATATGTTATTGTGAGGGCTTTGAAGGTCAGTGCTTAAAGTTCGGCAAGAGCAGAAGTGTCTTCTATGGAGACTCGGTCACTTCTGCTATTGGGTTTACCAGTTATACGAGTACCAATTATACGAGTTGCCTTTTGGGTAATATACTTCTTTTCACCCTGTCTCTTCTCAGTGAAGTTTCAGAATGTTCTGTTTCGAACTCCAAGTATGATTACAGAAAATCATACTTGATCAAAAACGATTACAGCAAATATCTATGTGAATTTATGAAGTCCCGAAAACAAGTAGTAAAGTACCTTTTATACTTGAGCTGCTCAGTACATAAAAATTGTTGATATCACATATTTCAAAACTCCACATGTCCACATTCTGTGCATGTGAATTTCGCACCGAAAAGCAACTCTTCTGATATAGATATATGTATCTTTTAGAGAGAAAACATTCAAGGCCACTAGATTCCCTGTTCAAAATTCATATAATGGATCATTATTGAAAAATATTCGATTAGCATTCAGCAGTTTATTTTCGGTTTTCCCACTATGTGGGTTGTATGTGGGGTTTCTCAAATATGTGATTCAATGCACAATGGGATATGATGCACAAATCAAATGAAACCGACCAGACGCGTTCTGGAGAAAGAAAGAGGAATCACTAAGGAAAATCTGAATCTATCAATCCCTTTATGCATGGTTTGACTTCTCGTGTAAAAATTGCTGTTCAAATGAAACGGAATACGTGGACCGTGAAACTATCGAAAAAATTAAAGCCTAAGAAATGTGAATATATAATCATCGTTACGTGGAGTTATTATTGATGAAACTTTACTCTGTTGAAAAAATACAATTGTTTAACTCCACGCATTGATATGACATGCATTTTATCGATTATTGCTCCTTTTTGTTCAACGGACAATCCAAGGGAGCATCATGATCGAAATGGACATAAAGGCATATCGTAAAGGATATTTTGAAGGAAGTAAGTGATTCCTACCAGGTGACAGTTTACATGATAGAAATGTCAATGAAGATAGCTGATTCTCACTGAAAGAACCACTTGTAAAATGCAGAAAATACAACTGCTGTTGGTTTAAAGACTAATATGATAGTCTTGAAAATGAGCTCACGCTCGAAACATGTTGACAAATTCATATTGTTAAATATACTCGTGAAACATTAAGCCAAGAGTTTAATTCAATTTAATATTTAATTATGTTTATCAAGAGTTAACCGAGAATTCAATCTCAGTCATGAGAATAGGTTTGTTAATCAAAGGGGTATTTTCCTCACTTATTGGATAATGATAGTTCTTATTATTATAGTGAAATAATTACACGGCGTAACGACACAATCAAATACAATTCAATATTAGGTACTCCAGTTAAGGCTCTAAGATTAATTTTCACACCAGGATACACAGTAAGAATTAATTCAATTTATCGAATCGAACAAATTTTTAAAAATTGTTTCGGTATATCATAACTAACATATTGTAGTGGACAATATATGGAATATTTTTGAGATTTTTCAAAATGTTCAATTCATTGAAGTTGACTTGGAATTTCAAAACGTATCTCCATCCTCAGTCAAGAACTTTATCAATTGAATGAAGAAACTTCAAGACTTGCAGGTGAAAATATTTAGGACGCCACTGTAAAGCACGTGATGTTTAGACTGTGAAGATTTCTAGAATTACATTTTCACCGGGCGCCACAGCCAATGGACATCGAACGCGAATGAGAAAAGAGATATTACTTGTCAGATATGTCTAGATGGCATTATCAATAAACGTAATTTTTGGGGTCGTTTCGAGTCATTTGTTTCAGGAATATGAAGGACTCCTTTTCACAAAGAATTCAATTTATATAGTACATCGGTATTTTTCCTTTAGTGAGAGTGAGCAAAATTCAAATAATTGAATATTTGAAAGGAAGACCGGTGTTATTTCAAAAGCAGAAATATTTTGGATTGTTGTTTTATATAATAAGGAGTTGATTTCTTCGATTATCTCTAAAAGTGAGATTGAATTCTCGCTCAACTCTTGATGAAACATAATTAAATATTAAATTAAATTAAACTGTTTGCTTGATGTTTCACGATTATATTTCACAACATAAATTTGTCAACATGTTTCGAGCGTGAGCTCATTTTCAAGACTAAAATAGTGTAAGGAACGAACAACAAATTTATATCTATACAATGGATGTAGGGAGGGAGGATAATTGAAAATCTACCTATTCTTTTACGATGTCAAAGTGTACGCCAAGATCTGACCTAAAACCTGGTGATTCTAAACATTCTGAGTCAGCCACTTGTCGACAAAAAAAACATTACATTTCATTTGCTTCCTTTGCATATAGAACTATAACTATAACTAAACTGAAAGGGACTGTTTATCAGTATATCATTTAGTATATCATTTCGATATTTCCTAGCTTGTCATATGAGGAGATAAACGCTGATGACTTTGATGGGCCACGGATTCGGCAACTAATTAAAAATGAACGTTTCATTTAAACAAAGGCCGAACTTGAAAAGAATACTTGGTTGGCATTCAAAAGTATCGTCAAGGACTTTCTTGTAAACTTAGAAAGCTTTCAAAATCATGAGTTTCAAACTGCATTTCTTACATAGCCATCTCCCTAACGTTCCAGATAATATTGGCGCTGATAGTGATGAACAGTGTGGGCGATTCCACTGAGATTTGAAGGTCATGGGGGCAAGGTATCAAGGTAGATGGGATGTCAGTATGATGATTGACTACTGTTGGAGCATCAAGGGAGAATGTCCCCAGATTGAGCATTCTAGGAAAAGTTATAAGCGAATATTTTCATTAATATATCCCTAATATATTCTTTCAATGATTGTTTGAGAAATCGTAAAAATATAAACAACTGTATTCTTTTCTAGATTTGATCATTCTGTACAAACGCAGAGGAACCACTTATGGCCACTAACACCTCTAACAATCCAATTGATGAAATACTGAGTATAAATTCTTTATTTCGATGAATATTAATAAAAAGTATCTATATTTCATTAAGTAATCATTATTTGATTGACCAAACCGGAAAGGAAATTGCATGGCTGAAGCAGAATAAAATGGCCAAAAGTGGGGAATTATGAGTAGGTGACACAAAAATTATGTATTAATTGATTTAAAGATCGAAGAAACCTTAAAGTGGCCATAAGTGGTGTCTCTGCCCTAATTATCTCTGATCTTCAAAGTGGAAAAATTGTGGAATTGGCAGAAAATTCAAACTGTACAACAATATGTCACACATGATCCACTTATTAGGTATATAGACATATACTTCGACGATTTCGTGTCCTACAGGATTTAAGGTTATCCGCATCAAGATGGACGTACTGCGGTGACTTGGCGGCGTCGTATATTCGAGGTCGGAAAGCCCCGTGGTCCTACGGGACGGCCACCATCTTAATTGAACTGGACCGACGGCGAGCGTCCTTATTTGCGACGTCGTCCCGAACTGACCGCGCGAACGGAGAACATGAAAAATGATCGGCCTAAGGAGAATGAAAAAGGGAAATATAAAAGATTTTCTCAATTTCCTTCCCGAAATTATAGTCAAAGAAAAAGCTATTTGCCGTTCTCTCGCTTATAAGGGGTTAGTTTGCCCCCAAGGGTGGAATCCTTCAATCCTCCCCCCTTCAACCCTCTCGTCATACGTTTATATATATACATACGGAAACATTTCAGATATTATGAAACGAAGGGAATTTGAAGGCGTTTGGAGATTGCCAAAGGAGGTTCACGCGGGTAATTGGATTGGGTTAGGTTGGATGATTATTATACGGGAAGACATTCGGGAAATAAATATGGGTTTTCAATTTGGCGTGAATTCAACTTCAGTATGAGATACGGATTCGGTAAAATTGATTCGCTTGTAGGCGTTCGGAATATAGAAATCAAATGCAGGTTATTTATATGCCAAATTGCAAATTTTTTTATGATTGCTTACTTCATTTCGTTCAGCTGTTCGACAGGAATGTCCATTTAATTGATGAAAGCCATTAGAATGTTTTTTTCATTATAGCCAAAATAGAATGTTTTTTTTTACACCTACGTTCAACCAAACATGAAATATTCGTTCTGTAACGATATCTCCTTTTCAAGAATTTTGGTACAACTTCTGCTCTGTCAGGTTTAGTATGTTTTTCTTTTACCTGCTCTATCATGTTACAATATTTGTATTAATGGCCTTCTATACTTCATATTTTTGACCGTCTCAAAATTTCTTTTCAAAATTAGTAGAGAATTTAATACCGAATATTCCTGAATCATTCAATCTGTTTCTCTGTTATCATCTTAACTTTCACTTTGATTGATTAGGGAGAATTCAGTATTAAGAAAAAGCTTTTTGCACTGAATATGTGATTCAAACTGTTGCATTTAACTGTGTCTTTTGGTAATTAGGAATATTTGTCGAAAATTCGAAAAATAAAATCCAAATTCCGAATGGATATATTCAATTTTCTGTCGTTAAAAATAATGATTTTCGTTCGGGATTTTGTGATGTGCCTGTATATGACATTTACTTTGAAACACCTGTTACTCTAGATAATAAGATATATGCAGATGTGTGCTCCTTGTTGAAAATCTTTTCAGTATATTATATCGACAAGTAAACCTTGAAAATTTGAACAATTATTGTGGTTGGAATCATAATATTCAAATTCAAATATATCGCATTTCGCGTCGGGTATTAGGAATTTCTCAGGAACTCAGTAAAGTTTGAACAGTGTCTAATAATATTGTTGTGTCACGGAAAGACGAAATAGAAGAATTGACCACTCAACAAGAAGAGGTGGGAGGGTTCAATTTCCTACATAACGATTCGATGGTATTACACCGGAAAATTTTCGAAAAAAACCTGGAAAATTCAATAAAGGGATTGATTGTTATTATTACTATGTCTACCCATGAATATTGAATTGTAAGCAAGTGTCAGAAGACTCGCTTCAAATTGTAAATTTGAGATACGTTTCTGCGCAAATGCGGATGAAATTGCATACACTAATGCACAACATGTCTTCAGATGCAAATATTAAGACAGAGCAACTTTGAAATTCTAATCAAATACGTTATCAGCCTTTAGAATGCATTATCAAGGAAATTCAAATCTCAAAAGAATCAGTGTAATAGTCAAAATCAATCAATGCTACTGTTTGTAACATTATACCCCACTATGCACCTACTAGGAGTTAAGCGAATGGCACCATTTTGCAGATTCAATTATAAGCAGCAGTGGTCCGTTTTCATATTGAAGGTGAAAAGCAACATAATTACCTAAATATTCATATGAAAAATATACACATTCGATAACAATAACAATAATAGAAACTAGTGATGAAACAAATAATTAGTGAAATAAATTCTGCCAATTTCAATCATATATCAGTGCTAATTTGTCAGTAGTATCTGAATAATGTTTCAATGAATATTTTGGTCACCACGTACTTGAGAATTCTGAAAAGTTTCTATTTTTCAATAAAACATATAATCAAAGAGCGCATATAATTATTAAATCCTATGTAGTGTATACGTTATCTCAAACTCATGATTTCCATATAACAGTGATCAGATTTTGTCAGCTTTCAGGCCGAGATTTCATGCTCATTTTCAAATTGAAAATTGTTTTCACTTCTCGTTCAAATAAACTCAATGAAGATTGTGCAACAAACAATCTAAAAGATCCAGAAGTGAGAGCGAAATTTTGTAAGCTATTGCCTAAATACGACCAAAGTCTTTACCTTCGATTTGAATTTCATTTGTGAACAGAAAGTCATATTCTTGAACATGAGTTTCTTATCAATTTAGCTGTCAATATGGGAATCATATACGTTATAATCAAAAGTTTCTTTCATGATCACAATAACAAATCAATGAACACCCTGAATAACAGAATTTTTTCCAACTTGAATTGATGTTGCATTCAAAACTGAACATTTGCAAATGTAAAAGTTGAAATCCACTTTTCTTGAAGAAAGTCCGAGATTTTTGTTATTTTGTTTTTGTATAGCATCATATTTCAATGAAATTTATTGTTTTAGTTACCGACCCTACTAGCATTGACAAAAATCATTGAAGTTTTGATGAAATAATTTCTACGAAGTTTCTATAGGAACTCGAAATTTATTGAGGTGATCTTAATACTGAAAGCTGTTAGTATGGAAATTGAAAAGAGTTCATTCAATCAAATAACAACGGAGGGCATCGTTAGGATTATAGATTTTGATAACTAAAATATCTTCTATGTGATAGAAATGCTAGGTTCGAACGCCATGCCAGATGTGGATGTTTGTGCGTTTCTGTCAGTTTAGTGCTTATGTAATGTATAACGCTCAGTCTCACACTCGAAACATGTTGACGAATTGATATTGTTAAATATAATCGTGAAACATCAAACCAAGTATTTAATTTAATAATAATGTATAAGAAGCCAAATCGCCCTTTGTTGCGGTGTCTTATGATCGCTGATTTGAACAACGAAACAAGTTTAAAAGTAAGAAACTTAATTGGTTGATTTTTTTTTGATTTTTTGAGTAATTCAGTAATAATTTGAATCAGGTAACCATACTTCGAGATGGAATAACCAAAGATATCGAATAATTTTTGTGGGTAATAAGAATTGAATTCTGTTCTTCACTAAGGAAGTAAAGTCAAGAATTGCAAGAGCTCGTGTAGAATCTCGAAGAATAATATACCTTTAATTTTATTACATCAACCAAACATACAACCGCAACATATTGGGCATATCAGCTGCTTCGAAATTCAATTAACAATATTTTTTACGGCTTACAGCATCTGTTGCAGAAGCCGTGAGGTAAGTGAGACGGAGCAAGTAATGTCATCAAGGATTTGCAGGATGGTGAGAACTGGAGTTATATTGAAAACTGGATGTCACACAGGAACACAACGGGACAGTTATCGTTAGCCCGCTTGTTCCCGGTACGATGCTGCGTCTCCCGTCTCGGTCCCGTCGTCTTCCCTCAGGAATCGGGATCTCATTCAATCTTCCATTATCCGTGTTCGCGATGTTTCTACTCCCTTCCATCGTATTTGTCTGTTGATCTTATGGTCCATCGTCATCCTTTAGCTTCTTAGGTATTTTACCTGTTGTTTGGAGGATTTATCGGAAAGAACTAATTGTTTTTGTCTTACTTGCATTTAATGTTATCCTCTTATGAATTAAACGGTGTGTTTTATGTTTGTTTCAATTTGTTCATGATTACAAAAGTTATCATTTCAGGGGAATTTTTAGATCTTCACTAGGTGATACAAACAATATTCAGACAATTTATTGAATAAAAAATACTTGGCACAGTTTCACAGAAACTGATTTTAACTTCTGAAAATGGGGGAATTGAACGGTGTGAAAATAAGCCGAGTGTTTTATTCAAAATATTGAACAATTTTTCACCAATAAATCACTGATTTTTCAATGAATTTCATACAGACAATTGGTTGTAAACAATAGTTTTGGCTGGTATTCTATTGATTAATATTAAGTCAACTATATTAATTAACAACTCAATAAAATTGAACTTCATGTCCCTAAAATTTTTTTTTACAGTTGTATTTTATTGCTACAATTATCAGTATGATAATTGTATTACATCGTGCAGAAAACCGATATTTTAACAGTGGCAATTGTTTTTCAAAGTGTTTTGACTTCAAAAATTGAACAATAAACAATGGTAGTTTTGCGAAGTCAAGTTGGTTTCTCTATAGTTTTATTCTCTCATACTACCTTTCTTTTCCTCAATTCGTAAAATAACTGGAAATTTTCGAGTAGTATCTGTATATTTATGTTCTTCAGATATATTCCCTACGTAAATAATTTGAGTGAATACAAAAATGAAAAAATCTAAATTCACTAATTGAATGTAATGATCGTTGATTGTTAGTATCGTTTGTATTGTGAAGAACTTTCGTAGTAAATAAAACGTCATGAGAAATATCACAAACAACCAGATTAGATTTTGTGGGCAATAATTAGAATATTTCAAAATATCAAGTAGTGGTTTCTTCATAAAAAAGGAACAATCGAAAAAAACTATCTAAAAATCATTCGTATCGAATGCCTTACTCAGATCGAAAAACACACTCATAGAATACCTTTCATTTTCAATGTTCTTCAGTATATTATTCTGTAGGGACAAAATGGCATCTTGAGTGCATCTATGCTTTCGGAAACCATACTGATGCGATGACAGCAACAGGGAACCATCATAAACAAGGACACTTCACCAAAAACATCTTCTCCAATACTTTAGAGAAAACATTATGTGCATATAATGTGTAATAATGTGCATTACCCAACAATTATCATCATTAAACTACTTGAACCATAGACACATTTACTCATGCCTTCATCAGAACTCGAACTTGAACCTACCGCACCTTAGTCAGGTGTTTTCCCGACTAAGCCACTGAGGTCGATCAAGCTAAGTGTTATTTATTCAATAAAGTTCCATTTTCAGTAGAAGGCGTCAAATAAGTGGTATAATCTTGCTGATAGTGCAATATTTATCACCTGTCACTACTTTATTTTGCAGCTTCAATCTGTTGCAGAACTTCTGACGGAAGAAAAAACTGAAAGTTCTGATGCAGTAAACATCGGTAGTTAATTTGTGTCCCGAATGAGTATATCATCAATTATAACGAAAAGCACCAAAATTCTCGATCACTCAATATGTACCATTTCATCCTCGTATTAGCTCAGTAGGATTCCTTGTATTAACTTAATTTCTTTCTGGCTTGCTTGACGTAATTCATCATTGACTATATTGATCTGTTTGAACTACGTCACCATATTTTCGACTCTCGTTATCTACTTAGTTTAAGGCATTATTGATTTCAGAATTTTATAACCATTCGTCGAAAACGCATTGATTCCTTCAAAACTTGAGATGATAGTTTTTGGAGGTTTCAGTACTGGAGGAACAAGAAGATCTTTATAATCTTTCAACAAGTTAGATATTATCTCGACACTATTACAACTATTCAACCAACACTTTGTTAGTTTTGTCGAGAATTTCGATATTCTGGTTGACATTTGCCAACAAGTTATAGTAATAAATGGATATAATCATTAGCTGGTTAATAAATACATCGATATATCGTTGAAAAACATCGAGTATCAGTCGTTCTTCAAAACTTCGTATCGATTCCAGGATTCGATTATCGATTGAATTCGATATATCGAATATCTCTTTGTCAATCAGAATCGTCCATTTTGTACATTGAAGGACTTGGTATTGCTGTGTATATCGTTACAAGAAAATAAATTAATCTTCAATTTAGTACTGGACGTCTGATTTTACTGGTTAATAAATACATCGATATATCGTTGAAAAACATCGAGTATCAGTCGTTCTTCAAAACTTCGTATCGATTCCATGATTCGATTATCGAGTGAATTCGATATATCTAATGTCAATCGGAATGGTCCATTTTATACATTGAACAACTTGTTATTGATGTACATATATCATTACAAGAAAATAAATTAATCTTCAATTTAGTACTGGACGTCTGATTTTACTATTCGTTTCTTAATTTCGCTGAAGTAAGTTTGAATTTAATATTAATTCGTTCAATTCAATTTGAAATAACCGTTTTTCCATTTCAAAGCGAAGCAATGAATGTCTGTTATTTTTTCGAAAATACTCAGCGTTTGTGCAAAAGTTACACCTATAGTTTAAAGTCAATTCCTAACGGTACAATAATTGGAATATTTAAATGATTTTTCAATTTGTTAAAGGAATAATTCCATGAGTATCATTATCTGAATCCATTAGATTCCATTTTATTTTTGTATTAAATTATTATTTTTATTCATCACAGTTGTATTGAATTAAATAATCGAATCTATTACGAACTAATTATGTTGATAATTCAATTTAATTATTCTTATTGATTGTTGAATTGGGTTATTTAATGTGCACATTTTTCCAATCTAGATGTCAAAATTGAAATTGCAGTCTTCTGATGGGGATATTTTTGAAGTGGATGTGGATATCATCAAATGCTCAACTACAATTAGAACAATGTTAGACGTATTGGGTAGGGATGAAGACAATGAAGTAATCCCATTGCCAAATGTGAGTACTTCTATTTTGCAAAAGATCATTCAATGGGCAATTCATCACAAAAATGAACCGATAGATAAAAATGGACGAATAGAAATTGATGAATATGGAGAAAAGAAAACAGATGATATTCCTTTGTGGGATGCTGAATTTCTAAGTGTCGACCAAGATACGCTTTTGGAAATTATAAAAGCAGCAAATCATTTGGATATAAAAGTTTTGTTAGATTTAGGGTGTAAAGTCATTGCCAACACAATCAAAGGTAGACCTACAGAGAAAAAACATCAAACACTCCACTTACAAAATGGAGAAACTTCTTTGGAAGAAGGAGAAATTCGCATTAGAGATAACTGGTTGATGGAGGAGATGTGAGGAGAATGCTTTGTGTTATTTTTTGAGACTATTGATATTCCTATTTTTTTATTTTTTTTTATTATTCCTTTGACAATAGTGAGTTTTCCGCATTCATGTTAATTGAGTAAGTTGGAAGTTTTAGTATTTATGTCGTTTCAATGTAAATGTGCAATGACCTTGTGTATTCTGTAATTTTATACATTAAAACATTACTAGCTGACCCGGCCAACGCTGTTTTGCCATATAAATTATATATATATATATATATATATATATATATATATATATATATATATATATATATATATATATATATATATATATATATATATAAGAAAATGAACACTAGAACATTCATTTGGAAAATTGAAATTAATCAAGAGAATGTTATAGTATAGCTAGATATGTGAACGTGTACGATGTGATGTCCCCATTATCCTTCAAGGGATAAATGTTAGAGAAATATTGAAATCGATGCAACACCCGATGGAAGTGCGAGACATATATGTTTCGTTCTGCAAGGAACTCGTCAGTCGCACCACGTCCATCGAAGTGAGGCAACGATTTCAACCTCCAAGCATCTTCTTGTGACTTCAAGTGGAAGATCGTAGAGTAATGAATACTCTACAATTCCATCTATAAATAATGATGTTAGTATAAATGTTCTAGTGTTCATTTTCTTAAATATTTCATTCAGTGCCATAAGCACAAAAAAATTTCATTTCCTATATATATATATATATATATATATATATATATATATATATATATATATATATATATATATATATATATATATATATATATATATATATAACTAGATAGTATAAAACAAAGTGGTTTTCTCCGTAAAGCTGTGTGAATGGCCATGTAGATCTATATTAAATCAACAATGTATTTAAAGTTTTCAATTGGATAAGGATTAATCCTGTATTGGTTGAAATTGCTCCGAAAATTAGCCATTATTTGCCGTAAAAATTAAATGACAAAAAAATGTTATTGTGGGATATCTATAAGAGATAGACATATATCATAGCGGAGTTTTCTGTAGACCTTTTCAATGTGTACAAGACTTAGTACATTATTTTCTCGTAGGTTTTAGCCTGTATTTGCAATGTAATCGGAAAAAATATAATAATTTACGACATCAGCTTAGAAACCTCAAAAATAACAGTATTTCTCCACTACTTAATGGATGTTATAATAATAATAATACATTTATTCCCAATAGATATACATCCAATTACAGAGAAGAAATTACAGAAAATTACAATTCAAAAAAATTACAAATTGTACAAAAATAATAATAAATAAGAAAAAATTAACGAGAAAAAAAATCAAAAATAGAGAGTATAAGCGAATATATACAACGAAAAAATTAATTCAAAATGAATTGAAATAGTATTGAATAATAACCAGATAACCAAAAATAAAACAAAATATGTCTATTACAAATATACGTATGGTCAGCAGAAGTTGACCATATAGTAACGAAATATGTTTGATGAATAAAAATAAAATTAAAATGAAATCGATTGCAATAGTACTATCTAGTAAACAAATGAAACAACTAAAATTAAAATAATATATTTATAACTAAGTCATATGTCCACAACAGAAGTTCAGGAAAATATCACCATCCCATTGCGCTGTTCTGAGTGGCATGCCAAGATAATTGATAGCCGGTCAAAATAGATATCACATCGACCTCAACACCCATCATAAATATTATATATTCAGTTAATAGGAGAACGTGACATAACATTTGTTCTGCTGTAAATGGCATAAAATGTATTATTCCTACTCAGACCAGGTTTTTGTACGCGAATATTTATTTTGCTGAGAAGAAATGGTGGGTCAATCGAATTGTGCAAAATTTTGAAAAGCAACGTTAGACCGAACCGTTCTTGCCTCACCTTCAATAATTCAATTCCCAAACTATCGGTTAGGATGGAATGGTCGAAGCCTGTAGAAGGATATTGCCGATAACTTCTGAAGTACATATACTTCAAACATTTCCTCTGAACTGCCTCCAAGTCGACAATAGAATTAATGTACACAGGAGACCAAATTATAGACGCATATTCCAGTTTACAGCGAATAAAGGAATAGTATAGCGTTTTCATTGTGCCAAGATAAACAAAGCTGTACCAATTTCTGACCAAATAACCCAGCATCCCAGAAGCAAAAGCTGTAATACAAGTTATATGTTCAGAGAAGGACAGCTGATAGTCGAAAAGTACCCCCAGATCCTTAAACTCAACCCATCTATCTAGAATTTGACCTTCCAATGTATAACTATGATGAATTGGAAACAATTTTCGAGAAAATTGTAAAATTTTAGATTTACTGATATTCAGTTTCAGCCCATTGATGTTACACCACAAATTAACAGCGTCAAGAGAAGACTGTAATCTGACACAATCATGACGATCGTTAATAGCAGCAAATATTTTTGAATCATCTGCAGAAAGCAGATGCATTTTTGTAACTTCCAAATCTTTGGAATAATCATATTTCTTACAATAATATTAAAAATTAGGGATAAAGGTTCAGCGAAAGGATAAATATATCCCTAACCAAAAAAACTAGGAATATGATCAACACCAGATGTAAATTCATTTTTGAGCTTCTTTGATGCTCTGATTATATCATCCTCGGATATAACAGAGAAATGGAATTGTGATTTGGGTAAAGATTATCATAGTTTTCAGGAGACAATTGTACGTTGGAGGTAGTGACGACACTTGCAAAGAAAGTGGACAATCCGACAACAAAGCTCTGAGAATTATTTAGTTCGATAGTTCCGTATTTCATACTACCAGGAATGGGGGATTTAGATTTCTTTGTTTGTACGAACGACCAGAAGCTATTGGGATCCTCACAGATTCTGTCCTCAATGCATCGAATATTGTTTGTATAGGAGGCTTCTATATCTCGTTTGGTTTTGCCACGCAGGATTCTAAACTGATCGTAATAATTATCGTATATGTGTTTCTCATATAAGCCATGAAAACGATTTTTCAATCGTATGTCGGATATTATATCGTGTGTGAACCAAGGAGGATAACGGTGATATTTAGATGTATGAAATGGCACCCAAGTGTCAAAGATGTTAATGAGTTTGGCATACATTTCTTCACAAGCCAAGTCTAACAGTCATTCATTTGACGAATGATCAACAGAATCAACAGAATAAATCAACTGATACATGAAGGGAAAATTGGCTTTCTCAAAATAATAAGCTTTTTTATTGATGGTTATGAATAAAATTTCGACTAGGATTTTTCGATGCTAAAGTGAAAGAATATGCTAGAGCAGGGTGATGAGCATCTTCCCTAACTAGGGGAAGAGCATTATGAGCTACATTGCAAGAGAAGTTGGCGAATATCAAATTTAAGAATCTATTATTTATATTAGAAATAATATTGTATTGCTGAATATCCAAAAAACCACACATATTACTCAAAGCCTCACATTTTCTATCACCCGGTGCCGAGCCATAAGCTGATACGTTGAATTCACCACAAATCAATATATTGTGGTGGGTAAACAGACTAATGAAAGATTCGAGGGAATCAATAAATCGATCAAATTCATCAAAAGTGATAGTTGGAGGTATATAAATGCTAAAAACTAGTAACTTCAGACTAAAACATCTAATATTACATACTTCTATATTCATAGTGGGAAATAAGTCTCTTATTGATTTGATATCAATACGAGTGGCTTGTAAGCTAGTCATATTAATTTTGTACTCGTATTTTCCAGTAATTTGGTTTTCTGTTGGAAATAAATGCTTATTTTTATAATTGAGTTTGTTATAAGGTCTGTCAGGCCTTAATAACAACGTATGAGGCAGTGTACTAAGTTTAGCTATTGTTAACTTGATACACTGCTGCGTCTGTTAAATTAATATGAGACGCCACTTATTTGGGTTGAAGATGATAATCGAATGATAAGTTGTACGTTTTTAGAGTTAGCTTTTTCATTTTTAGTAATGTTGACGCTTTGGTTGTTTGGAGTTCTCTTCTTTCTAGAAATATTTTACACGGAGTTCGCAGTGGTGTCTGGTGCACATCTGTTTTTATCACCCCGCACAATGCTTTAGTTTCACTTGTTGATTCATTTTTAGGAAAATAGATCTCAACCCCACGTGAAGGTTCTTTTAGCCCTTCAGTATTTTGAAACACTCGAATTCTCAACAGTTATTATTAGAGACCGGATTATATCCATTTGCATATTTGTATATGCATTTGCTTATTTAAGCCATTCTCAGCGGTAATAGCATATTTTACCTATGATCTAATTATGTTGCATACTATGGGTTCATTCACAATATTTTTACGAACGCACCACAATGCGAATTCGACCCGGAACGCAGAGTCAGTAGCCACGCGCGTCTTTTGTTTCGACAGTTACGATAATAAAATGAAAGAGACACAAGAGCGTCACGCTCGCCTACTACAAAGTGTTCCACCTATTACGCATATAAATTGTTACTTGTTTTTACTTGACGTGCCTGCTCTTTGATCTTTAATCTAGTTTTTTATTTATTTGTGTGAAATTTGAAGCGTACCATGCCTGCTGAAAAAAAAGTGTGTCTTCGTGGATAACTGACTTTCCTGGAACATTTGCATACGACGAAAATGTTTTATATTGTCGAATTTTTGAGAAAAATATTTGGTGCACAAAAAATTTTGAAATCGACCAACATATCAAAACCAGTCATCACATCGCAGGATTGCAAAAGAAAGGTCTACGATAACAACTTATAACCGCATCTACAGCTAGCTCTAAATGCTAACAAAACAACCAATTTAGTATGGATTTATGTGAAGCATTGCTCGCAAGTAATATTCCTCTGTATAAAATTAACAATCCTACCCTCAAACAATTTCTGAAAATGTAAAAAAAGAAATGCACCGGACGAATCAATATTGCGTAAATTATATACCGACAAATTCATCAACATGTAATGGAAGAAATACGAAATGAACTCAAAGATAACTTCATTTGGATTTCAGCTGACCAAACTACAGACAGTTGTGGACGTTATATAGCGAATTTGACTGTTGGTACATTATAACTGGAGCCTTCTTCTTCCTATTTGGTGGCCTGCAAAGAATAACCCAGGTTTTGAAAGTTTGTGTCAAATTGATAGTTTCATTAAAGGGACGACAGAACTTTTGCCAGAAACTATAAGTGCTAACATAGCATCCAAGATCAAATTCTGCTCAGTTACCTCAGTCGATGTGGTACAAACCTATTCCATTTACAAAAATATTCTAAATGATCGAAAACACAATCTTACCACTTAAAATTTGGAAAAAGACTTTATTGTTCACGTTTACAAAAATTTGAAATAATTTTGATGTCATGTAATGTTACTGTACTTATTATCCCATATCAAAAAATAATTCACCTGTTCTATGCTGATTTTGAAATACAACAAACTTACGTTTCTCTTTTTTATTTTGGGTGTTCCTGAAACATGTCATTCATTTCGCATATTCTGCCAATTTTCGTGCATATTTCATGAATATTTGCATGCATATAACAAGATTTTTATGTCGCATATAATCCGGTCTCTAGTTATTATTATCATTAAATTGAATATCAATATTCAAAAAAGCCACCTACAAACACAAAATTCGAATTACAACAGAAAGTTTTGGTTTATTGAAGCATCAAAATTACAGATAGTAGGTTTCCCAAAAAAAATATTCGAGCATTTTTTCAATATTTTTTTGAAATTCTCCCTAAATTTGCTTCTGATGTCTAGCGAAACAGAATCGTAAACTTTTGCTATATCAGAAGCATCTCCCAAATATTTTTTCGATGTATCACGAGAAGATCTCTGTCTCTAGTAATTCTGTTTACTTCGATATTGGTTCATCCACTTAATTTTGCCACAAGTATTCTTCTTTCGTTGAGCTGTTTCGTGGTTTCCGCAATCGTCTGAATTCTCGATACGGTCATAAATAAGCGTGTAATTGTTGTCAATTACACGACGGCTATATTACCGGCATTTCCGCGAAGCTACATTACCGCGCGTCTTAACGGCCGGTTAACCGATCGAGACATATCCGTACATGGATCGCGCCTTGTTGCGTTCGGAGATGTTGGGAGCGTTGTCGGCACGCGAACCGAAAAAAAAGCGGTAACATAAGTAGCAGATGTCCCGCGGGTGACGTTCAAGTTTTCACAGTTTGGAAAAAAGTCGCTTTGTCGAGAGCCGAAAGCTGAACGGTAAGAAGGTATTGGGTGTGCTCGAGATTGTAATGGTCATTTTTGCTCGTCTGTTGCATTGAAACTGGGTGAGAAACAGGACGCACCTATTTTTGAGGAAAATTTTTAACAAGGTTTCTCCAAGGGTGAAGTTAGAGGTGTGAATGATGAAACATCATTCAAATATCAAATTAGTGCGGACCTGTAGAGTCTGATGATTCTCCAAATTAAACTGCGAAATGTGTTTCTAGTGAGGCCCCTTTTTCATCTGTATAAGACATAACTTTGATGCCAGCTCTTGATTTCGGCCGACGTGAAACAGGCCATGACAAGCGTAGTCCGGTGTTGCCAAATTGACTTAGTGGTATACTCTCCTAGTCGGTTGTTCCCGAAGTTTCAAGCAATTATTCAACTCTTTTCGTATATTCCGAACGGATAAAAAATATTGTTGGTATTTATAACATACTAAATATTATTCTTAAGCACATATTCCTCAAACAGAAAAATGAAGAATCTTTGGAAATAATAATTTAATTCGATTAATTAAAATTTGTAGATTATTTAAACAAGTATTTCCATTCTCGGAAAAATCTTCAAGCATAGCATAACAATTTCAATCGATGCCTCATTTAAATAACAAAAACCGTTCCCGATTAAATATGTGAAAGATTGATCCACACTGTCTGGAATATCTTTGTATCTTATTATCTAATTTTTCTATTTGAGACCACCAGTCTAATCTGAAGTCAATGACTAAACTCCAACTTCCAAATCAGTGTACAACAACTTTTTTCCATTCAAAATAACTGTTACTAATAATTCCTTCTCTCAAATTAGGAAGATAAAAGTGAATTTTGTTTTTGACTGAACCCATTTTAACATTCCAACAATCAGGAATATTTATTTTTATGCAGTAATGAGGAATAAATCTTGAAAATTGACAAATAAATCTGACTGTTCAAAAATGTAATTCAGATAATCTTTGCGAGCTTAAAATTTTCTTACACATTTGGTACATTGTACATTTCTTGACAAGTAATGCCGTAAATTATATATATATATATATATATATATATATATATATATATATATATATAGAGAGAGAGAGAGAGAGAGAGAGAGAGAGAATATAGTTATTAGTAACCTACCCATTCCAAGCTTGAAACTAACTAAATTACCGACGGAACATCTACTCTCTACACCATATTTCACAAAAAGAAATATTTATTTTTATATAACACAATCAGCACAATTAATCTGGTATATTCTACTCTCATCTTTTGTAGCCTGTTTCTCTTTATCATTAATTAAGTTAATATTAGTTAATAATTATCAACTGAAAATTATCACAAATTTCTTCTGTTCGTGCTAACAGTTTCAATAATAATTGATAATTTTACGTTTTCTCAGTCTATTTTTTTTTAGATTTCTTATGTGATCAATACTGAGGAGTTTTTTATTATTATCATCTTCTGCGTTTGTATATGAATGGATTTCATCAGTCGTGTATGGCGCTTTTTAATTATTAGTTTGCCAATCATCGATTCCGCGTAACCATTATTTTTTGCTAATTGTTTAATTATGGAAACTTCCTTATAGTAATTTTCGGGGGAAATTTATATTCATTTTCAAATATTGCTGAAAAGATTGAACGAGAATTGAAGATCTCTTTATATTCCATTACAACAGGAATAACAGTCAAGTCGATTCACTTTTTCTGAGATCATATCTCTCATGACCGATGGTCATATTATTTTGTAATAAACTGCTGTATACTTACTTGTAATGTTGGAGCTTTATATTTATTAACGTTTATGATGTAAGAAACGACATTTTAATGACTTGCTGCCGTGTTAACATAACGACAGAAGACTGAAAATTTATTGAAATTTTATGGCTTATAGAGTATAGAGTGATTAGTTTCAGTTGAAAGTTGGTCTTATGTTGTTGCATCTTATGTTCAATATAACAATATCTGAAGCCACATTTTCAGTATTCCAGTTTTGTGTTTCAGTTATTGAGTCTACAAGAATATGGTGGTGAAAAAAGATGGTTTTGTATATGACCTTAGACATTGAGGAAAATTTTCGTTGATGAACCAAAGTCACATTCAATTTCCTTATAGAATATCGAATTGTCTCATAGAATATCCAATTTTTTTATAAACTATAAGATACAAATTTGGAAAAATATTTTCGGTAATATACAATATGTGTATACTGCGCTCAAATTTTTATACCTCTAATCTCTAATTCGGAGTCTCTCAAAATTTTTTCTGGATACTTTGACATAATGTATCAAGATTTTCAATTTTTTTTTCCTGAAATTTTTATTTGCATGATTGATTTTATGATAAGTGGAATTTCAACTGAAATATGTTTCATGAAAAAATGTTTTTTTATTAGGTAAATATGTAACAAAAGTCAAAACTACATAATGAAATACAACATATTCCGTTACCATATACATATAACTAAAACTGCAAATAAACAATCAATAATTTTTTTCCAGAAAAGCTCATCTAAATGAGCTTAAAAATAAAACTCCAAGCGCTGAAATGAATAAATCCTGTAATTCATTCAGTTCCCGAAATGTAATAATCTTTTTATGGATTGATATTCTAAAAAAATAATTCTCCTGCAGTAATAGGTGGGTGGGAATACAATGCGCATTACAGCAAGGTAAACTGTATCTGTCGATAGACCATTATGTTCGAAACGTGCCCAAATAACCGAGTCGTCAGTTCTGCAGGTCCAGTCAAGAAGATCGTTGTAGGAAAAGGGGCAATAAATTCCACTAATTGGGTTATGATTCACAGACAAAGCTTTGCTTGTTTGCTAGAGGAGAAAGCCATATAATGAAGGATTACAGATTAAACATGAGAACTTGGAAAATCATATAATTAGTTAGATAACTTGTAAGATTTCTCTCGCAAAGCCCGACTGGAAATTGGACCGAAATTGAAATAAGCAAGTAATTTAACTCTGGGCGAGATATCCAGTAGCAGAGATGATGGGATTTTAGAAACAGCTTTTTCGCTTGATTAACTCCCTTGAAATAATGGAATACGAAACACAGTTCGTTGCCTTTTCTTTTTATGTTAGCGAACCGCAATTTCGCAACAAGGTTTGCGACTGATTGGACTTTAAATGACGAATAAAATACGAATCTATAACAGTCGTTTTGTTGTAGAGACTGACATTTACTAATTAGACGTTGCTGAAGTATACGGTGGATGACACAGGTCGAAACAAATTTTGTATGGATATGGCATCTACCTACTTAATGGAAATTGATTATCATTACTGACTGGATTAAGTGCAACATGAACAGCTCGTCATATGCATGCAAATATGCATGAAAACTGCTTGAAGTAGGCAAGAAAATTGGCAGAATATGCTAAATTAAATAATAAGTTTTAGGAACTCAAAAAAACAAAAATTGTGATTTTCTTGTAATCTTTCTCAAACATTGAACTTTCATCTTCTTCTTGTTCTTGAGGAGTTTCCAGAACAGTAGGGGATGGCGCTTATTTTTATACTACGTCTTTATCTGGTACTACAATGGACCTACGGTACGGAGCTATGGTACCACATGGATCTACGTTTCATGTGATAAATCTGTAAATCTTTGTGATATAGGTATGGGAGGAATGAAATCCAAAAGTTGTTACAAATTTGTAACTTTTGATATTCAATTTCACAAGGTTGATGATTTATCGGTTTCAAATTTATATTGTTTGAAGTAAGCCCGACGTTTTGAGTACTTCTCTTATATAAAGAAAGTATACTCTTTTCAAGTGTCGTTTCAAAGAAAAAACTAGTATGTTTCGTTTTTTCTATATGAAAACTCAATTGCCTGATTTTTTTTGTATTTAAAACATTCTACATCCACTTGATATTAATATCCTGACAGGTTGAGTTGGACTTGAGTTACAGAACGAGGAAACGCAGTCAAAACACTGTTCGAACAGAATTACAACTAAAAACAACATATCTGAACGTTGGGTTTGCTTCCATATGCGTTTGGAAAAAGCACGACCCAAATCGTCGAGTTGGCGTTTTTGTTAGGAAATGAAATATGCAATTCATTCATTGAAATTTTTCTTTTCGTCAGAAGATGGCGTTGTATTTGAATTTTTACTTCGATTATTTTTACACCAAACATGTTCATAAAAGCACTTCGGAACTTTTGCTTCTGACTTCTTCAATTGACATTGAAACAATCGAATCACAACGAAAAACCATCAGAAATTAATTTATGAAAATGATCAGAAAGTATAAAAATTTCGGTAAGTTACTGAATGATCAACTATAAGTAAAAACGCCTCCATGTCTTATCTTATCCTATTTAGAGCTTTAGTGAAAGCTCCAAGAATTATCTACTTAGGTGTTCCAGTAATTGTTATTTCCTCCATCATTATTACAGTAACAATTACTTCGTTATTATACTTGAGGTAAAAAAACGTAAACGCCTGTTAGTCGCATAATTTAACTATACAATCAATAGCATTTTTTGAACTAGAATCAGAAATTTTAGTAGATAATAAACCAACCGCAGAGCGTGCACGTTAGATTTTCCATCCCTGTATATATTTGAACCTTCTTTCACTATTTGTGAAATGACTTGAATAATTAGATTCTGCTCATACTGTTAGTTATCTTATTTCACCTAGGCGTATATGGAATATAGCGCACCTCATTTGTTGAGATCGTCAGAATGCTTCACTACACAAATGCACAAAGCGTGTAACTTTGTTATCGATGAATTTATTGCAATGAATTATCGTAGATAAATGTGATTTATCTATATACAATAATAGACCTAATATGTTTCAAACCATACTCAATATTTCCTCAGTTGTCGTACGCAATGTAAAATAATCAACATTCAATTTATAATACCACAACCACTAAGATACTATAAAATCGATATTCAGTTAAAATATAAACTCCTTGATAAGTGGCTTGGTAGTCGCCTACTTCGATTATCACATGAAATAGCTTCCACTTGGAATGTGGAGCCGACATTTTCCTCAATGCAAATTGCTGCATTTTATGCGCAGAAATCTGGATGTATGAAACCACGCGGGACGTCCCGATAAATCTAGAATACAGAAATGTTTTTCGGGCTGTCCGTTTTTCTACACGGACAGGATAAATGGTGGTACTACAATGAAATCTGCCGTCTCGATTTCGCCCCATTAGGACCGGCAAACGACTATACGTAATCGCAATATTGCCAGATTCTAAGAACTAAACAGCAATAATCCAAAGCCCATTTGGCATCAGCATAAGCGCTCATATAAGAGCCGGCAATCTAAATTGAAAACTGTAATAGTCTGCCGGTCGAGCATTTGTCATTCGACCGTAATATCGCCTTGAAGTGCGTCTCCTGCCTTTTCCGACTATTCGCTGCCATGTGGGGATCCACGATACGGCAGAATAATCTGTTTTATCTCCATTGACGTTCAATTTATGTCGATTCTTGGATTGATTTTACCGAATTCTTGGAGACAGGATATCTCATAAGTATAGGTATGTGAATTGAATTCGACAGACTTAATTAACATTCAAATTTGGTCCATTTTCAGAAAAAGAACTGAACGTTGAATTAATTCCATTTTGACAGTATCTTGACATCTATGTTGTATAAATAAATGTTTCGAGAATGACGAAAAAAATTGGTTGATGATTAAATTGTTTCGGAGTGTTGGTCCATTCTCAGAAAATGAACTGAACGAAACAAAAAAAAATTCGAAAAAAATCGAGATTCCATTTTGTAAAACGGAATCAGGAATCATAAAAAATAACATCTATGTTGTATAAATAAATGTTTATAAAAAAATTCGAGAATGCACCAACATCTCGAAAAAAATTGGTTGATGATTAATTCCATTTTGTAAAACTGAATCAGGTATCATAAAAAATAACATCTATGTTGTATAAATAAATTGATTGTGAATGTATCATAAAAAAAAAATTAAAAACGAGAATGCAGTGCAGTAATATCTCGAAAAAAATTGGTTGATGATTAATTCCATTTTGTAAAACTGAACCAGGTATCATAAAAAATAACATCTATGTTGTATAAAAACATGTGTATGAAAAAATTCGAGAATGCAGTAATATCTCGAAAAAAATTGGTTGATGATTAATTCCATTTTGTAAAAATTAACCAGGTATCATAAAAAATAACACCTATGTTGTATGAATAAATGGCATATCAATAACAAAACTTTTTGATTAACACAATGGAAAATATTACATTGATAATATTCTCTACCAGTGCATTTATTACTTACAATTGTTATACATTTATGGCACTTCACAGAAGACTAATGATATGTGCTTTTGATTCAACCTGATACCTTGTAAGCTCTTCTTGTCTTTCAGGTAGGTTTTTTGGATTTTCTATGAAAATAGCTGTTTTTTCTATTATATATTTTTTATGTGCTATGATTCCAATTACTCTTCCAGTTGCAATGAAAAGTTTATATGCCTAATTTTGATATCGTGGATAATTTAATGCAATATTCAGGATTTATAGCCGTCAAATCTAATATGTTATGAAATGAATGACATGGCCATAGATTAGATGCTACATTTCTCAATACTGAAATATGGGTTGGTAGCTTGGACTCTGACCGACGCTGCATTTAAACGAGCGAAAGCATTTGAGATGTGGTGCTACAGAAGCATGCTTAGAATATCATGAAGAAACCAAGGAACCAATGGGGCCGTCCTACAGAGTATACGAAAAGAAATTGATCATTTAAAGATCATCAAAGAACGCGAACGTTCATGTTTCGGACATGTTATGCGAAACCAGAAATATAGGCTACTCCAGTTTATTATGCACGGCAATCTTAACATCAAAAGAATTCCTGGAAGAAGGAGAAATCTAAGACAGTAGGCAGGAATGACATTTGAAAGCCAAAAGCAGCAAACAAAATCACAAAAGCCATAGTAAACGTCAATCCACTGAGGATAAGGTACAAGAAGAAGACGAAGATGAACTGGCCAACATCTGGAAGTCACCTTCGCTATATATTTCCTGCTCATCGAATCTACAATATCTACTCCATACTTCGTGCTTTTGTATAAAAGCAATGTTTTTTTGGCAGCAGCCATTCAAAACTCTTGGCCATACTAATATGGCTTTGAGCTCACGAATAGGCTGAATCGGCAACGGATATTGTGATGGAAGAAGCTGTTCTCAAGCGTTATATACCTCCCAGATATGCAATGATTTTGTGAGTTCCTGATTAATTTACGGATTTCCCAAATCATAGCAAACTTACCTTCATTAAGTCTTTGTGCATCTACTAGATTTATGATCGAAATTCAGGTATTTCATATTTGAACATTGTTGCCTTTCGTAATAGGATTGCCCATTTTATAGACCAGGTCTAAGCAGTGTGCACCAATTTTACCATGTATGTAAAGTCTAGCAGCAAATGCCCCTCAAATTCTTCTACCGTTACATATACCAGTCGTTATCGGGTTCTAAATCATCAGTTTCCAAGCACAGCAAATTTCATCCACGTTCTGCTGAGTGTGTGGAGTTACAACGTCAAACGCGATCTCTAGAAATACTTTAGTATTCATAGCCAAAGGTACTACCAATATTCAATACCAATATTGATTGAAATACTACCAATTTCAATTATTTTCCAGACGTACCATCGGAGAAACAATTATTTTGGACTAATGGCTTTTTGTTGAATGACTGCTTACAATCTTATAGGTAGTTGCGGTAGTAAAAAAATACCCGGACACAATTACAGGTAAATCGAATATCATTTCATAATAATTGTTTAAAATGAAATTTCAAACGTGAAACATCAAGATGCCCAGAAGAAAGGAAAAAATGAAGAGTTGTCGACGAAAAAACTTATTAATGGGACAAGAATGGAAATGATGGCACTTCTAGTATGAGAATAGTGTAATTTTAAAATTAGAGAGATGAAAAATTTCGAAAAAAACATAGAACTCGTTAGAGATGTTCGTGAGAAATATGTTCTAGTAATAACAAATTTAGGACGTTTGTTCACGACATTCAGATGCAGAAGTTAATCAGCAATTCAGTTGCAGTTTTTTTCAAAATTTGATAGATATGATTCCTCTTAGTGTTGCAATTCGAAATAACAATATTTGCATATTATTTCGTTTGCTAAATCAGCAGGCGAATGTGTAGAGCGTAGACCTAGGTCGATAAATAAAACACAGGTTTAGTGAACATTGAACAAATATCCAATTAACACGATATCAGCGCCAGGCTTATTTTACTGCGAGGGAAAAATTAAAAATTTAAAATGCAAAACAAGCAGGAATATCGACCGACAAAGTGTGTATGTGTTTCTACATCAAGTCTGCATGTTACTGTGGAGTTAATGCTCGAGAACGATCGAAACGATTCTTCTTGAAGTGAGTGTCATTGGCGTAGCACACATCTAGAAAGATATGAATGAAATAGTAATATATATATATATATATATATATATATATATATATATATATATATATATATATATATATATATATATATATATATATATATATATATATATATATATATATATATATATATATATATATATATATAAACCTAGTTTCAAGATTCACAAATCATTCATACTAGTAAATTCTGAGACTCTGAATTGAAATATCGAAAAATTTCAGATAAAACTCTCAGGTTGACATAAATGTTGTCAACGAGAACGAACCTATCACTTTTGAGAGTGAATATTAAGTACGCATAGAAAAACCATCGAACTTGTTGAATGATAATAGTTGAATGATCATTATTATGAATCATCAGAGCTTATTCAATCAATCAATCAAGAATCGATGACTTTCAAAACGGCCACAGGTCCTATATCCGAATGAAGAGAACATTACTTTGTGAACATTCACGTGAGCTCCCTCTATCGGAGAAAAGACGTATAAACTCTCCTCAGCATTCTAGATTCATACTCATGACAACATTAGTAAGAGTACGTAAAGGCATTGTGGACGTTTCATTCGAACAGCACAGAAATTTGTCTGCAATGTGTAAGAATAGTCCCATGCCTTCATTTGCAAAGAAGAGGCTGTACAATTTAAAGCAATATGAGACTTAATTGAAAAAAATTATTCACTCCATAATGTCCAAGGTTGAGAGTTCACTATCAAAAGGTGATGAAAGTCAGACTATACGTTAATCTCATACGTTTACACAATCCAAAAAGTTTTGTTCAAAGTAGGTTATGCAAGACTGAATGTTTCAAGATGAACGTCAGACTCAACAGTCGATATCGAACTACTGGCATAAGTTATGTGAAAATTGTTAGAATGCATCTACATTAATGTTGTTATTTCTTTTCATCATCTTCCTTTTGTCATCAATTCCATAATGCAGTTGTTTCCAACCTTTTTGTACCTGCGCCCCCTTTAAAAAAAATTTTGCGCGCCCTAACCTAATTTCATAAATACTCAACTGATATTATCCGCCCCTTTCAAAAAAAACTGTTGCGCTCCCTAATCTAATTTCATAAATACTCAACTGATATTATAATTTATTTCGATGAACCACAAAATAATATACAATATTATTTAAAAATATCTATAAAAGAAATTATTTATTATAAGAAATAATAATTTCAAATGTAATGATAACAAATATTACATAAATAGAAAAACATAAGAAAAAGAATATATAATTAATACAATATTATAAAAATTGAATGCGACGGTTTAGCTTGTTTTTCAGCACAAATTTTCGCAAACCGTTGTATCATTGAAGAAACCGTGGTCCTCAGTTCCATTTCAATCACCAAGCGAATCGTGTTTGCAAAATTTGTAACCGAAAAATTCATGATTAATTTTTTTACCCTTTACCTAAAATTAAAAATCCTACAGAAGTATATGACTTCAGACCAATAGCAATTCTTCCAATTTTATCAAAAATTATTGAAAAAATTGTCCATAGACAACTTGAATGCACATTGAAGTAGATCACTTGAATGCACATCAAATGTTATCTATACGCCAATCAGGTTTTAGATCAGGGTTTAGTACTACCACCGTATTAACGGAGGTAACAGACAGGATTTTGAACAACTAGGATGAAGGTTTAATCACCAGCCTACTCTTACCAGATAAAAGCAAGGCATTTGATAGCATTGTTCACGGGCTCTTGTTCGCCATAATGAGCTACCTAAATTTCGAAGCTGGAGCCATAAACTGGTTCAAGAGCTTCCTTTTAAATAGATCACAAAGAGTTGAGTTGAATCGTAAAAATGAAATTGAATATTCACATATTGCCAATGTGACAAGGGGTATCCCACAGGGCACCATTCTAGGTCTGATAATGTACCTTATAGACACCTTCAATTTTCCATGCTTACCTCTCGAAGGAATTATGCACTGTTACGCAGATGATACACAGTTAATTCACAGATTCTGTCCCAATGATCCAAACATAAGCAAAGTATTGAATAGAGATCTGGAACGAATGAATGTTTATGCTAAAAATCATGGTCTGAAATTTAACGTAGACAAAACACAACTTATTTTCATCGGTCCCTCCTCAGGTCACAAAAAATTGTCCCTTATAAACAATGTTGTTCTAAACGGACAAATAATTAAACCTGTAACTACAGTTAAAAATCTCGGTTTGTTAATGGATCAACAATTAACATTCGAAAAACATATAAAACTGTAATTAAAAAACAGCATATCTCAAACTTAGAACTCTTTCACCGCTCAAATATATCTTAGACAATAAATCAAAATTAACTCTGATAAACTCCTTAATTATGTCACGGTGTGATTATGCTAATGCCGCATATTTGCCCTGTTTAACTGTACAACTCAAAAACGAATTACAACTTTTACAAAATACCTGCATACGTTTTTGCTACAATATAAGAAGTTTTGATCATATAAGTCATATATATAATTCCAATGAAATTCTAAAAATGGATTTCAGGTTTCAATCACAATTTTATGTATTTATATATAAAATTTTATCAACATCTTGTCCCTAGAAATGAATTACATTCTCGAAATATTCGTGACAAAATGCGGATAAATATACCAAAACATAATAGCATGAAGTTTCAGGCATCATTTTCGTACTTGGTCTCTAAATATTTCAACCAACTGAATAATAAATACAAAACGATGAAACTATTGCATTTCAAAACACAAATGAAAAATATACTCTTAGATGAGCAGAAAAAAGGGAAAGCAAATCATTCTTAGGAATAATATATTGCTTCTATGGGGTTGATAGTAAGACTGGCGAAAGCCAATATTAACCACCTTTTGAAATGGTTTCCGTTGCTTATGTGCTTCTACCTGTTTTATACAATACCTTTTTTTTCAATACCTAAAGTTGTATTATTATTATTATTATTATTATTATTATTATTATTATTATTATTATTATATATGAAGTATAAAAAAGAAGTAACAAGATGAAAAAGAAATTTTGATAAGTTTTCAGCTACGAGGAATGATGGGAAAATTTTTTTGCCAAAAACAAAAATTGTGAGTTTTCGCTTCTTTCTACCTTCGTTTGCGCATCTCTCCTACGACACTGTTGGATTGTTACTGTGCACACGAAATCGGCGTTTAAATGCTGTCTGGTCTCGAACAAGACAATTCTTACGTGGGCGCTACAGCTTCTAACCGGGCAATATCTCTAATTACTTCGCGGTCTCTCTTCTTTCAAGTGAGCATCATTATATCCACAGCCTGAATGATATCTAGCTATTGGGGGTCAGCCGCTCCCGTATGCTTTTGGACACCCGCTGTTTTGATTTATATTACGGTTGCATTCCATGCGATGCCCTGTCATTTTACTTTTATTTATTGCTAATTAATAGCGAATTCACCTTTCAATAATTGAAAATTTGTTTTGAAATACAAGGGCAATTCATAAAACAAAATCTTTCATGTATGTCGCTGTCAGCCAAAATTGGACAATTTCAATGGTTGGACATTAATTATACAGCAATAAAAACTCTTAAGGAACACTGCTTCGATGTTGAATCACAATGTCCATCAGTAAAAAAGCACTCCCATCGAAAAAGTACGCTTATTTATTTTATTGAGACAATTTAGTGAAATTTCAAAATGAATTGATTCGTGACTGTGAACCGAAATAGCGGAGGCAGGATAATTAAATTCATTTGCCAAAAGAAGTTGCCAATGCTATCATTCAAAATTTAAATTTCAAATTTCATAATTGACCAACGGAATTGTTAAATAAATAGAGTAGTGTCATCTGGTTTATTTCCTTTACATATTCATTTCGAGTTTTCATTCTTTCATCATAATTTTGTATATTTATTCATTCTGCTAACACTGCACTCTAGTTACCATCAAACAGAATGATAATTATTGTCATTATAATTTTCATTGAATATAAACTTAAATTCAATTATAATGGATTAACATCAAGTAAACGCCAACACTATTAAATTATAATTTTCATATTAAATAACATATATTATATATCATATTTCATATAGTACAAATTATTATTTCCATCAATTAGATGCCATAAACATTTAAGAATTATATTTATTAATGAAAGAATGGCCTCGACAACCATCATTAGCCAACATAATTCTGTCGATCTGGTAGATTTTATGAAAACAGAAGATAAGTTGATAACTGATAGGTGATTATCCTTCAAATCTTTGACAATTTAGAATTAAAATACACAGGGGAATACATATGGACACATTACGCCAAGGGAGTCGTCGAGGCGATTTTAATCTTCATACACACACAAAAATGAGTCACGGAAAGGATAGGTGAACCAAATGGTTAAATACATGGGATTTGTAACAAAGTATCAAATTTTTAGGCCATTAGAAGTAACGTGATTGAATAAAAGTTAATAGATCTCTAAGTTGTGGAACGATAAGAAAAAGGCTACATTGAAAGGCTGATTATACTTTATCGTTTTCTGTATATTCTGTAGTAGTGTTGTGCATTAATGTCTGTAATTGCTACAGAAGAGTAGTAAGTGATCTATATTACCAATTTCTCCACAAATGCACAGATTATCTTTTGTCAAAATCAATTCTATATAGATAAACGGAACAAAGAAAATGACCTCTTCTCAGTGAGTCGACTCACTGTCTTGATATAAGCTCTTCCATACTCGGCGTCTTTGAACGAAACTTATGTTAACGGATTTGGATGTATAGACTTGTAAAATTTGCCTTTATCTAATGATTGAAATTCATCTGTCCATTTCCTCATTATGGAGATCTTATGTTTGTGAAATACATCTGTATATACGTACTTCATAGGAGTGATTCTGTCTTTACAAGCCATATTTGCTGTCGTAGTCTACTCTCTCATTTCCTACACACCTTGATGTGAAATAATCCACATGAACTCTATCTGGAAATCCTTCTGATTCAAATTGTGCAAGCTGAATATTATTTTTTTATGTATATAAGGAAAGGAGTGATTGAAACATCACGGCAAACACTTGTTTACACTGAGATAACAGAATATCTAGTTGATCTTCTCTTTTTCTGACCAAATTTCGATGTCATTTTTCTGCTTTTATATCAATCAAAGCGTTCACATCATTTGGTAGCTGTTTATACATTTTTTCTGGTATATCACCACAAATATTCGAAAATAAAATATATCTAAACAATCCTCCAAATTTTTTCGCATTATGTTATCCTGTAAGGCTTCAATCGTGTTCGGCTTGTCCACATACACTAACGACTTTACATAACCCCACAAGAAATAATCCAGAGGCGTCAATTCGCATGATCTTGGCGGCCAAATCACAGGGCCATTTCGAAAGATAAGCTGCTCATCAAATTCATCCTTCAACATGTCCATTGTTTCACGAGCTTTGTGGCATGTGGCACCGTCTTGATGAAACCACATGTCAACCAAGTTCAACTCGGCCAATCACTGCAAAAAAAAGTTGGGTATCATGGCTGGATATCGTTCGCCGTTGACGGTAACTTTTCTTCCACGGTCGTCTTTGAAGAAAAATGGACTGATGATGGCACCAGCCCATAAACCACACCAAACTGTCGTTTTTTCGGGATGCATCGGTAATTCTTGTATGAACAGTTATGTTTATTTACATATCCGTTAAGCCAGAAATGCGGATTTTCATTGAGATGTTCTAAGGCCCATTCACTAAAAATTAGACGTTGTGGTAGGTCATTCGATTTCAATTCTTGCAGAAGTTGAATATTATAGGCTTTCAAACCCAAATCAACACGTAAAATTGTCCATGTGGTTGAGTAACACATGCCCAATTGCTGAGAACGTCGACGAATTGACATTTCACGGTCCTCATTAACACTGTACGCTACGGCTGCAATATTTTCTTCAGTACGCACTGTACGCATGCGAGACAATGATTTAATGTCCAACAAAGTAATCTTGGTGTGAAAATTGGTGATAACAGCACGATTTGTTGATTCACCAGGTCGATTATGACGACCTCAATATGGTCTTAACAAACGATACACATTTTTCACAGAGCAACAATTTTTTGTTAAATTTTTATAGTAAATTTCAACAATTTTCAATCGTTTCTCGATTGTAAGGCTTTCCACGATAAAATGGCAGAGTATACCGAAAACTTTCCACTTTGACAAATGACGTTTGGATGCCATTATCAACCAGTGCCGCCAACCTGAAAAACTTAACTCTTAAAAAATCACCTAATATAACTAGTCCATTAGTTATATCACCTCGAAAATCTTGAAAATGCTTCAATTCTATATAATATAGTTTTATTCAATCTATTCGGAGCAATTGCATATGAGTAGAACGTATAACTAAATATTGAATCAAAATGTTCGTTAAGAATTGAGGGTTTGAATTCCAAAATCCTAAATCATTGAATTCATTCACTTTATATCAAATTAAATTCCAATTGAAGCGGTTGATATATCTCCACCACCTTCCAGTATTTTAATTCTAAATTGGACAAATCATCCCGATAACGTCCCAATATGTGTTGGATAACCTCTGTATGAGAAAGTTTTCTTTTTTCAGATCGATATAATTCCTACTGTTTAATTGGCTTCTACGTTAATGGTTCGTGTAAGGCTCGCAGAATCAAATTATGCATTATAATTATTTAAAACCAGATTAATCCATTTGATGCACTTAGTCGGGTTAGCGTTTGAGCTGCGAGCGTTTTTGTCCGCTATTGCATGAATTAGTTTTGTCGTTCCAACACAATAATACCATTATCGAGTAATATGTGAATATGTCAATGGCAAACTGCGTTCTCGCCTAGAGCGACATAGGAATTTCTCTACAGATTGTCGCGCCATCTGTGAGAAGCAGCGAGTTATATAACCATCTCGAAGGAAAGTGTTCTAGGAGATTCTACTGGTACTAGGTGAGTGCACTTTTCAAAACACTAAAATTCAGCAAAAATCATTACAATCAATTGATATACTATTACCATTACTTTACTTTTAATTGACGTGGTTTAAGACTCATTGATTGTTCGTCTTCAAAAATGAAATAGATGTATCAGTTTTTAACGTCATTTTGAGTAACTACAAAAGTTGTCATACTCTCATATAAAACATTCAAGTTAAGTTTTGAACGTTTTTTGTTTAGTATAGCTTTATCGGATGTAATTTGTTTAGTTGTAATTTTAGATATTGCATGATTTTATAGGATCAATGCGCTGCATTCAGATGTTTTCTAATTGATTCCCAGGATGCTTGTTCTCCACTTTGATCATGTTTAGAGTAATTATAATAATAATAAAAATAAAACATTAGCAGAATTGAAAATAGTTTGGCAGTTTTCATGCTGCTTGGCTATTGTCAAGAAGAATTTGATAACAACTGATATTAAATTGGAAGAAATTGATCCATTTTTCCGTATTTTTGATTGAATTACCTAACCAGCCTTACCTAACTTATGTTCTGAACGTTTTTTGTTTAGTAGCTTTATCAGATGTAAATTGCTTAGTTATAATTTTAGATATTGCATGATTTTATACGATCAATGTGTTTGCGCTTCCTGCAGAAGTTTTCTAATTGATTCTTAGAATGTTTATTCTCCACTTAGATCATGTTTAGAATAATTATAATAATGATAAAAATAAAACATTAGCAGTATTGACAATAGGTTGGCAGTTTTCATGCTGCTTACCTATTGCCAAGAAGAATTGATAACTGATTTTAAATAGGAAATTGAAATTATCTATTCTTCCGTATTTTTTATTGAATTACCTAACAAGCCTTACCTAACCTAACCTACCCTTACCTCACATAACCTAAAGAATTGATGACAACTGATTTCAAATAGCTAGGAATTTATATATTTTCTATATGATTGAATATATATAAATTTGAATATATATTGATTGAATTACCTAACGAACCTAACCTAACGTAGCCTTACCTAACCTAAATTGTCGAGAATAATTGATAACAACTGATTCGAATACACATAATTTGAATACTTCATTTTCCTTGCTCAGCTATGTGAAGTTTCTTACTCATTAGCATCTCTGAAATGGTTATTTTTCATATAGAGATCATCTTTTGTATTATTTTTTGTAGCATGGATTGACTGAGTTCTTCTCACTGTTTGCCGATGTTTTTTCAAGTAATTCATGACAATTCATATATTTCAATGATATTTTATGGGTTTGTTCATTAAGATTTCCTAATTTGTTTTATTTGTGCTAAAAGTTATTATGTATTTATCTAAGTATTGTGATTTTGGAGGAAAGTGTGACATTATGTGACAAAGAGTTGGCAGTGGTCCGAAATATTTTGATGTCATATTTCTAAATCTACATGTTGGAACACGTACTTTGCATTATTAAAGAAAAACTCGGAAACATTTTTTTTTTCATACCAATGATCATAATTTGCTAACGCGTTAAGACAGGTTCAATTGGGAGTGTGCTTAGACTTTGACATTTCTTTCAGAGTCATTTCATTCCATCGTATTACCAACAATAAGTTCTTAATTATTATCTCTTTGAGATATTTTGTAATATTGGTAGCTCTTGTTCATATCACATACCTTGAAACATCGATTGAAAAAACAGAACGAAACCTATACCATCATGCTTAGACAGATGGAAACAGAAGTATCATCAAAACTTTACCTCCAAGTACCAATCGAAGTACCGAAAATTGTCATAAAATCCCCAGAGTGCATGTAAAGATAGAAATGAAGGGAATTACTTGCATTGGCATAGTCCATTACTGACTTGTGATCACTTCGAAAAAGGCTGAAAAAACATACACTGAGGCTAATAGGAATATTACTTCAATTTGTATACAAGAACGTTGATTTAGTAGCCGATAGGCATTACCTATATGTATTGAAGTAAATGAGGTTTTTCTAAATATCGTTCATGAGTTCAAGAACGCATCGGTAATATTGAATTTCAAGGGTCGGAGAAATGAAAAAATAAAGAGAAAGGCAGTGGTAATCTTAATATGACTGGTTACGTACTTCACTTCGCATTGATCCAGTTAGGCAAGAGATTTAGGAATGAATGGCCATGAGAAAAATTCGATTTATCCATAACTGAAATGGTGTAGAAAATGCCTTCTTATTTTTTAGAAAAAATTTAAGTTAAAATACGTTAATGAATGTTGTTGTCGGAAAAGAATCCGATGGTGGATGTCCACCTTTAGGCGATTGGCCCGCAATCCATCCGGCGACAATCAATCGCAATTTTTCAAATTGCCTTTATTCGACGCATCCATTTTTCTGCCGTACCAAATGTCGCCTATAATTTGGAATTCTTAATCTAGCAATTCATTGTTGTGATTGATTGAATCCACCTATTCATGGACGATAACGCCGGTGGACTGCTCTCCGCGAAAGTAATTTAATTAAAAGTTAGGTAAATATAATTCGAAATTTAACAAAACATTACATAGTGCCGGATCGCTCCGCTTCCGAGGGAAATCGAACGCTCCCCGGGCGGCGGCGGGCGAAGTTATTAGCGTGCAGATTGTTGATTGGAGGTAATTACAATCAATCAATTAAGCATTCGCTTTATTCCGGCACGGAAAATTAATACACTTTATTGGGAAATAGTTAGTCGCAAGCTGCGACGGAGCTTGGAATCCATTTTTCGATAATAGTATTAACTCTGTGCTTTGTGTGTTACTATTACTGCTTATATATATATATGAAATTATATATATATATATATATATATATATATATATATATATATATATATATATATATATATATATATATATATATTTAATTTATGATTTCCTCTTTTATTTCTTAGACTTATATACATATATATTTTATTGAATGGAGTTCTTGGGTTATTAAGTCTATTAGTAACTTTTGGTAACTCTATATTTTATTTACATATAGTTTTTTAAGTTTCGACAAACCAATGTTGTCTTCTTCAGAAAATTTTTTTCCTTATAACAGCTCTTCTCTGCACATCATAGTGTTACATTCTTCTAAGATTTCATACAATACGATAATAAATATCACAGTCACAAAATGAACGTTTTAATATATATATATATATATATATATATATATATATATATATATATATATATATATATATATATATATATATATATATATATATATATATATATATATATATATATATATATATATATATATATATATATATATATATATATATATATATAAACATATATATATTTATATATAAATATTGTGAATTATTTCAGGAAGCGGTCTTTGGAAAAGGAAAACTATTATGTTCTCGTTTAACTCAATATTTCGTCACTGTAAATTTGTGACTTCATCAGGAGTACACTAAAATAAAATGAAATTACAAGAATTGTAAAAATAAAAGGAACACATCACATAACTTACAGATATAGAGTCTCAGGACGTTAAAAGACTAACAAAGATGCACTGTGGGTACCGCAAGACTAAGTGATGGTAGTATGTAGATGTTTTACATACGTTTTATGATTCGGCAATAGATGTTACTAAGTTGGCCCGTATCAGTTTTATAGTTGACACAATTTTTGTTTTTCGCTATATGACACATTTCCAGAAAAAGTCTTGTTTTATAATTGCTGTGTTGGTCAATAATTCTCACGTTGTTGAAGTCGAATATGTGTCCTGTATCACTATGGTGTTGCACCACTGCACACGAATTTTTACCTGAACGGCAATCGCTCTTATGTTGTGTAATGCGTTCTTTCAGCCATTGATTAGTTTGTCCAATATAGGTGCCATTGCACTGCGAGCAAGGTATTTCATATAGGATATTGTTTTTCTGCATGGTTGGTGTTTTATGCTTTAGTTTGGAGAACAATTGGGAAATCGTCGATACAAGGTAGTTTGCGATTATAAAGTCTGGGATTTGTTTGAATAAGGCCTTTAGTTGTAATGAGAGTTGATTTATATATGGTATTTTTCTGTATTTTATTGCAAGTCGTTCTGTATGTTCTGTAGGAGCATCATAGATATTAGAGTTGTATATAAGAAACTTCAATATATGTTTCGGTTATCCATTATTCAGAAAGATATCATACAGTATTTTCAAATAGTTTTCGACATCCCATAGGGGTGTCGAAAGTTTGTTTATAATGACCATCGTTAAAAGTGAGGTACGTGTTATTGAATATGAATTTGATTATAGTCAAAAAACTTTCATTCTATATATATATATATATATATATATATATATATATATATATATATATATATATATATATATATATATATATATATATATATATATATATATATATATATATGTCTTCAAAATAATTTAAAGGGTTTATTGATTCATCAGATTTCTAAAATACTCATATAAACAACCTTAACCAACATCGACAACACAATATACACTCTTTACTCACATGAGAGTTGAGGTTACAATCATTAAACAATTAAACAGCAACTTAAACATATTCTGGTAAATTCATCAATATTAAGAATAAATTTGTAATTTTGAACTCAATATATTATTGAGATTCAATATCTATATTATGTTCCGTAACAACTGATTCCAGTTGTTTCTTTCCTTCTTCTTTTTCCACTTGTTTTCTGTAGTGTTTCTTTTCCTGTCCCGTATCCAGTAAGTTGCCATATATGTTACTCAAGTTTTGTGTGTCACTTTTTCTATTTATAGTATTTTCATTTTTTCTTATTTGTAGCCATTTGGTGGTTATTATTTCGGGTCTGCATTTTAGACTGGTCTAATGTCACTCTCTTGTCACCAATTCAAGAAGTATTGCTCGTGGTGTTGATATAAATAGCATCCTCTACGTCAGCCTTTCAAGGACTTGCGTAGGGAAGAAATCTTTCTTAACATAGGTTTAATTTTCGCTAGGGTAAGCAGTACTTCATTCGTTACTTTTTGTGCACTTTTCGTATAATGGAAATTTATCCCTGTAAATGGTCGATTCATACTGTCGACGCTGTTATGTCTTGTATTTGCATTCTAGCTGTATTTCTCGCATTTTGGACATGCTAGGGTTTGATGCTGATCTCATAGCGATTCCATCATCCTCTATTTGAATGAGTCTTGTGCATATGTGGATTTCGTAGAAGATTGTAGGGACCTGGATGACAAAAATTTCAGTCTGGTTAATATGCTTTTCCCCTAGTTACTTTTCTCAAATAGATTCTGATTTTGTTGTTAACAATGAAATTGCACTAAATAAATGAACTAGTGGAAATCATAACCAGTTTGATGCATATTAAGTGAAGTTCGTTTTGAATTTTCCATTGATAAAACTTGAAACTAAAACTCGAGGAATTTAACTTTATTTTCCGGTTCAGATTTCAAATCAATTTATGATCAGAATTCATCTAATCCAAGTTGGCTTTCAAACCCAATTGTATTCATACGTGGATCAAGTTCGAATACGCTCTTCAGACATCCACCAATTTGTTATATTCTTAATTTCAATATGAATTAATCACGTATTTGTCAGTCGGAATCTTCTCGCCGCTGGAAGGTTTCCAATCAACGCGGAGCAGCCTTTCTAAAAGTCAATACCATTTCAGTACGTGTCATGGACAAAAGGGATCGTGATTTAGGTAATAACATGTCCAGAACGATCCTTTAATCCCAATCTTCAGTTCCCGTTCGCGTTAATAAGTCCGGGGTCGCTGCAGGATGAGACTTTCAATTAATTACAGATTGGACCGGATATTGAAGCTTCCATTAAATTCAATCAATTCGAATTCATTCGGCGGCAGACGTGGCCGTGGATGAGGGGGTTGAGGGCAGGATGGTCGAGCGTATAAGAGAATTACACGAAACAATGGTCCGAGTGGCAATAAAGTAAAAAGCATACTCGTTTCCATCGGGAGACGCGAAGGGCGGCGTCTGAAGGGTTGGTCTCTGGATAAGAGTTATTCGTTTCTTGGAAGAAAATTAAATAAAGTCCTGGCCAGCCGCAGCATAGCGGCATCTATATGTGGTGTATCTGATCAGCGAGGACTTGACTCCATCTAATTTGATGGAATCGATCAGTCTCCGAAATCCAGTGGCGTAACATAAGAAACCTACTGAACATTTAGAACTGTTTGTGTCCATTGCTTACAGAAGACCAACTCCCACAATACTTCACTTATAAAGAATAATGGTCATAAATATTCTTCAATTATAGAGCTTATATTCAGAATTAATTGATGAGAATGAAGTTGAAAAATTCTTTTCAATCGATTTCTTTTCTGATTGGAGCACGCCTTTCTCTGTATTTAGAAAAATACAGTGGCCTTTTGAGCAAAACCAATAATAAAAAGGTTCATGAAAATCTTAAACAAAATGTCTTCGCAAAATGGGGGTGGTTGAATAGAAGATTGTATATCACAGTCTTTCATTGGGATGTAATTTATTTAGGAAAATGTGCACAAACATGGATATACTAGTACAATGAAAAATATACAAAAACAATCTTTCGAAAAACACCTCAGTAGGATAGTTTATCAACGCATCCACCTAATAGATCTCAATAATCTGGAAATACTGGAATTTTGAGAAACAGGCAAATGGATGAACTAACCAGAGGACTTTCAACAAATCGGTAAAATATCAAATAATTCACTTACCCATTAACAGACAAAAAACCTAGAGATCTCTCATATAATCAAGGACGGAATATAAAAATTGTTAACTATTTAAATTTTCATAAGTATTCACAGTACTCAATTCATTGAAAACATATAATTTTCTTTCATTTCACTTGATAAGAAATTTTTCTATTTTAATATGGGATTTTTCGGCAGTTCAATTAGAGAATAGAGAATTTATAAACAGCACATTCTTTATTATAATTGTCGTCGAACGATTGGTGTATGCATCACAGTTCAATTATGCCTAAAGGCCAGGATTTCATTGTACATATGAAATACTTCGCTATCAATATCAACAATGCTAAATTAAAAGTCTCAACTTGAATAAAAAAACTAGAAATCCCCAGAATTTGATATAATGAACATGAAATTTTGAAGGTTCTAACTTATTTCGTTGCAAAAGAAAGAATAGCAGTAAGAAATTGAAGTCTCAACTTGAGGACCAAGGTATATAATGATCTAAAGTTTGTGAATGACACAAGTTTATATCACTCATTATAGTTGATTAAATATTCGCTGGTTATATGGTTTTATATAGAAAATGAAAAAATTGGCTTTGTTTCACAGGATAATATCGTTTCTTGTTAATGTTTTCCGGGCGTAGCCAAATTCTCGAGAATTGAACACGTTTAACTTTTAAAAATGGGCTAGGTCAAGTAATTTTTATTCAATACGTAAGTTTCCTATAGCTCGCTATTTATCCTTATTTGTCTCAAAAACTACATCATTCTTTACTTTTGTCAAAACTATGGTGTTAACGATGATGCACGTGCAATTTTTCAAAAAAACATTCTTTCAATTTTCGAATTGAAAATCGCCTTCGAAATGTAATTCTTCAGTTGGAAGTAATAGTTCCCTTCATTTCTGTTTGCTTTGTTCATTTTTATATTGGTGTATTCCTGGACAGGATCTTACAACGCGCGCCTATGAAGAGCAGTTCGTAGGGAGGAGATATGGGGGCTTCTGTTGCTGATGGCGATGGCCGTCCACATGAAATATTAACGAAAGCCAGAGCCATTTTCCGAACCGCTAGTCCACTTGGAAAACATTAGTCACTATCGGTAGTCTCAAATGGATTGGACGGTTCATCTAAATTGACCTCAAATTGTTAAAAATTGATTAGGCGTCGATATTGAGTAGAACTCATCAAGACCAACGAATTTTGACAAAGAAAGTGGAAAGTATCATCCATCTGAATAATTTGTGAATATCTGCCCCATTGGATTCGAGTATCTTTCGAAAAATGATAAAATTTATTGGAAACGAATCTGTTTATTAAAGCTTTGATATTATTAAATCTATTATTTGAAATATCATTTATTATCAGCAAAAGGGATATTATTCTAGAGATCTTGCTATTACATTTTGGAAGAGAAATGATTCCACACTACATTCTGAATAAGAAATCAAAGAAACTTCGATAGTGTGAAAAACAAAGGAAATTTTGAGAATTCTTTATAACAAAATTTTCTTTTTGCGTTTCTCCATGGATTTTACTACGGTTTCCCAATTCCCAATTTACTACTGTTGGAATATGTCGCAAACCTCTTGAAACAATTCATATCTGCAAAACAGAGCTCGTACTTCATCACTGAAATAACACATTTCAACAGAGCTTTTATGAACTGTGAATATATTATCAGAAAGAAATTGTACTCTTCACCAATTACTTTTTCTCTACCAGTACCACTCATGTAATTACTATTGGCCTTAATATTTGTCAACCAGATTAATGCGTGGTATGTGTAATATTGCTTAACTAATTTGACTAATATTTTCTCGTGCTTCTTCCAAAACAATATAGCTAAACGTTTACACATCGTGTTAATTTATCGACACTCAGATGAAATGATTCGTTCGACATTATTTGATGTTCCGAAGAAATAAAATGTTGCGGAAAAATTGAATTTATGAAGAAATTAGAAGAAATAGCTACTTTAAAGAAAGCCATGTTGGTGATCTCAAGAAGAAGAGTTTCTTGTAGATTTGGATTTCATGTTAAACTGCCTGGATATTTATTCGTATTTATTATAGATAATATTCAAAGCCACAAATGGGTTGTGATGTATTAGGATTATCGAATATGTGTTCATTATTCGATTTCATTTCTTAATGACTTTGGAGCATTCAATAACACTTTTATATCATCGGACATCTGTTCTCAACAAGACTGGCGTGCCTCGGCCTTTTTTACCTCTAACGAAAACCCGATCAAAGTTTTTCAATAGAATTTTTTCTGTAGGTTTGAGCACCTCCGTAAGTTGGTATATTCTCAAATTCAAAATGAATTCATCACTTATTTGTCAGTCGGAATCTTCTCGCCGCTGGAAGGTTTACAATCAACGGGGAGCAGCTTTTCTGAAAGTCAATACCATTTCAGTACGTGTCATGGACAAAAGGCCTTTTTTACTTCTAATGACAATCTGATCATTCTTTTTCAATAGCATTGTTTCTGTAGGTTTGAGAACCTCTGAAAATTTTAATATCAGAAGGCATTAACAGGTTTCATAGACATGAAGCAGTATTCTTTGCAGCTCACCGGGTCTTCTTCTGTCCAGTAAAATTACTGGGCAATCTAGGGTCTCAAGTAGCAGTTTAGATGCTTGTGAGTAGGGGTTCCTATCTAGATGGTCAGCCGTGGCATTGCCCATTCAAATAAGATTCTAACAGATTTTTTATGTCTCTTGCCAATGTTTGTGAAATAATTTCATTCCAACATTGTAATTTAAAGTAATTTCCAGTCTTGCTAGAGGTGATATTTGATACAACCTAGTATAATCAAGTTTTTGAACAAAACATTAGATTCTTAATTTTGTCCGGAAAGTTTATGAGAAATTGAAATTAATGTCATTACGTTGAATGAAATTGTACAAATTTTTGTAATCTGGAGCTTACAGAATCTGTTGAGAGTTATTATGGAGGAGGGATTTGAGAGAGCCCAACGTTTTCTGCTTGTTATAGGGTATATAGAACAGAATATGACTCTGCAACAAAGGGGTGAACTAATGACACAAAATCGAAATACATTCCTATGTAATTGCAAGTGGGGAGATGGATATTTCACGTGTAGCGTAGAAGGGGATAATTCGTAGGCGTTGGATTAGATGATCGGAATTGTAGTTCTCGTTCATGGGGCATACTTTGCGTTTAATTCATTTCGACTTGACTGATATAGCTACGAAATTTGGTCCTGGAATCAGGACATTGAATTTCGAATGGTATATATATATATATATATATATATATATATATATATATATATATATATATATATATATATATATATATATATATATATACTAGCTGACCGAGCGAATTTTGTACGCCTATTCATTTTTATCCGAATATTTTTCAAAAAGCCGGAAAGACATATTCTACTATTTGCGCTACACTATCTTGTTTTTGATATTTATCAGAAATAGAGCCAGAGACTTACTCAATTACGAAGGGACTGCAATACTTCTTGTTATTTCAAATCAATCGAATTATCAAAAAATTTCTGTATTAAGATGTTTAATGTATTGAAAATTATAAACCTTCTATATCAGTCCGTTCTATAGTTAAACAGCATGTTCCTAATTTCGTATCAAGTATTTGTCCCATAAATCTCATCATTAATCATATGAGATATTTGCTGGATATAAGTCAAAAAATTTTTAAAATTTAGTCCATTCCCGGAAACCAATGAATATCGTGACCAATAGCGTCTATTTGAATTGACATTTCGCGCAATATTTTGTCGCATCATTGGTAGTATTTTCTTATAAATAAAATTCGAACTTTGCCTTGCAATATTGACATACAACGTTAATTGGTCCAATAGCAAAGATTTTCTGTGAACTGTAATCTATTTCAACGTTATAATTGAATGCAGGACGATATGAGAACGCAACCTTTTCATTTGTTAATTTCGATTTGTTCAACTTCATTTCGAGCTTGACGTTGCTTGTCAATTTGACTTGCTCTCTCATTCTTTGACTTGCTGCATTGTATTTATGTTAGTCTATTTAAACTAACTAAAATTTTATATTCAACAGAAGTTTTTATATTAGTCGTGATAGCTCTAAACTAATCAGAATGTATGATAAGATATTCACTTTTTTAACATCCTCTTTTTGAGAGTTAATAATTATTTCTTACTTATGCCATTAATCAAGTATTCTTGAATTTTTTAATTTTACATGCAATTTTTTAATTTTTTCGCTTTCAGTAACAACAAAAAAAAAAGTGAAATCGGTTCAGCCGTTGACTCTACATTTTAGTTAGAAAACGTTTGTATGGAGAAAAGAAATGGTTTATTTTTAGGTTTTTCCCGGAAATTATTCGAATTTATTTCGCCGTAAAAACCATCCTTGGATTTCAACAACCATTTTAAAAAAAGAATTGGCTATATTAGTCCAGGCGTTGTTGAGTTATGGGCGTACCAACACATTTTTCAATTAATTTTTATATTATAGATTTATATATATATATATATATATATATATATATATATATATATATATATTCACGTATAAGAATTGATAATTACTATTGTTCATGGATCGCTATAAATATATAATGAACTGAAAAATCTGAGTGTATATTGTGCATACAGAGGACAACTCTTAACATTTCAAAATAATCCACTCACTTATAATTCATTATCTTATGGTATTTATTATATAAGAACGTAGGTTATGTAACAATTCACGATAATTTTGAGAAAAACAATTCTCATTATTGTCATTTGGGCATTATCTCTCGTCCACTCACATAATTTTTTCTGGAGTCTATTATATTTAAGGGTTTTTGAGTGTTCTGGCAATATATTCATAATTTTTCGACCAGAGTGATTCGAGCTTCTTCGCGTTGAATTGAATTTCCAAAACTGTAATATTTGTTTCAATGTAAATGCTTACTTTGGTGTGATTTATATCACGCCATAACTAACAATGAAGGATTCGAGAGTCTGGAAATTTGCCCGCTAGGGTCTGAGCCAGAGCGATAAGGCATAGATTCTTACACATCTACAGAAAAATCTTTGAGGTGTTTGAATAAAAAGTCTACAGAGCCTGCCAAACTTTTATGAAAGTACCCATGGATCTTGTCACGAGAATGCGTTAAGTTATTCAAAATAACTTAAATTTCGATTGAAAATCTCATTGTTGCTTCCTCAAAACTATGAAATAAATAATATTATTGAATGACTTATTCCTTCATTTTGAAGTTTTGACTAACCTTCGATTTGTAGTGACACGTAAACAAGGAATGAATTTTTCCATTTTTGCAGTATATTTTATTCGCTAGGACTATTAATTTTCTGAATATGGAACGACAAGAAATATATGAATGATTCGGGCACGTGGTTACAAGTTTTCTTCAATCTGTGAAAAGTATGTCCCCAGAAATGTTAATCTTCATTTTTTGAAAAGGATTGCAAAATGATATTCTGCTGATAAATTTCATTACAATTTTACTCCGTTAGTTCAATTTCAATTATACAAGTATTAATACAAAAATTATAATAATCATTTGTTGAATGTTCTATAATAATTTATAGAAAATAATAAATATAAATAATATATAATGATATTATAATAAGATATAAATAATATTAATTTAACTACTTTTTACGAAAAAAAAAAGTGTATCGAGAAATCATATCGAAGACAATTAGAGCCAATAATGCATACAAAAATCACATGAATCTTTTCTGTTATTTTCTGTGGTCTGCAATTTTGATTTAGGGGTCTATATTGAGCCCCTGAAAATGGTTTCCATTCGACCATCGAGGTTGAAATCTTTCGCAGGTTTCGAATTGTCTATCTATCGATCTAATTAATTCATTGTTGCAATTAGGAAATATAATACTGTTACGCCATTGATTTCCAGGGACCCGTGTTAGCCCACCAAATCCCTTACACGTACACACGCCTGTCCATCCCAAATGGTTCGATTCTACGGCTCGGCAATTCTGTGTGGAATTTAATTAGCAAATTAACGTAATTAGTTAACTTCTCATACAGGTTCAGGTTTCTCTCCAAGATACCGATCCCTTTTTGGGGATTCTAACGCCCCTGTTGGTGGCGTTAACTAATTCCAACTACTTCCTGGATCGTGTTCGGAATCTGCCTATCGATCACGTGAGCGAGATTATTGAGAATCGCCGGAATTTGATAACGCTATGTTCAGTCCGGAGTTATGTAAATTGTGGCAAATGCTTGTTTTTAGAAGTTTTTTGTGCATTGAATTCCTGTACTTGTGAATCAACGTAGTTGGTATAGAGCTTGAAAATTAAATAGGCACCATACAATAAACTTTGAGTAAAATAAGTCTTTAATCAATTTAATTTTTATCATACAACAGTTTAACCTATTAACACATTAGCAAATATTACAGTTTTATAATGGATGTTATACATTAACTTGATAATAATAATCAGTTTTGTTTCTCTGTGAAATGGGAATTATTTATTAGCTATTATTTACAATATTTACATTAGTTACAAAGTTACCTAAAATGAGAGAAACAACAATTGAAATTTATTATTATCACTCTTTGCTTCACTTGGTTAAAACTCTTAAAAATGTATTTGTTATTTACTGAGTGATCTTTCTTTCCTTCTTAGTTATTCTCTCAAATGCCATCTTCAAAACTTCGACATTTGACAGTCATGTTATCGATGGTTCCTTCTAGCGAGAGTTAATTGAACTACGCGCGTATTATATAAAGGGCGGCAAATTTGAATGAAGGAAGTGCATTCTTTACATATATATATATATATATATATATATATATATATATATATATATATATATATATATATATATATATATATATATATATATATATATATATATATATATATATATATATATATATATATATATATATAGGGTTTTCTGGTTCTCAAAAATATTTATTAAACATCTATATCACATAACGTTTCGGTCCTTTTCTTGGGCCTTTTTCAAATGAAATTTCATCAATATATTGTCATCAACTAAAAAAAGATAAAATGACAGGCATGTAAACAACATTACACGATACAAAACTTACCACACAAACAAAAACAATACTTATTATTATATTATGAACCAATATTCAAATGAAGAAAGGTTTTCAAAATTTGTTATAAGTCGAATTTATGGTTCAATACCTGTTCGTGTTTTCTTAATGCGGTGGTGTTCCTGTGGTCATATTTGTGTCCATTTAGCCTATTTTGTAGGTGTTGGCTGGTTTGTCCAATATACACTCCTGAGCAGTCTTGACAAGGTATCTGATATACAGTGTGTGTCTTTTTGTTGTCTGGTATGATGCTCTTAAGTTTACTAAAGACACATTGTAGCAAATTATGTCCTTTATGACATAATGTTATGTTGTATTTTTAGAAAAATTTATCTAGGTTTTCCGATAGATTTGGAATATATGGCAAAGGTAGAAATTGGTTATCAGTTGTATTCTTAATTTCATTAGTTTCGTTGTTTATTTGATGTGTTAGGTGTTTTTTACATCTTTGTTTGAAAATTGCATTAATCAGTTTTTTAGGGTATGAGTTTCGATATAAAACTTGTTTAGCCTTATTAATTGCCCCATGTGGATCGCTGAGCTTTATTGGTCTGCTAAACCAATTATAACTGCCTTTTTTTGTGAAATTGCTAGAAACATTGAAAATAAACTATCTTAAACATACAATAAATCAATTTGAAATATATATATATATATATATATATATATATATATATATATATATATATATATTATATCGTGGTGCGACTGACGAGTTCCTTGCAGAACGAAACATATATGTCTTGCACTTCCATCAGGTATGGCATCGATTTCAATATTTCTCTAACATTTATCCCTTGAAGGATAATGGAAACATCACCTCGAACACGTTCACATATCGAGCTCTACTATAACATTTTCTTGGTTAATTCGAATGTTTAAAATGAATATTCTAGTGTTCATTTACTTTTATATATATATATATATATATATATATATATATATATATATATATATATATATAAATATATATATATAGAATAGACTGACATTTAATATTGCATTCCCTCACGAATACTGCCATTGTCCAAGAAAATTGCCTTCAAATTGTATGTAGAATACCAGGAATACAGTTTCAAACAACATGAATGAGTAAATCAAAGTTCTAGAACAATATAATAGTGGACGTTGTTACTCAGTAATTAGTCGGATGTTTTTGAAACCGAAGTGCCCCAAGCTAGCTTTTCACATAAAATAATACCTCTGTATATATTTGACTAAACAAGCAACTGAATGCATGGTTGTGTAGTGGCTTTTGTGCCGTTCCCTTCATTAAAATGATGATCAAACATGCTTTGCGAGAGGTTTTCCAAAAGAAAATTATTAAAACAAACAATAGTTGGCTATGCCATCCACCTAGACTGAAATGTTTCCTTGTTAATTTCATTACTTCAAATGTAAACCTCTAATAAGTATAAGTTCATAACAATTATAACAATGTTTTGATAATATTCATTATTTACACATATTCCAATCTAATTCTCGGAGTGCTTTTCGTCTTGCAAGTAATATATCATTAAGAAATGGAAAATAATCAAAAAAATCTTAAGCATGTTACTATCATAAATATTCATTCAACACTTGTTGAACTGGTTTCGAATCGACAGAAGTATACAACAAATGAGAATGAGGCAATGAACATTACACTTATATTGTAGTTCATGGTCATATAGACTATAATAGACTATAGACAACAACTATATCTAACTTTGCTATCACATAGATTCTGTTTCATTGAGGTTCACCAGTGTTGTAAGAATGAACTAAGATAATCAACATAATATACTGAACATCCATAGTGATAGATGTGTAACATATTATCAAAATTACTTCAGAAGTATAATTTGAATTCTATTTTTACAATTTTGAATATGAATTGTAAGTCCAAATGAGTTTAACAGTTTTGCACCTCTTTTCAATATTTTATCGACAATTTCTCATGAAATTAATCTTTTCAGAGCTGTTTCGCCATACCAGCCAACGTTTGAAAAATTTCGAGACCAAGAGAAAGGATTGATGAGTGGACATATCTTCACCTGAACGGTACATACAATTTGTGGTGAGTTGGAAAAAACGAATATTGAATAAAACATCGAACATCGCACATTATATTTGAACTTATAAATTTTTCGACAGAAATAAAAACTTCTAAAACCTAGTTCTGAAAATCACTTGTTTGTTCATTCAAAGATTCAAGAAATTATAGAAAATTCTCGAGGTTGATAACACTGGGGAAAAGCAATTTTGTTCTCTTAGATCTGTGATTTGTTTGTGACTGAATTTTTGTCTCTGATTTAAAAAATGTTATCAATTTTTCTATATCGCGTCAAGTTTTTAAACTACAGGATACCCTTTCTTTTCCCTTGTAGTCATACAAAATGGGCATGCAGAGGAAAATAAAGGGGATACTAACCAAACTTATTAGAATATTTTGTTCATACAAAAGTCAGTATAATATTAAAAGTTGAATTGTGTTTATACAAAAATTAAAAAAAGATATTAGGGTAAAAATTTTCGCTTATAACTTTTCCTAGGATGTTCAATCTGGGGATATTCTCGCTTGATGCTCCAACACTAGTAGTCAGCCATCAAACTGACATCCCATCCTATACCTTGGCACCCTGACTCGATGACCTTCAAATCTTGGTGGAATTTCTCACTCTCTTCATCACTAACATCGCCAAGATTTTCTGGAAAGTTATGTAAATGTTCTGGAAAGATGGTTATCTAAGAAATGCAGTTTGGTACTCATGTTACAGCAAAGCTTTTCAAAGCTTTCTAAGAGTTGTTGAACAATTTCGACGTAATTTTGGGCTCGTGTGTTTCTAAAAAAGTCTTTGACAATACTTTTGAATGCCAACCAAGCATTCTTTTCGAATGCCATCACTGTTTCAATGGAACGTTTATATTTAATAAGTTGCCGAATCTGTGGCCCATCAAAGACACCAGCCTTAATTACAATGATTATAATCATTGTGACTGACTTTCCGCCTTTTTTAATTTTGAAAATTACCTATATTTCATTGCCCAACGGATTTTGGTAGTGCACCGCAAACTTGACGTATAAGTTTCTTAATGAAAGTAATTGGAAACGGTTGAAACGAAATACTGATCAACATCTTATACGTATCAGAATTCATTAACATTTTATGATAAAATTTGGTTACAACTACTTTTCCGATGCGAACTTTCATCCCAAAAACTATTTTTATTACTTTTTGAACTCAGGAATGAACCTCTTAAAAAAGGTGCTTTTTTTAGAGGTATAGAACTTTATGTTGGCATTACTGTTGAAGATGGCGACCGCTCCAACAGCTGAGCAGTGATTTATTCTCAGTTTGGTTTGGCAATTCATCATGAATAGACTCACGATCATCAAGCAAGGCGTAGATTCGTGGAATTGGCCCAAAACGAGATTGCCGTTGTTCCCGATTTTCATAAGCGATTTTGTTTAGCAATGAAGCGAACTTCTGGTTGAATGGCTACGTCAACAAACAAAACTGCCGCATTTGGAGAGAAGATAATCCTCAAGTATATGTCAAAACACCGTTACATCCAGAAAAACTGACTGTTTGATGCGCTTTATGGGCTGGTGGAACCATTGGTCCGTACTTCTTCAAAAACGATGATGGCCAGAATGTTACAGTCGATGGTGAGCCATATAGCGGTATAGAGCCATGATTATTAACTTTTTCATTCCTGAATTGAACAACCATGATGCCCAGGAGCCGTGGTTTCAACAAGACGGCGCAACATGTCACACAGCTGGTGCCACAATCGATTTATCGAAAGACACGTTTGGTGACCGCCTAATTTCACGTTTTGGACCTGTGAATTGGCCTCCAAGGTCTTGTGATTTAACACCGCTAGACTTCTTTCTTAGGGCTATGTAAAGTCATTGGTCTATGCGGATAAGCCACAAACGCTTGACCATTTGGAAGACAATATTCGCCGTGTTATTGCCGATATACGTCCACAAATGTTGGAAAAAGTAATCGAAACTTGGACGTCCAGATTGGACTACATCCGAGCCAGCCGTGGCAGTCGTATGCCAGAAATCATATCTAAAATAAAATGCCACAAGATTATCTTCCGAATAAAAAACAATTCTTGTCAATCGAATGATCCGTCGTTGTATTATTGCAATTTAAAATTCTATACCTCTAAAAAAAACACCCGTGTACATACCTCAACCAATCTCTTAAAAAATTCACAGTTTCAAAATCAAATCACTAAAAATAAGAGACCATCGAGGTTTCTCATTTTCATCACGGTACTACCCCACCCAATGAACAATTGGGTGTGGTAGTACTTTTCAGTATGCAACGAATTTGATCCGAAATAATTTGAATATCAAATCCTATTAAATACCGCACATATTCATGGTTATTTTCAATTATGAAGTTTTGGATTTGAATTGTTGATTCTCGTTGTATTTTCGTAAGACTGAGTATTGAAGTCACGGGCCTCATTCCAAAAGTTCCCAAAGTATCTTCACCATAGACACTGAAGAACCCGAACTTGATTAAAGTAAATAATTAAAAAATGTGGGTCTGGATGCTCTCAGAATCGTCAACGAAGAGTAGAAACGAGATTTCGATGAGGCGGTTCAAACAAATTAAAACAGTATTGTGCCAGAGAAAGATCGGCGGCACCCCCGGCAGCTTTCTTATTTAAGATCGCCATTTCTATTGGGCCAAGAAATTGCTCCACAAATGAGGCGAAAAATAAGCTGTTTTCCGGATAAGGAAGGAGATGCCGGGCCGAGAGAAAAGGAAGACAGAGACGGTCAGAATACGGTTGCTCGGCTTGACGGCGGCACTTTTAATGCCTTTCAGCCAATTGCAATTTAATCCAAAACCTTTCAAAAGCAATCGCGAGAATCTTAAAAAGCAATTGAAGCCAAGTATCGAAGTTAATCGAATAGTGCAACTACGGCGCCCTTGAATCCTACACGCGCCCGTCCTCTCCTTTTCTCTCTCTTTCCATTTCACCGACATTATTGGAAGATGTTCCGTCAGTCTTTTCAATTTCTGCCTACAGTATTCGGATTAAACTTGGAGTTTTTCACATTTTGTTCAAGGTTTTGTATGAACTTTACATTATCGTTTATTATTACAATTTCAATTTAATTTGAAAATTTTAGTCAGAAAATTTCTCAAGAAATTTTATAGTGATATCTCAAGGATTTCGATATCATTTACAAAATTCACAAAAGATATGGTTAATACGGTAGACATGACTGAACTTTTATAATTCGCCGTATTAACGGTATAAAAATGTAAACAAATAACATTTATATTGAATTGAAATGTTTATTCACTGAATTAACTAAGACTTCAGTGAGAAAACATTTTGAATATCATGAACAACGAAAAACGAAAAATAAGCAATTTGTCTTTTCATTTGACTTGTACTTATGGAAGATTTTGCTTTCAAATTTCCGCGTTGCCCTTGATTATTATAATCTTTTGTATATCACTTTGAAAACCAAGAAGTGTAATGTGCACATTGAATCCTCATGATTCAGAGCTTCTTCATATTTTTTCCACCCAGCACACTCAGTGTCATTTTGATCTTCTAATCTGTTACTAGAATCAAGGATTACAATTTCGAAAGTACTACTGGTGTTGTTTTGTTTGAAAAATACTTTCTTGCTTCGCACTTTTCCTATTTTTCGTTCTTCAACTCCACCCTTTTAAGATTTTTTGTAGTTTTGGATCTGGTCAAAATTTACGTCCCCATCTTTATTTTTGACTGCATTCACTACTATTTGCATCTGGTTCTCTGTCCAGGTGGTCTCATTACAGTTCGTCTTTCTCTTATATATTTTCAGGAACAATGACTGGCAGAGAACTTCATGAAGAGAAGTGATCCAACGTTTGGTTATACCGAAAATATTCTAGTCAACTCTCTCAACTTGCTGGGAGAGTGGACTCCGGAAAACCAAAACACAGCAAATGTATGAGTTCCGATAACCTTTTATTATTCATCCGAATGCATCTAAATAAGAAATCAAATCAGGAAAAATAATGAAGTAAACTGTGAAAATGTATAAAAACATGTCATAATCGATGAAAGATAGTATAAGTATTGACAAGACTAATGAATATGAAGTGATGAAAATCGGAATTTGTCATTGTTTCCAGATTTGACAAAGGCATTTGACTGCATATCTCTCTCGATTTTGCCGAGCAAGCTGGAGAAGTTTGGTTTGACTAAAACCAATTTAAGGTTAATTCAGTCGTATTTACCAGATAGATTTTTCTCAGTGGCGATGAGTATTCGTGGTGTGCGATGGTGGAAATCGGAGTAACACAGGGCTGAGTACTTGGTCCTCTGCTTTTTCTTGGTATTCATCAACGACCTCCCTGATTACGTAACCGGTGGCTCGGCACAACTGTTTGCTGATGACTTTGTCTGTGTCGAATACTGACCTGTCTTGCATGGCGGAGTTGGTGATAGGATAGATTCTAGTGTGACTTATGTTTAACTATAAATTATCGTTGAATACGGACAAAACTGTCACATATTTACTTCATTTGAGACGTAATTTCTTGGTATTTCGATTGATGTTGGTTCAAAATGGAAGTCACATGTGAGTCAATTGTCTAACCAGCTAATGGAGACTATATTTGTCATCCGCAATTCATCTGGCTCGGTGTCGATCCATGCTCTTAGAACAGCGTACTCCACGTTAATGAAGTAACACATAAGATATGGTATACTTCTATGGAGCTGCTCTTCTGGAGCAATGAGTAGTTTTGGTCTTCACATAGGATCTACTAGATTCTTTTCGTTTTTTCGAAGTCTAAGTTCTCTTGTTCATATAAAATGTGATTATTTTAATTGCGTGAATAAATATCTATGTAACTATCTATTAGAAGTTTTGCCGATATCAATAATGAACTACTAACCATCTCGAAATTCCAATTCATTTATTGGTAATTCATATCACAAAAATTTGTCGACAATAAATGGAAATACGCCAAATCCTTCCAGGATTATTCCTGTGTAAAATAAAATTGAAATGACTTGTCTATTTTGGAAACGTTTTCTAGGGAAATTGAAGAGCTCACATTTCAAATTATATATTCATATTGTTTGCCTGTTTTGTGGAAAACTGTACGAAATTCATTCTGAAACCCATAAATCCATCCCGAAAGTTGGTAGATTTGATTTTGAAGAATCAATTTCGTGAACGAATCGAAGTTTTATGTTTATGGTCTGACTTTTCATAGGTGTCGCACCTTGTAGACGTATCCGGTCATGCGTGCCGCTCCGGGCAATAAAATATCTCGATATCCTTTTCCCGTTGACAGTTCGTCATTGATACCAACGTCCCGTAGCGTCATATGAATGCGAAATAAATTGACAATTTCACGTGCCGGTACACACTTACCCCTCCAGAAGGTTTGTTGTTCGGATGGATTTTTCACTCGGACTAACTCCGGGTCTTGTTTTGCTATTAGCGAAGTTATTCCTCCATATAATTGGCAACATTGTGAGATGGATGTCGTATCTGGATACTTGGATAAGCACAGCTGAATTTACAACCTTAACAGTTATATTGAAATGGACATTTTTGTTGAATATTTACGACTGAAGGAGAATTCTCCTGTCCAAGGAACTGCGCTAAATATTATAAATGTGTGACGTTGGTCTTGTATCAACGGTCGATTGAGAGAACATAGTATATAATTTGAGGTATTTAGTACTTGTTACTGGCAGAGCGATTGTTGAGATAAAAATTCTCACTGTGTTAGATATTTAATAACACAGATTCTGCTATAAATGTTGATTTTCATCACTGCGTATGCACTTGCCAATTCAAAATTTGGTATTACATAATTTCTTAACTGGTGCTGTGTTTTCCAATCTTCTGATGAATACAAAATACCCAATTCAAATGATTCCTCAGTTCTCTTTTCTACTTGATCTCTTGCATTGTCTAGGGCTTGTATATTTTGATGTGATATTACTAATTGATGTTTTTGTAAGTTTTCTTTGAATTCTGAAGTATATTATTTCTTCTCGCCCTTCCTTGAAACTTGTCATTCTTCTGTTGTACTTGTTAAAAACCGTTCTTTTACTCTAAGAAATGATGTCTTCTTCTGAAATCGAAACAACTGAAGCCTACCCCTGACGGCAATAACGCTGCAGATTGAAATGAAATTGCATTCGTGATGCAGAAAATATCACGAATGAAAATAAAACTGCTAGACTTCAAATTTCATCAAAATTAACAAAGGAGAATTTAGTATTTATTCAGCAGGAGATTCACGATTGGCCTTATAATATCGATTCACCCGATAAATCCCGTATTACTCGAATAATAACACCTACATATTTCGCTATCTGGAATATATCCAGTTTGATTTGTTTGGACTACTTTTTGAAAACAATCACAGTGAAGTGAATTGAAATTTAAATGTAACATTTCTTAACGAACTGCTTCATGCTTTTCATGTGTATATCATTCTATTTATTTATACTGTCTTTCACGTCCAAAAACAATCTGATCCCTCATCGATGTGTAAATATATAACTTAGATTCTATAAACTACAGTGCTGGTTGAGTGATTTATGGAGGGTTCACTTCGCGCTAACGCAGGTGATTTTAGTCATGAGTCTTTTCGCACTTAGCAATAATTTTGAAATCTTGACTTATTTACCCTAATACGTCTTATAAAAGCATACACATTGAGTTTGAGTGATCATTACACTCAAGGCGAAATGCAACAGTTGGTTTTTGTATATTATATATACTTATATATATATATATATATATATATATATATATATATATATATATATATATATATATATATATATATATATATATATATATATATTTGTTTCTATAGTGGTTCACTTTTTTACCTTCTGTGCTTTTTCGGTGACATTTATCCATGCTCCTGCAATTCTAGTTTATCGGTTCTATTGTTTTGGTTATATTTTCGTGATTTTTATATTGTATTATAAACATCCAGTTTCTGTATAATTACATATATTTTTTGAGTACACATAATGCTGCTTATGTTGTTAGTCAAATATTTAACCTAGTTAGCCGTAAAATGTAAGAATTCTTGTCATGACATTTTATATTTGTTATCTTATAGAATTCCGATGAAGATTATAAATATAATGGAAATACAGAAGAGGTTTCAAATGTTTTGCATTTCAATCATAATGGGCCTCCTTTTTGCCGAGATCTCATAATAATATTTTGAAAAGTATAGTATAACTTTTATAAACTAAAATTCAAACACTTGAACTTTTTATTTACACTTTATTGACAACATGGCATTGATGATATGTTTATGATGATGTGATGCTATGTTGTCAATAAAGTGTAAAACAAAATTTCAAGTGTTTGAATGTTAGGTTATATTCAATTATAATGGATTTACATCAAGTAAACGCCAACACTATTATATATAAAAAAAAGTTAATTTTTTGACAAATTATTCAAAAGAACATTCTAGCAGAGCTGGCTATGTGAAACATGAACAATGCGATGTCTCCATTATCCTTCTAGGGATAAATGTTAGAGAATATTGAAATCGATGCCTACATTATTGGAAGCGGAAGAGAGTTATACTCTGAGAAATGACAGCGAGCGTTTCTACAACCGCACCCTAGATGGCACTACTTCATCAAATTAGATGAAATTTCAATTTGAACACTTATTTAAGTGTGAAACTTAGATATTAGAAGTATTCATGTGCTTTTCATTGGCTCTCTATATTTAAGAGTTTTAATATTCTATGCATTATATATGCATACGACCTACTTTATATTTCTGTCTTACCATCGATAAGAGAGTATGTGAGGATTGAATTCGTTCCCATTCATTTTTTGAACGTGGCGTGACTGATCAGTACCTTGTAGTATGAAACAGTTAACTGTCTTACGCTTCGAATAATGTAGGCATCGATTTCAATATTCTCTAACATTTATCTCTCGAAGTATATCGGAGATATCTTCGCATTGTTCATGTTTCACATAGCAAGCTATGATGCTATATATTTCTTTTGCTATAATGTTCTTTTGAATAATTTATAAGAAATTATCGAGAGGAAAATATAGTATACTTTTAATATTGTTTTCATATATAAAGTGGGTTATATTATTCAATTTTCTGTATTCGCAGTTGATATTACTTGCCCTATGAATATTTGTCGTTCAAGGACGAAAGTCGTGATAAGGATAATCAAACTGTTAGTCAAGCCTGCAATATTTAATGTAAATGGATTCCTCGCACAGCACTCGTTTAAATTTTTTGAAACGCTCCATTGATTAAAAAAAACACTTTCAGTTTTAGGAAACTTCCCTATACATTCGACATACTTCATAGAATGAAGTCATTTCTACCTGTTACGCATAAAGAAATGATTAACCACTGTTTTGAATATCCGTTTGAATAACAGAAACATTGTACTGAATATTATGAATAATTCGAGATATGTGAATAAAATGAACAAATATGTAAATTTATCAAATTTATCGAAAAAATAGTCGAAATATTTGTCGACTCCATCGAAAAAAAGTTTGGAATTTTGTCAATTGTTTCGAATAATATGCTACATCTTCTGAGGTCTTTCATGTCTCTTCAGACATAAAAACACCACAGTAGAGCGGAAAGAGCTTCCTAATTGAACAAATAGTTCGTATTTAATTCTGTTATGAACGTTAACTCCACCATGTATGAGCTCCATCAATTAATCATTACATTATATATGTACTTCTTATCACACCGATACAGCTGCGATATTAACGAGTCTTTCAACATTCCGATTCAGTTTCTGAACCTGAAGCAAACTAGTGTTGTTGAGAATCTCGAAATACCTGAGAAATATGTAAGTAGCACGCCCATGTGTTATTTGTCCGCAGAGGTGAGTGATCGTATGTATATTGAATGCTCAAACAATGCATAATATTTACATTCCATATACATAAATGGTTGGCGTTGAAAATATTTCAATGTTTGAATTGGATTTAGTTGAACGAATCTATACGTGTATTAGAAATATGCTGCCAGGAACGAATAAGGTACAATAAAATAAGTGATTTCGGACGATAAATCCCAATAAAATAAGTGAATTTGGACGAGTTTTGTTAAGTGAAAATTTGATATTCGATACACATAAATTGCTTCAGTGGAATGAATAAAATAAGACTGATGTGAGATATTTCAGATTCCTTTTCTTCTGGTAAGTAATCAATCGTAAGGTAGTACAATATTAATAGTAAGAATAAGTGAACATACTCGTATTATAAAAGCTAAAATTTTATGTTCGCTATCATAAACGATGTTGTTCCATAATGGGTTTTGAATCAAATTTTAGAACGAAGGAACAACCCGATATATTGGACTCGTATAAGATACAGTGTATAAGACACTCATTTCATATTTTTTATTGCTTTATAGTGAAACCTATTGAGGAAACCTGATTGGGGATATTTTATAGACATATAATCAAATGGTTATATCATGATTATATATGGTTATCCCTATCATGGTTGAATCTCTCTTATATTAGCTTTTTCATTTGCTGGGAACTCAAAGACTTCAAATACAACACACACACAACACAAATATACAAATACAAAAACGAGCAAAAGGCGATAAATACCAAAGGACTTAATTAACTCCTTTATATGATCCCAAAATTCACAGTTCAATTTACAGTGATTCAATAAATTCATCACATAATTTCGATTGAAACAACATGACACAATAAACAAAAATAATACCCCTTTATACCATAGAGAAAGAAATGAATCAAACGTAAATCATATAAATGTTGCGGATATGTACGTTAAACAAAATTTCATCTACAAAAACTATTTTTTGAGTAAGCATGAGTATTGCTGTCAATTCGTGAGATGGTGAAGTTTGATATACCTCTTAAGCCAGTTTTTCCTTAACACTGAAGAGTCAAATTTTCACTCATATCCTGGATGCTCTGGATAAAGAGAAATATAGAATAAGGTACGCCTTATCTCGACCACTTGTTGAATCCTGGAGGTTTTTTATCTGATGTGGGTGATTATTCACTTTCAAACCTAAGAGTACCTTTTTTGTTAAATTTATCGTTCTATAGATTATTGAAAAAAACATTCATAACATAGTGAGCTATTGCTATCTCTCATCTTCGCAAAGTACCTACTCTTTTTTCAAGTTTATAAGTCTCATCAACAGCTTTGGTTATAAGAGATCACTTGAAGGGTTACATTTCATATCTTTAACGATACATTCATTTCTTCTAAGTAATTTTTCACTGCTCTCAATTCACACAAATAGTGTAGTGGTACTGTTGATTGTTCCCAAATTATGGCGATTACGACATTTTTCCAGAGGAGAACATTTCATAAGAAGGTGTTTAACAGTAATTGTGTGATATTACATTCTGGGCATTTCGGTTTTTTTTACTTTTGCAGTAGGTATTCATGTATTCATGTCTAACATAACCCGTCATGTTAGACGGGTATTTATCAATATATGATCTGATCAACTCAATTTTTTTTTCCAATATTCAGTATCAAGTTTGATTTCTACTAATTCATCCTTGCTTCATTTATAGTCCTGTTCCTTTGCGAATGTTATCATGTTGTATTATTGTTCGTGTTGTTATAACACCAACAATAATAAAACGGGTGTTTTTTTATAGGTATAGAATTTTAAGTTGGCATTACTGTTGAAGATGGCGACCGATTTAACAGCTGAGAAGTGATTTATTCTAAGTTTGGTTTGGCAATTCATCATGAATAGACTCACGCCTGAACAACGCTTGCAAATAGTGCAATTTTATTTCGAAAATAATGGTTCTGCGGGGAATACGTATCGCGCACTACGTCCATTTTATCGTCGACAAAATCGTCCATCAGAGCAGTTAATTCGATTAACCATGGAACGTTTTCGCACCACGTTTACTCTTATTGATAATTCGCATCCCAAGAGACGCCGTACGGTGGTGCGTACAGAAGAAGCTATTGCTACTGTAGAGCGTAGCATTGAGGAAGACCCGAATGAGTCCATCCGCCATCGAGCACAGGAATTGGATTTGTGTCCATCCACTTTATGGAGGATTTTGTGGAAGGATCTTGGTTTGCGTGCCTTCAAAATCCAACACGTGCAAGAATTGAAGCCAAACGATCATCAAGCAAGGCGTAGATTCGTCGAATGAAATTTTGTTTAGCGATGAAGCACACTTCTGGTTGAATGGCTACGTCAACAAACAAAACTGCCGCATTTGGAGTGAAGATAATTCTCAAGTGTATGTCAAAACACCGTTACATCCAGAAAAACTGACTGTTTGGTGCGCTTTATGGGCTGGTGGAATCACTGGTCCGTACTTCTTCAAAAACTATGATGGCCAGAACGTTACAGTCAATGGTGATCGGTATAGAGCCATGATTACTAACTTTTTCATTCCTGCACTGAACAACCATGATGTCGAGGTGCTGTGGTTTCAACAAGACGGCGCAACATGTCACACAGCTCGTGCCACAATCGATTTATTGAAAGACACTTTTGGTGACCGCCTAATTTTACGTTTTGGACCTGTGAATTGGCCTCCAAGATCTTGTGATTTAACACCGCTAGACTACTTTCTGTGGGGCTATGTAAAGTCATTGGTCTATGCGGATAAGCCACAAACGCTTGAGCATTTGGAAGACAATATTCGCCGTGTTATTGCCGATATACGGCCACAAATGTTGGAAAAGGTCATCGAAAACTGGACGTCTAGATTGGACTACATTTGAGCCAGCCGTGGCGGTCATATGCCTGAAATCATATTTAAAATGTAATGCCACAAGATTATCTTCTGAATAAAAAAAATTCCTATCAATCGAATGATCCTTGTTATCATTCGATTGATAAGAATAATTATCAATCTTGGTTTATTGCAATTTAAAGTTCTATACCTCTAAAAAAAACACCCATATACATTGTAAATGTTGTTATCATCCTTATTGTTGTTGGTGTTCCCTCGTGTCCTCCAACATCAACGTGGGACGGAATCTACAGGATTTTATAATTTTGTTCATTGATTACTAAGTGAACAATCGATCCTTCATATGTTTTAGATGGATGTTCTTGCAATTAAATTGCCAAAGACTTGTTAAGCTACTCATAGAGCCAGTAATTATAAGATATTTGTCACCGTCGCTTTGTTCAGCATATTCCATAGCTTTAATAATTGTGTATCATCCTTCTGATAGTATTCTCTATTGTGGTTTCATATTGTTATAGAATTGTTATACGAGTTCTAGGAATTCACATATTTCCTCTGTTTCTTCACTTAAATTTCTCACTATAGGAAATGATATTAATGAATATTTACTCGAAGAAATTCCACTTCCGCCCTTTGTACTCTTCTATTTGTTATCTTCCATTTTAACTTCAGAACAAGAACGGAAAGTTTCCCAGCTTTTCAATTTTTGACTGGAAGCAAAAACAAGAAATTCAATATTTTTCATTACGCTGGTTGAAAGAAAGACTATTATGTACATTCATCATCGGCTTTCCTAATACTGAAAGAATAAACTCCACCTTGACCAAGTCCATTGTTCTCTCTTTTCTCTCCCACAATTTCACGCGAATCAGGCAATCTGAATCGGTTGGTTCGAAAAAAATTCTCCTCGTTCATCACTACGAAATTTAATTAATTTAGTTTCTCGAAAGCGCCAACCTGAATTAATTTTCTATCGGCTCCAGTTTTCCTCATCTACGTCACAAGCAAAGGGTTGTGACGAAACACAATTTGTTTCAATGCTTCATTGGTTCCATATATTCATACACCTAAAGTAGGCGAGTCTTCGCTGATAGATATAAATCACTTTCGGTTTAGAAATAATTAATTAAACCGTTATGTAAGCGTTCTGAAGCTATTACTGCTTGCTGCAGTGCAGCTTCAATAAAAGTCAATTTAATTTTCTAATTAAATCCTTGTATGAGTGCATAGTGTAAAGAGGCACAGAAATAGAACAGAAGTTCATCCATCTCTCTTCTTATCGCGTGTTCTTCCTTTCTCCCTTTACGTCCCTCTGCTTTTCCATTTTGGGCCACCCTCCCGTCCTACCCGCTTAATGCCGCGCACAATTATTACACTTCACCATTTCAATTACAAGTTCGAATTACTTTTTGGATTCTTTGATAAGAACTTGAACATATTTCCGCGAATCATTTCAAGAGTTATTAAATAAAATTGCCTCCTTGTGGTGCAATGTTTCTTCAATGATACCTTGCTAATGTTTTATTGCTGTTGCAATGAAACTTCTACTGCAATAAATTAAAGTATATGCCTACGATTGCAAAATATAAAAAAGTGAGTGGGAACTGCTACTTATACTAAATCTTACCATAAAAAAACATAAAAGACTTACATATTCTCCATGTTTCATTTTGAGATTTTGATATGACCGAATATAAATATATGTGCTAGTATTGTCAGGGATTTTTCTCTATTTCTCACCCTGGAGAAGAAATCTTCGGCTAAGTCAGTATATGGGTTCATGTTAGAACGAACAACTTGACTTTATTATACCATTTCAGGATGTTAATTACCAATAAGTTGTTATTGACTTTTAGTTTTCACCAATACTTGTGGCACAGATGAGAAACAAATTTGATCACAGATAAGTACAAGCCGAAAACGAAAAAATACTCTCTCATAAATAATTGAATATAACTTAAATTCAAACACTTGAACTTATGATTTACACTTTATTGACTACATAACATGACGCGTTTCGTCGTTACAAACGACTTCTTCAGATGCTTACAGAATAATCATTATTCTGTACATTATTCTGTAAGCATCTGAAGAAGTCGTTTGTAACGACGAAACGCGTCATGCTATGTAGTCAATAAAGTGTAAATCATAAGTTCAAGTGTTTGAATTTAAGTTATATTCAATTATAATGGATTTACATCAAGTAAACGCCAACACTATTAAATATTTAAAAACTTTCATAAATATATCAGAGAGAAAACACGTGAAAACAACATTTGATATGTCTTCATATTGACAATGTTACATTAATATTTTGTTGTATCATAAACTCTCAAATAATTAATGAACCTTAAGTATATGAATTTGAAATGAATTATGAATTAAGTTAATGAATATAAATTATCTGAGATAATTTGAAAATGTTATCTATTTCGATTCACTTTTAAAAGAAAATCGGTACTACTCGAAATTTGCAATAAGAACTAGGCTGATAGTCAACAAAGGTCATAATTGCAAGAGACTTCGCCTGTGTATTCTACGCATTTTCCAGTATGAAGCTCGTTGGATGTTTGGAAGTTGTGGTAACCACCACTTTACTTATATTCATATATACATTGCGAAAGATGTGGATACTTTTCAACTTACAATTACTTCTGCATGCTCAAAAACATTCATTAATAACCTTAAATCTCTTTGAAACTTTAAGCCGTTTTCAAGCGTATCTTTATTTGAATGAAGACTATCATTTACACGAAATTTCAATCGAAAGAATTGAAACAGCAGTTGACTCTCTCACCACTTTCAATTTGTTAGTTGAATTATCATAATTATAAATAATGCAAAGGAACTGAGACAAAATGGGGAATAAAAAGAATCAGAATGAACTACACACTGTATAATCCCTCCATTTCCGGAACAGTTGGTTGATAGAATACATGTAAGTTGTATTCAAATACACGACTATGCTTTTTTGTAGCACAAACTATTTGAGTAATTATATAATTCTAGATACTGATATAAACCTATAGAGTAATATCATCACAAGTAACTGAAAGACTTCAAACACATCATTATAAGTCAACATAATTTCAAAAGTGTAATCGAAAAGTGCAATATCCTTGATCAAGAATGTTCAGGGTCAGAATGCTAAGGAAATATCAGATTTCAATCCAAACTATTACAACATCCAAATAATTCTTCGACACTTATAAGATTATTCAGTGCCTTAATCCGTAGCAAATTGGAGGATGGCATCTTCTTGAGGCTATACAGAGAAGGTTCTTTAACTTCTTAGTTTGAAGAGAGTATAAAGTTTACCCACAGAGAGGACTCAATTTAATCTAATTTTAGGGTGGAGAGAAAATTGTTCACTCAAATTCCTGTACAAATTACTGCACAACAATATTGATTATCCTCCTCTCTTTTCCGTTTTGAGATTTCGTGTCAATAGGCAAAATTATCGTACCAGAGAATTATTCCATCTAGAGACTCCAAAGACCGATTTGCTAATACAATCCCTATTTGGTTTATGGAGTCTACATTCAATACAGTTGCTAATAAATGTGACATTCACTCTGTCTCCATTGCAGTTATTATCAGAAAATATATGAACAAGTGAAATTAACTAAAACCAATTGAACTAGATTAAATTCTTTGCCTTTTTAATTTCACTTTATTATTCAGTAATTAGCTACTTTTGTTTTAATTGGCATTGAATTCTTTGTTATATTTCATAACAATTATCTAGGCATTCAGTTATTTGAATAATTCAGTTATGCTTTATGTTATATGTAATTATGTTTTCTGTAGTTGGGTAGTATACCTGCTGAGAATAGAGAATATAATATTACAAATGTGCTCTTAATATAGCAACAAAGATCGACGGAAAAAACTCCATTGCCCCAAGAATACTATCGTTGTTACAAGTACTAAAATATAATAACTTAAGAATCTTTCAGAATCCTCACTTCAGATATCCAGTATGCGGTTATTAAGGCGTAAGGATGAAAAACCCCAGTTTTTTGTCAAAATATAAACATAAGGAACACGAATTCATCAGGAATCACTCCTGATCGAATCCAAACTCTATGAGATTCTTTAATCTTACAAATATTCCTGGTTGATTGAAACTCTCAAGGGCTCATTAGTCGAACGATTACCTCCGTGTTTTTGCGCCGTTTGGAATTGACTTTCAACTATAGGTCCAAACATCGAAGCTATAGATATCTGTAACCTCCACTCTTGATCATTTGAGTAATGATTATAAATACATTATAATAATAAACTTTCGGTTCTTAAATTTTGAGATTCGATATGTATTCGAATCATTTCAAGTCATTTCGGATCATTTCTACTTATTTCGGATCATTTTAACTTATTTCGGATCATTTCTATTTATTTAGGCCCATTTCAACTCATTTCCGATTATTTCTATTAATTTCTGATGATTTCAACTTATTCTGGATCATTTCACGGATTCATTACGATTTATATATTTCACTTATTTTCACGGATTTTCGAAATTTTTCCTTGCTACGTAAAGCAGAGTGCTGTTGAAGAATAAGCGTGAAAACTCAGCTAAAACCCATCATATTGACGATAGATTGGAAGCATTTCAGTATGAAGAATTTCGAGAATTATCAATTGAATGGTTATTTAGTTGTTCTACAAGCTGAATTTGAGGATGTTTCAACTTCTTATGACTCAGAAAAATTTTACCGATTATCATTTAACATTAAAGATAATTCTTCTGGTTCAAATATTCAATACATTTGGGAATTTGGTCAAGTGTAATGTAGTCTGAAATGATGTTTCTGAATCAATATTGTAGCACAAGATTTATATCTGAGGGCTTCCTCCAATTTTCAATTTTTGTAATATATGTGCTTTTCGGGAAATAAACGAACTTCGATTATACCTTTTCAAATTGAACCGAGTCCCGAAAAGTTTTCGCCATAAAATAGCGAAAATATCGGCGATATTATTCTCCGTTCGGATGTGTTTCAGTATTCCATTTCGATGATGGCCCTAATGGAAAATGGGGGTTTTATAAGAAAATTGAACGAGAGGGAAATGTTCTATCGTTGCGTCGCATAAAAGCCTTCTTTCTCTCATTGTTTCGATTCGGCCCAGATCTCGGTTTGCTCTTACCTAAATGGCTTCACTTATTGCATTAGTTCGGTCGCTGACTGCCAGCCATTTTCGGCGTCCTTGTCTACTCGGCCTCGCACTTCTCGCTCGACGGCAATCCTATGCTACTGGGTATGGTGGAAAATTGACTATTCATTATTAGATTTCCTGAAATGAAGTAGCTTTTCCAATGGCACACCGCGTATTCCTAGCCATGTAGTCTCTTTGAGGTCTAATATTCCCCATACAAATTTGTGGAAATAAATAGTACTGTTTATTTTGCTTTTCGGTTGCATCATTCAATTAGCCCCATGCACGCGCCTTGCACTTTGAGGATTCGATGAGATGTAACCTGCTTTGCAATTGGTTCTGAAAGTATGTTGTCACTTTTATGCTTTCGTTTTAGGGTTTCTCAGCTCTTGGAGTCTTGACGTGCCTTGGTCTATATAGAAATTGATATTCTCCGCAGTAACAGACCTTGAAATGGAAAAAAAAATTTGCATTCTTGTGCCTTGTCCTTAGTTGGCGATCACTATGGTTCATATAATTTTATTTTCTGCAAATAAAATCATATTACAATGATGTCACGATAACGTTTCGAAAAACCAATCAATCTAGTAGCGAAACCTGGCTGACTTAACAAAATATAACTTGGAAGCCTGTGGAGCTGAAAAGCCCACAGTAACCTATCAATATGAATCGTTATATATGTATATATATATATATATATATATATATATATATATATATATATATATATATATATATAATATACAAAATATTTGAAGACAACGCCAAGAAATAACCTGCTCAATTTCAGCTCATATTCATCTTACACTCTGTATATGAAGAAAGGTGCAAGAAAGGTTTTCAGATAGCCATGAAAATGCAAGGGCTTTTCGAAAAGAAACAAATTCATATTCGTTCAAAACACCACTATTTTAACCAGTAATTCGAACAAAAGAATAAAAAAACTGTACATAACTTCAATTCAATTTATTTTTTATTGCACACACAAATTCGTTGCATGAAGTTATTAATTCAAATTCAATTAATTTTTATGATCATAAAAAATTCTTCCAATTTTCAATGTGTTTATAAAGGATAATTAAGCTGGTGTGTTGGGATTATAGTCACTGGCTCAATATGGAATTATGATAACATACGTTAATAACAAGCTTGGATATTTCATTGAATTTCATATTTGGTATTGAATGAGAAATTGATTTGATGGGTTTTGTTTTGACAGGAATTTTTTATTCCTTGAAGCTAAGTGCTGACAATGGAAGATATACAATTTTTCTTATTCATACTTTCGTTCGATTGTATCACTTCTACTTAAAACAGTACATAGGACCGCTTTGTGGACTTCAGAAGCATCAAGGCAGTAGTTACGTCAATTATTTTCTCACACAATACCTGGTGTATATGATTGAATGTATCGTAAAATATAAAACGTTTGACTAAACCCACTTCCACAAAAGTTGCTCAAAATATTTACTCCATATAATTTTCGGGCAAACGCCTGTCAAGAGTTTAATACAACTAGTTTGAAAATGCTTCAAGTTGAATCCGAAGTATTGAATTCTACTATTACTTTTTTTTTATTTTATTTATTTAGTAGTGTTGGCGTTTACTTGATGTAAATCCATTATAATTGAATAAAAACTGAAATTCAAACACTTGAATTTTTGATTCACACTTTATTGACAACATAGCATGACGCGTTTCGTCGTTACAAACGATTTCTTCGATCAGTATCAGTATCAAAAGTTCAAGTGTTTGAATTTCAGTTTATATTTAATTCTTCTTTTTCTTTTGTCGATCAATTTGTAGCGAGTAAAATTCATATTTTATATAAATGTTTTCAATACAAATCCAATCCTGAAAATGAGTTGAAATCCGAACAAATGGTTTTTTTAGATTTTCCAATATCCCGCATCTATTTTGAACCGTTAGATTAATTTTTCTAATGTTAAATGTTTTCTTCTATTTTTGTCCCAATGTTTTTTCAAGCTCATGTAATAAGCAGTGTTATCAATTGGTGACTCACAATTAACACATGCCTGAATTTTTCTGCCATTAACAAAACTTACTCTTTCATTTACTTCAATTACTCTTAAATTTCTTTCTCAAATATTTTCTTGGCAGTTATAATAACATGTTCTTTTTTCAAAAGGCTACAGATATATTTTTCATTCGGTTTCACAAGAACATCAATAAGGAAAAGATGATTTAAAAACACTAAATCAGGACAACAAGCACAATCAAGCCATTCATTTTGTCAATTTTCGACTTTTTCATGCCTCATTTTGTGACTACATTGTTATGAAGATGGATCGTAATAGGTTCAAATTGTCAATACAAAGACACCGATCTGTCATTCTCATCAGATAGTCTCATCATTTATGGTTTTCGCGTCGTTCATAATCGATAAAGAAAATATCAAATCCCTATAAATAGAAACAACTTCAGAAAAATTGTGTACTGATTTCGATTATTATTCGCAATCCTGAGTGTTTATTCTCATCATCTGAATTTTCAATAAAAGCTCAAAAATCAACCTATCAAGAATTGGATACCATATTCCGCTTTTCGTAATGAGAAAATTATATCATTAATCGATTGGGACGATTCTTGATGAAAATCTAAATTCATAATTTAAATAAAACTAAGTAGTTTTTCGATTTTCACTATAATTATATCAAAACATGACAATATCTTTTCGCCAACACAGTGGCTTCATCAGATGTTATGATGATGAATCCACTGTGTTGACGAAACGATATTGTCATGTTTTGATTTAATTATAGTGAAAATCGAAAAACTACCTAGTTTTATTTAAATCAGAAAATTATATATCCACTTATTACAACTTAGTTATCAAAAATCCCCTCCTGAAATAAATCAGCTCTGAAATTAGAGAAATGGAGTAAGCTATGAACTGTCCAATAGAGTTTTCCAACGGTTTGTACCATCTGGAGTGCCACTTACTCAACTATAAAAAATAACCCTTGATTCTATTTCGCAACTCTATCCATCCGAACTGTGTAGCGGAAGGAAACTTGAGATGTTGAAAGCTATCGCCGAATGTGATGTATATCAAAATCATCGTCTAATATGTAAAGAAGAAAATATACTGAATTCCATAAGGTTTATTCGATTTATCCATCGAATATACCCATTGCAATACCCAAAAGAGGTATGAAATTTTGCTGTAAGTCTGGCTCTCGTCTTTAAATTCAAAAATCGCAATGTATTGTTTTTTTGAACTCAATCGATTATTGTGGTACGAAAAGGTCAATGAGTTGCTTGCTTCAGAGTTAAAATACCTCAAAGTCATCATATTCACCTAACTCCAAATATTTTTCCAAATAATCTGCCAGCACCAAAACAAAATTAGTTGATGTATGAGAAAAACTCTCTTCCGAAAAATGAATAGAATATGAGTATGTTTTTCCAGCGTATTTAAACACGCCTAGTATCTCCAAGTGTGCAAGATTCATTGAGGAATTAAATATATTCGAGCTATGAGTTTATAATTGTAAATAAAGGGCGATTTCTGAAAGTTGAGTTTTTCAGGTTGGCGGCACTGGATGGTAATGGCATCCAAACGTCATCTGTCAAAGTGAAAAATTTTCAGTATACTCCGCCATTTCATCATGGAAAGAGTTACAAACGAGCAACGATTGCAAATTGTTGAAATATACTATCAAAATTCGTGCTCTGTGAAAAATGTGTATCGTTTGTTATGACCATATTATGGTCGTCATAATCGACCTGGTGAATCAACAATTCGTGCGGTTATCACCAAATTTCGCACCAAGTTTACTTTTTTGGACATTAAACCATTGTCTCGCATGCGTACAGTGCGTACTTAAGACAATATTGCAGCCGTAGCGTACAGTGTTAATGAGGATTGTGAAATGTCAATTCGTCGCAGCTCTCAGCAATTGGGCATATGTTACTCAACCACATGGAAAATTTGTGTCAAATTGGACCTTCCGAATGGACCATTTCATACGGAGCCGCGGACAACATTTATATGAAGTTATCTTTAAAATGTAAATGGCAAAGGCCAAGTTCAATAACAATTTCAATAACAATTTTGAATATATGATGCAAATTGAGTGTTTCATTCGATTTAAAAAAACTACGCTTAAAAAATGACCCTATATAATATAAGTAAATGCCTATTCATACAAAAGAACGATTCATGATTTTCAGATTATGAATTTAATCTAAAATCAAGATTTTGTCAGTTACCAATAAAAGCACCGTTGTCATGTGTTTCAGATTTCACATACCACTCAACTAATGTGGGCCGCTATTCCGAATTAAATGAAAACCCTTATCCAGACTTTCATTAACGTGTTAGAGATTATTCGTCGATCAGAAAACCGACCCATATATATTGCAAAGCTGGCAGGATCCACTAAACCTAAACAATATCGACGGCTAGCTGATGGCATGCTTTATTCATAAGTCGGCCCGGTAAAAGCTTTCATCTGTACACTCCAGCTAGCTTTAATTTGATTAGCGGAACTCTGTAATTCGTTGTCGAAGGCACGTTGAGCATGCATGTATGGAGGAGAAAAGGATTGAAATCAGGGAAGGATGAGAAGGGTTTTAGTTAAAGAGGAAGGACGAGGAAAGGAATTCGAATAGTCTAGTACTGACATTAATCACTGAATAGTTTTGGGCCTAATGCGAATGTTACTTCAATATTATGAAATTGAAGTGTTTTATGTCAAATCCGAGGTATTATCTGCTAGTTATAATCACATACTGGTTTCTAAATTGATGCCAGAGTGGTTCTTTTGGTTCGTCATACTAATGAGTCATTCAAAGAAGTACTTTTAAACGTTATATAGAAATCACAAAAGTAGGTCTTTGGAAAATTGTTATGCCTCATTGGAAATTATTCAAGAATGATTCCTCGAAATAATCTTTTCTAGACCATATGCCCATGCATCATTTGAATTATACAATGAAAAAAGTATACTTGATCCTCACCAAATGTACTTGTCACCTACTTCTATCAAAAACCTTTGTTCAAAAGAAAAGACCATAGCTCCACCTCACAGTTACATTACTAGATAAAGACAGTTGTGCTTTCTCCCAAAATTATGACGTGTCAATTATCAACTTGTCACAGATCTTTTGCATTTTTGTTTGCCAGTCTTTACACTTATGCCGTTATCTAGATTGAATGAATAAAAAATACCTAAAACATAAAGCCTTTCTGTTGAGACAGCAAAAGGATTTTTGTGATGTCAGCGTAGCTGGGAGTGCATGATCAATTTGAAGAGGTCCTTATGCGTTATGGTGCTTTGTTATTTGAAATATTTTGTAGTTTTGGAATTTTCTTGTCACTCATTCAAATTTCCGAAACTGAACCACCGTATCTTCCAGTTTATTTATTTCAGGTTTATCCATTTCGTTTGTGCTTTTTCCTTACATATAAACCAATTTTCCTAATGTTTTTGTGGTCTGCAGACTCACCTTAACTCATGGCTAACTCATGTGATAGAACTGTGATTCTTTCCGTAGCTGATTCGTATTTATATTTTCCATCTAAAGAGCAGGTGACTATATAAATCAGAGCTATTGTGGAAGAGAGTTGGTTGTAGAACTCACTCAGTAAGTACAAGGTCTGGTCCTGAAAGAGAGTGGATAATTTCAGGAGTTTGAACGCTGCCAAGGAACATTTAGTGGACGACGCTGATTCCGCTAGGACTTGAATGATGCCAGTAATTCCGCGATCAATTTCTAAATTTTTATCATTCAGTGACACGCAGGATGCGTTTCTGCATTTCACATTGAAATCAATAGCCGTGTGTCATACACAATCTACTTGATGAATCCTAGTTATTCTTTCAACATTTATGAAAGTTGGACCTACAGTTCAACGACGGTTTCAAAGGCCCAAAGAACACGGTGGTCCTTGAACCCACCAGTACCCTTAAGCCGAAAGCGTTATAGGGTCACTATACCGTTGGACTACTGAGTTTCTTGTTTTGTGAATATGTCTATATCAAATAACATATATGGATATTTCAATTTTACAGAAGTTCATATTGAATAGATTTGCTTCGAAATATTATTTCAAATTGCAAAATCGAAAAAATGCAGTGGAAAAAGTACCCCGGGATGATAATTTCTACGTTTTTCTAACTATGTACCACGGATGTACTCGAAATAAAGTTCTGGCTTGATATTTGTTTTCTTGCGTTATTTCAATTCAAATGATACAGGGTCCAATCAAAAATAACTAAAAAAATAAATATTTTCTAATTGAGAGAAAACAACATAGATTCGATCTCAAAAAAATGAAAATCCATTTTGCAATGAGAAAAATGGGAATGTATTTCTTCCTCTGTTTTCCACTGTTTTGTCTGGTCAAATGTCAATATTTCATTCAGAATATATCGGTGAAACTCAGGTGATATTGAACTAATGAACCTGAATAGGTATACGAGTACCAAATGCAACAAATATTCGATTGTCTAGGTTGCCTAGTGGAACAGCGTTGGTACGTACAACAGGAATTCAGGGATATGAATAAACATCATTGTTCAGCCGGATATCATCGATGTTTCGACATCGAAATTTCGACTACTATGTCGATGATATCGACATATCGATGTTATAATAATAATAATAATTAACTTTATTTAGCACGGCTAATACACTTTACAAAATAGAAATTATATATGCAACATCAGATAACATATTTCAACTTTATATATTATTTTTTACAAAATTATACAATAATTTTTTAAACTCATAATAATTCTCACATAATTTTAAGTTGGGATCTAGACCATTAAATGAAATCATTCCTTTCGCCATTAAATTATTTAGGCATTCAGATGTACTACACTTATCAATATAGAATATGAGAATAGTTATGAGAATAAAATACCGAAATAAAATGTACTCCTCAGTCTATATTATTCAGTGCACCAGAAATTTGAATCCAAAACATATTATTGTTTCAACAGAATATTACGAGATTTCATGAACACTTAAACTTTATACTACTCTTTCAGTTTGTAATGAGAATATACAAGTATAACCTGAAGTGAGTAAATATTACTCGTTTAAAAGTGCCCGATTTTAAACCAAAAGAAAGAGTCAGTGCCAAACAGGGTGATTCAAAAAATGAGGTAATTCAAGAAACTAAGAAACGATTGTTACATACAGGTAATTTTCATGTTCTTTCATTCGCCAATCTCAGATGTCCACCTATCAAAAATATACACTTCAGAAATTCATAAAAATGTTCTGGACTATTAGGAGTATCAATGAATTAGTTTCAGGCATAGAGATGATCGAACAAATTAGAAACTGTCGATTGAAGAAGAGTTCCACAAAATAATTGAAAGATAACCAAGGGATATATGGAAAAATCCTTGTCGCTTATTCACAGAAACACAAAACTAAACGGAATTACGATTTCATATGAAACGACTTCTAGCTGATTTAAAATGATAACCACTCTCTTCACGGAAATTTAGAGAATCGATCTACACTAATTCCAAGAAAAAGGCCATTAAATATCGACATCAATAGCTTCAAAAAAGCTCTATCCAATAGCTGACCAACTCCTGTACCAGTCATGATGCACAGTAAAGCGAGAACACCTGACAAAGTTAATATTTTTCTACAGAGTGTGCCCAAAAAATACTTGAATCCTAATTTCTTTCTTTTATTGTAGCTTCAAAGAATTTACAGGTTCAATTGCTACCAAAAAATCGATATTTTCAGCCATATCGATGTTTTCATGCATAGATACTTGCGATTCGATGTTAACATCGATGTTCTTCAAATATTGATCATTCCTAGAACATACATAACGTATTTCAACGGCATTATGATTTCTGTTAATTTGCTTCCCACACAAGAAGTGCTTATAGTTTCATTCTAAATGATTTTATCACACAATTTCGTGGGTTTATAACCTCTAGTGATACTCTAATGATGTAAAGTTTTGGTATTTATATAGTCTGATAAATCACTGAAATATCTTGAATGCGATGGGGTTAAACCAATCGAAGCTCCTATTGGGAGTCAGATCGTCGAAAGAGTAAGGTGTAATAGGAATTAGGTGGCTTTCTCGTATCCGTTAAGTGCAAAATGTTGTACGCCGGGTTGCTGTATTGTTTGCCACCGAAATGCACATTAGGCTCTACAGCAATTCCTTGTGCTTTTTCGTTGTCTAATACGGACCCTATGTGAGCCGATAATGATTGCCAATTGATTTCTGCAACGCTCTCGCCTCTTTTGAATAACACCATGCCCTCCAATAAAAAGGGTGATCATTCAAGTCGTAACTTTGGGCTGGAAAACCAGCTACATGAATGCTATTTTCTACTTCTCAGTTATTCTGCCGTACAAATAGATTTTTACATTAACAGACGTTCATATCTAGGAACATGATACTCCATGAATAATTTCTTCAAAAATTTCATATATCTGATAAAGTGATGTTGAAAAATGAGCACATATTAGCTCATCAGAGAGTATTATAATTTTCATTAGCAATAAACATATTCAAGATAACAGTGCGTTATTTTCTATCGTGATGATATTTGATGTTTCAACCTGAACTATGACATTTTAGGGGTTGAAGTTATCTGCGTTGTTCATTTTCTTTCGCCTTCGTATTGAAGGGTAGATCGATGGATTGTGCTTATAAATCAGCTATTTTGTCAACATGTCTTATAGAAATGAGAATATTGTAGCTGAAACAACAATCATCATTATTATTGTGTAAAGAGGGAAAGTCAAAGACATTTGTTACTCCGATATTTGGATCTACAGCTTCATGACTCGAGAGCACGGTGGGAATCGAACCAGTTTGCACCAGTGAACAGAAAGAGTTATAGGGTTACATAACGTTCGGCTTCTGCGCCTCTACGCTCAGTTGAAAATAGAAACGAAATTGCTATAGGTTAATGACCAATTGAAAAGTAGAACAAAAGTAATATTGTATATTAATTAATCTTTATTAAATACATCTATCACTAATCACTGAAAACTTTCATCATTTGTTAAAGTCATGGGTCCTTATGGCTATTCTTCTGCTTTACAATTCTCGAAATTTTTCTAAAACATGTCTGATCTTGTGATAATTATTAGTTCATTTTCTGAGTCTGCAATGTCACCTGAGTAATGCAACCAGACAACCAATACTGGAAGACAATTGGCAATTAGAATGTTAAAGTCAATTTAGAAAAGAAAAGATTATCCATGAGCATACCGCATCGTTGAAAATCTTTATACCAAACAAAAATTTGAAATACTTTCGAAACACATCTGTGTCTTTCTACTCTTGGGATTTCGATGCATCAACAAAACGGCTTCTAGAACGTGAACCTAGAACAGAGTCTATGCAACACAAAGTACTGTTCAAACTAATTCCATTCGCAATACGCAGATGATGCCATAGTTACATTCTCGGAATATACTGAACTGTTAAAGTGGTAGCTAATGTTAGTTGAAAGATTACTTATCTCTTTATATTGTAAATGCGGAAGTGGCAAAAGTAGAACAGTGGCTTCTCGTTGTTGACCTTGGCTCGATGTTGGAAAAACCACTTCGAAATCAAGGACACCATAACACAGTGAGAATCCCAACCAACATTGGAAGCGTAGCTTATGCAAGCCCGGTGGCTCAGATGACTGAATGAAACTTCTACGGAGGAACGTTTCATTTCACAGAGACGGACTAAGACAAATTCAAAGTTAATTTTTATTGAGAATATTGATTGATCATGTTTTTCCTTGCGACGGAAAAATAATTACTTTTGAATTAATAAAAAATACACTTTATTTTTATCATTAAAATAATAAGGAACAAAGTGTATTTTCTCTATAATACTCACTGTGCATTATCACAAGGTAACAAACGAATCTATCCAATATTCAGTTACTTGACTGCTAAATTGACTGCAAAATTTGTCAATATTCTCAAGTATTATATAAATTGTTTCTAAATGATATAAATTGATATTTTTCTCTCATGATCATGCCGAATCGTTTCTGCTGAATTGTCGATAAGTTATTGAACTCTTAGATAATTACAAGAATGTGTACGTTACCTGCGATCACATGACAATACCTTGTTTTGTCACCCATCAATTTGAAGTCTTGTGACTTGGATTATGATGGAAGTCCTACCTGATACTTCCTAGTTCTATGGTGCAACTAAATTCCTATTGATTTGTCTTTATGTAATTGTCGATGCTTCAATCTGAGTTCTTTATATGTGTTCCCCATTTAACTGCATTGTCATTTCAGGTTATACTTTATCCACTGTTTACATTTCTACATTGTATATTTTCAGATATTTGTGTATAAGTGTAATTAAGATGTCATATATCCTGTTGGCTAATGATGTTTGTCAAGGCCAAATTCTTTCAAATAAAAAAATATATATATTCGCTCATGTTCTCATTCAGTAATCGCTTTCCATTTTTATAATTGATCAGGTTACGTGTCTGATGCATGTTTTGTAATTTAGTCAGTGACGGATCATTTCAAACTTAAATGAGTGTAAGTTGTGCAAAATTTTTTGTTATAAATTTAAAAAATTCATCTTAGATTCTCAGAGTCCTGACGAAGAATGTAATTTGTAAGAATGAATATTCGAAATGAAAACTGAGTAAAAAATTGATTATATTACTCATACTCTTCTATTACACAGTCAATGTCATGTGGCAATATTCGTCGTTTTCTTTCTCCTTCTCTCTCAAAATTGATTAAGATTAATGATTTGAAATTTCAATACACCTAGATCCGGTCCTGGCGGAGCGTTAGTGGCGGGAACCAGGAAGATATGGCTCGGAGTACGCTCCCGTTTCCCAGCTGATTTTGGCGCCCCGCTCACTACGTCGCCCTACCTTTCCCTCTTTATGCGTCGTAACCTTCACCCACTGAACTGAAAAACATCAGCGTGAGCTACCTTACCAAGGGGGTGGCGTCCGGGGATCCGCACGCTTCAACAAACATTCCGGGTTTGTGTTGTCGCTTTTTATCTCTTCAGAAAATTCATTGACAGATAAAATGCCAATGAGCTAAAATTTTTATTATATTTCATCATTTCGATGGTTCTAGACGTAATGATGTAATATGTATATTACGTGTACATATATGTATATATATATATATATATATATATATATATATATATATATATATATATATATATATATATATATATATATATATATATATATATATATATATATATATATATATATATATATATATATATATATATATATATATATATATATATATATATATATATATATATATATATATATATATATATATATATATATATAGGGATTCCCGAGGCAGAACGGCATATCTTCTAAGATATTAAATTAATTTTCTCATTAAAAGAAGCAAATCAGAAGGAATCAGGATGAAATATGTTTATTTGGTAATTAAGTTATCACAATTGACGACAAAGTATGCATTGCTAATAGTTCTCAGAGGAAATGAAATTGCTAATCATTACTCATAAGAAGACGTGATCTATACAGATTTTTTGGAAGGTTGTGGTTGTTGAGATCCTGGCAGTCTTCTCCAAAATTTAAACCGCTTTGGTCTCTCGAGCAAAGTCGCCTTCTTTTAGTTGACCTAACGTCAAGACAATCATTCTAAAAAATATATCATCAATCAATATTTGTCGAAAAATTTATTTCGGAGTCGGGGTTTCACATGGTTCTGTTTTAGGCCTGCTACTGTTCAATATTTTTTTAACGATACTCCATGCAATATAATTTTTCACTTTGAAGGTAACTATAAATTATTTTGTAAAATTTGAACAGTAAGTGATTACTACATTCTTCAAGAAGTTATCTCAAATTTCAATTGGTGGTGTGAAAGAAGTCTTCTGACAACGAATATTTCAAAGTTGCTTATATTATCGTTTGGTCGTGAAAAAGTTTGTTCTTTCTTCGATTATGGGGTGAATAGTAATGAAATTAATAGATGCGGAGAATTCAGGTATTTAGGAGTAAGGTGAGGCACTATGTATCGGAACATTGTTTCGAGTTCTTACAAAAAATAACGTTTTGTTAGATTTATTACCAAGACGTTTTTGTTAGTTTTATACCAAAATCTCTCACCTTATCAGAACGACAAATATACTGATCACCGGCACTATAATCGCACTCCATTAGGTTTTTTTTCCTTGTTAAAGTGATATTTTATTATTTATTAAATTAAATTAAACTCTTGGTTTAATGTTTCACAATTTTATTTAACAATATGAATTTGTCAACATGTTTCGAGCGTGAGCTCATTTTCAAGACTAAAATACAGTAAGTAACTAACAACAAATTTATATCTATACAATGGTGGAGGGGAAATAATTGAAAATCTAAGTGTTCATTTACGATGTGTTCTTTTTTCTTCCAAGAACTGCCTCTTTCAATTGCTTTTAAAAGGTCTAAATGTTTCCCTTTATTACCTGCGTGTAAGCATTTGGTTTTCTCAAAGTCTATAAAGTGGTTAGAGTAAATACAATGTTCTGAGAGTCCAGTTTTTTTTAACATTGTACAAAATCGACCTTTTATGCTCGTCAACCCGAGTTTTTATTTTTCTACCTGTTTGGCCGATATAAAACGCTGGACATTCATTACGAAAGATTTTATTTTATAGATTCCGCTTTTGTCTTCAACATTTATCTTTTCTTTATTTTTTTTTATTATTGACTAAAAGTGACTCAATATTTATTTGTTTTGTTATTAAAAATTGTTTTTATCTCTTTTTTCTTTAATCTTTCACAAATTTTTTCTGTGAGTCGAAGTATGAAATTAATAAAATGATATCTTTGTTCGCTTTTTATTATTTGAGATGGAGACATTGAATTTAAAAGAATTTTCCGTTGTTAATTTCTTATAAGATTATCTATTATGTTTCCATCATAACCGTTATTATTTGCTAGAAGTTTCAAAGTTTTCACCTCTTTGTTAAAGTTTTCATCGAAGAGCGGGATGGACAAAAGTCTATATATAAAAGAATGAAAAGAGCTAATTTTAATATTTAATGGTTGATTACTATCTTTAGGAATTAAGGTATATGTGCATGTAGTTTTTCTGTATATATCAAGATTAGAGAATCCTATTTCCTAGTAATGGTCAAATCTAAAAAGTTTAATGTTTTATTGGTCATTTTCTATTTCTTTTGTGAATTGAATGGATGTATAAAATGAGTAATATATTTCATAAAGTTATCTAATTGTCTGTCTGACCCACTTCAGATACAGGAAACATCGTCTACATACCGTTTCCAAAGAAAAAGCTTTTTGTTAGCGTGATGTTTGAGCTGAAAATTTTTTCTCTAAACTACTCATAAATATTTCACTTAATAAGGGTGATAAAGGTGATCCCATAGGTAGCCCATCTAAACGTTGATATACCGTGTTATTGAATTTAAAATAACTTTGCTTCAAACATAAGGATAATGCTGAACTGAAACATAATTATTCAATTATGTTTCATCAAAAGTTAAGCGAGAATTCAATCTCAGTCATTTTATTATACTTGCTTATATATTATGTAGAAATAGCATTCTGTTGTTTCCATTCAGTAATTACGTCAAGTTGTTGAGTGGTGTTTTTCTAAATGTATAGATAAATAAATGAACATTTAGCAATGAATTCCTGAATACATTCGAAATATATTCCTACAGAGCAACAAATACATTGTCAAGAGTTAAAACGAATAATATAAATGACTGAGATTGAATTCTCGCTCAACTCTTGATGAAACATAATTAAATATTAAATTAAATCAAACTCTTGGCTTTTTGTTTCACGATTATATTTAACAACATGAATTGGTCAACATGTTTCGAGCCTGAGCTCATTTTCAAGACTCAGAGATTTTCAGTCTTGAAAATGAGCTCACGCTCGAAACATGTTGACAAATTCATGTTGGTAAATATAATCGTGAAACATTAGGCCAAGAGTTTAATTTAATTTAATAATGAAAAATATAAACCCGATTATCGAACACTTAATATTGGGTTGATGAAAACAACATATTACGAGTGTATCGGGCAGTTTTAATGGAATCTATCCCAATATATTTATTTTTACATAGGCGTTTCTTACTGAATTGATGTTTTATTCTTAAAGATTAAGGATTGGTCTTCGTAATTCGATAAATGTTTCAGTCATTTTTTTATGTTAATTTTATTATATAATAGTGGTACTTCACATTTAGAGAAAATTTGAAACATTTTCTCCGCATTAATGAATTTCGTTTGATGTTGGGATGTTGTTTCGTCACTCTACATTGTTTAAATATGAGCACATCTGATAATTTTCTCGAAGAAAAATGCATTTAAACTTTGAACATGCCAGCTGTATCAAATTACCTACCTTCTAACGCGAGAAATCTCCGAACGACTGCATCAAAGTTGAAATGGAATATATAGAACTTTTCTCGACAAGAATTAAAAAAGAACATTAAAGTTGACATGTCATGTACGTTAAGTTGATGCAGGCGGGACGGTCTGGAATGAAAGCCATTCCGTGTCTAAAAGGAAAGTGTCCGTCCCGGTCAAGATGTCAGGAAAGCTTTTAAAACACACTTAGGTGGAGTTGGCGTCGCATATAGCTTCGAAGAAGAGCTTTTTGCATTTTCTCGCCAGTTCACGAATCACAGAGTCGGATGTAGATTACAGGAAACACTCCTTCGGGCATTATGTCCTTCGTATTATCAATTGATATGAAAAATAAACTACCAAAATACAAAATCAAGAGGTTTTTGGTAGTCATGAAATTATTATTGAGACATATAAAATAGAAGTTATTTGTTCATGAATTCTTATATAAGAGAACTCGATAGGAGTTCGATTTATTTTTGGCTAGGATATGCTTACAAATTGTTACAGAAAAATACATCATTTTATACATAATATTTTCGAAATTAAACCTCAGGTGTGTAATAGTCAAACTCTTTTGTTTATGCCAAGCTTACGAATTTATTCAATTCATATTCATGACTCCTCTAATCATATAATAAATTTACTTAAATTGAATATTAGTTGTGGTTAAAGACACTTGTGATTCACGTAGAGATTAATTCCAAACTCCAATTTTTCGAAATTGGCATCATTTGTGTAGACAGCTCCCTGGGAGTTTTATTTGAAATATTTCGATATTTCGATCAAGGGTCTCAGTATTCACTAGTATGAATGATTCGTGATTCTTTAAACTAGCTATCCTTTTGCCCGCCTGGGCGTGATCTGGAGCGATTAGGCATGGAAACCATTCTTACACATTGCAGACTTATTCTGTGGTGTTCGAATACAATATCCACCAAGTCTCACGTACTCGCATTAATGTTGTCATGAGTAGGAATCTAGAACGCTACGGACAACGCTAGACAACGTCTTTTCTTCGATAGAGGGAGCTCACGTGAATATTCACAAAGTGTTGTTCCCCTCATTCGGATCTAGGGCCTGTGGATGTTTTGTACGTCATAGATTGATTGATTGATTAAATACGGACTGATGATTCATTATAATGTTGCAACAATTGTATCCTCTTATCAACATTCAACAAGGTCGGTGAATTTTTCGAAGCGCATTCAATATTCACTTTCGAAAGTTCGGCAACATTTGTGTAGACAGCTCCCGGAGAGTTTCATTTGAAATGTTGCGATATTTCCATTTAGAATCTAGAGAATGTTATAGTAGAGCTAGATATGTGAACGTGTACGTTGTGATGTCTCCATTATCCTTCAAGGGATAAATGTTAGAGGAATATTGAAATCGATGCCACACCTGATGGAAGTGCGAGACATATATGTTCCGTTCTGCAAGGAACTCGTCAGTCGCACCACGTCCATCGAAGTGAGTCAACGATTTCAACCCCTAAGCATCTTCTTGTGACTCCAAGCGAAATACCGTAGAGTAATGAATACTCCACAATTCCATCTAAAGAAGTCATTAGAAAACACCTCTTAGATTACACACACACCAAGCATCGGAATTTAACATATCTTCTATACCCGTAGGTATCTGCTAAATTTCAATATCTATTTGACAAATATCATCATACGATGTTTTCAGATGTCAATAGGTTGCGTTAGTAGTACGCTCGCGTTTATTCCCGTATTTCAGGGGCCTATTCGGCGATATTTTTAAGGAAATGAAATTTTTGTGCTTGTGGCACTGAATGAAATACTTAAGAAAATGAACACTAGAACATTCATTTGAAAAAAAATTCAAGAGAATGTTTAGTAGAGCTAGATCTGTGAACGTGTACGAGATGTCTCCATTATCCTTCAGAATATTCGGCGATATTTTTAAGGAAATGAAATTTTTGTGCTTGTGGCACTGAATGAAATACTTAAGAAAATGAACACTAGAACATTCATTTGAAAAATTCAAATTAACCAAGAGAATGTTATAGTAGAGCTAGATCTGTGAACGTGTACGATGTGATGTCTCCATTATCCTTCAGGGGATATATATATATATATATATATATATATATATATATATAAAGCTGAGTACAACACTGTATTCTATATTCCCTTGCTCTTGTCTACATATCGTTCTTTCGACAGTGTCTACGCAGTATCCTAACTTGGATGTCGGGAACAAGGCGAGTGCCCATAACTTCGTTTCAGAATGGTTTTCCCCGTCATCCGACACTTAGTTTGACGTGCTGTATTTTAAGACATGAATCGGAAAACAGCATTTTCTCATAGGCATTTTGATGGCTCTTTTGGGTGACCCTCGAACTGGGCCGAGATCGAATAAAGCTTTTAAATGCAGTGAAAAGACCGTAAGAATATATGTGTGACCTACTGAGTTATAAAGTATTATGTCTTCGGTTCAATGTTACATTCTCCAGAGCTTTTTCTCTGAAGGAAGAGAACCGAGGAGAATTTTTATTTCTTTAGTGTGATGATGCTTCACGAGGACTAAAATTTATTTATTTATGTTTTTCAGATATCTCAGAAAAGATACTTCGAAAATAAGTAAGATAAATCTCCATTCGTTTTTATAGATTTTCAGCACGAAAGATTATCTCTTTGAACACGACAACCTCAGTGACAGGACGTTGACATATGAATTTATGGATCATTCTCATGTGATATTTTGTCAAAAGATTGGATTTTAAAATCGTGAAATTCGCATAAACCGAACTAAAAAACTGAAAAATTGTTGTATTCAGAAAAGTAAAATTCGATTCAAAAATCTACTGGAAGTAATGAGAAGTATGTTTGTCTCATATTTTGCGGGAATTTAGTACCAATCTCATTCAAAATATTTCTGAGATGACGTTTTTGTGAAATAATATCATAAGAGTTTCGTGTTACTCACTTGTTGTATATTGCATTGGTTGAAAGTACACTGTATTCGCATTGGTTTTGATAGGAATTTCACTCTTCAATTACCCAAATTCAATTGAAATTTTCAATGAAAATATTTTTAGGTACTCAAGAATATTCCACGTTTTAGAGAAAACACACAAAATGTCAAGAAGAGGGCTTTATACGTGGTTCTGTATTTTTATATCTCAGTGTTGTCGACGAATTCTAGAGCAGTCATTTAAATTTCCCACAAAAACCAGAAAGTCAATTGACTTGTCAATGCTCTTGTAGCTTCAGGTATCGTAATAAGGAACTCTTAATTCTGAGAGAAACTTTTCAAAGATCCGCAATTAAAATTTCCAGATATTTGGAGTAACGAAAGATGAGACGGTATCACGTCGAATATTTCACTAATTTGACTAATCGATCTCACCCCCAGCTTCGATATCGAAGGTCTGCAGCGCTATCCCCGCCTTGCGAAGGTTTCGCCTGTCCCAATAACGACCCTTTTTCTCCTCTGAACAATGACTTTTTTTAAAAATATAATGGTCCGGGTGGTTCTAATGAGGGGTCGTTATAAGGGCGGCAAAGAGCAGAGTGATAACGTAGTGGAGGTGTTTTTTCACCGCAGCTCCGCGTTACCGCGATCGCACCATCTATTAGAACAAATTGACACCTTGTAGCTGAGGGCCGCTAAACTGGAGATACCGGCGCCTCGTTATATTAACGACCTGGATTGATTCTCTCGATGCGGATACCCGAACAACACTTCTTCGCCAATTTGGTGGAATCTTCTTCTTGCGCGCCCTTTTCATCCCCCAATTTGCGAGCGGGGTCTTGCTTTTGTAAAGGGGTTCATTTCCGGTGCTAGTCACTTGGAGGCTGCGTTGTTGAGGGTCATTCCTTGAGGCGGTTTTTAGGGTATCCGTTATACTTATATTATCTAGACCGAAGGAAGCAGAGAAAGCGCATAAAATACTCAGGAAAGTGAAAAAAAGCACCATTTCTGAACCCCATATCACCTACTTATCTTTGTGGAGATATATTCTGGATGAGTATATAACACTCAAATGTATGAAATTATATGTATGTATATATGTAGATATTGATCACACTCATTTAAATCACCTGGCTTACCATGAGTTTTTCAGAGGTTTCCTCATGTTGAAGAAGATTGAAACTTTCAAAGCATATGCTCAGCCAGAAATATTTCTCTGAATACTAATGAAACAAAAAAGCCAATTAGATTTTTTCAAAAAAATAATAATAATTCATTAAATTCAATTATTCATTAGTTGACAAAGTTGAGATATACAACAAAATAACTATCTCAAACAGGCAATAAATTAATTTTATATATATATATATATATATATATATATATATATATATATATATATATATATATATATATATATATATATATATATATATATATATATATATATATATATATATATATATATATATATATATATATATATATATATATATATATATATATATAGGGAGTGAAGAAATTTACGGTATTTACCTGCAATTTACGTCGCTTGTTTTTGTGACAGCCGTTTACATATATTTCAAGCTAATTGGCTATCATCAGAACGGCGTAGTTCAAGTTATTAGATGTTCAAACTTAGATGTTGAATCAAAAATAAAAAAACACAGAACAAAACAACACAAAATTCTACGTGAGTAATCTACATCTGATGATAGCCAATTTGCTTGAAACATATGTAAACGGCTGTCACAAAAACAAGCAACATAAATTGCAGGTAAATACCGTAAATTTCTTCACTCCATTTTCATACCTGATAAACCTTGTTCTTAATTTATCTTATTGTCGGTACAAAATTTCTAGAAGGTATAATAAATCTCGCATCGCAGGTAGGCATTGATTCAGTCTAAAAATTGAGTCGTAATAACTCGTACCCAAGATACTCAATTCAAACCAAAAATTATGTAGATTCCTCACGTGGAATTTTGTGTTGTTTTGTTCTGTGTTTTTTTTCTTTTGAATCAACATCCAAGTTTGAACATCTGATAACTTGAGCTACGCCGTTCTGATGATAGCCAATTTGCTTGAAACATATGTAAACGGCTGTCACAAAAACAAGCAACGTAAATTGCAGGTAAATACCGTAAATTTCTTCACTCCATTTTCATACCTGATAAACTTTGTTCTATATATATATATATATATATATATATATATATATATATATATATATATATATATATATATATATATATATATATATATATATATATATATATATATATATATATATATATATATATATATATATATATATATATATATATATATATATATATATATATAATAATATACGAACATTTGTGTGAAATATTCGAAATTTTAGGTGTAGATCTTAATAACTCTAAAATAACGCTCAAAATTTGTAGGCAGCGAATGCAGTTTATCTTTTTATTGAAATATTGTCTTTAAGGGCATCAAGAAAAAGCATTATTTAGAATTAAAGTGGTACTTTCGGTTAAACTTCTGAAAACGTGATAATATCCTGAAACAATTTTCAATCAACAACATTATTCTGTGGAACTGAGCCGGCAATTTGAATATTATATGGATAATGTTTCATGAGGGGAAAATTTAAACAGGAGTGAATACTTAGGGTATAGCCTGTAATTGGAAGCACCCGTTGACACGTGTTTCGAGCTTATTGGAGTCCATCAGATCGGTGTTTCCAAGTTCAAGTTGTACGAAGATGGAGATGAAAAACCAAGAAACTGGAGATTCCTTTGAAGAAAGTCAACACATTTCAGGCTTTCACGTTTGAACTCATCGAATTGGAAGATTTGAACAAACTTCCCCCTTGAGGAGACAAATTTTCCCCCGCTTGAAACATTCATACATTATTCAAATGCCTGGTCCAGCTCATTCGTAGAGGATGAATAGTCGCCTTAAAGGAGAAGTAGTTTGGTCAAGTTTCCCAATCCGGAGGTTCTAAACGCGTGAGCCTAAAATTGCTCGATTTCCCCCAAAGGAAACATATTTTTGTTTTCCCATATCCGGGTTTATACAATTTAGACTTGGCTACGCTGTTCTGAGGAGAGCTTATAAGCTACAAACGCTTGTGGACGGCTGCTTGCAATTGTGGGCTATATCGTTAATATTCACTTGATGTATACATATATACATATATATATATATATATATATATATATATATATATATATATATATATATATATATATATATATATATATATATATATATATATATATATATATATATATATATATATATATATATATATATATATATATATATATATATATATATATATATATATATATATATGAATAGTGGAAATTGTAATATCTATTTCAATGAGCTCCGACTTCATAATAATAATTGTAATTGAAGATATAAAACAATATGAAAAAATTATATAAATACAATAATTATGTATTTTTAACTGAGTGAATATTATATAAAAATATATTCTCGAAAATTTCTAGAATAAGCATTACTTGCTGCTTTTTTCATTTCCTCAAATCTTTCATTTCCTACAAAAATTCAAAAATTTCTTTGTAATAGTTTTGGTCTTGAATATTGTAGAAATAAAAAAAAGAAATTGATTTTAAATTGCAGTTTCAACTCATAATATTTTCATTCGAATATCTTGGGACGTTTAGGAGCAACATGCAATTCAAGCAATTACAAAACAGTAAAAACTGTCATTTATGATAACCTGTTTTATAAATGTCACGTTCTCTTGATATTTCGTTTTTTATTTCATTCATCATTAATTTCACGTGAAATTTATTGATTCGTCGAATGTCCCAAAAAAAGTTCAATTTATATTCTACATTCATAAAAGTATTGAATGAGAAGAGCAAAAAATTGATTATTATTGAAAATAAATGTTATTGATGCTAAATTAATTACTTGATTACTTTATGACACACATAAGCATATTGGCAATGCAAATATCCTAAACTATGGCCTCCAGTGCAAAAATTGCGAAGCTGTCCAAGAATGACACTTTGACAATTTTGATTATAGTTTAAGTCACTGAAATATTCAATTAATGAACAGAAACCGTGTTTATGTGGTTACTTGTAGAACAAGACATTGAATTGCAAATTTGGACTCAAATAATGTAGTATATCTTCTTTGATATCAATAACCGAAGTAGATGTGCCAAAGCTTTCCTCAAATTGAATACGGTGAAATGAATTTGATAAAGTTTGAATGGATTAACGTTGTAACTGAATAACATACGATTATGCGGGGGTTATTACACAATTGAGAGTAGATAACCTACAAATTAGCTGACAATTCCTTCGTGTCTCCATATGTTAAGAACGCCCAGAACGGAAAATAGCCAAGACTACCATCATGTGGGTTGAAGGAATTATGATCCTCATAAAGAGACAGATAAGCGATATGGGTAATGAACCCGCATGGGGCCATAGTTCCACATACAAACGCCACTCAATGTCTGATAGTTGTAAGAAATCCGCCATCCGGGTATATTTCACCGGAACTTTGAACAATGAATATTGATTATTGTTTTAGTGTACCGAAATGAGAACAAGATAGATTTCTTTGCCATCTAACCAATGTTTCAGTGAATTACTGTCAAAGTTACGAAGATACTAGTAATAATAAAATACAGTAAAATTCAGGTATGTTGTTCATTTTGATTCAAAAATTTATATTTCCAATCACTCTTCTGTCAATCATTTCAGTACCTTATTTTCACTCATTTTTTGTAGGATTATCTTTGTCTCTAGGTTTATTTATGGAGTAAGGAATGAAAGCTGTTTCAGTGCAGTTCTTGTTTGTGAACTATATTTGTTTCTAGAAATTATGGGTAATAAAATATGATGTAAATTTTCTGAATTTTCAAGAGGTCTCCTCTTTGGAATGAAGACCTTCAACACAACTAGAGATCTCCAGAGTTCTTCTCCATTGCCAGATTCTTGTGTGTGAAGTTTCCGAAACAGTATATTTCTGCATTCAAGTTTTTTTTTTCTTTATGAATTTGATTTTCAATTCGTTATCAATACATATTCATATGATTTTATATCAATATATTTTCATATTATTTCAATATTTCATATTTTTAAAGGACATATATAGAGAAATATACAAAATGTTGAACCTGAATTCAATAAAAGAATTTTTGACATATCGTTTTGAGTTAATGTGAGGATTCAAGTGTAATTCAGTATTCAGTTAGTTTTTGACGTTTTCGGCTTTCTTTTGTGTGTCAATGAATTTGAGTGTATAAGGTATATATAATAATAATGACTTTATTTTGAAAAATTAAAGATAGCAATACAGTTAAACAGTATCAAAAAGAGCGAAATCCAGAAAGCTGGAAAAATGAAAATTTCTCCGGTTTCTCCTCACTTAACTCCGGTTAAAACTTCCCAGGCACTGAACACCATACAGAAACAAATGAATATAGTACAAAATTATATAATACAAAAAAATAGCAAAACAGTACAAAAATAACTTTCTATCGAAACCCACTGAGTAAATTATACTTGTGTATTAGGAGCCAGCGAGACAGCTCTCGTTGAAAATAGATAATTTCGAACTTCTTTTAAAAGTGGATGGCACAGAACTATAAACTTTGAAACTAATGTAAGAGAAAGCTGTCTGCGAAGCACTAGTACTATGACGAGGTGCTGAGATCAAATTTTGCCTAATGTTAGCAAGTTGGATTTTTTTGCGTAAATAATGAGGTTTTCCGTACAATAATACTGTGTGAATCAAGCACATATTGCAAGCATATTCTATTTTTCATGTTTAACCCACCCATATTTTTTAATATATATATATATATATATATATATATATATATATATATATATATATATATATATATATATATAATATAACTTAAATTCAAACACTTGAACTTATGATTTACACTTATTTTACACTTTATTGACTACATAGCATGACGCGTTTCGTCGTTACAAACGACTTCTTCAGATGCTTACAGAATAATGTATGTATATATATATATATATATATATATATATATATATATATATATATATATATATATATATATATATATATATATATATATATATATATATATATATATATATTCAATTTATGGTTTATATCTTAGACTTATATACATATATATTTTATTGAATGGAGTTCTTGGGTTATTAAATCTATTAGTAACTGTTGGTAACTCTATATTTTATTTACATATACTTTTTTACGTTTCGACAAATCAATGTTGTCTTCCTCAAAAAAAAATTTTTTTTTCCTTATGACATAGTTGTTGTTTTTCCTTTATGTAAAGCTTCATTAATGTCGTTGCTTGATCCACTGCATCCATAAGTGTTTGTTATTTGCTTGAAAGACAGCATATTTTCACCCATGCTTTATATATTCAATTTATGATTTCTTCCTTTATTTCTTAGACTTATATACATATATATTGTATCTATATAAGTGTAATCCAAGAACTCCATTCAATAATACATATATATATATATATATATATATATATATATATATATATATATATATATATATATATATATATATATATATATATATATATATAAGGAAATGAAATTTTTTGTGCTTATGGCACAATCGAATATTAATTTGAATTTTTCGAATGAATTTTCTAGTGTTCATTTTCTTATATATATATATATATATATATATATATATATATATATATATATATATATATATATATATATATATATATACTGTATACCCTTCATTCACGGACTAAGAAAGTTTAAAGAATATTTATTTATAAATAAATATAATCAGTAACAAATATAAATATATCTATGTCTTTCATCTTGGTATTTTATGTCCATTCCACTGTTAATTTGTATATTATATAGGTCATCTTCAAAATTTGTAACAAATGTAAATTTGTGACACTTCCAAAGGCGCAAAATGATGTTAATGGTTGGAGTCAACAAATCTAATAATTTCATATAATCACCTCCTCCTTGTGTTTTGAATGGAAAAAGTAGTAGCCATAAAATTTTTCGAAATAATGTATTTACCCTATCAATAAATATTCACATGTAGTGCACAAAAGCATTGATTTTTTGTATTCGTTCGATGAAACATGTCGATCAAGCTCTCGATTTATCTTTGATAATGAGAGATAAAACTTCTGAATTGTTATATCCGATCTGATTCTAAATCCGAGATTAGCATTATATGACATCCATGTTCCATTTACGAATTGAACGTTGCCATGTTCCAACTTTGATGTGTACTCATATTTCGAGCTTTTAGCACAAAGTGGCCGCATTAAACTTTTAATTGTTTTCCCAGGAATTCGCCCCGTTTCGCCACCAGGAGACATGAGACGCCCGCTAGAAGTACCCCATGGAGTGTAGAGAAATTCATTACTGAGTATGCACAGTACAGATAATGGATCGGGTAAGTTCCATTTTCTTCACCAGGGGCGGTGCAATAAAGCATTTCCTTAAAATTAATGATTATTATTATTATCAATTATTCGACATAACTATCTCTCAGCGTGCCGGATTATGTCTTGTCAGCACATGTTTGTTAGACAAGGATAACTAGATGTTTAATAGTCAATCATTTTTTTCCGAGCACGTGTTACATTCAAACGTATCTCGTTTTATTATAAGAAAAAACAGATCAAAAAGTGAGATATTCTTCTTCTTTCAGATCATAAAGTGAAATATTCCTGAATATAAACTTAAATTCAAACACTTGAACTTATGATTTACACTTTATTGACTACATAGCATGACGCGTTTCGCCGTTACAAACGACTTCTTCAGATGCTTACAGAATAATAACAACATTTGAAAAACACAGGTATATATATCAGGGAATTTTGCTATTCAATGGTTTTGGTTTTACCTAAGATATTCCATTCTGAGAAATAATTTCTATTACCTGAAAAGGTTTAACAAGGGTGAATTGTTTAATTCTATCTGTTCATTGAGCAAGTTTCCAGAATTTTTAAGCCGATTCATTTCCACTACTTCCCAATAATCTAATTGACTACTTCTCTCTATATTGTGTAAAATTTTGAAATTCGTATCAAAAGTATGGTTTTCTGTTAATAAATGGTTAGCATAATTCGAATTATTTTTATTATAAGCGAAGCTATACCTATTTATGTTCCTGTATTCTAGTACCGAAATTCCAGAAGTAGTATTCTAGAAACCGATATTCGGTACTAGAATACAGGAACATAAATATAGCTTCGCCCATAATAAAAGTAATTCGAATTATGCTAACCATTTATCAACAGAAAACCATACTTCTGATACGAATTTCAAAATTCTACACAATATAGGGAGAAGTAGTCAATTAAATTATTGGGAAGTAGTGGAAATAAATCGGCTTAAAAATTCTGGAAACTTGCTCAATGAACAGATAGAATTAAACAATTCACCCTTGTTATATCTTTTCATGTAATAGAAATTATTTCTCAGAATGGAATATCTTAGGTAAAACCAAAACCATTGAATACCAAAATTCCCTGATATATTTACCTGTGTTTTTCAAAATGTTGTTATTATTCTTTAAGCATCTGAAGAAGTCGTTTGTAACCATGAAACGCGTCATGCTATGTAGTCAATAAAGTGTAAATCGAAAGTTCAAGTGTTTGAATTTAAGTTTATATTCAATTATAATGGATTCACATCAAGTAAACGCCAACACTATTTAATATTTGAAATATTTCTTCTGAAATATTCTACCTTTCTTATGAGTATTGCTTGATATTAATTTAAATTGAACACTTGGCTTAGTGTTGCACGATTATATTTAACAATATCAATTCGTCAACACGTTTCGAGCATGAGCTCATCTTCAAGACTAAACTCTTTTTAGTCTTGAAAAAACGTTTAGTCTTGAGGATGAACTCACGATCGAAACATGTTGACAAATTAAAATTGTTAAATATAATCGTGAAACATTAAGCCAAGTGTCTAATTTAATTTAATATTTAATTATGTTTCACCAAGAGTTAAGCGAGAATTCAATCTCAGTAATTGCTTAATATGTTATTCAGTTGCATTCGTTTCATGTGAATTTTCAGAATAAAGAGAAGAAGTGTCCAATTTATATCAAGTTTCAGTATCAAGTTACCTTTGATTGATCTCTAACACAACACTTGGTGGATACTTGTTGAAACGTGTAATAGTACTCTTCAAATATCCGCTTTTGATATGTTAAGGACATCTTGCCCACTCAAAAGTTCATAGAATATTTTTATATACTCTCGAAATAGCTAAGCAACCCGAAACATTTCCTGCTAATTTCATAATTTTTGTGAAATTGAGGCACGGTTTCCGAATCGTTTTATTTTACAATTCGATTTTTTTGACTGGTAGTAAAGTATAATAGTATATTTCCAAACATTTGGCTAAAATTATGCTATCACAATTTTTCCCAAACAAACTCTCGACCAAGTCAGCGAGAAGTAAATCGACATTTCCCCGTTCGTGTACAACTTCAATTTAGATCTTAAAAAAATCTTAGTTTTTGATCAATTAATTTCTATTTTACACTACCTAGCTACAGTTTTCCCAGAACTTTGCAGTAATAAATAACGCTGACAAGTTCAAATAATATTTCAAAGATAAATAGTTGCACGTTAAATAATAGTTTTATTATTTGTTCAAAGCCTATAAGCCTATAATGGTAATATTACTGCAGTATGAATGCTAGTTATTCTTTCAAAAACTGTGCTTGTCTGAAAGTTGGACCTACAGTTTAACGCTGATTCCGAATGCCCCAAGTACACAGTGAGAATCGAACCCAATAGCACCAGAAAGCCGAAATCCTTATAGGGTCGAAACTGTAGGGTTAGACAACTGAGCTTCATATAAATTATAATAGTTGACATTGCTAGCAAATTTGAAGAGAAGAAAAAAATTAAAAATATCCATTTTAATGCAGGTTAGAACCAGCTATTGCTGCCCAAAATTGATTGCGAAAGTTTCGAGTTAGGCCTAATCGAAACGAATGCCATGAATTGAGTATTTTACACTTCAACCTAATATCAGTTGCAATATTGAACTACAACTTTCTTGTTCAGATGTTGTCAACTTTTGCCAGAATGGATTTTTCTCCATAACTTTGATGGTACGGAATTCTTTGATATAAACGTATCATTTCACGCATTTCTATTTCCTAATTATTTCCACAAGAAGGTTCAAGCGAAGTTATCCCATTCACTAACTGTCGAAAAGAGTGCAGTCTCTGTTAATAGAGCACTTGAACTTTCAGAAATAATGCTACTGCAATCATGAGCATGTTGCTGTGTTATTCCGTCTACCTTTGACGAAATCGGATATTATTCAGTTCTTTATGAACAAAATACTTCAAGGATACTATTCGAGGCCAACAAGTCTACATCTACGCCTATGCTTGTTCTACAAATTCCTTCGTTCCTGCTCTCTCCCTTCAGCTCGCGTAGTTTGATAACAAATGCAAAAGGAAATCTGAGGCACTTGTCAGACTAGCGATCAAGCCTACATCATTAATTCGGTTGTTGCCAATTGTTGAATTTAATTTGGAAATTGCGAACGTGCTGAACTAATTCCAATTATACTAATCTCTCAGACAAAAGCGAACTAACTGAGGCTAGTTCAAATCTAATATCACCATGGACTTCCGAAATTTAATATCCTAGTTGCGGATGCCACTTCGTCAAATTGAAACAAATTCCTGCAATGCCTTTCTGATCAGATAGCTATGATTGAGTCACCACAAAGGAAGTGAAGTTAGATACCTACACTACTGATGGATCGAATTGCTGGAAAGATTCAACGCATCAGAATTTGCAGAAGGCAATGACTGAACAATAACTCTTTTTCAAAGATCATTTTAAAAGCTTTATCAAAGATCTTTTTTAGATATATTCATTATTAATAAGGTCTTTCATTCAACTTTTGTAATGGTGTCATTTTGTTAATGATGACTCAAATGGAAATTGATGGTTACGATTTTTAAGTATTTTTATAATTGAATACATGATAGGTTTATGTCTACAGTTGAGGCATTGATTATTTTTTTGTGGTTAAACGGAAAATTTCTTTCGATTCTAATCGTAAACAATCAAATGAACTTCATCACTTAGTTGGTTATGAAAACATGTACGTTGCTCTGTCTGTTTTACTCAGTACTATATTATGAGTATGTAGTATTTTTACTATACTCAGTACTATACTCTTTGAAGAGAATTTCATGAGATATTGTACTAACAACAAACTCGGTAGAAGCACAAAATGAACTTCGTTTTATAAATTCGATTATTATTTATTGATTCAATTTTGATTTGTTTTTATATAAGTGCATATCAATTGAGACAAAAGCTGCATAATTGCGAATTTTTATTGCAGCATATATCGTTGTATCTTCCTTGTTGAGTGGTTCATATTTTCAATTTAGGAGGTTTTTGCAATTCTCAAAAGAGTAAGAAACTCCCCTATTTTGTTTAATTTATTAAGTAAAAGAAGAAACTTACGTTTAAAACCTACACATTTTTTTTTTTTTTATATAACAGCCGTTTACATATGTTTCAAGGTTATTGCCTATCGTCAGAACGGCGTAGTTCAAGTTAAAGATGAAAGTACTTGAAGAGATATATAAAAAATTAATATAAAAAAATGTGTAGGTTTTCAACGTAAGTTTCTTCTTTTACTTAATTTTAGTTTGCCTGCATTGAATAGAATTCTTAGAATAATTATTTTATTGTTAAGATTATCTGGGTAGTTCCAGAAACTATAAAAGTCTCATAATAGCCGGACGGTATTTCATTGTCGTCTGCAACGTTGTGTTGACTCTTCCCAAATGTTTTGGGTGTATAAAACGTGTACGAAACTGTGTTTCGTGTTTTATATATTAATTTTTTATATATCTCTTCAAGTACTTTCATCTTTAACTTGAACTACGCCGTTCTGACGATAGGCAATAACCTTGAAACATATGTAAACGGCTGTTATATAAAAAAATGTGTAGGTTTTCAACGTAAGTTTCTTCTTTTACTTAATTTTAGTTTGCCTGCATTGAATAGAATTCTTAGAATAATTATTTTATTGTTTAATTTATGTTAGTTTTTCTTGTTCCTTGATTTTACATTGGAATTCATCCTGTGAAAGAGTGCTTGTGTGAATTATTAATATCTTAATGAAAAATAGACTCATCATTTATACCATCTCCAAAATAACATTGTCAGGTATCAAATTCATTTCAAGTTCATTTATTGCAATCAAGAATGTTGACAAAAACGTCGAAAATCGAATAAACTATTTTCAGTTTCATTTAATTCATTTGAGTACATTGTACAATTCTTCATTCATCACAACTCTTCTGTTGTGATGAATGAAAATTCTTGAGGGTTTATGTCATCACCTATGTTCATTATTTGTATGATACAATGTAATAGTGACTTTTTACTTCAAGCTTAAAATTACTACAAATTAAATAGATATCAACATCTTAGTTGAATGACCAGCTTCTCTGAGATTTTGTCCATCTTGAGACCTTGATTTTTTCGATCAAATACTTGTTCTTTTCAATATTTTTATAATGATGATGCCGATACTTGTAGAAAATTAATATTCATAGTGAAAAAATATTTAGAATTTCATCATAATTTAATACAAATACGCATGACAGCGTTTCGAAGTACTACTTCTTCATCAAATGCTTAATTTTTAATATTTAATAGTGTTGGCGTTTACATGATATAAATCCATTATAATTGAATATAAACTTGAATTCAAACACTTGAACTTATGATTTACACTTTATTGACTACATAGCATGAGGCGTTTCGTCGTTACAAACGACTTCTTCAAATGCTTACAGAATAATCATTCTCATTCGCGTCATGTTATGTGGTTAATAAAGTGTAAATCATAAATTCAAGTGTTTGAATTTACGTTTATATTCAAATGCTGAATTAATACTGGGTGTAATTTTACAAACTCAATACTTATAGCTATTCTCACAGAACATATCAGGTATATTCTATGACTAACCTGGAATGAGGACCATAGAATACAACTCATGTTTAACAAAAGAAACAATCGTATACCTGCAAATTTCTTAAGTCATTAAGGTATTTCTTTTTACCAACTAAATGTAGGAAAAGATACAAATAATTATGCAACTATGATTTCTAAGAACAAATAAAGGAAAGTTAGAATTTTTGGACATCGAAACATATAAAATTGAAAGTAAATTAACTAAAACCTAGGTAATCAATCTGATCTGCTAGCTGGAATATTGTTATTGAGCATATTAAGTAGAGGACTAGTGTTAACCTCTAACTGGCTTTTGAGTAAAAGTCCAAAATTTTTGAATTTATTGGAAAATTTGTATCTTTTTCTACATTTGGTTGGTATACCTGACGTAAGAAATTGATTTTCTGTGTTCATTTCCAGATGTACGATTCTTTCTTTTGTTAAACATCAGTTGTATTCTATGGTCCTCATTCCAGGTTAGTCATAGAACATACCTGGTAAGTTCTATTGAGTTTGTAAAATTACACCGAGTAGCCCTAGTATTAATCCAGCATTTGATAAAGAAGTAGTACTTCGAAACGTCGTCTTGCGTATTTTTATTAAATTATGAGAAAATTATAAATATTGTTTCATTATGTATATTTATATTGGTCAGTTTGATAGTATCAGTAATTTTTTTTTTTGGAGTAAATTAAATGCAGAAAAAAACACATTCAAGAATTCGTGGAAATAGAAGAATATACATCATTTCAAAATAATAGACAAATTTCCATCTTGCATGCATACAGGCTACCGAAAATCTTGTGAGAAACCTCACAGATTCAATCTTTCCTTAACAATGTTGTAACTCACGATGAAGCTATAATGTTTTCCATCGGTATTGCATACTTCAGCTTGGCTAGAAGCCCGTACATAGAAAATCCATGGAGTAGCGTATATAATCTTGATGAAGTACCCGTGCGCGCCATCAATGTCTATATATTTTAATCGGTCAATGGTAAAGTGAAGATCGTTGTAACGACCCTCCCGCAATCTCCCGATGCTTTCCCCTGCCCCCTCTTGCCCGACTGACGAGTGCATTAACTGATACCCTGTTTACCATATATATCATTCTTTGAAAATAATAGCGAATCCGTGTACGGTGTCTATTAGCGGGTGGTATTTATTTTCATTTCGTTCCAAGTAGGAATTGCTTTAAGGAACTACCAAACTGTCGAATAGAGAACGTTTTTTTCTCAGCTTCCGAGGATACTTTTGTACATTCAAAATATTATTATTTTAATTTAATTTATTAAAATTTATTATTTGAACTGTGTCCACTGATTCAACTTAATGATTCTGTTGATGAATTTTCTAATATATTATGTAACAAGTTGATGATAATACCGGTAAATCAGAAAGAAGGTACTACGTAGACTTCTAAAAACATAGAATAGCTGCAGTATTCAAATACTCTAATATATAGCAAGTTGATGATATAGAACAAGTAAAGCAGAAAAAAGGTACATGTTGACTTCTCGAAACATAGAATAAATTCAAATAGAATGATGTTAATACTAAAGCAGGGTATTAGAAACATAGAATAGCTGAGAGACTCAAATACTTGGAACTCTAACATATAACAAGTTGATGATAATACAAGTACAGCAGAAAGAAGGCACTGTGTAGACTTTATGGAACATATAAGAGCTGACGGATTCAAATATGTGAAACTCTAATATAGGTATATCAAGTTGATAATAATACAAGTAAAACAGAAAGAAAGTTCTATGTATACTTCTAGAAACATAGAATAGCTGAGGGATTCAAATACATGGAACTCTTATATATAACAAGTTGGTGATAATTCAATTACAGCAGAAAGAAGGCTCTGTGTATACTTCTAGGAAAATATAATAGCTGAAGGATTCAAATACGTGGAACTCTAATATATAGCAAGTTGATGATAATACAAGTAAAGCAGAAATAAGGTAATATAAAGACTTCTAAAACATAGAAAAACTGAGGGATTCAAATACATTGAACTCTAATGTAATGTAACAAGCTGGTGATAATACAAGTAGGTGATAATACAAGTACCTACAGCAGAAATAAAGGCACTATGTAGACTTCTAGAAACATAGAATAGCTGAGGAGTTCAAATACATGGAACTCTAATATATAACAAGTTGATGATAATACAAGTAAAGCAGAAAGAAGGTGCTATAAAGACTTCTAGAAACATAGAAAAACTGAAGGATTCAAATACTTGGAACTCTAATGTAATGTAACAAGCTGGTGATAATACAAGTACAGCAGAAAGAAGGCACTATGTAGACTTCTAGAAACATAGAATAGCTGAAGAATTCAAATACATGAAACTCTAATATATAACAAGTTGATGATAATACAAGTAAAGAAGAAAGATGGTAATATGTTGACTTCTAGAAAAATAGAGTAACTGAGTGATTCAAATACATGGAACTCTAATATATAACAAGTTGATAATAATCAAGTAAAGCAGAAATAAGGTAATATGTTGACTTCTAGAAAAATAGAATAACTGAGAAATTCAAATACATGAAACTCTAATATATAGCAACTTGATGATAAGTAAAGCAGTAAGGAGGTACTTTGTAGAGTTCTAGAAACATAGAATAGCTGAGGGATTCAAATACATAGAACTCTAGTATATAATAGAAAGGTTTCCTTATGACGTACTCTCCTTCAGTCCAAGCTTCCAAGATATCTTTTTCAGTTAGTGTTTTTAAGCGTTTTCATATGTGATCTTCAGTATAACGAAAATTGTTTGTTACGTCCGCCGTTGGTGCATTTATGACGCCTTGAATAGTTCAATTTCATTTCGCTATACATATTATCCACATTTGCCGACATTTTTCTCTAGGTTGAATTGTAATGACAGGCAAGTTCTTGTCAGGTTGACAAACAGTGGAATTCTACATTTCGAAAGAGGTTATTTTCAATAACCTCTGAGGTAAGTTTTGAAAATTAGAATAGTAAATCGAAATATTGTTTTCTAGGTTTATATTTCTATTCGACTACTGGAATTCAATCAGTCTAAAGAAGTCATAGTAACGATGCAATGTAGGTACGTCACACACCATGTTTAACAATCGCGTGGCTATCCTGTATTATTTGTATCCTGTATACAATTGGCTATCCTGATTATTTAAACTTTTATTTTTAGATTTTCGCCTTTCTCATTACTCTTTGTCGATTGCAGTAAAAGTATATGTGATGAAGATGATAATTGTTTTTTGTTCCAATCATTTTCCTAATAGATACACGAGAAGAACGAGAAATGTGGCTCTCGTGTTCATTGAGTACTAACAAAATTAGAAAAATTTTCATGACTACATTCTACACCTCTCATCTTATCACCCCATTATTTGCCGCCACTCAAGTAAGTGGATTTTCACTGTGTGGCATTTCTAATTTCCGTTCAATTTCTCGGCTGGGCCGATCTAAAATACGCCAGGGAATCCAGAAACTTGGGCAAATCAATTATTAAGAGAAACTAATCAAGCAATGTACGATAGCGTGCATTACGTCCCTCCTTTCGTCTCATTTCAGCCCCGCTCGTCGTCCCATGGCACGCCGCCATTCCGTCAGGAAATTAACAATAACAATTAAGGTAACCACTTACGTATGTGCGCACTGCACGGGCATCATATTAAATTTATCGAAATAATTATCTTACGAAGGCAACTACTTGATTACGCGCTCTTCTTAAGTTCTTACCCCTTACGAAACCCTTGGTCTGACAGGTCCGCAACTTGTGGGAAACTTTGTTGGATCTGAAGGTCTTTATAATCAGAAATAACAGCTTGGCGTTTTGGCACCAGTCGGAAGTTTGGAAGTCTTCCATAACTCCAGGTTCATAACACTTCTAATATCTCTCTGTTAATTAATCATATTTCAATATGAATGTATAACGATTCCAAGAATGATAAAAAGATAGAAGACAAAACGTAAAACTGTGTTATTGTCATTAATTTTTATCATTTATCAGTTCATTGTCACACTACCAGATTCTGCAAGATGGTGATCAATATTACGTTACCTTCAAAAATAAACTTCCATTATGCTATATTCGTTGTGTTTTATAATCTTAAGCTGTGTTCTACAGAACTCTTTCTTTTTGGTAGAACTATCAAAATGTTTGATAGTGATAACATGTTGAAAGTTTGATAATACTTGTTCAGTTAATATATTTTTCACTTCAGAATTGCAGAAAAGCAGAAGCTTTTTTCATTGGTTCAAGTTTTTCGCAAATATATTTTCACAATTGTCCTTAAAGAACTTTAAAGAATTGTCGAGCAATTGTTCAGGGTTCTTCGTGGTTTCAAAGTGTGAAAACTTCAAAGAACTACTAATTTAATGCTTCATCTACATAGGTGTGACGATCTGCTGGTAACATTCCACTGCGAAATACTTCTTTCAATATCATTGTTCTCTGTACTTTTTTCCTTTGCTCCTATTAAACAGATCTTGAGTTTCTATTGGTTAATGAGCTGCAGCTCAGTCACCATATTTTTCATATCTTTTCAATCCCTCCATAACATCATCCTTATATCAATATTTTTTTCATTTTTCTCCATTACATATTTCAGACTGACTAATGCAATAAATTCTGAAACACACTCAAGAAGAATAGATAGAAGCAACCAAGAGTATATTACGTTATCACTAAGGAAACCTGAAAACCTTGTTTCACAAGGTTCCAATTTCTGGGTTATAGTTTCCAAGATATTAATTTTTCGGAAAACACACGAAAAAATTGTAACACCCTGAGGATCGAGTAATTTGGTAATAATGATATCTTGTCGTATGTTTTCTCCATCATCAAATGGTTCCGTGTTTTTCATGATCCCAAGAAATCCCGATTTCACAACAAGAAAGACCGGACACGGCAGTCCCATTACGGTGCTGGATATGCCTCACTCATATCCGGCGCAGCGAAGTCTTGAGTAAACTGTCTATGTAAGCGGCTCGCATTAATTAATAAGGAACTCTGCTAATTGCGCCGGGACGAGCAGGAGATTGCTTACTGCCTTTGCCGTGATTGGTTATTCCCGTCGAGATCCCGAAATAATTACAACAATCAAACTACACGAGCGGGAGGCGTTGTGTTCGTTAACTTCCTTCATCCTCTCTCTCGGTGTCTAGATTCCATGTCATTAGCCCGATTTTGCCGATGAAGGCAGTCAATTATGTGTATATAATGGACCCAAAAACTGTATTGAAAGCGGCAACACCCCTTGTGAAAGTAAACCTGATATCTGATCATCATCTGAGGCCGGTGAGCATTATGGTATACCATTTGTAGCCCTATATTCAAACACAAAATATAACATTATTAGCAGTATCGAAAAAGAACGGAAATTGTTTCCAAATATTCTTAATTGAAAAAAAAAATTGCAAACAATATAGACCCTAGAATAGTTCCATGGGGTACACCACATCAAACAATTTCTGTTGATCTCGAATGATAATCATTCGCATTTTATGTGAATATGATGTTTTTCTACGTGTTGCTAAGATCAATCGATTAAGTAAGATCTGTAGTTCCAGTTTGCCAAAATCAAGATAGAATGGAGTTGGATGGAAAACGTTACGAAAACAAATTTCCTCTCGTTTATTGCATAATTTTGTCTAAAAACCAGTTCATTCTACTCTTCATTATTTTGTCTAGAAACTTTAATATAAGTTAGGAAATAATTAATTCGACAAAAGCTTTTCTTCTAGTTTTATTAATGGTTATTTACAGTCGTTTTGAATAACTAATCCGTTCTTCATAGGCATGTGGCCACCGAACTATTTCTATATTTTGGCGATGATATAATAATGTATTACATAATATTATCATGTATGAATATTATGCATGATATTATCAAGTGTGAGTAAGAACATGAACATTAATATCTTCCAAATAATGTTATTGTCCTTGTTGTTATTAGTGCTGTTATTCATATACATTTGAGATTTGATTGTTTTCCACAGTTGTTGCGAATAACCCTTTTGTGTTATATATAATGAGATGAAGATATATATATATATATATATATATATATATATATATATATATATATATATATATATATATATATATATATATATATATATATATATATATATATATATATATATGTATATATATATATATATATATATATATATATATATATATATATACAATGTATTCATTATATTCCTTTTCAATTGTTTCAAAAAATTTACTCATTTCAATTTATTTTCTCTTCTTTCAATAAATTTCATCAGCTGTTATAGTATATGTGTTCCTTCCAATTTTCGTTGCATTTCCTCTCGATGTTATATATTGCCGATCAGCAGATATAATAGTGTTACTTTAAGTGACTGTTCGAATTTGACTTTCATTTTTGAAGTATTTCATTTTGAAATTTCCACAATTTTCAAATTCCAGTTTTTGTCCGAGAAATACAATGTTGGAGAGTGTCTCAAAATTGACTTACTCGTATTTCTTTTGTCTTCAGCGTTTAATTGAAGAGTTAGTGTTTCTCAATATCCACCTCTTGCTGGCTGTGATTTTTTTATCATTTTACTATTTGTCCAATATTGAAAACAATGAACGATTACAGCCGAAATACTTTCGTCGAAGAGGGCGTTCAGATCAGTAATTGGAATTAACATTTTAATTTGTTGATCTTGTTAAAACAATGTCTCGAAAAATCTATAATCTCTTTGAATTAGGTAACTAATATTGTTGAACAAAACTAAGTACTTTGAAATTTAAATTTTCATTCAATTTCACTTAATTGAGGTGAAAATTACAAACTACCTCATTCCTCTCAAATTATATTGTTAAATTTTCATCAAGTCTCGGTCTAATCGATTAGTGCAGTTATCATTGATTTGTTATAATTATTATTCTACTTCTTTAAAGGCGCAGTTTCAAATTCTAGAAGGAATTTCATAAATTGTGGAATGCTGTGCTCACTCAATTGTTATGTTATGTTTGTTCACGTCTTTATTTTATTCCATGAAATATTTCTACAAAACCATGCTCCAAATTTATCCAGGATGAGTTGTTATTATATAGAGTGCACACGAATATTTTATATTGTCAGACTGTGCCCATTTCCTTGATGTAAAATCCTTTTTTGCGTCTATATTTCCGTTGAATGGGCCAGATTTACCGTTTTACTCGTTCATGAAAACATTCACATGTAGAACCATTAACGTTGAGCCGTTTCAATATAAGCCATTAGGGAAAAAGTCTCAGCAGAATAGATATCGCGTCGTTCACCATCACTTGAAATATTCGTTCAATGTATTTCCTGGTTCTGATGACTTCAGATGGAATGAGGTTTCAATTTTTCTTAAACTCTTCTCACTCAATTTTACATAGGAAATGATCGTTCTGATGAAATCACTCATACTACGAATTTAAACAATTTGTAGACTTGTGTAATAGAAAATACTTCGAAGTATATTATCGTCCATATGATATGTTTTTGAAATGTAGCCTAAAATGAGCCACAATTCTTGGAATTATTCCTTCTTTCATTCAGTTTTCGAGGAAAAAACAATATCAGACCTATTTCTTTTCTATTCTATTTATGTGAAGCAGAATTGAAGAAATGTGTACATTCTGTTTATCTAAAACAACCTCACACCATATTATACTAATGAGTCAAAAGCCTAAAATACATGTCTATATTAAACAATTTCATCAAATTTGTGATTATTATAATGTAATTATAATAAGTGTATTATTGAAACAAGTGGTTATTATATGTAATATTCCAAAATGTTCCACTGATTGTTCTTGCAGAAATTTATGGTCTTAATAATCCATAATTGTTTGTTCTGACTAGATATTAGCTTCAAAAGAAATATTCTCATTTCAACACAAAAATCAGTTTAATGAAATGTATCCTAGTTTTCACGTATTTATATTTGTGGAAATGTTGACAGTTGATGAATTTCGTACAAATACATATTCAAATACTTTAAAAAAGGTATCAATATTGTTATTATCGCTAAGAGATCGGAGGTCGGAGAGTGATAAAAGGTCCAATTGGACATACAGTTTAATGCCAAATACAGTTTATACAGACAGAGTTTAACCAAGAAGGTTGTGTTAATCGAACCCACCAGCATCAATTTATCACATTCCCAAAGTTCATTGAGATTCAATAAACATCAAAAATGAACTCTGCTTGAAAAACGTACATTTAAAAGTATTAGTCACTGTAGAACCCCAAATTGCCTATTTGTACAAAGAAATGAAAACAAAATTTGCAATCTTCCCAAATAGCAAATTCCCCATCCCTATCGTGTATTTTTTTCAAAATGACGTAGTCTAAGATCATGCAAAGTTTCATCGGGATTAGTAGCGAAAAACCGAATTCGAAGGGCCTTCTGAGTCTCTTTTGAACTTCATAGTACAAATTTGTGTAAAGCAGTGGAAAAAGTCAATTTTTCAGCCTGTGGTTAACAGAATTACAAAATAAATACCACGGAAAGCGTAAAATTTCACGAAATAAAAAGTAGTCGATGTGCTTTTTCAGACTCACCTATGTTTATGCCGAATTTCATCCCCGAAATTTATCCTTTCTGGAGATTCAGTAACAAATATCTCTCCAAACATCTATATTTTTACATTCATAAATATAGTGAAGTTTCTGTAATAACCCTGCAATATTGTTAGATATAACAGTGACTGCAGATATAAAATTATCACCACATTTTCTACTCATTGGTAGGTAATATGAGAAATATCCCGACTAGTTGTACAGTTGAGTTATGTGCGAGAATCGATTCAATATAACAGCTTTTCTCTCCTTTAATATTGGTAATGCGATTTGGAAATGGTGGAAATCTTTATTGGATCTTTTTCTATTAGACTATTTCCAATCCAGCTTGGCTCTTCACGCGGATAATATACCCGTTGGAGCTATTCAGGTTGGACAATTCAGAGAGTGTAATTGAAATTTTCAGTGACGTTTGTTACATGCTCAAACCAAGATGTGAGATAGGGATTGATTCAATAGTCTTGGTAATTATTTGAAACGAAGTTCTACCATACCGAACGCTGTGTTGTGGAAATGAATCATAGAACAATTATTACAATTTCGAAATTTATGTTTATATTGTACGTTACAATATTGTTCAATGATATACAATACTTTGATCAGGGGGATGAAAATCTTTCTGAAGTGGTGCCGATGAAAACCTTTGCAGTGGTGCACCTTTTCATTAAGTGGTTTGCATCTACCTAATGAAGGTATTGTATACCGAAACACTATTTCAGTTGAGAATATTCACATAATTTTCGAATATTTTTGATATTATATTATTTATCTGGAAGGTGCAAGTATGAAATAAAAGTTTCTTATGTGACATCCTGACGGCTCCAAGGAAAATAGAGAATTATAATATAAATTGAACTCTTGAGTTAATGTTTAATGAATGTAGTGAATAACAATACAATAAAATTATAACGTTAAGTCAACATATTTCGAGCGGTCAGCTCGTTATCAAGACTGTCTTGTCCTGATGTAGTAACAAGATGAGATTAGAAGGTTGTTCAGTAAGACAAATGCATCCAAATATTTTTTATAATATAAATATGTGTATGTATGTAGACGTGTATTATAAATACATTTATACTATTCCTCCCTCTTGTGGAAACCGTACATTTCCCGAAATTATCAAGCATTTTTTTGGAATCAATGGAAAACTTGGAAGCAACACTTTTTCCTATTGAAAATAAGAGTAAAATTTGTTTCATACGGGAACTGCGATTTTTTCTGATGAATTTCGTCGATATCTTGTCGGTCTTTTTGATGTAATTGAGAAAAGAATATACATGTAACTTCCACATTTATGATATTGCTATAACTAGCAAGAAAATGGGGTTAAGGATGATGAAAATCCTTAAATGTCTTATCGGTAATATTCACGCAGTACATTTCTGCAGTAAGTTGGAAATAATGCTGGAAATGAATGAAATAACGGCTGGTATATATATACGTAAATTTATCATAAAGCACTGAACTAGGATGTGACAAAATCTATCCTGAACACTGCAAATTGAACGCATAAAAAGACATAATGAAATATCTCTAAGCTAACGCACTTTAGTTAATCAAGACAAAAAGTACCTCTTTGAAATTTAATTTGCGTTGTAGGTATTTGTATTTCTATTGTTCAGTTGTACAATCTATTGCAGTTACGTTCGGGACTTTGGTAGGCTTAGTAAAAAATCTACAAACAATCAACAGGAAGAAATTCGGTTCTGAATCGTTAAAAGCTCGAATAAAAATCGCAAAAATTGAACAAAAATCAGATTTGAACAATCCCTCATTAGTAGATGTACTACCTGGACCAAATCAAGGGAATGTGATTTATAACGGGGTATCAACCCGGTATAAACTGATTCGGAGAAACAAGATATATCGAAATTGACCCTAATAGAGAGGGTGTTCTTTGAGCATAATAAAAGTTCAAGACATTTCCAATTCCTAACTAAAGACAAGACATCAAATCGTTGTGTCATAATTTTGGTCAATCTTCATATTTTAATGCAATTGTAATAAGAATTCACCTGAAAATGCCCATTCGTTTCTTATGTTTACTCTTTTCTTCTCTTCATTCGAAATATGAATAGCACTATCTCCGAGTACACTTTTATCAAGTTTTCGAGAAAATATTAGTTCGAGTTGCTAACTTATGAATTAATGATCCCGGTTGAAGTTACCGGAAAGTGGTGCAGTTTCATCTTTTTCCATAAAGTCAGATGGACAATATAAGATGAAATGTGCGTCAAAACGTAATGGAGCTTTTAGCCTTCGGCTCGGGCGACGAGCACTCGTAACGACGCCCGTCGCGCCGCCCCACTCCGCTAATGATAATGGATCAATTTAAAAGCCAAGTTATTAATGACGCGACTTACTGCTCATAAATGAATCTCTTGAACAGTCCATGGACGATGGGACCTACCTCAATAACTACGTCGAGTCGTTATAACTCGCTGTAACTTCGCATGAAATGGATAGTTTGGTAGAACGGGTAACCGGACACCGAAGAATTTCATCCAGTAATTGGATCTGCAGACACATAGGCGGAGGAGTAGATATTTCTATTTTTCAATCTATTAAACCGCATTTGCACAAATGTTTTCATAAGATATGAAAATACTAGTCTTCAATATCTATGGCTAGTGGATCATTGGTAACGTGACCTTTCATATTTTTTTACCAAAGCAGGACATCTGCGGAAGCTTTTCAACACAGCTTCATGAAAGATGGCTGCTTGTGTGTGCACACAATGTACACACAATTTCAAGATGGCGTTTTCGAAAAACGTATTTGAAATATTTGAGCATTTGTCGAAAACAGAGTTTAGTCGAACCCTGTAGATGTGGAAAAACGAGTATATTCCCACTATGATGCATACAAGTCAACAGGAAGACAACCAGTAGTAGTTTCGATTGCTTTATGGACTATGTGGGCTGCCCTTCCATTCCAATAAGCTGTCTGCCGGGAAATCCGTTGAATTTCAACTGAAATTAATTTCGAGAAAAATATTTTTCAAATTATCATTCGGTCTGTTTGAAAAAACGGGACTATATCAACCTTGCTGGGGACATCGGGACAGACTGAGGGAAGATACTCGACGAATGGCGTGGTTGAATTATCATTGGTTGCATCAGAATTTGCAACTGATGATATAACTCCAATCGTGTATCGAAAAAGGAATTGACCGATTCAATACGCAGACTTGAAGCAACTAGTAACGAAGCAGGTTTGGGGACAATCAAAATAAGATGGAATAATAATCATTGATCGCCAAAATTTCATTAGACCTAAAATGAAAAGTATAAGAAGAAAAGACAAGATTCGGTAGTTGCAAAATTCATATATCTTGGCACTACATTAATAAGCAATGGCAGACCCAGAGAATTAATGGAAAAGAGAAGTGCACCAGCGAAAAATCCAAGACCAACCTAACTGCGTTGTGTAAAAGACACCAAATATCCTTCAACACCAAAATAAGTTCAAAAAAAGTTAGGTGTTTGGGTGTCGTGGATTAGAATGTTCGACCGAAAAAAACTCGGAATGTGCTGCTGTCGTGAATGTTGAGAGTGCCTGAATGGATAAAAGAACAGATCAATCCATTCAATCCATTCTAACCTAGGAAGCCAACATGCTTGAGACCGCGTCAACGGTTGCTTTCAATTACTGGCTACACCGATCATTTCTAATAGTGTTATTGCGAAATTTGTATGCCCATGTATCCTTCTCGTGAATATTTTGCTGGAAGACGTGTCCTACTTCATTTATGTTTTAAGTATTTATGCGGTGTGAAGTTGAAGGGACAACGATGAACTATAGAAATGTAATACTTTCAGTAATTTGAAATCACTCACATTATCATAATTCTATTATTTTGAAGTTTGGTATATAGAAAATGATTAACCTGTCAATTCTATAGTTGAATTGGAGGTTCGTAAATTAGTAACAAGTAGTTCTTCCATATATCTCAGCATTCATTATATGAATGATCAGATATGAGGCGAAAAATGTTTATAATCAGGCCAATTTCCAGAAACCAATAAATGTAGTGGCTCTGGTGACAACACCAATGTCCTGCATTTTACTTAGCCGCTCATGCAACACAATCCAGGAGCTTCATTTCAAAACTTAAATGCCATGCAATATCGGTACACAACGTTCATTGGTCTAATAGCAACGATTTTTTGTAAACTGCAATCGATATTAAACTTATAATTGAATGCAGTTCAATAGGGTTAAACGCAACATTCGTATGTTGTTGTTTTCTATTCCATCGATACCGTTCAACTTTATTCCGCTTTTCGCGTTGCTCGTCAGTTTGACTTGCTCTTTGCGAGTTCTGCGACTAAAGTTTCTAAGTCCAATTGCATTTTCAAGAACAAAATAAAACTGTTAATGAAACAAAACTATGCATTCATTTTTAGAGCCAAGTACACCACGTGTTATATCCAGGTGTTTGTTGTCAACTCTATCTTAGGACAGTATGCGGCGAAATTCAATTTCTATGTATAGCATTGATAGGTAGACATTAAACTGAAAACCACAGAATAACTATCCGCTATTCAATAGTTCTGCCATTTTGGATTAGCATCCGCTACCGACTATTATAAAGGAACCACTGCGTGTGTTACCTTTATAATAGCCGTATCGTTAATGAAACAAAACCATGCATTATAGAACCAGTGAACTGTTCTCAATCTATCGGACAGTAATGGAATCCTCATTGATAGTAGACATTAAACTAAGAAACCACAGAATAAACTATCGCTATCCAATATGGACAATTTGGATTATCATTGCTATGCATTTGGTCCTTTATAATAGCCGGTATCTGTTAATGAAACAAAACTATGCATTCATTTTTATAGCCAAGTACACCACGTGTTATGTCCAGGTGTTTGTTCTCAACTCTATCTTAGGACAGTAGGCGGCGAAATTCAATTTCTATGTATAGCATTGATAGTAGACATTAAACTAAGAAACCACAGAATAACTATCCGCTATCCAATAGTTCTGACAATTTGGATTATCATCCGCTAGTATACACTGCGTGTGGTTCCTTTATAATAGCCGGTATCGTATTATAGAATAGGATAGAACGTCAATTAATCGGTTAATGGGATCCTCAGTGTACAAACACACTCGCATACATATGGACATTTACACTAGCTAGCACGATACCCGATAACTCATCATTCCGATGGCGTAAATTGTCATTTATCATAACGTACACTTCGACTTTCCGAGGCGAATTCAATTACAATCAATCCGTCGTCTCTCGCATTACGGAACATCGGATATGTCATGTAGGCGGTGGTTAATGGCAACCCTTAATTAAGATAGCTACGTCCGAAGGCTGTGAGATCACCATTACCGTGTTGTAACGAGGATAAAAGTGGCCACGGTGAGTTATGAGGAGACAACGACATGATAGCTTGCATTTTGAGATACAATTCGCCGTCATCCGTCGACTGGTTTATACGACGTGGATGATGCACGACCAGATTTGCTATTTCAGAAGAAGGAGGGTTAGTGACCTGTCACGATATGCAAATACGCGAATTCTCCATATAAGTACGTATAATTTCTGGAAATGTGTTTGATAGGGATAATATATCTATAAACTTCATTTATAACTCTGAGTTTAGGAGAGCGTGACATATAGATGATACACGTCATGATCTCGAAGTATTTATCGCCGCGTAGCTACATACATACAAGGTTTAAATTTTTTAACTAAGTTTAGAATATCTGAATGAAGCATATGACACTTAATATCGAAATTGGATATTTGATAAATTGGAATCTGGATACTGCTTTTGCCAAGAAACATACAAATTCCGATTAGTACATTCAATTGATTTTGAATCAGAATTTAAAGCAAACAGCAAGTTATTGTAAACTGACATAGATATGTACAAAGTAATAATAATAATATTGCAATTTATTGACAAAATTGTTAGAACATTCCTACAAGTGATAATGAAGCAACGAAAGGTCAACCGTCGAAACAAACAAAAAATTAAATTTTTTTCAGTAAACATGATTTCAGTGTTTACTCCTCTATCAGTCTTTTGTTTCCTACAATAGTCCCAGTATTCATCAATACTGTAGGGTTCCCATTACATTCAAAAACATTCGAGTGTCATCTCTAATTTCATTAAGGCACAATATTTTCCTCGTAGATAGAAACATTTCAAACACATATATTGTTTTTTTTTCTGAGACAGGTTCACAGTCCTCAAAGGGTATAGATATGCTGCTGTTTTCCTTGTGTTGTTATTATTTTTAAACTCTTCAAAATATTGTTGATTTTCATAGAGAAAGACAAAGCAGCCATGAATATGGAGACCAACGATCGTCAGCAGGTCTTTCTGTTTAGTATATGAATAATCGTCTACATGAGACTCTATATCGCAGATGCAGTATTGTTCTTAAATCTTTTATTTATCTTCTGAGTGTAAAGATTCTTTTGGCATGTCCACTGCCATATGCTGATTCAATTCTCAAAAGTTGTTGACCACGGAGTAGTGTCTTCGAGAAGCTAGTTGGATAATTGTGAACGTGATATTCTTGATAACGAACTATTTGTAGTACTATTGTTTCGGCTGTTTCCTTTATCTATTTGACGGTTTGATGTGTCTGACGTTTCAGCAAGTGCTGGTCTGCTATCTTCAGGGTTTTGGTCGCGAGGAGGACCGATTTGGTCCTGAACATTCGAAAGAGAAAAGTAGGGCGTAATAAGTCCAGTCCGACAAAGTTTGACAAAAACCGATTTTTCTTAGAGTATATATATATATATATATATATATATATATATATATATATATATGACGGATTATTTTTTTATTCTCTCATATTCAGTGCTCCTCTTCGCCGGTTTTTTTATACTGTTTCTATCCATATCGTCCTTGGTCTTCCTCTTACCCTTCTACCATTAGTTTCTTTCTACATGACTTGTTTTGTTGGTTTTTCCTTTTCTAGTCTTTTAAATGTAATGGTTTGTTCTCAATAAATGAAAAAATAATTATGGTAGGCTAATACCTGTGTGTTAAAAATAAAAATAATCGAATTCGAAATCTTGAAGATTAGTAGTGCCTAGTGAAATTGAGTAAAAACAGAAAAACCCGTGCAAATAATTGCTCCAGGTTGAAATACAGACATATTGAATAGTAAATGAAAACTAAATACCGACAATTGTCATGTAATATTGAGAGATATTTCAATCTCATCGACCTCCGATATAATTTCCGATTAAAATATAGCGGAACCGAAATCGAAATCGAACCTCCGTTCTATCTCTAGTTTTTCGAATAAGATATTGTTAGATTCATGTAGTTGAGAAACAGTTTATAGAACATCATTTCATGTTTTTTCCACAGTTCACTAACCGGAATGTATTTAGGTTTTGGATGAGTAACTGATTTTTTTTTTGGGGTTCGTCATCTTTGGACATTTATGTCATCATGATCTGGCATCCCATTTACACTTGCAATCTACGCCATCTTGAGGCTATTCAGAGAAGGTTCTTGAAATTCTTAGTTTGGAGGGAGGATAAAGTTTATCAACAGAGAGGAGTCAATTATAACTCATTGAGGAACAGGAGAGAAACTTTATCACTCAAATTTTTGTACAAATTACTGCACAATAGTATGGATTGTCCTCCTCTCTTGTCCGCATTGAAATTTCGTGTTCCTAAGCAAAATTTTCGTAATACAGAATTATTCCACCTAGAGACTCCGAGGACCAACTCCCTAATACAATCCCCCATTCGGTTTATGGAGTCTACATTCAATAGAGTTGTCAATTATTGCGACATTCACTTCGACTCAATAGAATTTATTATATTATGTCATTTATTTATATAACCGCTGAAACTCATTTATACACACAAACGTCCATGTCTCCCCGGGATTCGAACGCATAATTGAGTCTTGACATTGCTTGAGTCTTGACAAATTTGGAAATCAGTGACAAAAAACTTTCACCAAACGTCGGCAAATGTGCAGCTCAATATAGGTTTATATTCTTCGAATCAATTCTTCTCAAAGTAGATATACACATTTTGTGTGATAATCTGAAAAGTTTCATATTTGATTGAGAAATATTCCGGAGTGTTTTAATTACAATTTGTGTGCGTTTTGAAAGGTTAGAATTAAGATTTTTCATTCTTCAACAGAAAATTCAAATGAACTAAATCCGAAGACCGTGCTGTCGTTCATTGTCTATGAAAGAATAATCTGTGAAATTTGTTTGTAATAATTGTAGACGATTGAAAGTAAAAGCTTAAATTTCATATTTCAAGTGGAGTGACTTCTTAACAGCAATTCAAAGCTTTTGAATCAATTAATCTATCGATATATTCATGAAACCTTCCAGGCTTCTTTCAGTCCTGAAAAAAGTAATATTTGATAATCACATAATAAAATGATGATGATAAATATTCTCGAATTATTCCAAACTTTTCACTAAAATGGAAATTTCAATAGGTACATATTGAAAATCTGATATTTACCTGACGTTTTAACACGATCCGTTTCCTTACAAGTAACTGGGAATATAGATTTTCTCTTGGTCCGATCGGATAGCAATCTGGGTCATCTAGTTTCGATATCATCGTATTAAGAATTCCATGAGATACGACATGAAAACCAATTTCAATTTCGTCTTCCGGGTTCCGCATACCCCCATCTGCGACTGGCCGGATATATCTGATGGGTATTTGATATTCGGCGATATTTACGATTTGGTTTTCGGATGACTGCTACATGCAACGGAGCGGCTGACAGAAGAGTGAAATGTCGGTTTTCAGAGAGGCCAAATTTCCGACACACTGTAAACTTCAAAACGAAAATTCGAGATCTATAAATTTGACGTCCAAGGGAACCCATATCATAAAATTAATTATTTCCATATATAACGATCCTTACATTGATCTATCACAAACAATAACACATACAATAAACAAAAATGCTCACAGGACTTGAAGACTTGATTCGGTTTTGTGTCTGAACTTCCATTCGGTTGTCAAACAAAAATATTGCTTCAATTTTACGTCGAATTCACAATAATATATGAAGACATCGGAAAAATAATAATATCCTGAAAAAATTTAATACTATAAGAAATTTTTACATTCTTTAAAATAATTATAGCAAGCAGGAATTAATAGCACATACTCTACTTTCCTCTTAAAGAACTGAGCATTTAGTAATTTCATATTCGATAGTGAATGATTTAAGATTTTCATACTAATTCTATATTTTCAAGAATGTACTGGAACATTTTTCGAATCATAAGAATGTTATAGCAGAGCTGGCTATATGAACATGAACGATGTGATGCCCTAATTATCCTTCAAACGAATAATGTTGAGAATATTGAGATTGATGAGTATACTTGATGGAAGCACATGATATTCTGTTTCGTTCTACAAGGAACTCATCAGTTGTGTTACGTCCATCGTCAAGTGAGTCACCGACTTCAACTTTCAAACACCCTGTTGTGACTCCGGAGTACAGAACGAAGTAGTAATTCAGTAATTACTTCATTAGTTCTATTAATAGAAAACCATGTACACAACAAGCTCATTTGGCAATGGACGCGGCACAACTGATAAGTTTGTTGTAGAACGAAACACTTGTTCTTGTGCTGCCATCAAGTGTAGACATCGATTTTGATATCCTCCAACGACTATCCCTTGAAGGATAATTGAGGCATCACAGAGACAGTTCTGCTATAACATTACTTGATTCATTCAGAAAATTTGTCGAAAAAAAATAATATCCTTTTATTTTTTTTGGCATTTAATTCTCTATATTTTAAAACGATATCTCTATGATGCATTTATATGTATTTCTTCATTTTATATATATATATATATATATATATATATATATATATATATATATATATATATATATATATATATATGTAGGTATATATAATTTATTCCAATTTTTCTTGAAAAAAATAATTTCGATTCATTGAACTTGAAAGAATCAAAATGATTAGAAATAATTAAAATATTTAGAATCAAAACATTGTTACGAAAAATGCACTACTATAGTAGAAAAAATTTTTCATTCAAATTTGAAATTTCTAAATTCGCATCAGGTTCGTTTTCGTCGAATTCATTCAAGAATATTATTTAAAAATGGATGAAACCGTCGGCGCCACTTCGCCATCCTCCAAGCAGACAACAAAATCAAGTTGGCGAGAGCCATCGAAAGCACTCCGCTGCTATAAAACATGTATAAATCCGTATATAAGAAAGAGCAATAAATCTCCCGGTTGAGGATATTGTTTGAGGCACGTGACACCTCCCGTACCGGTTGATGACACGTTTCAACGAGGTTACCATTGATTTCAAATGGTTCGAGAGAGGCCGCGCGACCACTTGGACGACTATTTGTTGCCGTCTTCCTGACATTAAAAATCGGGGGTGGGAAATGGTGCTATATATGCCGGCTTTTTCTGAGTCACAAATTCTGTTAACGTCAAGTGTCTCGATGTTTGTGTGTTGATTTGAAACGGCCCTCTGGACTTCAATCCTTATACAATTTCATTCACAATCCAAGAAGTTTCGGATATCTTCTTTATTCACACATTTTAACAGTTGACTTCAAGTTTCTATCGAAAATAACCTATTGAGGAATCTTAGATAGCCATGGCTTGAATTCTCAGTATTGAAACCTCCTGAAATCATGAAATTATCTACTATCTACTGAACATAATTATCCTTGGTATTGAAAACGAATAAGATTTAATTATTTATCTATATTATTGCTCGAATGAGCCAGCACAGACCTCATTTGGACACTTATAAATGGTTCTTTTCTATCACTCGAGGTCGGGAATAAGAACTCATACTGATTTCATTAGATAGTTAGTGTTTAGAGAATTATTTCTCCATTGGAAAATCTGAAGAGTCGTTGAAATTCTATCTAGTAATAATTTATCATAGGATTCCTCAAAGTGGTCCAGACAGGCAATCATCCTGGATTCTAGTACCAGAAAAGCAAAATTATCTTCCACTTGCAAAACGATGTTTTTGAGGAGGTTCGGTTGCGGCAAAATGTCGCCTATTATAAATTATTCTCCACAGGTTCATAACCGAATTACCAAAAATACAGATCTTCTCGTGATACCTAAGAAAAAATTGGTTCAAATATGCAAGTTATATAGCACATAGCAAATTTACAACTCAGTTTGATTAGACATTACAAATAAGACTATGCAGAGTATTAGAAAATTATTAGAAGAATACTTGCTTCCTTAAGTATGATGGTCTTCATTCTGTTTTTTCAATTTAGTTGTAGATCAACTAAGTTGGATTCCGCAAAATATTTCGAAAACAAAGACTTCGTATCTTTATTATCATTATCACTGAGCAGCTCTGAACATAAGTAAGGTTCTTGACACGCAATTTCCTACCTCAGAGCCATTGTCAAAACCTCTTCTAAATACGATGAAGATAGAAGACAATTGATCAATTTAAATTAAATTTAATTAAGTATCAAATTGTGTGTGATAGTGGACAGATCAATTGTGTCCATAGGTTCTCATGTAGGTGCATCAAAAAACATATGCGCGAGACAACATTCTTGAGAGGCGATATACATATATGAAGTACCTTATGCGCAAAAAGATATGAAATATGCGTCTTCCATAATTCAATACACTTCTTTATCCACTCTCACACTGCAACTTATATTTGAACACTAAATACGTGAGAGTAACTTGAAAACATGTTCAACCTCACTCCTGTGTTCAATTTCTTGTTGAAGTTGTACACCTCTTAAAAGGCCTGTCACACGAACTAGAGCAAAAGCGTGATATCTGGGTTTTGAGTCTAATCTGATTCAATAAGTCAAAGCTTCCTGAGCAATTTCGCCCCATACATCCAGCTCGGTATGGAATTTGTCGCGAAGTAAATTCCAAATACGATATGCATTGATAACATCACGTGAAATGGAACGGGAAGGAGTAGACGAAAGGTGGATTACTCAGCATGATTGAGAAAAGTTTCACAATGTTTCACGTTATCAACTTTTATAAATTGCTTTGGCGCAAAGTCAACCTGCGTTCTCCACTTTGAATAAACTGCCACCGCATCGATTACGCTGCCGCCGTCGACGTCCCCCGTTTACCGCCACCACGTCAGCCATACGATGTATTTTCAGATTGTATCCGGCTCGTTTATATTAGAATTTTATATTACCTAAGCTAACGTTGACTTTTATGGCGAATGGGACGCAACACAAACATACAGTGTCTTCATTGCTGGTTGTCCTCCAAGGTACTGATGGAACAAAAAATTTTCCATTCAAATTTACATCTGGCACAATTGTGCCAGATCCATTCCCAAATTTCTCTGTTCGATCTGCTCATTTAATTCAGCTTTTTTTCAGCTATATAGCTACTTAGGATCGCTAATCAGTGCTGTTTTAACGAGCATTTAGAACTTTGAATATGAAAACATAGCATTTACTAACACAGCATTGAAATATCAATATCAAGATGTCATTGTGGTATGTTAGAATAATATAAATGTATTATGAGGAACGATTCGAGAAACAGGTTGTTAGGAATGTCTACCTTGTTGAAGCAAGGCGAATTTTTCAGTGGTGCTGTTGTATATTCGTAGTTTTCCTTTTACACACTGTGTCATACAATTTAATAAGACAGAACTCTAAAGGAAACAAATTGCCTGACTATGCTGGCAGAAATACAAGTAACTAAGTCAAACCTGAAAAGTACAGGAAAATATTTACTCTTATCCTCTACATTTTTCTGAGACAATGAATGTGCTATTGAATTCACATCAGGATATCACATACCTTGGTTATTTCAACATTGTCCTTTCGATATCTTCAAGATTTCTTCTGTCCTAAATTCATAAGTTTTCTTTATCAAAACACTGACTCTATCAGTAGAAATATATTTTTGTCTATAAGTTCTCTGAAGTCCCATAATTATTGTATTGTTCTCTCTCATATTTTTCGATGTTCATTTTCATATGATCAGTTATCTCTTTGGATGGGTATCGTTACATGACGAACCATTATCTTTGCGGTACGTGTGACACAAAAAGCCTTTGTTTTATTTAACATCGTAATCAGTTATACTTAAAAAAGGGAAGAAAGGAAGGAAGAAACATATCCGAATATATTTAATTATTGCTGTGATTATATTTTATTATTTTCATCTTAGAGATACGTCCCTAATGAATAATGAATAATTATTTATTTAATAATTTATGAAAAATATGAAAAATGAAAAACATCGTTTTTCCTATGTTCTAATTTTCTCTGAAAATGGTCCAACATCGGTTCAGTGTTGTTGTCTTCACTTGTTGTACTATGCCTAATTCAATTAAATATGAAGTATCCTGTTGAAAGAATGAAATAAGGTCGTTCTAGTACCTATTACAAGTGACCTATATTCAAAAATATATCCATGTTTTATAGAGTGAAGATGCCGGTAAAACCTGATAGGGAGTTTTTCTTCATTCAAAAATCGTTAATACTTCTTGATCTGCAACCCATTTGCGTTTAGATGGCTTATCTAGCTTTTAACCACTTCACCGAAATTTAAAACTTTCACGTTTCTAAAATGGGAAACGCCTTTAACATCCGAAGAGTGAAAGACGTAAACACAGAACCGGCAATTCCATTTACTTAGAACGATTTGCAAATATGACACTAACTCTCCATTTTATAAGAGCTTCTGTGAGATTCGCGAGTTCAGACCACTTTTTAGAGCTTTCATCATCTGTACCACATCACGGGCGTCGAGAAAAAGGAAGTTAAATACAGAATATTATCATTTTTACTGCGCGTTCACTTAAAAGGCACTTAGAGTTTCTTTTGTTGGAATCCATCGAAAACATACCAAATATGACTGCTTCTGTACTAATGAAGTAAAGGTGCCTACATTATTTGACCGAGTACGAGATGAGAACTTCAAACTGAGGAAAATTGAGAAGTTTCTTCCAGACCTCTTTTAATTCTGTCTCAGATAGCTGTTTATATGTAATACTCTCTTTATAAAAGAATATCAATTATGAAGTGAATATTACGTTCTTTTCATAATAATGGAATATTGTAAAGAGACCTTACATCCTTTTTCAGATTTATGTAAATATGAAATATCAAACATGAAATTTCAAAATTTTTATGATGTTTTTAGATGCACTAACAGATATTTCCCCACAGGTAGAAAAACATCGAACATTTTTGACAATAGTTATATTGATTCCGTTTTACAGGTTCTAGGTAAGGAGGGTCAAAGTGAAGGGCACTAGGATAATAAATTATTCTCATACTTAGGATCTATTGAACTGTGAAAAAGATATATATATATATATATATATATATATATATATATATATATATATATATTTTGAAAGTTTTTATAATATTTTATATATGAAAAAGTTTATTTCTGTTGACGTTTCGTTGTTATATTACAACTTTGTCAAAACTAATGAATAATTGAATTTATAAATAAATACCTCAAACAGGCAATAAATCAATTTCAAGATATATATATATATATATATATATATATATATATATATATATATATATATATATATATGTATATATTTGAAATTGATTTATTGCCTGTTTAAGATAGTTTATTTTCAATGTTTTTAGCAATAACAGGCTTATTTCAATGTGAAAAACTTTATTTTTGTTGACGTTTCGTTGTATATCACAACTTTGTCAAAACTAATTCATTAATTATTAGTTTTGACAAAGTTGTGATATACAACGAAACGTCAACGAAAATGAAGTTTTTCACGTTGAAATAAGCCTATTATTGCTAAAAACATTGAATATATATATATATATATATATATATATATATATATATATATATATATATATATATATATATATATATATATATATATATATATAATAACATTCTGTGAACAAAAATAAATTTCGAGTCAGATGAAAATCTGAAAGAATCTGTTGAAAAGTATCAAAATTGCCATGGTAAAGAGAAGGCTTTTTCATTTCTAATTTAAATTCTGAAATCGATTCATATCAAGAAATCCACGTAAACTTTCAAAATTAATCAAGTTATCGACTGTGTACATTTGAGTAAAACCTTCTTGTATAATTACAGCTCTTATTTCATGACGATGTGGGAAAATATCATTTCGTGTCTTTTCGAAATAGCTGTTCTATCTTCAACACTCAATATTTGCTATTGGTGTTTCGTACTACAGTTGGTGGAAATTTCTGAAACGTATCGTATAAGAAATAATACTTAGCTAAATTTTTCAAAACTTTTTGCGCTTTACACATGTTACAGGCTACTCACGTCATTTCAGTGCGGCAAATAAACATGGCGGGAATCAAACCTACTGGCACCAGTAAGCCGAAAGTGTTATAGGGTAACCGTTCAACTACCCATTCAGTTACACACTGAGTTGACGGGATAGTTGCTGGAACATATATCGCATGTACCACAAAATTTTATGAAACATAGCCAAGTGCATTAAAAATTCTACATCCCTCTAAGGAAGACACCCTTATGTGACCCAGACACCCTCCATCGAATGTAACATTGATAAAAGAAATGAATTCAGATTTACGATGATACACTACCTCATTTCCGTATGCTTTCTCATGACGTTTCAGCAGCAACGGTAACAAAAAACATTTTCTGAATTGAAGAGTTCAAATTCTTGTCGCATTTGCAACCTCCATAAATTTACTAAAGGGTGTTATTTTTAGAGGTATAGAACTTTAAGTTGGCATTACTGTTGAAGATGGCGACCGATTCAACAGCTGAGAACTGATTTATTCTCAGTTTGGTTTGGCAAGTCATCATGAATAGACTCACGCCTGAACAACGCTTGCAAATAGTGTCATTTTATTTCGAAAATAATGGTTCTGTGCCGAATACGTATCGCGCACTACGTCCATTTTATCGTCGACAAAATCGTCCATCAGAGCAGTTAATTCGATTAAGCATGGAACGTTTTCGCACCACGTTTACTCTTATTGATAACTCGCATCCCCAGAGATGCCGTACGGTGCGTACAGAAGAAGCTATTGCTACTGTAGAGCTTAGCATTGAGGAAGACCCGAATGAGTCCATCCGCCATCGAGCACAGGAATTGGATCTGTGTCCATCCACTTTATGGAAGATTCTGCGGAAGGATCTTGGTTTGCGTGCTTACAGAATCCAACTCGTGCAAGAATTGAAACCAAATGATCATCAAGCAAGGCGTAGATTCGTCGAATGGGACAAAACGAGATTGCCGTTGTTCCCGATTTTCATAAGCGAATTTTGTTTAGCGATGAAGCGCACTTCTGGTTGAATGGCTACGTCAACAAACAAAACTGCTGTATTTGGAGTGAAAATAATCCTCAAATGTATGTCAAAACACCGTTACATCCAGAAACACTGACTGTTTGGTGTGCTTTATGGGCTGGTGGAATCATGGGTCCGTACTTCTTCAAAAACGATGATGACCAGAACGTTACAGTCAATGGTGATCGGTATAGAGCCATGATTACTAACTTTTTCATTCCTGAATTGAATGTCCAGGAGCTGTGGTTTCAACAAGATGGCGCAACATGTCACAAAACTTGTGCCACAATCGATTTATTGAAAGACACGTTTGGTAACCGCCTAATTTCACGTTTTGGACCTGTGAATTGGCCTCCAAGATCTTGTGATTTAACACCTCTAGACTACTTTCTGTGGGACTATGTAAAGTCATTGGTCTATGCGGATAAGCCACAAACGCTTGACCATTCGGAAGACAACATTCGCCGTGTTATTGCCGATATACGGCTACAAATGTTGGAAAAAGTCATCGAAAATTGGACGTCTAGATTGAACTACATCCGAGCCAGTCGTGGCGGTCATATGCCAGAAATCATATTTGAAATGCTATGCCACAAGATTACCTTCCGAATAAAAAAAATTCTTGTCGATCGAATCATCCATCGTTGTTTTATTGCAATTTAAATTTCTATACAGCTAAAAAAAAACACCCATTAGAATCAATTTCTTGAGAAATTCAATGTTTTTCTGAGATGTTTCCAGATGCACCTTGAGATTTCCAACAACAGATAGAAAACCGTTGAAAATATATATAAATGATATTGTTTTCCTATATGTTTGGGAAACAACATGGACAGCAATGACCCCTTGACTCACTCTTGTTAATTTGCCCCCGTATCCATATTTCTCTCAATCCTCCGAAGATAGAGTACCACATAAAACTCTGTTGAATTTCCACATTCAGCACTAAATGGACGCTTTCAAAGCATTGAATTAATTAATTTCCGGTGAGCATCCGAATGAGCATACAAAATTTATTTTGCACATCCTCTATTGTTATTATTTTTCGTGTTTTTCGTTTTCATGAATAATACCCTGAAATGGAATAATAGAACGCTCGTACAGAATTACTGAACATTTTAACGTATATAAATATTTTCATCGCGAATGAGGAATTCAGATATGGTTGAGCACTGTCGCAACCATTAAAGTTTGGCTGCTTCTCATGGAATAATATAAAAAATGGACAATGCGGATTCTATGCTGATGCGATTATGACGAGTACCTACCTACTTATTTTTTATGTTCACTAGATGACCCGGCGAATTTGTACACCCATATATTTTCCAGTATCCCGAAAATTATTTTTTACTGTTTGTGCTACACTATTTATATTTTTATCACTTCTCCGAGCACAGCCAATGTGGACACGGATGGAATGAGAAAATACTTCCAGTAATTTCAAATCAGTCGGATTATCAATTATATTAACATGTTTGATGTAGTTATCTTTATTGTAGAGAAAAGAAATTTCTTACAAATGGTAGTAGTTTGACGAATCATTCTTCCACTCCTCCAAAAATAAAATGAACATGAATTAGGAAATGATACAAAATAGTAGATAAAGATACAAAATTAAACCAAGATAAAATTAATGATTGAAGTCTAATAAGTATAAACTTCGTGAACTTAGTGATTCACCATAAAACTGAAAAAAACCAATGTATATAATGCAAAAAAATTAAGTCATAAAAAGTAACACATAAAAAGATGTGGTGAGCATGTTCATAAACGACGCAGTTTTTTTTACGTACGTGGTTTTTCCTCCAAGCCTGAACGATTTCTATAGTAGTAAACAATAGTGGTGTCATCTGCGAATAATACCGTGTTCAGTATATCCATAAAATTGGATAATTCGTTTAAATATATAATGAATAACACTGGCCCCAGAACCGATCCTTGCGGGACTCTGTATTGAAAGTGATTAACCTATCCATTGTATAGTTGAACTGGAAGTTCTTAATATATAAGCAAGTCCTCCTTTCATATATTTCACCATTATTAAGATGAGATATATTGCTGTATATGAGTGAAGAAGTGTTCACAATCTGGCTCATTTCAGGAAACCAATGTAGGTGACTCTGGTGTCGTCGGTTTGACTTGACCGCTCGTGCAACACAATCCGGGAGCATGATTTTCAAACTTAAATGCCTTATTATATTGGCACACAACGTCCACTGATCCAATTGCAACGAATTTCTGTGAACTTTTATCGATTTCCACGTCACAATTGAATGTAGCTTGTTAGGGGATAAACGACAGATTTCTATATTGATGATTTCGATTCCATCGATTCTGTTCAACTTTAACCGTCAGTTTGACTTACTGTTCTATACCTTTGAGTTGCAGTTTTGCGAGTTTCACGACTTAAGTTTGTGTGTATTGCTGGCATTTTTGAAGACGAAAATTCTTCTGTAAAAACTATGTATTCTTCTTCATAACCAAGTATACCACGTGCCATACTAGTAACTATTGAGTTCAATATTAGGCGTGGTAGCTCTGAACTAACCATGATGTGCACTGAGAAGTTCAGTTTTCTTATATTCTCTTTTCAGAAATATTGAGTTGATCTACATCACATTACTTTCACTACCAGGTGTTTGATGTATTGGAATTTTATACTTTTGAGCAGTGTATCAATTGATATAAGTAAGAATTTAAACATAATTCTTAAACATAAGGATTTAAAATTACACATCAGTGTCACTAATTTTTCACTTGCTTAGCCAGCTATTTAGCTTTTCGTAGTAAATAAACACATGACATGAATGATTTCTGCCATTTGAAGGAAAATTCGATATATTTCTTGTGTTGCAAATTATTCGTATAGAAATTACTCGTGATATTCAATTATGCCTCAGTCTAAATGGGAAAATATAGTTTTAACCCTCCTCTATTCGTATTAATAATGGAAATTATTTTTATATTTAAATTATAATTGTAGGTAATATAATATTAACATTAGTATTTATTGGGAAGAAATCTCAGTACATATATCCAAAATAGATGCGTGTAATATATGACTACTTAATAAGCTATACTTCATAACTATATTATTCATAACTCATTATAGCTATTACTAATAATTACTAAAAATAATACTTAATAACTACTTAAATGTGAAATCAGAAGCCTATTGAATAGTTATTTTCCATGTAATGTTTTTTTTTATAAAATTTCGTTATAATGAGTTGAGAACATCATATTTAAGTAACAAAATATCTTTCGGTTGTTGTTTTTCTTGAGTGAGAAAGTACATACCCGTAAGTTGAAGCAACTTTTCTTCATTATTTTCGACATCATGAATTGTTTCTTTATGCTGGTAAGTGAACAATAAAGAAGTATACGTTTATTGTTGTCTTATGTCTTAAATCTCAGTGTTCTTAAATAATAATAATAATAATAATAATTCATTTGTATTAAGGCATAACACTTATGCATATACTCGTCAACAAACTCTTAGTGTAAATATAAAGCAGTATAAGCACATCCAACACGAATTATAAGAATTGTACAATCAATTTGACAAGAACTCTGAAAAAAAAATAAAAAGCTCTTTCAACGAGGTTGTTCCTCAGAGATACTTTGAATATTTTAAACGACAGAAATTTCAAGTCGGGATGAAGTCTATTGAAGACGATCACCTCTGCATATTGTGGTGATTTTTTGAAGTACGATGTTTTGGTACTTTAAAAGTTTGAGTGTTCCTGGTCCTATACTGGGTATTCCCAAGCTTATGAAACATAAGCAGGCTACCCCTGGCATAAAGTGCGACCTTGAAAATATGAATGGAAGGAACCGTCAATATAGGTTTTACCTTAAATGTCTCCCTACAAGAGAATATCTTAAGGATGCCCCAAGTTGTAGATACTCTTCAGTGTTTTTTTTTCTGTACAATTTCAAGCTTATTAGGGTAGTTTCTTGCTGCTGCACCCTATCCAATGATACAATATTGTACTGCTCTGTACGAGTACAAAGTAGATGACACATAGGTGAGATACGTCCAATATTTCTCTCGAATATTTGAAACTGTGATCGCAAGATTCTCGCAACATCACTGACATGCTCATCCCAACACAAATGGCAATCTATTGTGACTACTGAATATTTCAACTTGTCTTTTCTTTCTAATTGAATTTATTCGTTCTAATTCGTAAGGTGCTCCCTTACATGACCAATAATTCGTGTGATAACTCGTTACTTCCTAGAACACAGTTGATGAAATTTGAATAACGTGAATTGTGCCAATTCTACAGAGTGAAGCAATAAAACTTTGGTCCATCCAATTCGGAAGCTTGAAAATGAACACGTTAGGGAAGTTTTTGGACGTAGAAGCGGATGTCAGAATCGGGCAAAGGAGAAAATTAAACAAGTAAATCTCCAGAAAGGTTGCGTGTGACTTAGAAATGGTCGACTTAATTTAATTGATTCCATGCTGCTAGCCGCAGCCATTCCCTGACTATAACCAATCCTTGGTTCCCAAATAACGCAAGTAATTTTACCGAGTGATATTATGGCCGGACTTCTATATTGATACAAGTTTTTCAATTAATTATTTTTCATTGCTCGCCGAGGCGCGATAAATCCAGCGAGGATGGGTGTTCTTTTTCTAATAAATGACCGTACACTTTCCAGATTACTACTCAACCTAATTGAGAATATAATCGAATCTTTCTCTAATTCATGAGGAGCATAATCTGGACGCTTTGATATTGGAATCGAGTTTTCCGATAAATTTCAATGACGAAGAGAGTTATTTTAGTATACTGATACCATTCAGATTTATTTTTCTCCTGAGTTCTATTATATAAAAATGATGGAGCAATATACATTAATGAAATTTTTGTTCATTATTTTAATATTTGTGTATTATATGACATGGTGACATAATAATAATAATAATCTCTATTAATCCACTATACAAGATACAATTACTATGACAATATACAATTGTATTGGATGATAGTAACTAAATGAAATCAAAGGTATATAATGATAAAGAGAAAGAGCAAAAGAAGAATGATACAAAGATGAAATAAAACAAATAATTCTATGTAGTTGCAACAAATATTAACTATGAGATGAATCAATAGTGCTAACTTCATTTAAATAATCACTTATACATAATAAAACAATTGTTAAACTGATTTACACATATATTAAAAATAATACTGCATGACGTACGTTTCGATGAGATTCACCTTTTTCAAATGTTACGTGCAGACTAATGACAATTTCTCGAATACATACAATATATAAACTTAAATACAGAGAAAACAGGTAGATAACAGGTGGAAGGGATGAATTCATACTGAACTACTATATAGTAAATTAAGTAATTTTGAAAAGATTGAGAAGGGGGCTTGAGGTATGATCGATTTGGCTGTTCAAAAGGTTGCCAGAATATTTGTATTTATTAATTTGAAGTGATTCTAACAAATTAAGCTTCATTCCCTTGTTTGCGGTATTCAAAATTTCAAAATCGGAATTGAATATATGATTTTCGTTAATCAAATGATTCGCATAATGAGAATCTGTCTTCTGATTATCAAAGCTACGTTTATGTTCCGAAATTCTTATTTGAAAACTTCTAAACGTTCTACCAATATAAAACTTATCACAACTACCACAGTTAATTTTATATACACCGGATTTTTTATTTTTGTTGACTTTAGATTTGTTATTTTTGATATGTTTTCCTAAGTTATTTTCAGTACGGTAAGCAATGTGGATGTTATACTTAAAAAGAAGAGACTTGAGTTTTTCACTGGACTTACCGATGTATGTAAGACTGTTATAGTTGATATTGTTTTTGACTAGGGGATAAACCAAACCAATCGCCTTTTTGAAGTTTTTCTTTAATATCATATTATCTATTATTTCAGGATTATAATTATTATTCACGGCTATTTGCTTGATTAAATTTTTCTCGGTGTTGAAATTGGTTCTAGAAAGAGGAATATTTACTAATCGATGTATCAAACTATTGAAAGCTGCCATTTTGTGTTGAAAATTTAACAATTGTTTTATTATGTTTATCGATTTACATCAAGTATCGTCCTCATCAATTATTAATCACTTATACTATAAAAAGCTTTATGCATTAAGAACTTTTTAACAAATTTCTTAATCAAAGTCCAAGTGACCTGACTGTAGAAGGTAGATAGTTGAAAAGTCTTATACCCTGATAATAAGGTGAAGACTCAAATTAGGATAGTCTGTGAATCAGTATGCACAGTATTCCCTCATTTCTGGTGTAGTAACAATGATTATCAGAAAGTTTAAGGAAATTGATAGAAATGATGATGAAATAAAAAGTTATGTGATTGTTCCGATTTTTATAGAGGAGGAACCAGTGACCAATTGTAAAGTTGTCATTTCAAAATGCACCAAAACTAAACTACTTAATATTCAACACCTGTTTGATATTAAAGGACATTTCTGGCCACCCTCAATGGACGAATTAAATTACCCTGAAATTTCAAAGAGAGGAAAAAAGATTCCATTTTGCTATATCATCAGTGACAAAACATTGGAAAATTATTTATAATTATATTTTAAATCGATTACAAAATCGCCAAAAGTTTTTCGTCGTAAAACGAGATCTTCCTCATTGTTGACAGAACGCTAGCTATAGATATTTATTACAAATAACTGTACTTTTATCATTCCAGTAGTCTTGAAATTTGCTGTCACTAAAAAGCAATATATATGAAAAACGAATTGTACAATGCCAGAAGATATTATTACAGGAGCGGAACATAACGGAAACTCACAAGACATTTTTGTGAGACAAAACAATTTTCATGAATGTTTACAAATAACGTCCTTTTAACACAATTTCAACTCCTCGACATATTTCAAAAATCATTAGAAGAACTTTGAGAGTTTTGTAATAAAGAAAAGAAAGAAATACTCACGAATCATGTACTAGTCCATAATGTAAAGGAAATAAACAGTAAACAAAATTTTATATGAGCATATCGAAAGTTTCAATTTAAATTTGAATATAATTGAAAGCAATATCCTGTTGTATCCCTACAAAATTCAAACACTATTATGTCTCCATGAAATTAAAATATTGAAAATATTTTCCAGATAACATTAATATGTTTTCTTATTGATTAAATAAAGTTAATTTCCAGTAGGGCTGTCGTATTATATAACATCTGGTTCATTTTCCATCCACATGATTTGCCATATGATATGCATGCCATGCTCGTGGGAAAATACAAATATTTCCCACAATATAATGTAACCTTTCCTAACTACTGGCTTCTGATGTGATTATGTCTTCAAAGTTACTAGGAAAAAAAATTTGATTCATCGTCTACTTACATTTCAAAAAATGCGTTTGCAATATTTTCAGCAATAATAACAGAAATAATAACAAAGTATTCTCTACCTTTCAATATTTCTTCTGAATCTCAAATAATTTCCTGACGGAAAAAACAGTTCATGGAAAGAAAATGAAAAATGAAAAAAGTATAAGACATTCTAGAAATTTTGCATGAACATTAGAATAATTTGTTTAATATATAGAATAACAATAATCGAAATAAGTCAAAACAAGAGTATACTCCAGATATATCATCGAACAAGTAAAGGAATATAAATATATATATATATATATATATATTTATCGGCAACTGCAAGTTTGGGAACAGTATATGATATACCGAGTATATTATATACTGTCCTGAAAGTCATAGTTGTAGATACGTATTTTTGAGTTTATACTGTCTCCAAAGATATCTGCATGGTGGTATATCTATATACCGCATGTGGTTCTCTGAGAATATATACATACGTATTCAAACGTTGAATAGTATTACAGACCATAATGATATTCAGAGATACATAGTAAATATCAAAATAGGACATCAATTATGATCTGATACCTAAGAAATGATTTTTATTGCAGATTGTAGAAATTTTTTTATTTTTTTCTATATAAACTAATATTAGATACTTTGATAAATGAATTCAGTTCATTTAAATAAATAATTTCGGCTCAGTTAATCAACATTAAGTCTCATGGACGCATTTCAGAGCTTATGCACTCATATACATTTAGAAAGAATACTTATACATAATCAGGTCAAGTTGAATGAAATTGAATGAGTGGTATTTTGAAATTTATTGATCTTTGCTACATGTGGGTATATAAGAAGAGCATCAATAAGTGAAAAAGTTTTATTCTTCAATAATGATAAAGTGTCCATTATATATTATGCTATTGAATTTTTTGTTGAATATATTACATAAATGTTGGTGATATCAGTTAGAGTGAAATCATATGAAAAGTATTCATGATTGAAAATCTGTTATTAAGCTTCCAATTGCTTTGAAAGGTTCAATTTTTTATAATATCTATAAAGATACCTGTATCTATAGAGACCTAAGAAAGTTTATTATAATAAAAGAGAAAATTGGATTTCATTGGAATGCAGACTGGACAAATGCAGTGTACAGTGGACAATGTAGGCACAAATTTTGAGATCAATAGTTATCACTGAATAGGATAAATATAAATGAAGAACTTATGAGTAAAATGTATGAAGAATAATCTATTTCTTTGAAAAAATGGAACCAGACTAATACCAGTATGAATGAGTATGATAATCGTTTACGGAGACTCAGTGGTTGCTAGCTTTCTACTTGTAAAAAAGGCGCACGGTCTGATTTAAAAATTTATATTATTGTAATTGTTGCTTGAGAAATCATTAATAACGAAAAAATTTCTTACGATGACTCTTTGTAGATGTAATAAAAATTTGTGTAAATCAGCCACATCTAACGCCTGACTTTAATTGTGAAAACTACACTTTTCACAATTATATATTTCAGCAATATTAATAATATTGCTTGGACTTTAATTTTTAATATCGGATATTAATTCTTCATCAGAGAAAATGTTGAAAATGGTTACGATTTTTATACTTCTTGTCCACTTGTTTCACTTTTATTGTCTGAAAAATTCTTCTATTGGTATATTTCAATAGGTAGAAACAATCTTGCTGTTTTTATCACAAGATATTTTTCAATCCATTGATATCTTGATTTTGTCATTACCATCTACTGTGTTAGTTCTCTCTACAGATCAGGTTTTTCATTGATTTCATTCATCAATTTGTCTCGTTCTTTCATAATCGAGTTAAAAGTTTTTAAATATCAAAAATATGCTAAATATATTTATGCTAAGCTAACTATATTTGGTATTTTATAGTTCACGGCACAAAGATTTATTGTTATTAGTACACAATGAATATTTCGGTATAATCGACGAACATGCGAATAAAACACAAAAAAAATTCCGAAATCAGAGTTCTCCTATGAATGTCTTATAATATATAAAAATTATCAAATTTATTTCAAGTGTTTTGGGAAATTGTATTGATTCCAGATTGTGTTCGCTGGATTAATCTTCGTTTCACATTCATTCAATTAGACAGTAATAAATTATAATTGTACAAACAATTGTATACAATTGCGAAGTATTATTTCCTAAATATGATTGAATAATTTTCAGCCTAATCAATATAGTAAAGTAAAGATCTATCGTGTCGAATTTATTAAGTGAAACATAATGGAAATATAAACTGAATTACTCGCTAATCTAATTACTCGTGAAAAATTTTTTTTTTTTTTTTTAAAAGAGGGCCTACTGGCCCCAAAATGGATTGGACCGTTTGGTCATCAACCAACTATAAAATTAATCAAGAACATCTCTAATCTCACAATAGAACTAACTCAGAGGATAGAACAAGGTCACAGAACGCCAAGGGGTTTTTCGAGGCGATTTTTTTTCTTCAAACACTACACAGAATATAACCACGGAAAGGAAGGTTCAAACATAAGGAAAAACAGAAGGAAATGTCAAGATACGTTACACTTTCAATCCCAGAACTTTGATATGCTGATATATTAAATCATAAATTTCAATATTTTTTGTTGATAAAATAACATTCAAATTATATGGTTGATAAATTTTCATTTTGTTTGCAAGATTATTAAACAAACTGGTACATTGATGCCTAAAGTTGCTACAATTGAGAATGACATGGTCTGGGGTGCCCAACTCCCCACAGCCACATAACGGATCCTCTTTCAAACCAATCTTATGTAAATATACCGGGCATAAAACATGCCCGCTTCTCAGGCGGCTTAAACAACGAATAAAATCTCTACATTTATAGATGGAGGTGAACCAGGCCTTAGCCGAAGGTGTTATATTAGAACTCTTGTAAAATGCTCCTTTATTATTTGCTTGATATTCATTTTTCCATCTATCTATGGTTTGGTTTTTGAGGATCAAGGATATATCTGTATAATGGCACTTAACTGTTTCGGCGTCTCTTTCTGTAGCTGCCTTTGCTGCCTTATCTACACGTTCATTTGAGTGTATGCCTACATGAGCTTTAACCCATACAAAATTAATTACTCGTCCCTCCTGTTGAAGACAGTGCAGTAATACTAATATCTTTTTATGTATAAAGGAAAACGAAGAATCCATTTTAATGTGTTTCAATGATAAAAGAGCACTTAGACTATCCGAACATACTATATACTTCTTTTGGTAGATATTGTTTTTATTTTCGTTAATATAACACAACGCTGTAAAAACGGCATATAATTCTCCATAAAAAATGGAAAAATTTTTATTGAGGGTCTGCTGTTCGAAAGTAGATTTTCGAGGATCGTACATTGCCGAGCCCACTGGCAAGTTCTGAAATTTAGAGGCATCTGTAAAAAGTCTATAGTAGTCTGGAAATGAAGTACTGATGAATTGATAGTAATCACTGACTGAATATGAATTATTATATGTGGGAATAGTGACCTTCGGAGTTGTTAGAAAAACATTATATTCGATGGAAAATACAGGCCATTTACTGTCAATGTAGATCTGTTCCAGGAGTTCGTTCAATTTACCGTAGGATTTTATTATGATAGGGTCCTCTTTTACTACCCAGTATCTTTTCGTTAAGGTTTTAATATATAGATCATAAATACTATTCACTAACGTACATGATTTTGAAATTCTCTTTATTAGGAATTTATCAGATAGTTGTTCTCTGCGAAAATGTAACGGCACTTCCCCGCTCTCAGATAACACAACATCAGATGGTGTACTTTTAAGAAGACCCACACACATTTTGATAGATTTACGCTGAAGAACATTCAAACATTCCAGATTACTTTTTGCAGAGCTACCGTAAAAAATGCTTCCATAATCAAGAGTCGATCTGATGTAACTTTTGTAGAACATCAGTGCAGTGTTTTGGTCCGCACCCCAGCTAGTGTGACAAACATACTTCAGTATTTGTAATTTTTGATAACATTTTTGTTTCAAATGTTCAATATGTTGACGCCAAGTTAGTTTCTTGTCAAGATAGATACCCAGATATTTAATACAACTTTTATGCTGAATGTTCATATCTCCTAACTTGTATTCATTATCGAAATCAAGACGCTTGTTTGTGAATGAACAAATTACAGATTTTGACTGGGAAAGAGAATGACCATGTGATAAGAGAAAGTTAGAAAATTCAACAAAAGCTACCTCAAGAACTGATTTGCAATCCGTGAAGTTTTTATTTGATGCATAAATCACAATATCATCTGCATACTGTACCATTTTAATATTGGGATTACTAAATGATTTCTGTAGTCTATGGTAATAGATAACAAATAGAAGAGGAGAAAGAATTCCTCCTTGGGGAAGACCTGAACTAGAAAACCGAGGCCCTATAATCTCATTATCTAGTCTCAAAAATAGACGTCTATTAACATAAAGATTGAAGATCAGAGCAGCAAACTGCGGGCTTAAACCCAATTCAATTATTTCCCTTTCCAGAACCCTCAATGACATATTATCGTATGCCCCAATAATATCCGCAAACAGGGCCATTAAAATACCCTGCTGAGAGAAGGAGAGATAGACATCAGTAACTAATTGACAAATACTGTCGTATGTGCCATGACCTATTCTAAAAGCGGACTGTGCAGATGGAAATTTATCATTGAACTCCAACCACCAATTCAAACGAGATTTGAGAATTCTTTCAAAAGTTTTGAGGATACATGATCCTAGTGAAATTGGTCTATACGATTCGGCTTGTGAAGGATTTTTATTAGGTTTTAAAATCGGCACCAATATGTATTCCTTCCAGTCAGATGGGATTTCGGCCGTACTTAGGATTTTGTTGAATATATTAACTAAAATAGACTTCGCTTCCAGGGGTATATTCGCAATCATAATATACTGAATATCATCACCACCAGGAGAAGTGTTGGAGTTAAATTTAAGAGCCCTATTCATTTCTTCCAAGCTAATAGGCGAACACATGAAATCTGAATCAAGTTGGCCATACTCTTCTATAGTATACTCTTTGAGATAAGTGCTAGCGGGACTAAGGTTCGAAAAGAAGGGTTCTGTCCACTCTCCCTTAAAAGCAGAGTGACTATAATGTTGAATATTCTGAATCTTTTTAATGTTTTTCCATACAACGTTTATAGGAGTACTGATATTCAGTGAGGAGCAAAATTTTCTCCAACAATCCCTCTTACTTTTTTTAACAATTCGTTTTGCATTCGCTTCCATATTTTTATAGATCATGAAATTCTCCCTAGTAGATGATATGATGTATTCTCTGTACGCTATTTTTTTTTCAAGTATGGCGTTTTTGCAATCATCATTCCACCAGGGCTTATTAAAGTTGTAATTAATTTTTTTTTTTAAAGGTATATTCTCATTGCTAGCAGAAATAATTAAATCCTTGAATTCACTATAGAGATTGATTGAATCCAACCTAACATTTATTGATGCTCTCTGGATAGAAGAGGAATATTTAGGCCAATCAGCTTTTGAAGTGTTAAATTTACGTAATGAAATTTTCAACCCTGATCGATCTATAGGAGTCTCGATATCACACCTGATCATAAAATGGTCTGATCCAAGTGTATCTTCTTCAGTAAACCAGTTTGCTAACGGGATGAGAGATCTAGATACTAAAGTTAAATCAACACATGATTTATTTAAATTTTGAAAAGTGAGGCGCGTTGGGCTACCATCGTTTAAAATTAACAGATCGCTATTATCTAATGCGTTATATAATTTTGTTCCATAATAGCTATCTGATATTGAACCCCAAGCAGAGTGATGAAGATTGAAATCTCCCCTATTATAGACAACCTTCCTAAATTATTAAAAAATAAATTCCATTCGTGCTCTTCGATTCTAGGTGCAGGAGGAATATATAAAGAATATACATTAAATTTTTGATGATCCCGTGTTTTAATTGTTACGGAAATTCCTTCGACGTTTTGAAAGGTAGGAAAATTCAAATTTTCGCAGTTTATGGAATTTTTAACCAGTATCGCGACTCCACCTTTACCATCAGCCCGATTTTTATAAAAACTCCTATAACCAGAAACAAAGAATAATTGGTTGGGCTTCAACCAAGTTTCGCTAATAAGAACAATGTCTATGTTATTTTGTGCTAAATAAACTTCAAAACAGCCTTTATTTGACATAATTGATCGAGCATTCCACTGCGCTATTTTAATCTTACCTGCCATTAAGAATTTCTAAAAGTTTATCCGCAATTAATTTCCTATTGGACTCATTATCAAGATTAGAAATAGAACCACTGAATACACTTGCACAAGAGGCAAAAACCTGACAGAAAATATTCGTCAGAATAGATATGTCAAATTCCAAATTAACATTATTTTTATCTACATTTTGATTAGATAAACAACATCCATCCTTAATAGGGATAGGACTAGGTTTTACAATTTCTGCATGTTTTTTCCTCAAATCTAGCAATGAAGGACTGTCAAAAAGTCTTCGTTTAGTAGCTTTTAATGGAGGAAAACTTTGTTTAGAGTTAAACAGTGACCTAAGATTGGAACTGCTAGGCTCTTTCGTGGGTATTGCCGAGGCAGTAATTTCTGAATAACTATGCTCTACAACTTTGACTGCGTCCCTAAAAGACAGATTTTCTACCGCCATTTTTTCCTTAATTTTTCTTTGTTTTGAAAATATCGGACAATTTGATGAATCTGATGACATATGATTGCCGTCACAGTGAACGCATTTTGTTGTAGTGCTCTTGCAATCAGTCAAATTATGACCTTCTCCGCATTTTGGACATCTTATAACACTTCGACATAAATTGTCTGAGTGTCCGAATCTAAGACAATTCCTACACTGGACAACCCTTTGAACAAAAGGGGCCACATCTCTGACACAATTATATATGGCTATCTTATCAGGCAAATTTTTTCCCTTAAATGTAACTAAAATACTCGTGGTTGGAGAAAGGAGAACGTCCCCTCTTCGTTACGATTTCTTTTATTCATCCTTTTTACCTCTAATATTTTGAAACTATTACCAAAAACAGGCTGAATGCATGTTTCTAACTCAGATTCTTTATATCAAGATCCACCGAACGAATAACACCCTTTCGTCTGATTAGATATAAGGGAATATATCCCTCTAGATTATTTTCCTTCAGAAATTTAGAACACAAGAATTTATTAGCGTTTAAATAAGAACGAAATGAAACTGTAACTCGATTTCTACCGTTTCTATCTATCGATAAGATGTTGTCAGAAACAGACGGGTCATTTCTATATATTAATTTTCCCAAAGACAGCGGGTGTAAGTTTCCAATATTTTTATCAATACTCTCCACAAAAACTATATACGGACCGACATCTGATATATCATATTTATACGTATTGTTATTCGTATTGTTTTTAGGAATCTCATTTATTTGGCCTTGATCAGATTTATTGGATTGTTTATTCAATTTTATATCTTTAATTTCCTTTTGAGTAGACGATTGCAGAGGTGAATTATGGAACGAACTCACCGGATATATGTTGAGGTTTTCATTAGGAAAGTTATTTTCTTGTGAATAAGACATTTCCATCATTTCATTTTCCGAAACATCGTTTACAGAAAGGTTTCTGTCACCACCACCGCCCCCTCGGTCGGGGGCTCAGCGATATCATCCATCACACGGATCACTTAGGATTTCGAGAATATTTTCTTAAAAATAAATACGATCGATCTAATAATAATAAAGAAATAAGTCAGTTCGATAAGTTATCCGGTATCACTGTACTATAAGCACGTGTGACCGATATGCGTTCTGAAACACGACTAAAATCTCAAATATCTCAACTATTTTGACTTAGGCCCTTTTAGAACAAAGCCACAGAATGACTGTAGATTCGAGTTCATTCTACTTCGCAAGTTACACGATTTCGTTAACCATGAGAGAAATTTTCTTTTCAGAGCCAAACATTAAAAGTTTATTCCAAGTTTGGGAGTACGCATTGAAACATTTGTGAAATATTGAAAAAGATTTTATCATGAATTGAATGTAACAAATTATTACAGTTTCATGAAGGTATGATAATTTTGGCCGATGTTGTGAGGGCTGTTAGCTGAGTTCCAAAAATTAAATTGATTCAATTTGTAAAGTTTAACCTTTGCAAATGTGGTGGCATTTCGATACAATTATCAAGAAGTGTTTTCATTCAATTAACATTTCAGCATGTTTCACTACTAGGTAGACGAATATTCAACCACCTTGAATGTATTTCTCAGAATTATCTCACAATTTTCAATGTTATGTAAATTATTAACCTCATCAGTATTGACTTCAAAAATATAGAACTCAGAAACAAAGAATTATTGGTAAATACAATTTTCATATGTACGTTTTGTGGAAGCGAAACCCATTTAGGCCCTTATGAACTAAATGTACATTTTCGAGTACACATTTAATACATATTTATATACATTTTCACATATTTAAGTACACATATATCCAAGGTTCGGAATTGTAATTGACAACTCATTTCACACTTTCTAAAATTTTTTAAAACTGTAGATCAATGGAGTTCGGTCTTCATATCGAGAGTCTAGAGAAGGGAAAATATCTGTTCTTAGATAGAAACTGAGAAAAAAAGTTTCATATCTGCATTAATACATTGTCTAGGTTAGAGTTCTAAAACTTTTTGAGCAAATTCCGGTATGAGGTTTTGAAATTTTTTTTTGAAACATTTGAAACAAAATATGTATTCGGAAGATTGATTTGTTAAACCTTTGTAGTTGTTATAATATTATTTTATACTATTTATATATTTTATAATGAATACTACTAATTAGCCAACAATATTTCAGGAAGTATGTCCTAATTCAAACAACAATTCGAGAAATCATTTGTTGGCGAATTTTTTGTCGATAATATTGTTAAATCAGTTTTAATCTCGATTTTATCATTCGAAGTGTTCAATTTATGGAATTCATGAACTGAAGTGTTAGTTTCTCTACTGATATTTCTATTACCAATTTGTCCGTTATTTCATAATCGAGATAGTATTTTCAAATGAAAATATCACGAAAGTCACAAAATTTTCTGTCATCCGTAAATGATATTCGGCATAATCGACAAACATACACATAACACTTAAAAATGATTTCCAAAATCAGAGTTATGCTATGAATGTCCTACAATACATTCAATAATTAATGATTGAATATTTTTCAAAAATGTTGTGGAATTGTATTCCAGATTATTTTCGCTAGATTATTCGTTTCACACGCATTTGATTGGATGGATAATTAACAATATAATGATAAACAATTGTATACAACAGAGAATTGCTTTTTCTTGAATACGATTCAATAATTTGCAACCTCTGTAAATTGCAATTGAAAACCTTATTCAGGAAACTGAAGGTCTATTGCGTTGCACTTCTTAAGTGAAGCTAAATGAAAAATATCAATTGAATTTTTCGCTCATATAGATGAGCGTATGAGATGTATAAAATTCATTTGTTTATTTATTCATTTATTATTAATTGGAAATTGGAAACATATTACATATTTTGAAATTATCTGACAACTTTTGCAAACACGATCTGTTGAAAATACGAAAGTATGAACGTACAATCTGTTGAAACAGATGTGGCCCCAACTACCTGATACCCGAAATTCCTTGCTTGCAGTGAAAGATTTACGAGTATATAGATAGACATAATTTCAGAAAGCAGTGCCGAACTGACACAGCAATGAGTCTGCACGTTAAATATAAGAATTCTAATAAAATGAATTGTTTAAGTCACAAATGACTGAAATAATAAAATGGGAACATTGAATGTTATAGGTTTTTGAATGTTTAAAATAACGTTGTGTGATAAGAAGAATGTATATATTTTTGATTGATACAGATTTTAGTTTGGATTGAAAACATATATTTCACAAAAATACAAAACCAGAACAAAAAAATGGTTTCAAATACCATTTTCATCTGTAGGTTTCGTAGCAGCGAATTTCATTTGCCCCATTCTAAACTATTTAGACATTGTTTATTAAGTCTAGCGCCAGCTTTCTTAGGTACAGCCCTGTAGACTACATCTCATATTTCACGATTTGTAACAGTTCAACATAGGGGTTTGAAAGTTTTTTGTCACACTTTCGGCAGAAAAATAAAAATTGGACAAAAATTAAAATTAAGATTCATGAATGATTGAATAATGATTAGTGAATCAAAGTGTTTTATCAATGCATAAGTACATAGTTTATGTTATATCGTTTTATTTCATTCTCATCATATTACTTTTGTAACTAATATTTCGACCAGTATCTCGATCTTCAATCATCAATTCGGAAAATTATTCGTTGTTTTTTTGGGAACAGCAAGTACGTGACTATGGATTATGAACCATTCGTTCTAAAAGACTTGTCTATCGAGACGCTAACATTTTTGAAAATTTATTCCACGAAATAATTCGCTTACCTCGTACATATCTATGATAATTTAATACATGCACTTTAAAAATATTGAATACAGACAAAACATATATTTCAATACGAAAACCTTAAAAAACCTAATTTTCTATAAATAATAGACATCTTAGCGGAGAAAAAGTCAACCAAATATTTTTTCAAATTCTGAAATTAGTAGCACGTTTAAGAATGCCATTTTTGAGTATTGAGTATATAATAGTACATGTTACCAAATTATTCATATAGTACTGTTATTGCAGACTTGATTTCAACATTCATTAAGATCATATGAAATAAAAAATACCTCTAGCGTATTGAAGTTTTTCAGTTCTATTAAATCAAGACACAGAAAAAACATCTGGCATGTATGAAAGTTTATAAAAATCTTTCCATTTCATATTTCATCAAATTGATCTATTTATAGAAAAAATGAGAGAAAAGCAATATTCAGTGAAAATATTGACCAGTATTGTAATCTTAGTCACTTTCAATTGATTTATGCTTTCGATTATTCATGGTACCCTCTACATCTACCTCTATACCTCTAGCGTATTGAAGTTTTTCAGTTCTATTAAATCAAGACACAGAAAAATCATCTCGCATGTATGAAAGTTTATAAAAATCTTTTCATTTCATATTTCACCAAATTGATCTATTTATAGAAAAAATGAGAGAAAAGCAATATTCAGTGAAAATATTGACCAGTATTGTAATCTTAGTCACTTTCAATTGATTTATGCTTTCGATTATTCATGGTACCCTCTACCGGAAGTGTAACCTATGTGTTGTACATACTACCCTTTTATTTTGACACAAAGGCCAAGAACGCATTTGGTTCGTCTTTTCTACCAATAAATTTTCTATCTATTCCATCTAAAGTTTATGTCTATGCAATTCTTGAATAGAATTCAACTTCTGTAATATTATTTGGGAATCAATATAATTAGAGTATAATAGTCACCTACTCGATCCATGTATTTTTTATCCATATATTGATTTTGTAACGTTAATAACTTCGCTAATAAAAGCCAGTATTATTCCCCATTTTTAGTGTTAAAATTTCCACTAGTACTCATAGGTGGACTTCCACTTATCACAGATATCATATATCAGATTGACAGTAATCAGACCCGTAGCCGTAGTCCCTCAGGTAAAAATCTTCAAGAGGAGTTGATTTACGTGAAGTAATTATTATAGTATATCAATGTTTTTTTTATTTATTATTATACTATGATTATTCGAAAACCAAATTATCTACAAATATTTCATATCAAACGCAACGTAAACCTGGTATGTACATCTTCAGGCGATATGAATGCTCCATGTTTCAAAATGGCAAGATTCTAATTTTTCTGACAATTTCAATCGATAAATTGCGTATGACATGAAATGAAGGTTTTAATATCTGAATCGTAATAACTTAATAATATTGTACTGTTACTGAGGATTTTAATTCTAACATTCTCACATGAGATTTGGACTCAATACTGCGCGAATTGAATGAGGAATTGAAGATTTGAAATAATTAATACCGTTTTATTGCATTTAGGAATGACGATTTTTCACGGAATTCGGTTAATAACATCTAGAATACATCTCATATTTCACGATTTGTAACAGTTCAACACAGGGATTTGAAAGTTTTTTTGTCACACTTTCGTCAGAAAAATACAAATTGAACAAAAATTAAAATTAAGATTCATGAATGATTGAATAATGATTAGTGAATCAAAGTGTTTTATCAATGCATAAGTACATAGTTTATGTTATATCGTTTTATTTCATTCTTATCATATTACTTTTGTTAACTAATATTTCGACCAGTATCTCGATCTTCAATCATCAATTCGGAAAATTATTTGTTGTTTTTTGGGAATTAAACAGCAAGTACGTGACTATGGATTATGAACCATTCGTTCTAAAAGATTTGTCTATCGACAAGTTTTTTAACGCTAACATTTTTGAAAATTTATTCCACGAAATAATTCGCTTACCTCCTACATATCTATGATAATTTAATACATGCACTTTAAAAATATTGAATATAGACAAAACATATATTTCAATACGAAAACCTCAAAAAACCTAATTTTCTATAGATAATAGACATCTTAGCGGAGAAAAAGTCATCCAAATATTTTTTCAAATTCTGAAATTAGTAGCACGTTTAAGAATGCCATTTTTATGGATAACAGTTAGATGTGTTAAGTTTTAAATTTTCAGTTATTCTAAATATCAATTGACACAGTTCGTTTTTTTCGTATGTTTCTCCTCAATACTCTATTAAGTTGAAACAGAAAACAAATAAGCATTCGTGAATTTATCAGTGTCTCAATTATATAATTCCGAAGTCGATATCAGTAGAAGGTATTTGATGTACACGCTGATATGGGAGAAGATCGATTTGCTGTACTTCTTTTCAATTCGATGAAAATTATTGTTTATAGAGAAGATTAATTAATATTAATCATATTTGAATGTTTTAATATTTTAAATCAAACGCAACAAATCAAGTACTTACATCTTCAGGCGATATAAATTCTCCAAGCCTCAAAATGGCAACATTCTAATTTTTCTGACAATTTCAATTCACAAGTTGTCGCATGACATCAAATGAAGGTTTTAATACCTGAGTCGGAGTCATCAATATAACTAAACGATATCGTAATGTTATTTGGAATTTTCATTTCAAACAGTTATTCAGATCAAATGAGATTTGGACTCAAAACTGTGCGAATTGAATTAGGGATTGAAGATTTGAAATGTTCAATACCGTTATAAATGACGATTTTTCTCGTATTATTTGTGCATGTTTGCAATATTTTCAGTTATTCGGTTAATAACACATATTTCTGTAGGTTCTTCTGCCGAATGATCATATTCTTATTCTATTTCAAAATGTCTCCAAAGTTGGAACGAATGTCCCCAACCTTCAGAAAAATGTCTTAATATAAGTGTGTACCCAAAGTCATGGTTGGCGATCAGGAAATGTTTGGGGTCAGACCTCAAACTTGCCAAATGTCCCGAAAGTTATGGTTGCAGATAAAAAATGTCCCCATATTCGTGGTTGCCGATAAATATATATATATATATATATATATATATATATATATATATATATATATATATATATATATATATATATATATATATATATATATATTGTTATGGTAAAATTTCATGCAATCTTTCTAATCATTAGAAATAAATAAATTTCAATTTTTCTCAAGGTAATGTTTCTAACTTGCTAAATTGGTTGTTTTGACAAAGTCAATTTCATGCACTTTATTTTGTAAGATTTTAAACATACATACAGTTTTGTAGATATAGGTAATTCCATTCAATAATATGTTTATTTACTTAAATTTCTTTCAAAATTTGATAATCTATATTTTGTTATTCACAGTTCAATACTTGCACATTTCAATAACAATCACTTGTATTTAGTTAAGTTTGTAATGTTCATTTATTTTGATTCTTTATAATTATGCATTTCTTGTATAACTCATTTCTTGTCACATAACAGTATTCATATAATGTAATTGTAAAATCCATTTCCAAAATTTCATGAAATCGATCTAATTATCAAATCAATAGTAAAGAATAGTTAACTTTTAATAGTAACCTGAAAATTGAAATATATATAATAAACATAATTTAAATATATTTCACCTTACCAAAATGATATAATTTATATTAATGATTATTTGAAATGTTCAAAAATGTTGTATACATGATTTCCTTTTATAAGTATGAAATTGTTGATATCTGTAAAATCATAACATAACCTCAATTGTGAAGTTCGGTGGAAGAAGCACACCATAGACAACATAAATTAAAATCGAATGAAGAATCACAGAAATCAAGTTTATGCACGAAATTCGAAAATTAGACATCAGAGATTGCTTTGAAATATATCAGACTGAGAATTAAGACGAATTTAAGAACAATTGAGAGAGGGACGCCAAGAATAATTTTTTTTAGAAGTTGAGTTGGGGATTGAAAATATAATTTGTAAGAATATATGGAAAAAAGAAAAATAATTTGCAAAATAAAAGTATAGCAAATTTATAAGAAGTTTGGAAGCCAAGTTGAGGAAAATAAAATTGGAGCTGAAATATAAAAATTCGTGAAAATTAGTGTAAAGAAGTCTGGAATCGTAGAAGATAAAAGAAGAGAGCTTCAATAAAAAAAAGGTACCTCAATTAACTATAAAATTAATATCGAATAAAAAAGGCCATTTCAAATTATATCTTAAGTTTATTTTAGTTGTAAGAACTTTGAGGTTTGTTCAATAGTTTTTTTTTATTTTTTGTTGAAATTGTATGTTTAAAATTCATCAGAAATATTATTTACAAAAATTGAGATTCAAAAAAAGAATCCACCCTGAGAAAGAGACAACTGAATCAAATTAATTCTTAAATTCAAAATTCATTAGAAAATTTCATTAAATTCAATAATAAAAATAATAACAATTGAAACTTGATAAATTATATCATAACAATATATATAAATATATATATATATATATATATATATATATATATATATATATATATATATATATATATATATATATATATATATATATATATATATATATATATATATTATCTGGAATATGTGAGTACTCAAAATTATAACAAATGATATAAGTTATATAACCGAGCCATTAAACTAGGACCAACAGTTTAACGCTAGTTCCTAATGGCCATCGTACTTGAAATCTATGTACATTACTCATCAAACTAATCATCATCGTTAAGCCAATACACGAATACATGCGTAAAGTCCGTAATTAACCCTGGTTTCGAACCCGAAGCATCTGGTTCACGAACTGTTGAAGCTAGAATAACAATAACAATTTATTGATATACAATATTTGCGAGTCACAATTCAAGCTCGAAATCATAAGAGAAAAAATGCAATCACACATATTTTCTTTTCGTTCCTTCATTATATAAATTGTGAACTCCTACACTCCGTTTCAATTTCAAATTTTAAGACTTTTTATGTGCTTTTTACAACAAAATAATATTATGTTGTTTAAAACAGTATATGTAGCAAGTATATTTAGTAAATGTTTAGTTTGGTTTTTAATTATATGAGTGCATGATCGAATTTGAAAGAGCAAGATTTCAGCAAAAACCCTCTAACGGAAATTAATTTAAATGAAAATCTCGCACTAGAATAGTCTGATTATATCATGATATTATATTTGTTTTTATATAATTCTACCTGTGCTAAACGTTTTTTTTTTTAATCCAGAGGACCTACAGTTTAACGCCGGTTCCGAACGGCCATTGGGTTTGTAATCGATGTACATTACCCAGCATATTTCATGATTTCAACTACACTTAAATCATAGACAAACACAAACACCCATGCTTTCAGCGGGGCTCGAACCCGAGTTCTACCGCACCATAGAAAAACCTTTTTAAATTATTTTAATTGTCGCTTGGAAATTGCATAAAGGATAAAAGTCGCAAATATGGCTAATAATAATATAGTCTCCAAATACAGAGATGTTCATTGAGAAACTATCGATTTATTTTTGTGAATTTCCATTTGTATTTTCGTCTTTAAATTCGTACATCTGGAACTTGAACTACGCCGTTCTTAAGAGAACCAACAAGCTCGAATCACGTGTCGACCGCTGATATCAAGTGCTGGCTCTACCGTAATATTCTATTTCTGTTTATATGTATATATATATATATATATATATATATATATATATATATATATATATATATATATATATATATATATATATAACTTGAAAAGAATTATACAGGTATTAAGATAAAAGATAAGAGACTTACAGTATGAACCAGAAATTTTTTGTGACAGCCGTTTACATATGTTTCAAGCTTATTGGCTCTCGTCAGAACGGCGTAGTTCAAGTTTTAGAATCAAATAAATATAATATATATATATATATATATATATATATATATATATATATATATATATATATATATATTATATTTTCCAGATTCATGAATCTTTCGTATTTAGTCAATACTTAGATTTCTAATCGAAATATTTTTACAGTAAAACAGGACATGTATGGTATTTACAGCAAGCTCGATGTGTTTCTGAACGCACTCAATATTCACTCTCGGAAGTAGAAAGTTGCGTTTTCGTTGACAACATTCATGTAGATAACTCACTGAGAAATTTATTTGAAATATTCGAACATTTCGAATGAAAATCTCATTTTTATAAGTGACCTTTTTGTACTTGTCGGTGGTCTGTTTGGATTCTTTGCTCCAGACTTTATAAACGCTTTCTAAGTAATAATCAGACCATAAGAATGTCATTCAAATAGCAAATTCACGAAAAAATATCTACATTAATAATAAAATACCTAAGAAATCTATCGTATGATCTGAAACAATTGGCTAAATTCAACCAATTTTTTTTTCACCTCACATATTTATCGGGCAACTAACCCAATATCAAGAAGTTATTTCTATTCCGTTGCCATCAATTCAACCAAGATTTTAAATTATATGCTACATTTCGAAGTGTTTTGAAACAATCAGAGGAAACATCTTTACGAATGTAGTGATCATTATGATCACGTTTGCATATATTGTTTTTCTTTTGTTTCAAACTCAAAGTACTCAATATACTACTCCTTATATATAAACGATTTTGTCTGTCATATGAAAAAATGTTCTATAGGTTTATTCGCTGATGATACTATGCTCTCTATATGTGGCAAAGATATTAAGAATATGACATAAGACAATACAGACCTTCCTGTAATTAATCAATGGTTATGTGGCAATAGCTTATCCCTAAATTTTCAAAAATTTTACTTCATAGTTTTGGGTACAGATTAATAAACAAAAAATTAGATGAGTAGAAAGAGTAGAATATTTAGGCATTATGTTAGAGGAGAAATTGAGTTTCAATGATCATGTTTCATACCATCTAAAATCTGTAAAAAAATCAATTTTTTGAAAAGAATAGGAAAAAATCTGTCGACATATATAAAGTTATTGTTGTTGAAATCAATAATAATACCACATATTGAATATTGCTCAACTTTGTTATTTGGTTCGACTGAAGATAAAATCCAACAATTACAAAAGTTACAGAATAGAGCCATGCCAACAATTTTGAAGGGCAATACGTATATCCCCGTTAAAATGATGCTGAACTCTTTGGCACTACTGTCTGTTAAACAAAAAATATTCTTTTCTTCATATATATTCATATTCAAAATAAAAAATCAGTTGCTTCCATGTAATGTTATAAAAAATTTAACATATGTACCATTACGTAAACATATGACGGATTTAAGGCTTTCAATAATTTACCAAGTATATTTAAAACTAGTAGTATTATTAAGATATTCAAGCGTGATCTTAGAAAGTATATTTTAAATAATGAGATAGGTATGTACCTAATTCAAAATTGACAGTTCAAAATATGTAGATTTTTTGTATAGCTTCAGCTAAAAAAATATTACTATCATTATTATTACTATAGTAACGTTTTCATATAAGCAGGATGTCAGCGAATACATTATATTTTAGTACAAAAACAGAACTTGCTCTAATTGGCTATTTTCAATTAATCACATTAGACAAAAAGCCGAGTCCCGTACAGTGAGCTCGAGTAATAACGAATCCAGTTCGGTACCATTAATTAAAAAGTGGAAATTTTCCATTTCAAAAACCTTAATTAAAATTACCTCGCACAGCGGAGGAAAGTTATGTAGTAAACTAAGACGGACGTTACGCCGCTCACACTGACGGACGGGAAAAACAATCTTAATCGCGCTCTGGAAATTCAATTTGATTATTAAAAATTTAACGTCTCAAATGTTAATTAAATTGCGTACAGAAAGAAGGGCTAATGAAATGTCAAGACTCAGGAGAATGTGATTAATTACTGAGCCCAATAGTATGGTTTCCTCGCGCCAAACTCGAGGACAGGGTGGGATTGAGGCAAGATCGGTTTGAAGAGGGGTGAGATTAAGTTGACGAATTAAGTTATCAGATGATTTTATCCGGGAAATTGATTAGTTTCTGATAAAATCTACTCTCAATTTAATTTGGATTTTCGGTAAGTGGGATAATTGAAAATATCACCAAACCAAAATTTTCCTGATATATTTATGCACAGATTCAAATGGGCTCTCATATTTATGTCTCCCAATGAAGGGTTTACATGACTTTAAATTTTCCCTAACATGATCTACTACTATTGGAATGAGTGAACATATAAATTGAAACATGTCTCTATTGAAACATACATTTTCAATTATATATACCGCTTTCGATGAAAGCACAAAAAACCTTGTAGAAGTCAGAATGTTCCGTTCTACAAGAAACTTATAAAACAAGAACCTCTATAGTAGCATAAGGCAAACTGTTTCGTGATATGAGGCACCGATGAACCATAGAATAAAGAAGTATGTTTTGTGATTCCATCAAATATATATGCCACAGTTGATAGATGTACAAAACAAACTGTTTCGTTCAAGAAGGCACTGATGAAACACAGAACGAAGAACTCTGTCTTGTGCTTCTATCAACGATTCTATTTATTTCACGCCTGATGGGAACACAAGACAGACTATTTTGTTCAACAAATCTATCAAATATATATGCCTCACTCGATAGAAGCAAAAGCCAAGCATCACGCCCTGGCGGACAAAAAGATAAAATTCTCAGCGCACTTCATATTCACTCTAGAAAGTAATAGGTTCGTTCTCGTTGATAACATTTGTGTAGACAGCTCCCTGAGAGTTTTATCACGTACATCGGCAAAAAATATTAGTGAATTTCATCCTATCTTTTTTTTCTATGACAAATTTCTACCAAATCCGTCCTGTCGTTCTAACGTGATTGGGAAACAAACATCTGTCTAACCGTCTGATTTTTTACACTCATCATATTGACAAATATCTTTATAGATAACTATATTTTATATAAGTTAAAGAAAAATACATCGAGCCAACTCTGTGAACATAGGGGTAGTAATGCGCCAGATAAAAGAAGGGGTTCTGTATTCATTGTGGTAAAGAACAAACCAGAATTATAAGAAAATTTTAATTAAATGAGGTTTCCGTCACGAGACTGTCGACAATGAATTGATGGATTAATCCCTCCGTTCGTTTTTATCTTCAATTATTAAATTAATTTTATCAGCCAATTTCACGTCTATTTCGTTCACTAAATTCAACAAGAATTTAGTAATGAAATTTTATTCGTCATCTCTGTTATTGTTCGCGCATTCATTAGCGAGAGTGTATTCTTTCACGTAAAAGGAAATCCGTTCGTTTTGTTGTGATGAATTATATGTGACTAGATTTCATTTTTCTATCGATGTATTTCCTTCCTTCATCTTCTTAAGATAATTTTTTGCAAAGTATTTATATATTCCATTCTAATGAAATGAAAATATTTTCAAATTAATCTTCTTATACGTTCTTAGCCATCAACAGACACAGTACTGACATTTTTCAATGAAACCTCTACGAGGGTTCTAAGTACGCACTGATCTTGTAGCAAGAAAGCGATCTCTGAAGCTCGGGAGAGTTTATATCGTTTCGTAGATCAGGGAAGTTCTTATGTTTAGTTAGTTTATTAATTAATATTCGCCCCATTTTGAAGATAAGGTTTAGGTGCGTTTGGAAAACCATCGAAACAGTTTGGATGAATGCCACTGAAGATTTCCATAATTCGATGAAATAATGCATGATATCTTTTCAACAAGTTCTATGTTTTTCAAATCGCATAGAATAGTGACCCCCGAAAATGATAGGCAAAGTTTTCGTTGACAATATTTTGGAGACAGCTCCCTGAGAGATTCATTTGAAATATTTTGATGAAAAATCCCAGTATTGACTAACCCTGAATAATTAGTGAATCTTAGTAGATATATATATTAAGTAAAAGAAACTTACGTTGAAAACCTACACATTTTTCTATATAACAGCCGTTTACATATGTTTCAAGGTTATTGCCTATCGTCAGAACGGCGTAGTTCAAGTTAAAGATGAAAGTACTTGAAGAGATATATAAAAAAAATTAATATATAAAACACGAAACACAGTTTCGTTCACGTTTTATACACCCAAAACATATTGGGAAGAGTCAACACAACGTTGCAGACGACAATGAAATACCGTCCGGCTATTGTGAGATTTTTTATAGCTTCTGGAAATCCCAGACAAGATTGTCCAGAAGCTATAAAAGTCTCACAATAGCCGGACGGTATTTCATTGTCGTCTGCAACGTTGTGTTGACTCTTCCCAATATGTTTTGGGTGTATAAAACGTGTACGAAACTGTGTTTCGTTTAATATATTAATTTTTTTTTATATATCTCTTCAAGTACTTTCATCTTTAACTTGAACTACGCCGTTCTGACGATAGGCAATAACCTTGAAACATATGTAAACGGCTGTTATATAGAAAAAATGTGTAGGTTTTCAACGTAAGTTTCTTTTTACTTAATTTTAGTTTGCCTGCATTAAATATAATTCTTAGAATAATTATTTTATCGTTAAGATGGTGGGACATTTTGCAGAGCATCCCATATATATATATATATATATATATATATATATATATATATATATATATATATATATATATATATATATATATATATATATATATATATATATATATATATATATATATATATATATATATATATATATATATATGGGATGCTCTGCAAAATGTCCCACTAATGGTTAACAAATGCTTGATCTTATTTATACAAATTCCAACAAGAACATAATTTGTTTGGAAAATGTATCTCAGAACTCAACGAAAATATTTCACCGGTAATTTTTTTGTGTATCTAATCAATTTTTATTGACACAAACCTAAAGAACAAGAAATTTCACCGAATTTCCTTTATCAAAAATAGATTATATCAAATATCATTTTTCAGACAAAATGAAATTCATAAGATATATGAGTATCCATGGTTGTGGAATGCGTTGGAGGCACCAATGCTTTTTCTTGAACTTACAATCGGTTGATAGAACTAAACTGATTTTATAAGTAAAACTAAAATTACGTTATGTAAATCGAAGAGAATTATTTCATCCCAATATAACTGAAATTGAATTATCGTGAATTAATTGGTGAATAATAGGCGTTTATTATAATTTAGATTACAGGTATGTAACCATTTAAACGATATTTTAATGATTTACGTTATTATTTCTCTAATAAAATTATTCAGACTTAAAACTATAGCGTTTTCAGAGAATTTTTATACGATATACGTAATTGTTCGATGAAAACATAGTAATAAAACATAGTAATTCTGTTTAGTATTGATTTTCAAAATTTGTCAGATTCCATAGAATTCATAGACACTTTTAGTAGTAGAATCTAGTAGTAATAGAATCATTTGACTTATATAGATTATTTTTCGAAATAAGGTTGTAGTTGTTGTAGTGTAGTTGTTTTTCGAAATAAAGTATGAAGTTGAGAAGTGTATTTTCATTGAACATTCAAAATACTTCTGAAGTGATCATAAGTGAATGTCTGCACTGATAAACAACCCATATTACCTGAGATTTTCAACTATTCCTGCCAAAAATCCCTGGAATACGAACAGATTACGAAATCCTATTATAGATTTGCATAACGTAATTTGAGTTTAATTTGCCGTAAAACTTCCCAATTAGCAACTGCAATTAATTATGATCATTATTATGAAATATTTTTACGATGTAACAGTTATAAATCAAATGGTTAACTAGATGGAGATACTTGGATAAATGCCAACTATGGAAAGAAAAACGCGTTGAGCCTATTCATAATTATGAAATATAAAATCAGCACGGATTCTTAAGGAAACAATTTGACATGTAATTACATGCGTGCGATTATTATTACATTCATGTCAGGCTTCAGATGATAGCATTAGTTGTCTCACTCTCTTTGTGACATTTAATTAATATGGCTAACCATCTGGTCCACGTTGACTGTCCAGATCCGGAGTAACGATGTTTGTCCACACTTTAGCACGCTTTTTGTTGCATGATATTTCCAAATAATTAAATGAATGAAATGGAAAATAACTCTATAAACATCGAATTTTTTTATTTTCTTCGTGTCTGTCGACAAAATAGGTACTGAAATAGAAATGAGAAAAATTCAGTTCATAATGGTTCATAATGATTAAATTCAATTCAAGTACGTCGTATTGAGTAGGCTCAGTGTTGCCAGTTTTGACTGAAACTTTCAGTACATAGTGTATATTAATAATTCATTCAGTGACACAATATTTTGGTGTTGTGTCACTGGAGAACATAAGGTAATGTCCGATTTCATACACAAAATATGTAATAATATCATCTGCGATTTGGATCACAATTTTAATTAAATTTACTACTGTGACTTCTTCGCTGTCACTCACCTTTCAGCATTCCGCCTAAATAATTGTTCTTTCTTAATATCTGATATTGAATTCTCGCTTAACTCTTGGTGAAACATAATTAAATATTAAATTAAATTAACTTGGCTTAATGTTTCAAGATTATATTCAACAATGAAATTAAATAGTCAACTTGTTTTGAACGTGAACATTTTCTAGACTAAGCCTCAGAAGTCTCAAATTTTCTGATTTTTATCTGAGCATAATGCATAGAAACTCACAGTTACAATATATATTTTATTGAAATTACGTATTTATCACAACTCGTCCATGTCAAGAGACGTTGAAAATTATCAAATTATCTTTTCATTCCACACCATTGTGGATATTATTGAAATATATATCGATACAATAATAAGAAGTACCACTTTATTAGTAGAAATATCCAAATAAAACATAACGTCCAATTCGAAACCCGAAACTTCTTCTTCTAATACATATCCACTAACGGATGTTGACGATAACATTTTCCATTGCTTCTCTATTTCCTGTAGTGTATGTCAACGTATATACATCGTGTAGATCTTTCCAGTATACTTCACAGCCAATACATTTTTTGTCCGATTCCTATCCGGCCTTCGATCTTAGCTTCATTTAACTAATACAAGAATTGATGTTTCTTCTTTCGAATTTTATGATCCAGATATGCTGTTGTTTCTTTTCAGTCCCTTCAAACACTTCACGTTGGTGGTTGACACGTCTAAGAATTTCCTTATTCATCGAACGACGAAGAAACAGTAATATCCTTTATTTGGAGATATTTCAGTATAGTAGCCAAATACTTTATTCAGAAAATCATTGTCTTTTGGAAAGTTGATATATTTGACTAATTTAATAGACCAAATTCTCAATCTTCTGTTTCATTTAAGCCATTAATGCAATGTCCCAGTACAAGAAAACATTAACTATTGGAGTAGTCCAATCCTGTTTTAATATTTGGTGTATGTTCTGCAGTATTGAAGCAGAATATCAAACTAATTTGCAGATTGGTTTTGTGATGGCAAATACGATTAAATGAACGGAAAATATGCAATTTATTATGTGATTAACATTTTGCCATAATTGCTTTGGCAGCATCGAATTTAATAGTTTTCCTGTCGGTAGTTACACTGTAATGAGCTAACTCAATATAAATATAAATGCCGATGGTATTATTTTCATTTGCATCACTCCTAAAACTGAATGGTCTGAGAGTCCGATGGGAGGGATGTAATTCCACCTGATGATATGAAATATAAGCCATTTGTCAGATGCGGTTAGATTGCGTTAAAACCGTACATTCGATATGCATTCCAAGCGTTTTATTTTTATCCTTTTACACAGGTGTCCGTAAATGTCTGTAAAAAACATTGAATGAAATCAATATACGTAATATTTTCAGAAGCTATAACTTTTGTTCTCGTTGAAATCTAATATAACAATTTTATGACGATTTTCACTGAAAATAAAGCAATGAATTTTAATAGTTGGTATTTTGGCACTGTACAAGTGGACGTTTATTTTTTGCAGGGGATTTGTCGAAAGTGCTTACAAAACTACAATCTGTACAGAAATATCTATATATATATATATATATATATATATATATATATATATATATATATATATATATATATATATATATATATACTAGTGTTGTCCTGGTTCGGGTCTAAGAGCCGTCGTCGGTTGGAATTTTTTCCTAACGTTTCGCTAGCACGAGTGGCGAGCTTCTTCAGAGGTCGTTCCATTTCTGATTCTGGAAGTAGAGCACGTAGATCCTTCCGTGTTTCGTGTTTGACTGCCCCTTTTCTGATGGCTCTCTTGGTTTCTAGTCTTATATTTTTAAGTTGAATGGCGTGGAATGTGGATCCATTCGTGTGTGACTGTCCCTCGATAGACGCTGATGGTCCTCTTGGTTGCGAGTCTTATAGTTAGAAGGACCTGGAATATGTATCCTTTCGTGTGTGCCCCTTGATAAACGCTAATGGTCCTCTTAGTGGCTAGTATTGTAGTTGCTTAACTGTAGCTCGAAGGACCATGTATATATGGAGTGCTATTTCCTCACAAGAAAATTTCCCACATGGAAATTTGATCCTGACAAGGAGAAGACAGATTGAGGCTTGATTGAGGTTGATTAGTTGATCAACCCCTCTTGATGGGGGTTGATCGCTAAAATGAAGTTCATCAAACTCATGCAAAGGTGGTGAACTCATGATATTCGCAATAGTTGCGTTAATCTACTTATTGCCTAATACATTACTATAAAGTATTTCCTTATTCTGACTGCGTAAATCTGTTAAAAATTTTCAATATTCTGAACAGTAATAAGTTCATCAATTAAGTGCAGTGCTCGTTCTTATGTCATTTTGGCTGCTTAATTGGCTTTTGTCAGAATAAAGTTTTGGTTTTTGTGTTTTTCATCATTTGACACGAATTGATGTTATTTTTGACATATTAGTCTTTTCAACAATTGAACCATTTGAAGCATACAATTTGGAGAAATTCAAATTGCTTTCGTGAAAATAATAAATATAAGGTCCTTAATCTGGTTATTTTCATGATCATTTCTTAAATGAATTCTGACTTTTTTCATTCTTCTGCAGCACCTTCAATATTGAAATATTGCAGTAAATGTGTTGCAGTAGATATATTATATATATATATATATATATATATATATATATATATATATATATATATATATATATATATATATATATATATATATAAACGAAAGTGAACATTGTCGGCATATCTCGCAATTGGTAGCAGCCGTTGACACGTGATTCGAGCTTACTGGTTCTCCTCAGAACGGCGTAGCCAAGTTCAAGTTGTACGAACCTGGAGATGGAAACACAAGGAAACTAAGAAATACAGACAACCTCTGAAGAAAGTAGCCACATTTAACGAAATTTTTCGAATAAATTTTCTTTCGCATGAAAGATTATTTATATATTATTATTTATATATATATACATATATATATATATATATATATATATATATATATATATATATATATATATATATATATATATATATATATATATATATATATTTCGACTGATAGTCAATATGACTTTGATATTCCTTATACAGATTATATATTATAGAAAAGACGTAAATTGTTCGGATTATAGCGATCGTTCACTCGTAGTTCACAAAAACTGCTTACAATCTCATTTCACAGCTATTGATGTCAAATGTTGTGCGTGTAAGCAATAATCATTTATTCACGCAACGAATAAATGGAACAGGACGAAGCAAATTTATGATAGTCGTCATTATCCCCCATCAATTTTTACCCATCGACGGTCTAATGGCGCGATCTGGAGGTCGATTAATTTGAATCTTCTAATACTCCTATCCAAACGCGTCGAGGCCGTTCTGATAAATTGCCATAAACAGGATGGGCATATATGCAGAGCCGATCATAATACCAGATTAGTCCATCCGACGAATTACAATCACCGATTTAATTAAACCGGTGTTTACCTAACGAGGTGGCGGGGTAATTGCCAAACGCCGGTAGTCCCCATCTGCATGCCGCCTTACTGACTCTGCTACGCTGGCCGATCGGGCACCAGATGCAGGCCTGGCGATGTGTCCTCTATGGTCGTTACGATGGGAATCTATGACGGTTAATTACGGGCGGAGATTTTTACGAAATACTGAACGTGGAGGTTGGCCTAGCGGTTTCACATCGCTTGAAGGGTGAGGGTACGATTGTGCGGATTTTTTAATGATTTTAACTGTTTTTTCAAATGAATGATATATGATGCCGTGTTGGAAAATAGGGTTAATGATTATTCAATTCGAAATAGTTGTGAGGAATCTAATGAATATATAACCATTAAGCGTTCAAGGGGCTTATTTACAAGTGTTATAAAAAAGATTTTCATTTTTCACGTATTATGATATTTCTAACTTTTTAACTCTTTCCAGTTCCTTCTATGTAAGAAGAAGAATAAGTTCTTGATCTCCTGATGAGGTATATCCTGTTGAAATTCTCATGGCAGGTGTGAAAAGGATTAGGATATAGTTGTTGTGATAATAAATTCAATTTCCTTGTTAATCATTTTTGTAAAAATAATTTTACATGTTCAAATGTAAAATGAAAACTTCCGTGAAATCTGAAATAGCTCAACAAAGGCATCTTATCACTTCTATTTTGAAGAAAAAACACAAATTTTTATTACTTGACAATAGTTCCAGTGTGTTAACGTTCTTTCAAAATATAAACTGGTGTTAATATCGACTTGGTGTTACATGGATTTTACAACTTTTTACGGAAGAAGATCTATGTGGCGAAACTTGTTTATTTAATAAGTTTTGTTTTTGACGCCATTCATTACACTGCGACTACAGTTTTGTAGTATTACTACATTTTCAAGTATTCAATCAATGTGCTTGAAAATGTAGTAATGGAACGAAACTCGAGTCGCAATATGATAAATCTAGTAATAAGGAACAAAGTATTTTTTTTCTCTATAGTGATATGAAAAGAATTGTCCATGGTTGAACATAGACTGATAATGGGCAACTTTCAATTGAACATTATCATGTTTGTATTTCATTACCGACTATAGATTTGCGTCATTTTTGACGTTTTCAGATTCCATTTTGAATCAGCTTATACTTGTTTTACACGTTATAATACTTTATACAAATATGGAGAAACGTAGCAAAAAACCTTTAACTGATGAAGAAAAGTTCGAACTAGAGCTTCAGCAAGAAGCAGAATTACAGCACCAACAAAGAGACTACACTTTGTTATGCAAGAATCGCGAAACTCTAGAAGAATCTGGAGGATCTAAACTGGCTAAACAGCGAAAAGTTATAGACATATACAAACGTGAACTAGCTAATATAACAAACGACTTGAATGTTGCAGTTTCCGAGGGTAAGAAAAATATCGACAAAGGTCATGCAAAGCAACTGGTCGAGCTTCTGAATGAATATGATCAGTTTTCCGACTCGATACGTATGAAAAAAGCTCATCTAAGTGAAATTGATTACCAGATAACTAAAATTGGCAAGGAAGTTGCATACGTTCGTTCAATCCAACTCACTGACAAAATGTGGCAGGATCGGACACTAGCTGGACGCAAAACTTTGGAGGGACTTGAGAATAAACTCGATGTACAAATTAAGGCTTTTTGTACAATATGCGCACAAAATAACAAACTTAGAGAAGTGATCGATCATCTACTGAAGGAAAGAGCTGATTTCAATTTGAAATGGGACAAATTGATCAAAAATCTCTGCATCGGTAAAAAATTCATGTTGGATCTAATAGAACAGGCAACCATTGCATACGATCAACGTGAGGAATGGTGCTCGAAACTCCAAGCCCTCAGAACAAGAGCTCATAACGATCTGGTATCCCACATACAGGAAATGCGAGAATTGGAAAGAAAACAGGATAATGACAAGAAATTAGCCGATTTCTTCAGCACCAAAGGACAGAAACGTGTTATGGCAGCCATGGAAGATAAAGAACGTACTATTAGAACAGAAAAACGTAAACAAATGGAGGAGAAACTACTATTGTACACAAATATACTTGCAGATATTCATGACTTCACTAATCGTACTGAACTTCAGGAAATCATAGATGCATTTTCAGAAAGAGAGAGTGAAAATTTCGCGCTATTCAAATACATCAACGAATTGAACAGGGAAATGGAAGAACTAAATGATTCCTTGGGATATCTGCACATTGATATTGATGAGAAAAAGGCTCTCATGGAAGAGAGGGCTTCGCAACAGCAAGCAAAGTTGCAAAATTTGAGAGATGAATTAGATGAAGTGACACAATCTGCCGACTCTGCAGAGTTTGCTCTCGTGAATTGCGATATGAAGTTGGTCCAGTTAGAGGCTGGTATTGACGATTTGTTCAGGATCTGCAGGTGCAACAGAGACCCGTTATTGCCACTGCTTGGTGAGAATGCCAAAGCGAATCATTTCAATGTTTTGCTGTATCTGCAAATATTAGAGCGTCATGTGCAAGATTATATTTGTGACGTATTCAACGCCGAGAAGATACTTTCAGCTAGGAGGAAAATGAAGGCCAAACATAAGCTTGTCAGGACAGACGCAGCTGTTTGGCCCCTCTACAGAATTGAGCAAATCGTACCAGCAAACCCGTGTCCGTTGTGCGTAGAACATGAACAAGTTAGCGATGTTATTGATGTTCTTCAACGTATCCTCACTAAGGAGCAAATTGAATGCAAATTAGCGGCTCGTCTTGAGCTGCCAGATGGGTTGGAAAGGCTACATAATGTTTCCGCTTGTCATCTTCCGAAGTCTAGGCAAATCATTCAGAAACGTTATCAGTAGAAGCAACTTTGTAGCAGTTGTTCATATTTGATGTAACATATTTAATCATCTACATTTATTATATTCACAACAACTTTTCGATTATATGTGTTATACAAGATCTTCTTGCATATTAACGTCTTCCAGTTGGTATATTCAATTCGATGCCTTGATGGAAATTAAAACATCAAACATTATTAATTCCAAAAAAGGGTCATCAGTTAATCTTTATCTGAGTAGTTTTCCTAAATTTACTGCACACCTGAAGGGAAATGAATTGTGAATTTAAACAAAGACGAAATTCAGACAAACTTTCAATAATATTCACTTCAATAATAAAGTACAGTGAGTGCTCCTTATTCGCACTTCCTTTATTAGCGATCTCACTATTCGTAGAATGAAAAAATAAGACCCAATTTCTATATTCGCGGCTATAGATTTCTTTTTTCGCTGATCTAATCGCTATTCAATATGTCTGGCACCGGAATTGTTTTGCTTCGGAAGTTGAAACTTATCTAAATAAAAAAGAATTTAGACTTTAAAGCAGATCTAGTTTTGGATAATGTACCAGGTCATCCTACCATTTCATATTCACGGTTTCTGTATTCACAGCATATTTTCCGAACGTTTACCCTGCGAAAAAGAGCTTCTACTGTAATTACGTTTTTACTGCTATATATCACATTGACAATAAGAGCTAATATTTTGCGCTATCGTGTTATACTTCAAAATACGAGCGACTATCGGGTTGAACTTCAAAAAAGCTCGTACATTTAATTCAGAGCTGTGAAGCTCGTTGATGCATGCGCATTGTTACAAGCATCCAATCTTCTTGTCTTGGTCTGCGAAACCCTTCCAAACATATCAGGTCCATTTACACCTTTCTAAAGTTTATACAGTTGATTAATTCATTGATCCACCCGAAATGAAGTAATGTGTTTCGAAAAGAGTTTCGATACTCCTCGATGAAAAGAATATTCGAATAGAAACATAAACATATCTCTGAATCCTTAAAAACAATCACCATGGGGAAATTTTCGAATGTGGTTGTATATGTGTGTTCAATAAACATCGTATGTGAAGTTTGGTGATATAGCAATTGTAAGGCTTTGTATGTTTTTGTTTAACCTCATTGAGTGAGTTCGAGCAGAGCTTCAGAAATAGAAGTTGCAAAGACATTGTAGGGTGATACTGTGCACAATGTAAAGCGGAGCTGAATTTTCCATACCCATCATGTGCTATGAATACTCCATTGAATTTCAGCTCTTCAAAATCCATATCGAACGAGTTGACCCGTAGTTCATCTGAAACAAATACAATTCTTGGTGTACGTGATAGCAGAAACCGAAAATATATTCAAAACTTCCACGAAATTTCAAGAGTTTGAAGCCCGCCGTGTGGACTCGTAAAGTCTTTCATCAAAGATACGATATGAACGTGTACTTATATAAAATGTACGAGAGTAATCATCCCTTCGCCATGTACCGAAACTCCATCATCATAAAATGTCGAAAGCGTATATTTCTACGTCAAGTTTACCAAGCCACCTATTCGTTTTTTATATCAAACTATGAGGATTACATTAATTTGACGATCTCGATGTATTATCGCTCCGGGTTATTTTTTGATCAAGAAGTCTATTTTAAAACGGAAACTCTGAAAATATTGCTATATAGATGTTTGATGAAGCTTCTCAAATAGCTATACATATATTAAATAAGAAAGTATGCAGAAAAATTGATGAATTAATCAAATCGCTAAGTTATATAAGTTTTATACTTCGGCTTTTCATCTCGAATAATAACTGTATATTATTATAACGATTGTTCCCCGTGACGAGAGCGACTGAACTTGAATTTGCAATTCTTAGGACTTTTGAATCATCTTTTTCACTTCCCAAAAACGCTTCATCCTTTCTGAGTGCTCTTTCTTCCGTTCATCTGTCCTTTTTTTCCAAGTTGGCGATTTGGTTTTTGCTCTAACGGCACATGTGCGATTTAATGCGACACTCAGTATATATATATATATATATATATATATTTCAGATTCACGAATTAATCAAAATATTTCAATTAAAACTCTCAGGGAGCTGTCTACACAAATGGTCAAAATCATGATTGCTTATTGATAGATAATTCTTCCATTCAAATCAATATTAATACTTTACTGGCTCCTTCACCAATTCGTATTGATAAGAAATTTTTTTAACAAGTTGCTGTAGATATTTTCAAGAGATATTATTATTTCAAATATTATTGTTTTGAGATTGAAAATTACTTGAGCATTTTAAAAATGATAAAAATTGTCTATTTCCCTGAATATACAGTCCGGATTGTTCTTCATATTAATACAAATTCTAGTTTCGAATTAATAAGCTGTAATCGAATTTATGTGCTACCCGATGTACATGAACGTACCTGACGTACATGACGAATTGATAGCGAATTATATTGATTACCATCTAGGTACGACACTATTTAGTTGCTGAGTTGCTTGACAATTATTTCTGGGTATCACGGAATTTCCGAAAGATAACACCGTATAGTGTAAATAAAACCGTATTCTCAGAACATTGTATTAACTCTAATCACTTCATAGACTTTGAGAAAACTAAATGCCTACACGCAGGTAATGAAGGGAAACGTTTAGACCTTTTGGAAGCAATTGGAATAAGCAGTTTTCAGAAGAAAAAAGAAGAAATCGTAAATGAACAAGTAGATTTTCAATTATTCTCCCTACTCACATCTATTGTATAGATATAAATTTGTTGTACGTTCCTTATAGTAGTTTAGTCTTGACAATGAGCTAACGCTCGAAACATGTTGACTATACATATTGTTAAATAAATCGTGAAACATTAAGCCAAGAGTTTGATTTATTTTAATATTCAATTATGTTTCACCAAGAGTTAAGCGAAAATTTAATCTCAGTCATATATATATATATATATATATATATATATATATATATATATATATATATATATATATATATATATATATATATATATATAGATAGATAGATAGATATAATATGCAATGTGTATTCAACACATTTCCATATTCGTTAACCTCACTGCCTTATAGATAGTAGCCATTATTCATTTACTTAATTTGTATGAAATTCTGAAGATACGAAAACTCATCATACTGTTAAACATTTGTGCATTTCAGACACGTACAACAAATAAGCGGAAAATGTAACCCCATTTATATTTAATCAATTTCGTTGTCCGTACAAACTCACATTCAAAAGCCATAATCGCAAAAGTCTCTTGATTAATAATATTAAATATTCAGATAAATGGAACGTGCATATACACATTGTCCGAGAGGAGACAAAAAACCATACGAGCATATTTTAATTATTCAAATTAGTTTCCATTTGCTATAACGATCCTTTTTAACCATCAGGGTTGGCTGTAGTGCTACTGAAAAAAATAAGAGTCGAATTTCGTTTTCATTATCACAAGTTTGATGTATTTTTATCTGATTTTCAAGTATCAAATTTTGAAAATATCTTATATTAACATAATTTGAAAACATAAAGCCTGCAGATTCATGACATTCTTCAAACACAAATAAAAGTACTTTTACTTGTGTACTTTGGAAGAAAACACTTTAGTAATCAAAGAAAAGCGTAACATTAAGTAAATTCTGAGATATAATGAATAATGGACATTGAAGGAGCGATTGAAAACATCAATTTGTTCAATGCAATTTGATCACTCAATTGATTTTGAATAAAAACATTATTAATTTAAATAAAACTGAGTAGTTTTTTGATTTTCATTTTAATTAAGTTAAACATAACAACATTGTTTCGCCAACACAGTGGCTTCATCAGATGTAGATGATAAACTACTAGATGATAATCTACATCTGATGAAGCCATTGTGTTGGCGAAATAATATTGTTATGTTCAACTTAATTATAGTGAAAACCAAAAACCTACTTATTTTTATTTAAATTATGTATTTGGAATTTTATCAGATATCGGCCCAATCGATAAATTAATGAAAAACAATAATAAAATATTTCGGGCATTTTCTATTTTACAACTGATACAGAAGGATGTCTGAATATAACCCGGACTTTCCATATTCAGTTAAACTTCTGGGTACTTAAAAGAAAGATCAGTTGAACATATGGTCTTAACTGTCGGATTAACAGAGCGTTTACTCTAACTGGAAGTGAAAAGACGCAAAAATCTGGTAATTGGAAGTAAAAGCTTATCTGCCGCTCTAAGTAATGGTGAGAAGACCGGTCAAGTGTCCATACATCACTAAATCAACTGGCACATATAACACTTTTTTGTTACATGGCGAATCATACCAAATTTTTGCTTTCTCAAAAACAAATATTTTTCTCAAAGAAGAAACTATCTTTCCACAGTCAACAACAAATATCTTTTCTAATGTTGACAGAAATTAACGTACTTATTGCAACAAAGATGTAATATAAGAAGTGTGTCAATTGTACCATGTTCATTTATGAAGATCTTCTATAGTTTTGAAATTGCTTTTACAAAATTGCTTATCATTGATAAAATTGTTCACAAAACCAACAGTATTTTGAAGTTCAATCATAAACTGTTATTTAAAATATCAAAATTTCAAGATAGTTTCAGGAGTTATCTGTTACTAACGCACAAAGAGATACACTACGAAAAATAATTTCCAACTGAAATTCTGTCAGAAACATGAGGAAAACCAGCTCATTTGACTGCAGGACTTGTTCGTCCTGCAGTTCGTGTAAAGGATCGTTGTTCCTTCATTAGAAATGAACGAAGATTTTTGACTGGGCTGCCCAGATGTGGAAAACCAATTTCAGGCCAGTTAAAATTGAAAATATAAAGAACCGAATGGGCTGATCCCTTCTCTGGCGTCGTTCAGCCCCGTCCCGACAAAGGGTCCGCGATATATGGAATAATATGAATGCAATTTGCTAAAATAATTAAAAAAATTTCATCACGAACCTCATTACGCGTTTAAATTAATACGAATGTATAAAGGCACCGTGACTGCGCGTCGCTTGGCGTCCGCGTTGTTCCGGGAAGATACCGATCTTTTTTAATTATCACTTTAATTAAAGTAGGCTTTATATCGTTATGTATCGCCTTTACTGATCCAATTTCCATCTCATTACATCAATTTGAATTTTAACTGCCTGGGCCCTCTTCTACTCCCACACTCTTGTTGGTGAGATTGAACGTGTGCTTATAGAGTATGCAATTTGAGAAATGGCAAAATAATGCGAAAAGTGGTAAACTCACCGCTTGGCGCAAACTTGCGATGGTATTGAATAGTGTCAATCTGCATGAAAACACATGACGAAAGGTATGAAAGGAAGAGATACTTGTGGGGAAATGTAGTGTTTTTGAAATGGGGGTGTTTTGCTTTTGTTCAATATCAATTTCTTTTCAAAGGAGCATATTTAATAGTTTTAAATGAATTTTCTCTTTCCATGTAATCAGATGCAGAAAAAAAGATATATTTATAATTGGTAGGTTAAAGTTCATTCATTATATTTCGAGTTATTTTTCGACGGAGCTACTATTTTTGTCTCTGTTTTACTAAGTGAGGCATTCATGTTTCAATGCATGCACAAACATAATTACACACACACACTTATTTATTTATATATATATATATATATATATATATATATATGTTTGAACGTAGAGATTCACGGATGGAAAAATATATGGTATATTGTTATATCCGTTATATATGACATTATATGCTTCAAATATGGTTATCCATAATGATGGATAACCATCATTTGAAGCATTGAAAATGTCAAGTGAGTGACGAAACGTCTGCCTGTTCCCAACAGGCACTCAACAAACCAACGGATGTATTCCCGGAACAATATACCATATATATATATATATATATATATATATATATATATATATATATATATATGTGTGTGTGTGTGTGTGTGTGTGTGTGTGTTCAGAAAGGTTTCCGCGGTCAGGAAGTATGTATAAAGTATGTATCGGCACACAACAAAAACTCTCTCACCTTCTCCGTTCTGTGAAGGACAAAATCCCTAACGAAAACCACGACGTCTACGAAATTCCCTGTTCAAACTGTCCCCGTTCATACATCGGACAGACAAACCGACGAATTCACATACCATCACACCGGTCACACCATCGACTTCACTCATACTAAAACCATTGCCCCCATTCGTTCCTTCAAATCCCGTATTTTCAGAGAAGCTATTGAAATAGAAAAACGCCCTGATTGGCCAATTCACTCCGAAGAGTAGGCAGGTTGAGACTTCGGAGTTAACTATTGGAAACGATTTGACTCGTGAAGTAGGCAGATTGAGGCCACGCAACAGAATTATTTCTTATCTTTTCTAGTTTCCCTCATTTGGTTCGTGGAGTAGGCAGATTGAGGCCACGTAACCAGGTAACCTTTCCTCATTTTCCTTCATTCAGTTCGTGGAGTAGGCAGATTCAGTCCACGTAACCGAGTTACCCTTATCTTTACCAACTTATTCCAACTCCTGAAGATGGCTTCACAACGGAAGCCGAAACGTCGAGATTATATGAATCTAGAACGCGGTTCATTCCGAGAACCAAGAACATTCATTTTTATAATATGTTATATATATATATATATATATATATATATATATATATATATATATATATATATATATATATATATATATATATATATATATATATATATATATATTCATCTTCTTGTAATATATCCCTTCATTTTTTGAGTAACCCCTTGATGGCAACCTCTAGAAAAGTAAGACCAAGCGTTCCTACTATTTCAACCTAGATGACATTAGTTCATCAAATAGATGAAATTCTTCATGAACAAGAGTTGTAAATGTAGTATCTGAATTGGACGTGTGAAACTTTCTATGTTAGATGTATTCATATTTTTTTGGTAGCTGAGATGTGAGATGTATAATAATCTATCCATCATATATAATATATATATATATATATATATATATATATATATATATATATATATATATATATATATATATATATACGACTTTGCAATATATGTCTATCTTCTGATTCATAAGAGGATTTTTGAGGATTGAAGTATTTGCCTTACGTTGTTTGAGTGTGTCTCAACTGAAGAGTGCCTTATAGCACGAAACAGTAACTGCCTTACGTTTCCAATAAGTGTAGGTACCGATTTCAATATTCTCTTACATTTATCCCTAGAAGGATAATGGAGACACCACATTGTTCATGTTTCACATAGCCAGCTCTGCTATAATATCTTTTTGTATAATTCGTGAAAAATTTTCGAAATAAAGTTTTATTATACTTTTAATATCGAATATTTACAAGTGCGAGATATGAGCACGATAACTCTGAAATTCATCTTCTTGTAGTCTAATATATATTAATTCATAGTTGAATGGTTCACGACTGTAGATATGTATTTTCAGTGTTTAACTGGGATTGCAGTTCATTTCGAAAAACATCGAACTTGTTGGAAATACCATAGAGCTCTCTTTCATCCTAGTATGAGAATCTTAAGTGACATGCATCCAAACTAAGTTTCTTAGTTGTAAAAATGAAACGTATACCATGCTTGCCATATTTTTATGGAAGTACCCACTGATCTTGTCATGAGAATGCGCTCTGTCATGCTCAAGAAAATTTATCTCATTTCGTCGATAGAGGGAGCTCACGAAATAGTTCATTTTGCCTTCGGATGATGTTTCGGAAGTGCTTTCCGAAAAACATCGACTTGTTGGAAAAACCATAGAGCGCTGTTTCTTCCTAGTATGGGACTCTTGAGAGACATGCATTTAAACAATCAAGTCCCTTAGGTGTATAAACTAAACGTCAACCATGCCTGCCATATTTGAATGGAAGTACGCACTGATCTTGATTCTTGATTCCCTGTCACGAGAATCCGTTCTGTGAAGATGCTCGAGGAAGTTTATCACGTTTCTTCGATAGAGTGTAGTTCACTTAACGAAAAAATTTGTGACATTAACATTTTAACTTAAAAAATGTACTGTTTCTTTGTGAAGTCGATGGCACTGATGATTTAAAACGACGTTCAACGCGTCATTCGTTCAATTTCAGACAGGTTAGAGCGACGTTTAAAGTCCGATGTTTTCCGCCACAATATAGGGGGCCATAATTCAAACAAATAGGATCGTTCTATTCCTGCAGGAAGACGTTGCCGAATCCAATTTATTCAAATTATTTCCCTGGCGGAGTTTGTCGAGATTATGCTTTCGCATACATAATTATTCTATTCGTGGAACGTACGAGAGAGAGAAGATGGTGACAATATCAAATCAACGAAAACGGCCCCACTTTGTGGCGCTTTTAATTCGAACGGAGCGTGGCTAAATTTAATTACCGCATGAACCACGCACATTAAATTCGCGCCGCTTTCCGCCTAATTGCCTGTGCTCATTCTGATCAGAGGTGCCGCAAAAGGGGAGGCCGGTCGGCATTTACGTCGGCTTATAACGATGACCTGACCTATTGACCATATAAATAAATAATTTTCATTGTGGCAAATACAGGTTTCACCATCTTATCAAAGTATTCCCAAGTGAAAATTTTCCTAGTGAAAACTCTTAAAATATTCAATATCTTAACATAAAACAAATGATGCAATAGGTAAACAAGACTAATACGTGATATCTACTTCTCATATTGACATTTTTTCTTGCTGAGTTCAATGGAGGATGTTGTGATGATAATAATGAATGTCTATTAATCCTTCAAGATCACTTCACATTTACATATTTTGAAAAATCAAACAATTTGGATTAGATAACTATCCCATTATCTAAAATATTCTTCTTTGATTTACACTTAAATATACTTATATAAGTACTAGTTTTTGACTTGGTTAATTATCGAAGAGACTTGGTAAATTATTGAGAGCATCATATTCTCCATATCGTATACTAGTTTTAGATTCACAAAGCATACAGTTTTGGATGTAAAAACTGTCAGTATTTCTATTATTATGTCCACTCAGTTTTGTTACATTTTGCATCACATTACACAGAAGCAACTAATTCTTAGTTGAAATATGGATATTTATGTAGCAACAAGTATTCTCTGTTTAACAGATAATATTTCCTACAGGGAGTTATTATTGCACTCAAAAATTGTTGACATTCTGTAATTTTTGTAATTGTGGGTTTTTTCCTCCAATCAAACAGAGTATGAGAGTGAAACAATATTCAAAGTGTGGCATTATTACCTATGAACTTGAACAACAAGAATTTCACTAATGTCGACCGATTATCTCCTATTTAAAAAAAATTGATTATTTCAGTGGTTTAAGATGAAATTTAATCTACATGATCATAAAAACTCAATATTTCGTTCAACATAATACCGAAATAAATAACTGTTTTTACTCTCCCAATATTCTGTTCATTAATATTAATAACGTATATACTCATTCATATCAATATTCAGGGTCCTTGTTGTACCCAAGACAATGAAGTCAGATTTTCATACATTCAGGGATAAGCTATTGTCACATAATCATTCATTATTTACAGAATGGTCTCTATTGATTCACTCTGTCATATTCTGAATATATTTTCCACATATATAAAGCATAGTAGAATCAACAAATAAACGTATAGAACATTTTTTCACAGGAAAAACGATATCGTTCGTATATAAAAAGAACAACAGCGGACCTAAGAATGTTTCCTGAGGTACGCCAAAATCAACTTCCGTGCTATCCGACACCTTACAATGCATGTAGGATAAGTAACAATAAGCGAAAATGAACAATAATATTTTAAACTAAAATTGATTGAAGTGTTCTGCTTCACTATAATATGTCATTGTTAACACCAAAGACTTACGTTCTCTCTTTCGAAAGGAATGAACATTCAGTGATTAAACATTTTATTGGGAATGACTGATGATCTCTATGCTCTGATAACAGAGTGAATACTAATATTTAGCAGGTTTATGCTTGGGAATGAACACTGTATCATTTTTCCTTGTTTCGTTTGCTTTTTATATTGATTACTTCTTCCTTTACCCCGGATGTATCAAAAGAAATAACAATAAATCTAGAAACTCATTTTCCTGTAAATGAGGACGGATTTCAGTTAGCTATTTTGCCCATATTATTACCAGAGTTTATATTATCATATAAAAATAATTGAAAAAATATTACATTTGTGAATAGACAAAATCTTTTCAAATTGAAAGAGAAAGTGCCGAAATATCAAACTCCCTCGTTGAATCCAATGTCTCACCAGATAAAAATTCATTAGTTAATTTTTTATTCGAAAAGAATTGAGGTACATACCTACTTCCCTGGTCAAAATATAATTAAATATAGTGAAAGACATATTTCATGAATTAGTCTTTCAACAGATAAGGGAGATAGTTATAATATGAATGCATCAATTCCTCGCATGGGCCAATAACAGCACCCTTTAATTCCTTGGAAACGGCTGGTGAAGAGATTTGTCTAGTTAAATTAGGCGTTATTTTAATTGAAATAGTTCGGGCATGAAGCGCTAGACGGCGCTGTCATGAAAAGAAGACTGTTTAAGTGATATTATTATTAGAGATGAAAACAAACACGCTCAACCAAATGGTATTATGTATTTCGGAATGAAGCGCTTTCTTCCTAATTTCCGTTCTCTGAAATTATTTTCTTGAATTACCATATTAAGTTCGCAGCTCAATTACTCCACGTACCAAGTTGATGGCAGGGGCGTCACAGAAACGTAAACGAGATTGTATGAAACTGTATTGTTACTTGCGAAAATGAAATTACGAAATGTATTATTGGGTTTGGTTAATAATATTTACAAGCCATGAGAACCAATACTTCAGAGATTTTAAATATGTTTAAGTGGGAAATATGACATCTTCCCACATTTACATTCATCAATATCAAGTTTTAAGTACAGTAGAAGTCCGATAATCCGGCAGTTTCGGGACCGGACTACCGAAAATTCCGGTCTATCGGACGGTAATTGTAAGAACAATTAGGTTAATAATTCAGCTACAGATACAGTAGGCAAATACGTACAACAAAGTTTTTTTTTACATTTCATATAATGTATGTACACGTACTGTAAACATATTTCCCTTAGATTCAATAAAGTCACGAATGTCAGCAAAAGAGATAAACTTATTTAGTGATTCTGCAGCTTCTGCCCAGCTGATTTTTTCCTTTTTTTCCGTTTCGTCATCTGAGTCAATTTCTTCAAGATTTTAAGTAGGCTGAGGCTTTACTACAATGTTGATAATTTTCTCATCAGTTAGTTCTTGTTCAACAGGCTTATTCTCGTCGATTATAAGCCAAGGTCGGCATTTAACAGGCCTTGAATCAAATACCCTCTGTGAAAGCATTTCAAATTTCGAATAACCCCTTGGTCCATTGGTCAATACTCTGGTCCCACGATAGGTGGGAGCAGAGTATCAACAATATTTCCAGAAACTAACTTATCTACTGGCAGGTGGACTTTGCAAATGTCCAAAAGAAGGATGTCTTTAGTATCTTAGCACTTCTGGATGATCCCAAACTACCCCAAAAACTTTCGATTAGCTCTCGAGCGTTTTTATTTGCTTTAAAGGCACATTTTTGGAGAAAACCAAAATTTTACAATTTTCCGGGGCGATGCCGGACTATCGGGCATTCCGGACTGTTGGGCATTCCGGACTGTTGGATGCTGGACTAATGGACTTCTACTGTATATAATAATTTTGAATGATTTGTTAAGAATGTGTAAACACTGATGTGAATCTGTTATGATATACATAAGTATATACTTTGACTGGTTGAAAGCTACTGATCACACCAATTGTATGTTAATGATTTTTATAAACTTTCGTAGAACTTCCTAGGCGACTCTAACGCTACTTCTGAAAAAACTGATTGAAATAAGACTGTATGGATTTGTGCTGAGTTGGTTCGACTCTTATCACTCTAACAGAAAATGAAATATTAAACATAATGAATTCATCTCACCTGACATTGAAAAAAATGATGGTGGTCCTCAAGGAACGGGTCTGAGACCCCTTATACATACTCATGATATATAAAGGATTCTGTATGTGTGGTTGATTTCTCTGATTTCTTCCTAAGGCTGACGATACGATGTTATACGCAGTTGGTGACAATACAGTTGTTATGATTGACAGGATTTATTAGGATTTGATCAAAATTTATACGGGACTGAGTGGTATTGATTTATGTATTGCTTATAGCAAGAGTGATTTCAAGATTTTGGAAAGTAAACATATGCTGGGAAAAATTAATTTCCATCTTAATGTAAGAATTATTTATGTGTGCCTTGATCGCGCACATGAAATGAAATCCTTAGGAGTGTACAAAAACTGATTGGTATATGCATTGATGGTGCTGTTTCACTCTGATTGTTGTAAAAAGTGATACTGATTTAATTGAGATTCTTAATTTCATACGTATTCAAATTTTGGAGGATAAAACTTAAAACAATGCAATAAATTTCTGTTCAAAAGATTTTGTGAAGATTAGTGAAGTGATAATAAAGCACTGCTCTTCGTACAGTAGCTCTCTGCTTTTCCAAAGACAACATGTTGGCTAGATTATTCAAACTCCTAGAAAAAATAATATCCTATTCGGAAAATCGAAAACGAAACGATATAAACGAGATAGAAAAACATCCAAATACTCAAGTAATGTTTGGCTTATTTGTCGATTTTTTTCTTCTTTCCAAACAACCTCAACCTAAAATTGCAAGCAGGAGACTCGAATATAGTAACTTATCTTGATACCATCAAGATATATAAAGAAAAAATTGCAGCTGAGTCTACATTGAGAGCTCTTTTGGTCTTTCAACCCTTTTGTTACCTCCATTTCAATGTGAAGAATTCATAATTTTTCAACTCAAAGTTATTCTCAATGAGCGAATTATTCTCAACTCCACAGTCTTAGTTTACCTTCGAGATCTTAATCTGTTTTCTCGTTTCATCATCAACGATCTTCATATTCTGTTCAAGTTTATAATAACGTTCTCTATCAGAAATATTTGATGTTTCGGCATTATTCTCATAACCATACATTCACGTATGCGTAATTCACCGGAAAATTGAAATGAAAATCGAGACAATTCCATTCTGAAAAATTCATACGAGTAATGGAAACGTCGAAATTACACTTTTTATAGTTTCGAATCATTTAAGAGCGTATTGCACAAACTGGAATATTCCTATTTCATGAGATGCAAGTCGTAACTTCAAAGTTCTCATTTTCCTAATGCAAACATCCGGCGCAAAAATCAGCGCTCTCTTCTGGGACCGGTGTTACCAACAACGGAAACGTAAAAGTCCCTTTACGGGCCGCTTCAAAGCGAGTCAGATTCCGCCGGTATCAATGGAGCCATAAACAATAATACATATTCCAGTGCGTTAAATCAAACAACGCGACTTTTCCGTCTGGTTACCACGAAAGAAATCGAGATGGATGGCATGCCGGAGAGTGTGGGCCGCCGTAACGGCCGCATTCATAACTCCCCGTGGATTCAGGTTCATAGTCCATACTTCGACTGATCATCATATCCATCTGGTTTGATTGAGCGATGATGGCGGTTGAAACTTTATCTTCAAGGGAAATAATCGACCAAGTTCTTGTAAGTCGTTTTAATGCAGTTGTCAGAACAAAAAATGGCAAATCACCTCGTATTCCATCTGGTGTATGTTACATTTTCTACATGATTACTATCAATGCGCAATGAGCTCACTTCAGATGAGAAAAATACTTCAAAATTGAGCAAACCCGTTGCAAAATCGAAGCAATCTAATTTTTAGCCAAGAACATTTCTTTTAATTGAAGTTTTCTCAGCAACATATCGTTTGAGTTTCAATCCAAGTGGGCTATACAGAGGCTACTCCAGGAACTGAACCATAAAAGTAGCTTCATCTCACATAATTAATTTTGAAAATGTGTCTATTGCAGAATTTACAGAACATAACTTGTGTTGTAGTTGATTGAATGTCGGCAGATTTCTTTGGGAAACATTGTTTTTCTCGGGTTTTTTTTTCGGGGTTTTACCCCATTTTCGAAATTGAAAATTGAACACTTGTTTCCTCGACTAACATATTTGAATATTTTCACATCTATACCTGCTACAAACACCTGGTGCGAGAGAAAAGAGGGATGAAGACGTTTTCTGTCCACGTATCAATGTCTTTGAAAGTTGGGAGAGGTCCGTATTTATGAGAAAAAGTTAATTACTTTCGAAATTTTCAAACGAAGACGGTTTAAATCAAGATATTGAGGAAAAAGAAAGTAATAAACGAGTGCTTTCGAAAATCGGCAACACCCCGATACAATTGTCATGCCATTAATATAATTTTTCTGAAACCAAGCCAAGCGTTTTCATTCAAAATATTGAACATTGTTTCCAAAGAAATCCGCGAGCATTCAATCAACTACAATACAAGCTACAAATTTTTTGAAATATTCAGCATATTTAATTATTTATCGAACCATGAAACTACGAATATGATAGATTAACAAATTTGCAACATCTGCAGAATTGCAATGTAAATATGAGTATATTCAGCATTAACTGGAATATCTTTTATCGTTTATGAAAAGAAATTATTTGAGGACTTTTTCAAATTCGTCATAGTCCTTTTATTATTGATTATTATTGTAAAATACTACTCACGAAGTCCTACATTCAGTATTCGTTTTAAACGAAATATTTCGTACCTTTTACATAACTCAGTAGCGGCTCGTCTTTAAATGCACTTGCAGGGTGTACCGTCATAAAAAACCAAAGGGTAACTAAAATTAGATTTCAATAGTTATTCCATTTTGAAAATTTATTTATTCTTTACATGCGATACATCTTATATCATATAATAATTTGTCTATTTTAAAAGTGGCCGGGATAAGTATCAGTAAAAATTGCAAAAGTAAATTCCTCAAATTTCATAAATTGAAGAATCTTGATCATTATTATTGATCTCTATCTAGCAATTGCTGTACACATATACATCATAAGATTTATTTTGATACTAAACTATAAATATATGTAAATTGAAAATATCAAAAGTTATGTTTTCACAACACATTTTTCTGAATAATTCTAATATCTCACGATTTTTTATTTGATTTGGTGCTACATTATACGCATTCAAACCTCTACAAAATGAAGTTTTCATAGTCCCTGTTCTGTTGCATGAATATACGTAAAAATTGTTCGGATTTTATGTTTTATGATTATGCACTGCCTTAATATATTTTATGTTTTATGCAAGTTAGACAAACTTCAACTTGATTTTGAATATAAAATCAAGTGTTTTGTTCATAATTATTCGTTTAATCAAAAAAAGTTTGAGAACATTCGACATTCTTAACATGGGTGTGTAGATATTGCAACTTAAAATATTTTATAATTGTGCATCAATTTTACAACATATTGTAGAATTGTGTAAAATAATGAATAATTTACGATAATCTAACTGAATTAACTGAAACTCAATTCAATTTTGGTTCAATGTTCGAAGCATTAATGAATAAATAACATTGTTCAGTTAAATAGTTAGTTTATCGAAACGACATATCAGAATCTCGATAATTTTCTAAATTTTGACCTCAAAGAAAATTCTAAATGGAATTTTGGACTGTATGGTGGCCATGTGCAAGCCTCAAATACTGAATAAAGGGACAAATACTGCCTTCTATCAATTCATTGCGACTACAGATGTGAGTAACCAATGTCGAATAGCGAAAATGTTACCGTATGTAAGAGTTATCCTACGGACACTTCTGGATATTTTTACGAGAAGTTTATAAAGCAACCTAGGGATTGGTAAATTGTTAACTATTGTCTTGATGAAGCATCGGAAAAAATGTTATAGAACAACATAGTTACACAGTTACAATTGTTCGATGTTTATTTTTTCAATTTTATTCAGATATAATTTCTTTAACTCGAACGAAAACCACTTTATGTTTATTTTTAATATGAAGTGATGGATGCAGTTTTTTACGCCGTCAACTTTCGGGAGCCTACACATATTCTTGCAATTCACCTGGCGCCACTGTGGTAATCCCAAAAACTTTCATTTTCTTCTTTCTGTTGCAGAATCCGGTGCGGAGCCAGCCACTAACGGAAGGGCATCAGTGGCGCTAGCTGGGCCGACTCCAGTAACGGTGTCAACGACACCAAACACCTCAACAACTCCCGGTAACTCCTTGAGGGAGTGTGCTGGTTGCGGCAAGAGAATTGCCGATCGTTTTTTGCTCAAAGCGTTGGATCTGTTTTGGCATGAAGACTGCCTAAAATGTGGATGCTGCGACTGTAGATTAGGGGAAGTTGGATCGACGCTGTATACAAAAGCAAACCTAATACTTTGTAAACGAGATTATCTCAGGTAAGCATGCTTGTAATTGGTCAGAACAGGGTTCATAACAAGCAATCCTTAACTAATGATTTATTCAACCCTGATGTGTTCGAAAATGTTGGCAGCTGGATAGTTATTTCGAATATTTTATGTAGATGGAGCAATATACTGCTTAAATCTGACATCACGCGAATTAGTAAAGCACGTACACTGATTGCAAACAAATGAGATTATCTGTGTAAAATCCCATAAGAGTATTTTCATTTTGTGTTATTTCGGTTTTGAGGATAAAATAAAAACTGCCGTTCTAGTGAAACATATCCGTTTTTACCCAGTTCAGTTAATTCAATCACATCATTTGGCTTAAAAACTTTTCTTCCGAAACACAGGTTCCAAGAATATACAAATATATTATAAATATAAAATCTATAAAGGAGAAGTCTTAGTTTTATTAAAAGAGAAAATAGTTAATAAAATATGTGAGAATATAAAGTATAAACTTTTGAATGAAGCCTGTAATGGGTCCGCCTCTTTTGTGGAGTCTGGAAAGCAGTCCATTCCACATATTCTTTTGGATATTGAAATATTACTTTCACAAATTCTGTCTTTGCGTATATTTTCGAAACAAACCAGGTTTTCAAAAATCATCTTAGGACAATATATTTTCAAATACGCCAAAGAATATCCCCTTGAATATTTACCGCATATATACCTAACACTCTGTATGAATTACATATTCACCTACATCAGTCTTATCGAATTGAAATGAAATAATTTTCCATAAAATTGATGACAGAAAACACAAAATGCCTTCACAACGGGACATTAGAAAGTTACTTTCTATCTTATTTTGGACATGATTTGGCACATTATAACACGGGATTATGATATTTCTTCGAAGAGTTAAAGAAGTTGAAGCGCTGAAATGCGATGGAATTTTTTCTGGACACTCTCAAATAAAAGAAGATTATAATTTTGCTCTGAAAGAGGACATATCTTCTTTTTTGACATATCTTCACTCATCTGTTGAGTAATTTTCGAAACATATCCACGGAAAAAATTTTGAAAATATACATTACGTATGCTGTTAGCCTTAGAGTTGGTGAAGAATATACAAACCTATAATTCTTTAGTATTGATAGAAAATTATTTATTCATATAGATCTTGTAGATTTTCTGAAAGCGATTCTCGCCCTTTCCTACCCTTATTCAACAGTTTCGACTAATGAATTTCTCCGCTAAATCGGCAATATGCAAATTGAATCTTGCTCGTTCGAAAGGCTGTGAAATCGGGTTGACGATCTCCGAATGGATATCGAGACCAGAGCCATCCTATCGCCTTCCTCCTAATGGAACTTGATTGGAGTTATACTTCCGGCTACAAATTAACGGTCCGACTTGTCATGTGTAGTTTGGAAGCTCGTGCCGTGGCCCCAAAGTAATCAACTTGCAATAGACAGCATAATGATTGCCTGAGCAAGCAAACGCCATCATTTAGAAGGACCCTTCTGCTTGCCAATGTCTCTGAGCTTGTGGTGTCAATCGTGACCTCGAGAGATCGGCAGAGTGCCCAATCGGAGTTCGTTATAAGAAATCAGAATCGTAATAAGATAATTTCAATGTGAAACTCACTAAAAATCCAGATAAAGACGCTTCTAATGCAGATTTTGTGTTTTATACTCTACCAGGCCTTAATGAATTATTAAAGGAGAAAAATAATAACGTTCTGAAATATAATAAACTTCATTATATTTCAGAAAAACAACAGATCTCACAACAATGTAAATACTACCATAACATCGGCAACATTATAAAAACCTCATTACCTAAAATTTATGAAGATAATGCAAGCCATTCACGAATTCATGGCGTTTCAAACGTAAAATTCACTCAGTATAGTAAATATAGTAGAAAGATGATAAAATAAATCTGGTCATTCAGTAAGGCCTTTCTTTTTCAAACTTTTCTATCCTGAAGAATTAAACTCTACGACTATTGGAAATTTGCTCATAATACAAAAATGTTTGTGAAAAGATATGTTCATTTCGTCAACAATCGCCAGAATAAAGTCATTCTTATTTTTTTAACTTTTTTTAAAAAGACCTAAATTTACAAACCAGTCAAAATATAACAGAATTAACTTTAACAAAATCTGTTTAATAATTGTGGATAATATTTCCTACAGAACTTGAGAATCGGGTGATACCAAATTTAAGATAAAAAATTGGCCCTCATATGGACTGCTGATAGAAGTGAAACCTTAGAACTTCTAGTTTAAAAATTTAAAATTTCATATTGTTTGAATTGAAATTATCAACTTCAATATGGTTTTAACATCTATTGACACTCCGAGCAACAATTATATGCATGATTATATCGTTTTTTATTCAAATATATTACGGGCTGTATGAGATCATTACAAAATATTAATATAATTCAATTGGAATAACAATTAATATATCGTCATATTATTCATGGTTAGATGTGCTTTTACATATATTTCAATGTATGTACTTGTTTTTCACATTATTTTCATTGCTTGCAACATTGTCATGATTAATTTTGGACTTTTTGTATTTTAGATTATATCATTGTGTTCTAAAAAAGATAGGTTAAGCTTATAGCAACTGAAGTAAGAAATAAAAATATTCGATTGAAATTCATCTTAGGACAATACGTCAGCTGTGTAGCTACAGAAATACTGATATATGCATGTCGGTGACGCGAACGAACGAGATTTCACCCATAGCAAAGTGTATAGTGCGCACACCACACGGTGCATCATGTCGGTGACGCGAATCTATGAGATTTTCCTTTACGAAAAGTGCCCAACTAAAGAAGTTTTCACTTCGATAGTAGAAATAAGATATTCAATTCAGTGAAACTTGCATACAATTTCATGCGTAGTATTCCGTTCTTTAGGCTTATGTTGCTATTATAAAGATATCCCTACTACTCTTCTTCAATATGAGCAATGTTCAGACATCCACTTCGTACAATTTAATTATATGTATAGATAGTCAAATAAAAGTCAGTTGCAACGACACAATCTCCATTTATTTGACCTGTGAAATATATATTTTTCAATAAGTTCGACTGGACTTGCGAACTGCATATATAACTTGTCAGATATATAATAATAATAATTTCATTTCCAGCAGACTAACATAAGAGTATAGGATATTGTCGTAAAGAAGAACTCACGCAACATGAACTTATAAATATACTAGCGACCAGCCCCGGCTTCGCACGCCGCAAACGCTACGCCCCGCAATTTTTAAATCTGTAATATCTTCGAAAATATTCACTTAAATCATACGGTGTAAGGGCCATATATATCTATATTAAATGAACAATGTATTCAAGGTATTTAATTGGTTAAGGATTAATGCTGTATGGGTTAAAATCGCTTCGAAAATTAGCCATTATTTGTCGCAAAAAGTAAATGACAAAAAAAAGTTATTGTGGGTTGTCCATAAGAGATAGACATATACCATCACGGACTTTTCTGTAGACCTTTTCAATGTGTACAATACTTAGTACATTATTTTGTAACTTAGTACTTATTACATTTTTAAAACTCGTAGGGTTCAGCCTGCGTTTGCAATGTAAGCGGAAAAAATGTAATTATTTACGACATCACATTAGAAACCTCAAAAATAACAGTACTTCTCCACTATTTAGTGGATGTTATTGTACATATATACCTTCCTCTTGAATCACTCCATCTATTAAAAAAAACCGCATCAAAATCCGTTGCGTAGTTTCAAAGATTAAAGCGTACAAAGGGACAAAGGGACAGAAAAAGCGACTTTGCTTTATACTATGTAGTGAAACATCAAATAATATACATCAAGACAACAACATAAAAAACGATAATTAAAGTATTACAGTATTTCGTACACATCATTTGATCACAGTTGCCATACATAAATTTATAGTCTATTTCATTCAAAATATTCATTTAATGAATAGAACGTTCCCTGCAACAGTATTTCATTCATTTTGCGTTTGAAGATATAATTATTGGAAATATCACGCACATCAACAGACACTTCATTCAGTTTCAAAGCGAGAGAACGAGGAGTTCCCTGAGACTGGTTCAGCCTAAAGAACGGAACATGTAGGTTGTTGGAAGACCGAGTTCTGTGGACAGATAACTGATCTCGTTGGGGTAACTGAGAGATGTTTTTCTTTACAAAACAATAAACTCTGTAGAATATATATAGATGAAAGAGTCAGTAAGTTGTTCTTGAAGTAATGTCTACAAGATTCTCTACTAGGAATACCATATAGGCAACGAATTATCCGTTATTGCATTTCGAATACTCTGATGCTATTTGTACTATTACCCCAACATAAAACATCGTAGTATAATGATGATTGAACGTATGCGCTGTAGTAAAGTCTCAATGCAGAGCAATCCACACGATCCCGAAGACATTTAATGGAATTTAAAGGCATTTGGAGGCAAGGGATGTGCACAAAGAATGGATATGATGCTTCCAAGATAGACTATCGTTCACAACAACACCCAGAAATTTGGCTGCATATATTTTTCAACCACTAAACTCATAGACATACAAAACGTCCATACCTAATCTTGAAATATTTAATAGTGTTGGCGTTTACTTGATGTAAATCCATTATAATTGAATATAAACTTAAATTCAAACACTTGAACTTATGATTTACACTTTATTGACTACATAGCATGACGCGTTTCGTCGTTACAAACGACTTCTTCAGATGCTTACAGAATGATAACCTTATTATTATACCTGTTATTATTCTATTATTATAATACCTATTATTATTCTGTAAGCATCTGTAGAAGTCGTTTGTAACGACGAAACGCGTCATGCTATGTAGTCAATAAAGTGTAAATCATAAGTTCAAGTGTTTGAATTTAAGTTTATATTCAAACCTAATCTTGAATTCGAACCCAGCACATCTGCTTCAGATACGTCACTATCCAAACCTCCTATTCATAGATATGAAATATAAATTATTCAATTGCTTCGCCGCAAATTTCATTGACGTATCGCTATTGACTTTGTTGGGTCATACGCGTCGGAATTCCACCCTAAAATACGCCACTGCGGTACGCCAATTTCATCGCGTAGATTGCCGTAAAATTTATGGCTACGCCATACCATAAAAATTACATTACGGCAAATTGACTTCGAATAAGATTCCAGGCCGGGCGATCACGTCTCTCGCAAAATCGTTTGTTTATTAATTTCGTATATTACATTTTTCGCATTTTATCGCAGGTCCGCTCACTTTTCGACACCCCCGCTCCACCCCTTTAATTAACAATCCGCGATCCGGAACGCGCGAGACGAGTTTTTTATTTCATTAGTCAATTACGTTTATTATCTTAATTGGAATCTTCCATTTTGCCGATTTGTTCTCCCGAATTTCCCCCGGACATGTTGTAATCCGTGATATTCAGCGTCGGATTGTAGGCATCTGTATATATACTGAATTAAAATAGCTTCTGGAAAAAACTTCACACTCATATATATATATATATAAGTAATAGATGAGTTCTCGGCAAAAGTAGGGCCACTATAATTGATACACAACCAATTTATTAACCTTGTCTATATTTCGAATATGTTTATATTCTTCATCAGGACTCTGAAAAATATGGAAGTGTAAAACAAAATGTTCTGAACAAAAAAATTACATCGTACGGTTAACTAGGCTGAAGATGTAGCCAAACTGTACGTAGCAGTGAAAATATTAGATAGTAAACAAATGTTGAAACTTACAGAACTAGATCTTATCATTAAAATATAATATAAAGATATAAAGTTTAAATGTCACAACAATCATATAAGAATAAACACCGGACTGTCAGAAAATACAGATGAACGTTACTAGAGATCACAGAGTGTCAAGTGTAAAACTCTCTGTCAATTGTCACCACAAGTGAAAAAACACAAAACTTCAATCAGAGCTCAGGAATTGTAGCAGGGTTTATCGAAGAAAATTCGATAAGAACTGCTACAATTCCTGATTATCGTATTTATATATATATATATATATATATATATATATATATATATATATATATATATATATATATATATATATATATATATTTATATATATATATATATATATATATATATATATATATATATATATATATATATATATATATATATATAATGCATTATACCTATATAGTATATACGCCAAAAAGTTATCAGGGTGATTTCTCTGGTTGTTTTGTGAAAGGAGGTTACCATAAACATTCCTCTGATAATGCATTATTTCCAAAATTTAAGATGATAAAATTATTTTCTAAATAACGACACTCTTTTGTGTCCGATCTCTCATTACTGATTTTATTGAACTTCATATTTCACTGATGTTTCATCGAATTTTTCGCAAGTTTTCTTGATATGTTGAAGAATATTTCTGTATGATAAGTTAACATGCTATAAAAAGTTTTGAATTTTTAACTCACAAACAAAGCAACATATGAGAGAACTTCACGCAGTGGAAAATTTATAGTTTTAGTTACTTCTACTCAAGAGAATATCGAAATCGATTTACATCAGTGGCATACATTTTTTGTCAATATTGTTCATTAAGTTGCCTCCCTTGTCTCATTGGACACATAATTTTGATCTAGGTATAGCTATATGAGATTCCTATTTCTAGCAACAACGTTCCGAAATTTTGAAAAAATTCTGTGAATTCATTTGGATTATTATTTGAACCAATCATAATTAATCAATCAAAAAAACCATTCCCATAAAAATTTCAACACCTTGTTTTTGCAAATAATGCATTTTCAGGCCGTGTTCAAGAGAAGTGTTTTCTATAGAATGACCTGAGAAATAACCCCCTCAAATATTTCCGCGTCTTTTCGACGCACTCTGCATAAATGTTTATTCAGATGTGATTTTTAGGTTATTTTCTATGAATTACGAATATCTGCATTAAAAGTCCATTAAACGGTCATTTAAGTCCATTAAAGTACCTACTCATCGTTTGTTTTGTTTCCATTGTTGTGGAATTGTGACAAGGGGTGTAGTATTTCGGCGTAGAATCTAGGGGGGCGCATAGAGAACCACTGATGTAGCTTTGTTGATGCGAATAGTTTGAAAGATTTGCTTTCGGTATAAATAAATTACAACTTAATGTCGGCACTTACGCAACCAACTAATATAGTGAAAATCTTAATTCCTGAAATGCAATCTCAACATATATACATCTCCTCCTGCGTAATATACCTTGCACTGTAGTGAATGATACCATTTTTCATTTCAGATTATTCGGGACAACAGGATATTGCGGAGCGTGCAATAAAATAATCCCCGCCTTTGAGATGGTGATGAGAGCAAAGAGTTTCGTCTATCATTTAGAATGTTTTGCCTGTCAACAGTGTAATCATAGGTAAGATTATATATATATATATATATATATATATATATATATATATATATATATATATATATAGAGGCTGTTTTTTTTAGAGGTATAGATCTTTAAATTGCAATAAAACAACGATGGATCATTCGATTGACAAGAATTTTTTTTATTCGAAAGATAATCTTGTGGCATTTCATTTTAAATATGATTTCTGGCATATGACCGCTACGGCTGGCTCGGATGTAGTCCAATCTGGACGTCCAATTTTCGATGACTTTTTTCAATATTTGTGACCATATATCGGCAATAACACGGCGAATATTGTCTTTCAAATGGTCAAGCGTTTGTGGCTTATCCGTATAGACCAATGACTTTACATAGCCCCACAGAAAGAAGTCTAGAGGTGTTAAATCACAAGATCTTGTAGGCCAATTCACAGGTCCAAAACGTGAAATTAGGCGGTCATCAAACGTGTCTTTCAATAAATCGATTGTTGCACGAGCTGCATGACATGTTGCGCCGTCTTGTTGAAACCACAGCTCCTGGACATCATGGTTGTTCAATTCAGGAATGAAAAAGTTAGTAATCATGGTTCTATACCGATCACCATTGACTGTAACGTTCTGGCCATCATCGTTTTTGAAGAAATGCGGACCAATGATTCCACCAGCCCATAAAGCGCACCAAACAGTCAGTTTTTCTCGATGTAACGGTGTTTTGACATACACTTGAGGATTATCTTCACTCTAAATGCGGCAGTTTTGTTTGTTGACGTAGCCATTCAACCAGAAGTGCGCTTCTGGTAAAATGGACGTAGTGCGCGATACGTATTCCGCACAGAACCATTATTTTCGAAATAAAATTGCACTATTTGCAAGCGTTGTTCAGGCGTGAGTCTATTCATGATGAATTGCCAAACCAAACTGAGAATGAATCACTTCTCAGACACAGCCTCTTCTTACGTAAGTAGAGTTAGGCTGTGTCTCAGCTGTTAAATCGGTCGCCATCTTCAACAGTATTGCCAACTTAAAGTTCTATACCTCTAAAAAAAACACCCGTTATATATTTAAAATTGATTTATTGCCTGTTTAAGACAGTTTATTTTCAATGTTTTTAGCAATAACAGACTTTTTTGATATTTAAACCTTTATTTTCGTTGTATATTACAACTTTGTCAAAACTAATAAATAATTGAATAATTTCAATACAAATACGCATGACGACATTTCGAAGTACTAGTTCTTTATCAAATGGTGGATTAATACTAGGTGTAATTTTACAAACTCAATACTTATAGCTATTTTCACAGAACACACCCAGTTATGTTCTATGACCAACTTGGAATGAGGACCATAGAACACAAATGATATATAACAAAAAGGATCGTATACCTGGAAATGAATTTGTACAAAATAGAAATTTTTAATAACAATCAAATGACCCATTTTTAGAGTATTTGCTATGAAAATATGTAATTGAAACTTTCGAATGTAAGAAATCATCTCGAAAAAATTCTTGAAAAGAATTTATTTCAGGACTAAACTAAGACTTTTGAAATGTTTTCGTTTGTGTGAAATTGATTAAATGAATATTTATGAGTAATTTTCAAGAAATTTTGCAGGATAACTTATATCATACAACCAAGTTTCAATCAATTTGAAAACAATAATAATTATTATTGTTGTAAACAATTATAATTGTCATTTATAAATTATCCTTACTCTTGTTCATGTTTCAATTAATTAAGAAATATTTGTTACTCTTTTGATATGTTATACTCTTTTTTGATATATTTATTTTCAGTTTTTGTACCTTTTGAAACTAATATGAATATTCATTTCAGGTTTTGTGTTGGAGATAGATTTTACTTATGTGACAATAAAATTTTATGTGAATACGACTATGAGGAAAGATTAGTATTTGCAAATATGGCCTACAATCCGAGCAGTTTGGCGCATATCAGAAGGCAAGTCAGTAACCTACAGGTATGATTATCTCACACGCACACATTTACCGCAAAAGGAACAATACGTTCCATAAAAAAGCTTCGATAAGGCCATAAATTCCCCTATTTATTAACAGGATGATAAAACACAAAATCTTCACAAAATATTTGCTCATATTGACAAAATTATGCAAAACCATCAGGTATTTACTCAAATAAGAATAAATATGGCAAACAAGTATGGGAAAAAAATATTCGAGGAATTTCAAAAAATGGTTTACTAAGTGTCCGTTGAAAGGATAAACTGTTGTTAACGTTTAAAAATTGTACATATACCTACTTATCTTTAGTAATTTATTCAATGTTTGTGTATACAGACTGACTATTCAATAATTTTCTTCTGTTTATATTTGGATTTATTGCTGCGTTTTTTATCACTTCCTTTCTTCTTAGGTCTTGATCTATATTTCCCACAAACGTTGTAGTTATCTTTCTGGGGTTTAACGTTTCTGGTTCTTTCAGTTGTTTTCATTTTAGATATTATGGGCAGACCATCTTCTGACATTTGGGCCACATAAAATGAAGACAATAAAAAAAATGTCTGCCAGTAAAATTTGTAAAGCTCTTTTGGCCTCTTTGAATAAGATTGTACTTGATATTAGATCAATTCTGTCTTCAAAAGTGTTTATTTTATGATACCAATTCATCCAAAATCTACGTTTTTCGTTTAGTTCATTCATTTAGTTTGCTGAAGTGCTTTCTCTACATTATTTTCGAGTTTTTGTATTTTTCTTTTATCAGTTGTTGATCTTAGTGTTGCTTGATATGATTACAGTAGAAGCTAGAATTGCTAAGATACTCCTACGACACTGCGTACCCTGATTGTTCAGATTTTCAACTTTGAATGAATCTATTTAAAATGTATACATACAAATTCCAAGGATGGCAATCTTTGTGTACACATATGTATAATTCTTTGGGTTAATAACAGATGAGAAAATGAAATTAATCTTTTCTGAATTCTTTCTTAGTCTCACTAATTTCTCAGAAAACCTAAAAAATTGTTTTATTGTTAAACATTATTTTATATCTTATAGGTATGAAGACCTTTTTGCATTGTTTTCTTCCTTGTATTTGACCTTATAAATATTTTTTCATTTTCTATTCGTACAAACTTGTATCAGTGATATGTAATAATTGCTCTTTCAAAATATTCTCATGGAATTAAAATAAGAACAACTAGCCTACTAGGATAAGCTCAACACGTGTAAACCTACCTATACAATATGAAAAAATGGTTCTTGAGAAAAAAGTCTTTCAGGGTCTCTGAAATAAAGATATTCAAATATCAGCGAAAGCTTGAGTATTAAACTAAAACAGGTATATCATTTTCCTAATAACTGCTAAGTAGTTTTGGTCGTTCTTTTATAGGTATTAAGGCTGTGAATTTTCAGCTGTAGTTGTTTTCAGATTCTACTGAACACTTTTTCTTATAATTCTTTCTTTTCATACCACCTCAATTCAATCAATCCCTAGGTTGTAGTATATTTTTCAAATTTAAGCATATTGGCGTGTGTCAGCCTAAAAAAGTGGAGAAACCGTGTTACAACGTAGTAAACAGATGCTTTTAGTATTGTTTTATGTGTACACGAGGAGCTTAATACATCTGAATGAAGAAGCTCTTAGTTTGATGGTTTCCAAATAGGAGCAAAGAGAAGCGGGAATAATAATGGATAGTTGTTGAATAAATATTAGTGTCAGGTAAAATGAGCGGTAGCAAATGAGTGCTTTTTCATTTGACGGTATACTCTTCCCCGGTTTAATATGTAAATGGTTTTTCGAGTGCGCTAAATTTTCTATATTTCTCTATGATGTTCCCATTCTGCTCAAAAGTATGTCTCTTAATTTGAATACAACAATGTGCGGACACGTATATTTTCAGCGAAACAAGAGAGTGAACTGCATTCGATGTGGATTAAAATACGGATTGCTTCAGGAATTTGACAAATTGGCCCTGACAAGTTACTCTAATGGTGTGTCAGTTTTGTTAGGTTTCATTCATAAATATATCGAAATAATGGTTCAGAAATATGTTTGATGATCGAAGACAAATTGAGCTCTTCAATAGAATAGATTGGAAATTAACATTCTATTCATTATGGAATTAAACACTAGGCTTAATATTTCACGATTATATTCAACAATAAAATAACATAGTCAACATGTTTCGAGCGTGAACTCATTTTCAAAACGCTCGATGTGTTTAATTTAATTCAATATTCAGTAATGTTTCACTAAGATTTGAGCGAGAATTCAATCTTAGTTATTCTATTTATTATTGAAAAATGTTTGATTTCAAGGGTTGATCTCTGATGTGAATATTTAATTAGTTTGAAGCAATGGTTAGAACTATTTCCACATATAATAATTAGCACAGAACATGACGTATATTTGAACTATTTACACATACAATAATTAGCACAAAACATGACGTCTATTTGAACTATTTACACATACAATAATTAGCACTTAACATGACGTATTTCACTATAATTTATATACAGTGTATCGCATTTAAAATGAAACTCCCCTATTTCATTTATTTGAAGGAAACACATTTGAATTTTCGCACACTCTTGAACGGTGATGTGCCATATTTTTAACAAGAAGGGCTGATTGTCAATAGTTCATTTCGTTTTAGAGATATTAGAAAAAGTTATGGATAAAAGTAGGTGTGATCATTTTTTCGCATTTTTTATAATATTTGAAGTTCTCTCAGTATTTTGGTATCTTACGAAATCACCATTTTTAAACTCAAAATAAAACTCAGAATTTAACTCTAGTAGAAAAAAAGGCACAAAAGGGAACCGTGACCGCATCTAGTTACAGTTGATCGATTTTTTGTAATTATTAGGCGAATTATTATTTATTTTATTGGAATATTTGGCAATACAACACTATTGAATTTTTGTCATCTTGTCAAGAGCTCAGTTTCCATGGCGCACTTGTTATTATGAATTCAAAATTGAATTCATAATAATTTTGAATTTATACCAAAATATTAAACACAATAAAAATGCAAATTTTTCCTCAAAATTCATATATGGGACTCAAAGAATAATCTGAGCGACTTTTTCCATTAACTTCCTAAAATCTTCAACGTCTAGACACTATTTGTCAATTCATAATAGGCCTTAAATAGAGTTTGAAGTTCAGATTTCGATTAAGAATATTGAGAAATAGTTAAAGGTAAAAGATACGTGTTGAAATTTCAGGTCAACCCATTAATACATTGAACACATTTAAAGATTTTCAAAAATATTATAAAATATATATTGTCGAATACAATATTTTTTCGATACACAATTACCTTCATCACGTGGATGAACACTATTAATATTTGAGAAAAAGCTCCTATTTTCAGTAAATTATTGCATTCTTTATATATGCTGCTATTATTTTCATTGAAAATTTCTCTAGAAAAATAAATTCATTAAGAATGAGACTCGTTAAATTTATAACAGACTGCATCGATTCGTTGCGAATTCCGTTTTATTCACTCCTTATTCTTTCGTAAACTTGTACTTCATTGAGATGTGTCAAAATTTACCGCCTGTTCGTGTTATTTATTTCTGATTACAATAATCAAAATTTCGAAGACGCGCACCGAAGTTTGCTTAAAAGATGGTTGCTCTCTTTCAGTCGGCGGGAGACAACCTAAAGAATATTGCCCAAGTAAGACATCTGACCAGCCCGTCCTGTTACAGCGAGAAGAACTTGGACCTGGTAGGCCCACCGCAGCAGCCCATTAGCAACCTTCCAGCCGTAACGCCCGTTCACCGTGATGACGTCAGTAGTGGGTATGGCAGCCCTGATTCTGGTACTTTTGATGTCACTTCCACTCAACCGCCATGACAAAGGACCAACACCAGGCGAAGAAGAAGGCAAAACAAAAGTGCTTTTTTGTCGTTGGATAGTGTAGTGCCGCAAGATCTCATACGTGCTAGTCTATTGCGTTGCCAAATGAACTCTATAAATTCGAACTGTTAATAATGAAGTACGAACCTATCGTTGAAATCCAATTCAGTATATACCTAATAATATATTGTGGTGGTTCATAAGTAACATGAGTAACATTCACTCTGAATTTGACCAAACTATATTTTGTCTTATTAGTATAAGATGGAAATCTATTCGTTTGGTATTTTATAATCCTCTTAAAGTTTTCACGATTTGGTGATACGTTCTGTATATATGTAGATATATACATGATTTATATAATATAAATTGAAAGAATTTGACTCAATTTCACAGATTTATAGCAATTGCATGACAATTGATTCAGGGTGTCATTCAAGTTTCAAAGCTTTAATTGATCGATTCGGGTTGTAGGCCCATTTCAAATGTAAAACTTATCATTTCAACTTTTGAAAATCAGATAATTTCCCGAAAGAATTGTCAAGCAATTGATATAATTCTGCGAAACCAAACTAAGTGTTTTTCATTCAAATTATATGTATATAGTTGAATTTATGAATATCGAAAAATGAGCGAAAACAGCTTGACATAAAACATTATTGGGCTAACGGTTTTTTATTTTTTTATTTAGAGAAAGAAAGTATTTCAATTTCTGAAGGATATTTATATATAATAATTCTAAAACATCTCTAATCGAGTTCAAAAGTGTTTTCAAAATTATATTCGCTGCGATCAATAAATTATGATTCAGTTTAAAATACAGTATTAAAAATAATCGATTACCTACAGGGATGTTATCATCCAGAGTTTGCATGTACCTTAATCGTTCAAAGATCAATTTCTACATATTCTGAAAAAATTCAACGTTATATTTTACATTTAATACTGATATTATTTGATAGGTGTTAGCAGAGTTGCAGGACACCAAATAAAAATTATGGTCATTAATCGATTGGGCCGATACTTGATGAAAATCTAAATACATAATCTAAATAAATCTAAGTAGTTTTTTGATTTTCACTATAATTTAGTCAAACATAATAATATTGTTTCGCCAACACAGTAGCTTCATCAGATGTAGATGATAAACTCAATTTATATCTACAGTAACAGTAAAAACCACTTAGTTTTATTTAAACTATAAAACATTATGGTACATTCTTATAGCACTAAAAATGACAAATGATGCAATTATATCTATGGACTTTAATTTGGTTTTGCATTAACTGAAAAAGATTAAACTATTGAAAACTTTTCATTTCCCAAAAAGCATCAAATATGGTTCACCCAATAAATACTTCCCTACATTAATTGTTATTCAAAACAAGAAATATCAACACAAATTTGTTTATGTTTGAAATTGTATTGTAATGCCATAGTAAAATTATATTACAAGTAGGTACATATTTTTCTTGATCTTCTTCATTAATATGTTTCGGCTTCTGTGGTCATCTGAACAAGGTACATATACGCGACCGGCTCTAAACTTAAATTCGCTATAAATTTGAAGTCGGCTGTGACATATCTCTAAAATACACAGTCCAACTTCAACTACTAAATTCAGTAATATTGTGGTAAAAAGTAAATTAAATTTGGCATAACATGTATAAATTCTCAGCACATCCGCTGTGGCTAAGAATCTCATCACACGCTCGTAGAATGTTGGTAATGCAGAAGCACAATGTTTATTAACTCTCATTTATAAGAAATTTTACTTATTTACAGAACTTTCTATAATTAAAATTAATTTTAAAGAATAGAACTGCTAATTTGAAGTAAGAAAAAAATTAAATCGAAGAATTTCATTTGAATTTTGGTCGACCTGTACCTAACTGTATAAAATTCAATAATAAGAAAAGTAAAATATTTCATAAATCAAGCAAATAATTTGACTATTAGTTCAAGAAATTGATTTCCAAACTCTCGTATTGTCAAAACGAACTACATATGAGCTCTATGTTGATTAAGTGCTTCATTCATTAAACTAGGCATGCAGCCCTTTATGAAGAAATTAGGTACACAACGAAAATTATATGTAAAACTTACGAACGGAATTTTCAATATATTGTCAATAATGTAAATCTTGTAAAAATTACAAACTGCGTTACACTTGTAGCTAATTGTTATTGAAATATATTCCCTTCTTTTACACCAATGCATGATATGTCAGTAATATTGGAAATTGTATATAAAAATTATATAATTTGTGCATTTTGTAAAAAATCGTTGAACTTCCTTCCTTGACAAACTCAATTTTTGTTGGATCTTAAGTATGTGATATAATTATTGTAAATAATTACTAAATTTTTAAATTTTTGTTACGTAATACTTTGCGCTTTATATTCTTTGAAATTAGTCATATTTCAACAGTAAAACAATCGGCAAAACGTTTTATTATTGATATGTACCTTCAAAAATTTCAAGCAAATATTTTGAAGTGAGTACTTGCAGTAACAAGTTTTTGTTATCAGTATAATAATTGTACATTATTTGAATGAAAGAGCCCTCTTATCTTCGGTGTAATATTCAACATTTTATATAATTTATTTATTTATAAATTAACCAGCATAGACCTTCAATTCTGCAAAATGTAAATGTGTACTGTCAGAAACTGCACGTATTTACTTCTTTGCTTAGTATAGTTTCCATCTTGAGCGATAAATTCAAACACTTGTCATTATAAAATATAACTCCATCTCCCTGAAGAATTAAGTATAATTCACCTGCTTTGTGTTAATTCATCTGTTGTACAAACTGTTTATTATAAAATAAATGTTGTCTTTTTGTTATGTTTTTCCTCTTATTGTAGTATAAGTATCACAGAATCCTCAGTATCTACCATTTAAATGAAAGACTACAAAATTACACAAATGTATATACAAAATATACCTACGTTGAAATTAAGGGTAAAAATTTAGTAGATACCTTCGCGTATGAACGTTTGAGGAACATTGGGTGCATCCAAGATGTGCAAAATGTTTTCTATCGATTTCTATAGATGGAATTGTATTGATTACTTAACAGTTTTTCATTTCGGATGGTTAAAGTAGTTGCTCCACTTGGCTTCGAAAGTGTGGCATAAGCTTGGCAATATAACAGGTAATGAAAGTTTTATAGTAATATCTTAATGCTAGTACGCAGAGAGCACACATCAGTGAAGAGTTTCAAAAACATAATATTAATGTTCAAGCTGGTCATGGCTCTGTTTAGAACTAAACATATTAGAAAAGTATGTTATGGATATCATGTGACGTCGATTAATTGAATCGAGAAGTGTATGCCACGCAGTAAATTTGTAAACTATTAACAAAGACTTTGCGACGTGAGTACAAACGTTGAAATAGACAAAGGGTATATCACATTATATTTCATTACACGGATTGAAAGTTTCCAAATATAACAAGAATATGAAACAAGAAAGATAGAGATCACTCTAAAGGAAGTTGACAAATTTAAGGCTTTCACTCAGCTGATTGGGAGATTTGACCAAACTACTTCGCCCCTGATGCGACTATTAATCTTTTACTGATACTCTAAACCGACAATTTGAATATATGAAGTAATGTTTATTGCGTGGAAAAACTTAAAATAGAAATGTATGATATAGGTATATGACAGCAATTGGAAGCAGCCGTTGACACGTCTTGTTTTGTATCTCCAGGTTCATACAACTTGAACTTGGCTACGCCGTCCAGAGCAGAGCCAATGAGCTCGAAACACGTGTCAACGGTTGCTTCCAATTGGATTAAACATTATTTATATATATATATATATATATATATATATATATATATATATATATATATATATATATATATATATATATATATATAGGAAAATGAACACTAGAACATTCATTTGAAAAATTGAAATTAATCAAGAGAATGTTATAGTAGAGCTAGATATGTGAACGTGTTCCATGTGATGTCTCTATTATCCTTCAAGAGGTAAATGTTAGAGAAATATTGAAATCGATGCCACATCTGATGGAAGTGCGAGACATATATGTTTCGTTCTGCAAGGAACTCGTCAGTCGCACCACGTCCATCGAAGTGAGGCAACGATTTCAACCTCCAAGCATCTTCTTGTGACTTCAAGTGGAAGATCGTAGAGTAATGAATACTCTACAATTCCATCTATAGAAATCAGAAGAAAACACCTCTCTCGGATTACAGACACACCAAGCATCGAAATTTCACATATCTTCTATACCCGTAGGTATCTACTAAATTGCAATGTCTATTTGACAAATATCATCGAACGATGTTTTTAAATGTCAATAGGTTGCGTTAGTAGTACGCTCGCGTTTATTCCCGTATTTCAGGGGCCTATTCGGCGATATTTTTAAGGAAATGAAATTTTTTTGTGCTTATGGCACTGAATGAAATATTTAAGAAAATGAACTTTTTTCCATCAGGTGTGGCATCGATTTCAATATTTCTCGAACATTTATTCCTTGAAGGATAATGGAGACATCACATCGTACACGTTCACATATCTAGTTCTACTATAACATTCTCTTGAGTTCATTTTCTTAAATATTTCATTCAGTGCCATAAGCACAAAAAAATTTCATTTCCTTATATATATATATATATATATATATATATATATATATATATATATATATATATATATATATATATTGAAAAACTGTAAATTATCACAATCATTCATTCACATCTGACGAAAAATAGAAATGGAATTTGAAGGTCATGAAATTTTTTAAGTTTGAAACACAAAAGAAAATGAACTAATTTACTTCAATCAAAGCTTTAATTTCTCAATAGAATTTTGCATTATGTATAATCATATCAATTGGTCAAATTGATAAACAAAAAATATATAATATGATTCAATTCCTGTACAAATATCAAACACTTTTCTTTCTCTTTTTTTGACTTCGATGACTAGAATGAGAGTGAAACCTTTCACGTTTTCTTGGTGAGCGGGTTCTCCTACTAGATCTATATGATCCTGATTGTCTGTCAGAATGATAGTGATGTTTATTCTTGACGTGAGATGTCCTATCTGGATGAAAATCTTTTGAACATGTTTCTGTTCTATCTTCCCAGTCAATATAATGGCCTACTTTCTCATGTTCTGGAGACTCTGACCATCTCCAATCTCTTCTAGCACTGAAATATAAAATTAAAGCTGTAAACTTAATTACACTCTTCAGTAGGTTACTATCTTCACTTTTAGCAGAAGAAAGATAATGTCCTGACAGTTTCTAAATTTAATTCTTCTCTAAGGTTGATAGTTAAATATTGATTGAATTATTTAATAAGTATCAGTTCAGTTATTTAATGAATTTAGTGATTTTTCAATTTGAGGCCACAATGTTTCACATTCAAGGGAAATCAATGATCACTGCCTTCTTTACAAAGCAAATAACATAAGAAAACAAAATGAGAAATACACAAGAAATTTTAACTAAAACTTGAGAAATAAAACTTGACTGGATTTATAATTATATCCAGTCAATACTATATAGTATATATACTTACGTTCTATCAGATTGATGTCTATGCTTCGACGGAGATCTTTCAAATCTATCATTATAACCATTATACATTCTCTTTGGATTTTGGAAAGAGTGAATGAAATTGCAACTACTGCCCTTAGGACATTTCTGATTGTAGAATAATCCTGAAAATCGATCATTGTAAATATAGAAACAATTTGAGATCACAAAATAAATTGGAAAAAAACATTTATGTATTAAAGTCTTATACCTTTAAAACATTAGTGTTACTTATACAAATATGCTCATACATACAGAAAGTATTTATTATTAATTTCACTGATGAAATTATCCATACTGTTGAAAATTAGATTCTTTAAAATGAAACTATATAAAGAATAAATTTAAAATGACTTCTTTAGAAATAAGTGATTGATACAAACTTTCGGTATAATTCCAATGAATGTCTAATTCTGGACTTTTCCTTCACTTTGGAAAAATTTCATATTTTCTAAATGGCACAATACCAACATGGTATAATAATTATTAAATGATAATAGCAATAAAATAGATTTTTGGCCAATACATGTAATTACTATCAAATTGTAGTTACCATGAAATGATAACTACATGATGCTTAGAAAATCAGACATTAATAGCATATTAATCATATAATGAAATTATATATAATTACTGAAATCATCTTTTCACTATACCACTTTCTCCAAAAAATTTCCTAAAGGAACTGAATATTATTGAACAAATAGCCATCACTAAAAATTTTTACCCAACCATGATGAACAAAATAATCGAGATAAACCAAAAATGAACAATTTCACAAAGAAATCCATCAAAAAAATTCTATACATAAATAACAGTCCATCAAAGATAAGCAATGTGAATCAGGATTTTGAAAACTAAAATGTGCAGACAAATAAAACAGATTTGATAAGAGATTTAGATAGTTGAAGGTGTAGACAGTTAGATTAGGATGCACAGAAATTGAAAAAAAGATTACAAAAAGTACCCAAAATTACATAAAGCATTGAGGAAATGAAATCTAGTCAGGTAGTCAATTCTTCTTCTTGGAGTGCCTCTCCTCTGTGGATGTTGGCTATCACATTGGTCCAAATAACCTTATTCACTGCTGCTCTGAATAGAGCTGTCGATGTCATTCCAGTCCATGTTCTTAAGTTTCGCAGCAATAAGTAGTCAATACAACAGAAAAACTAATTCAGTTCAGATTTTAGAATATTACATTTTTAAAGAAAACAAAGTTTTTCAGAAACACTAAAAATCAGCAGAAAAACTAAAAATTAACCAAACAGATATCGACAGCTTAACCTTGCTACTTTGTAAATCACAACAAACAAGCTAGAGCTATCGGCACAAAATGCATATATATATATATATATATATATATATATATATATATATATATATATATATATATATATATATATATATATATATATATATATATATATATATATATATATATATATATATATATATATATATATATATATATATATATATATATATATATATATATATATATGTGTGTGTATATATATATATATATATATATATATATATATATATATATATATATATATATATATATATATATATATATATATATATATATATATATATATATATATATATATATATATATATATATATATATATATATATATATATATATATATATATATATATACATATATGTGTGTGTTATGGAATCATTTAACACCAAGTTTCATTGCGAAAGCACATAATTAATTGATTTTCTAATTTTCACCAAGTATCAGCATCATCCAATTCAAAAATAATATAATTTAGTTACCACAGATAGCAGAACTCCAAGAATTTATTCCACAAAATTCCACATTTAGCTGCTTACCAGCATACCATCTTCCATTGAATAACTTATAACTTCTTACTGCTTCTCTTTCTGATTTATATTCTACATAAACATTACCCCTCAAATGGGCTTCTCCATTGCAACAAACAACAAATTTTTTTATCCTTCCACATTTTTCCATTTCAGGTACTACATCAAAAAAAAAATCTTTAAAATGATCTTGAATTTCACTATTCTCAAATTCTAAACTACAGCTTCCATGTTCATTTTCGGTTTGAGTAAGACTATAATGTATATAAAAATTTGGTATTAAAATTTTTTTACTAATTCCTGGTCGGACATGGTTTCTAGAGCATAGATCTCCAAATCGACAAGTTGAAGTTTTACTGAAAAATGGACAAGTTGTTTTACCAGGGTTACTCTCAAATATTACATTCAACTGATCTGGAATTTGTCCACCATTGGCAATAAAGCTATCTATTTGATTTTTCAGCTGTTCTTGTTGTCTAGCTTTTTCTTCAATTTCTTTTTTTTTTGATTCTTCTAAATCTTTCATTCTTTTCTTCTCTTGTTCCCATTCCTCTTTAATTCTAGCATTTTGTCGATCCCTCTCTTTACGTATTTCTACTATCTTCAATTGCAATTCTTTCCATTGACGTTGTGCAATTTTTTCTGTTTCCAACCATTTTGCTTCTTGCTCATCATGGATTCGTTTCGCTTCTTGTAGAAGAAACTTCTCATTGTTTTCTTCAAATTTTAACCATTCTTGATATCGAGGATCCTGTTGTGCTGAGAATAGAAACAATGTTTGGTAAATCACTTATTAAGAAATTACTAACCTGCGTATTCTAATTTCGTATACCGAAATTGATATACCCAATATTATTTACATTTATTCATGACTTTCTTTACATTTTACCTTTTTTTATATCATCATCTCTTTCTCTTGCCACGCATTGTCGAATACGTTTTCTTCGTAGCTTCTTGGCTAATTTTCTCCATTCAGAATGTCTAAATAAAATTATTAAGAAAATAACATCTCAAATGTATACAGATATTTTAATCAGTATGTTTCACAAAAACATTATTAAAGGATACCTACTTCCCCATTATTTTAAATGAATAAATACTTCTTCGTGCAGCTAATCTAAAAAAAAATAGTTATGTTCCTGAAATTTCAATAATAAATTGCACTAATTTCTGAAGACTATCATAACATTTCAAGAATTCTAAAAAATATAAAACTATAAACATATTAATATTGAAATTCTATAACCACAGAACATACCAAATTAAGGGTATGTTCTGTGCAGCTTATGCTAGGGATGCTCGATGATAATCAAACATCGATAGTTCAAATGCTTTCAATCACAGAACATACTATTATTGGTATGTTCTTTGCTTTCAACCGATGTTTTTACATCGATGTTGCTATCGATACGATGTTAACTCAGCAAAAACATCAATGTTTCAACATCGATATTTAATATTCGATAAATATTGAAATATCGATGTTCGGCTTTCGACACAGCCTAACTTTACTTAAACGCAAGTAGAGTTGGGTCGTGCTTTCGATGTTTTTCGAATATAATCCCTACTACTCGATGAATACACTTTTTTCCTTCTTCTTTTCCTTTACTGTCTTTCACATAACATACACAAATTGAGAATGTTCTGTGCTGTCTTTGGTAAGTCTAAGATTAGGTGTGCTCCTGTTACTGCTACATTTGCTTGCATTTGGAATTTGGTGTGAACCATTTTTTTTTATTACCGCTCTTCTCCATCTGAAATTAATATCATCCACCGCTTTATTTCCTCTTCAGCACCGAAATAGTATTAAAAACTATTCGAGAAATTTAAAGATTTAATATTCGCCGGACGAAATCCTATCCATAATCATTTTGTATCTTTATTTCAACTCAAGGAATATTTTTTCTTAAACCTACTAAAGGTTAACTGAACATTCGACAACGCAAGCATTAGAGTCACAACTCGATTAAATGAAACTCGATTAACCCTCGGCTGGATTTCGACGAGGATTTTGAACATAAAGAGCTTTTATTATTATTGGTATTTGAAATGTTAATCTACGTATGGTAATTTGTACTTTTTAGTTTGTAATTTTTACAATGCTGTCATATTGAGAAGAAGGTATAACTCTGATTTCAAAATAAATCGTGAAACAGAAAATTATAACAATGAGAAAAACCAACATCTAGCAAGCCAAGTCTTGAATCATAGCATTCAATAACTGAAAGCTGGATTATCTCGTAGTGATATCAGAATAATAATTTTTTTTATAACTTTCTTGAGCCAAATTGATTCAACATTTACCAATTTCTTTCGAATTATAATAATTCTTTCATCACTTATATTTAGTTTCACAACATAGGTTGATTCATTAACCTCTTATCATGTATTATTAATTAATTCCGAAGCTCTATGTGTTTAGCGTGGATTTAATCTGGGCGCTTCCCGTTTGATTCAGTCCAACGTACTCATAATTATGAAGTTGAAAATGTTCGCTGATCTCCTGGTGAAACATTGTTTAATATCTTAAATAAAACACGTGGCTTGGCTTCAAGTTTAAATTTTGAAAATGGGGTAACACCCCGAAGCAATTGTCAAGTATTTATTATAAATTTTGTGATAACAAGCCAAGTATTTTTATTTAATATACTCATAATTATCTTTGTAAGTATACATGATCATGATCAACATTATTCCATAGTTATGACAACTGAAGAAAATGGCTTGTTCGGTTTTAAATTACGTTTTCCCTCAACTTATCTTGTGAGGTAATTTTAGTCGGTTTCCACTACTCTACTCGAATTAATTTACTAGTTGTTGGTGAACGGTTCCTATATCTTAAAGAGTATGTAGAAAAGTAAAAAATGTAGGTAAAAAGTATGTAAAAAATAACGAAAAGTTACAAGTTTCAAATCTTCCTTTAGACACTCATAAAGAGGGTACTGAAGCAAGCTATTGTAACAATTATAGACAAAAATTATTCGTTTCAATCTAGCCCAAATTTGATTCAATTAGTGATTCGATCATAAATGTAAAATTTGCTATTACTTTGATGTAAAATGCAAATAGGAAAAGCATATGAATATAAATCTTCTTCAGCTGTAGATGAATATTGTTACGAGTGACGGATGAATCTAATAACTACTTAAAACTCGACAGAGGAATAATCTTTCACTATGCTATTATGAATGTCAGCAATTACAAAACCACATTTTTGCCAGTTTTTCATTCCAGTGCAATACCTTCACTCACAATAAACACTTTTGACAAAGCTTCATTGCATTTGAATGATTGTTACGTTGATACCGCTCTGGATCCTGAGAAAGAACGAATTCGATATTGGTTTTCAATACTACTTTCGCTTTCTGCCGACGATAAATAGCTTCTTAAACAGCTAATAAATACACACAAAGATCTATTTCTGAAACAGTGTAAACATCGCTTACCGAACATTTCAAAATGAAGTTAATACATACATATATAGTATTATGTAGATAATGAAAGTTTTTATAGTGATATGATTATCGTACTTAAACGAATTTCATTCTAGATTATTAGTTGAAATTAAACTTAAATTCAAACACTTGAACTAGATTATTAGATTTTATTCTATGTTCTAGGATGATAATATTCTATGTTTTTAGGCTTTAGGTTATATGCCGCGACAGGGTATGTTCTGTGTATGCCGCTTTTGGAAGTTTGTGTTGTACTTTTTAATTCAAATGCACGTGTTGCTATCTATCTATGGTTAGTGACGAGGATATTTTCAGATATTTTTAAATGACAAGGCAACGGCGGAAGAAAGTTCATGATGGGGATACCCATTTAAAAAGGAGATGGAGAACTAAAAGAAGAACTAAAGATTTGGACGAGGTTAGTATCTCGTATTTGTTGTAAAGGTATACAATTATAAATTCATAATTTTAACTTGAAAATATGTTATAGATAAACGAGGACATCAAATCAGAAAACTGTGAAAAGTTACTCAATCAAGAAGTAGATTACGACAAACCTGGATCTGCACAACATTATTGTGTGCATTGCGCCAGATATTTTATTAACGATCAAGCTTTAACAGAACATTTCAGAACCAAAGTTCACAAACGCAGATTGAAGGCATTAGAAACAGAACCATACACAATACAAGAATCTGAAAGGGCTGCAGGTTTTGGCAGTTGGGTTGAAGCTAAAAAGAGAAAAATTGAGACCCAACAGCCTCTGGAAGATAGTGAATCTTCTGATAAGAGGATGAGAGTTGAATCAAATTAGACTTGCAATCATGTTCAACATTTCACTTTCTTCAACATCAAATAGAATTTTATGCATTATCAAACGACATCTAAAATCTGCTTTGTATATAACAGGAGAAAAAGCACAGCATATGTTTGTTGCTATTCATCCATATATTGATTTTGAAAAAAAATTAAGGGACAAAGAAAGCTTATTGGAAAATATTTCAAAAAGATCTCTCAATATTGATTTGGATCGAATTATTAACCGATATTTTTTCTACAAATCAATTGAAGAGAAAAAAATTATATTAGAGAAGACAAGAGATGAGTTAAATAATATTTACTCAGAAGTTACTAAGCAATCAGATGTTAATATTGATGAAGTAAATAAGCTGACATTACACAAGCATGTAGTTAAAGAAGAACTTAGAAGCTTGAGAGAATACATTGAAGGTCTTGAAGAAAATGTTATGATATCCATTTTAAATTTACCAAATGATTTGTATGTGTCAACACCTGATGCAAATCTGATTATTCATATGTATTCTGAAAAACCTGTCCATCAGTCTGATTGCCATAAAGATATTGGGTTGAAATTAAATTACTTAAAATTAGTAGATGGTTGGGGTTGTTACTTGATGTCTGATGCAGCCTCATTTGAAGTAGCAGTTTCTAACTACGTTATTAATAATTTAATCACTTGCAATTACATTCAATTTCAAAATGCTGACTTTGTTAGGAGTGTTGTTGTTGAAGGATGTGGAACAGAGGTTATGAATAATAAAGAAATATTGACTATTTATGAACCAAAAGTTAAAAATCAGATTCTTCAAGAATACAGTAGACTTCATTTAACAGGTTCAGCATCTACATATGCATTTATGGCTTATTTTTCAAAACATTTAGTTCAAAAGTCACATTTTCCATTGAAATATTTCTGCTATGGACGTTCGTACAATGGAAACATAGGTAAAAATGATGATCTATTTTCTCTTAATCAACAATCTGTTATTAACATTTTCCTCGCAACTTTAGAGGAAACTGTATCTGAACAATTGGAAGATGTAATACATTTAATCAAGAAAATTTATGATAATTTAGGTTATCATTATCGTTTAGTACAGTTAGAGCCCTCTGAATTGAATAGAAGTGAGAGTTCACGATTGTCAATACAAATGTTTTCAAATTATCTTCAGAAATATGTTGAAGTTGGTTATTTGTCTTATTATGACAGTTATATCAGCGAACGTTTGTTATTCAGTGTTGTGGAGAATAAAGAACGTATATTTCCAAAGATAATTGGAGGTGATATACTTAATGTCCACAAAATTTTAGGGTGTGTTCTGGAGAACACATCTGCATCTAAAACTGACCTTTTGAGTGGATTGTTGAAACAGTCTATTCTATAATACTGTTGCTAGATTGAAGGGTATTTCAATTGTACATAATACTGTTTCTTATCTTTTGCTTTATACTAGTATAATTTTGATTCCATGAAGTTGGATTCTAAAGTTGTAAAAAATATCCTGTTTAATACAATATGTGTTTCATTTCCAAATGGTTTTGTCTTCCCAATTTTGTTTTTAATTGACTGTATTCACTCCAAATTTACATACACATAGAATTACACGCACAATTTGTGTATTCACTCCAAATAATTTTCATTCTAAAATTCAGGATTCAGATTTTGATACTGTACAAGAAACTGATCATTTCTGAATTTTTCTTTTTTTAGCATTTGCAGTTGTTTTGCAAAAGTAGGTGAATAATGTGATTAAAATATTTTAGTAAACTAGGTGGCCATTTTTATCACATATCTGTGTTAAACACACACACATCCATATATTTTATTACAAAATTAATTTATAGCCTGTTTGCTATATATATATATATATATATATATATATATATATATATATATATATATATATATATATATAATGGTATATTGTTCCGGGAATACATCCGTTGGTTTGTTGAGTGCCTGTTGGGAACTGGCAGACGTTTCGTCAAGGTCTTACTTGACATTATCAATGCTTCAAATGATGGTTATCGATTACTCGGAGTCTGGTGACTGAAACTGAGGTCTGGTGACCTTTCAGTCACCAGACTCCGAGTAATCGATAACCATCATTTGAAGCATTGATAATGTCAAGTGAGACCTTGACGAAACGTCTGCCAGTTCCCAACAGGCACTCAACAAACCAACGGATGTATTCCCGGAACAATATACCATTATATTTTTCCATCCGTGAATCTCTACGTTCAAAATATATATATATATATATATATATATATATATATATATATATATATATATATATATATATATATATATATATATATATATATATATAATATATATATATATATATATATATATATATATATATATATATATATATATATATATATATATATATATATATATATATATATAAAGATAATGTATCTATCTATATAAAATTTGAATACTTTATTTCTAAAAATAATAACTTGAATAATTATCGAAATAATTTATTTTCTTGTTATATTGATATATACTTATATTGTATGTAGGAAAAATGTTCCCATTTTTTGTATTTATAAGTATCAATTCACTTCGTATGTTATATACTATTTGATTAGCATCAAATTGCTTATATGTACATTATGCTCTCTAACATTTATCTTTGGTTATGAGATTCATTATGCACACTTATGTAAGTAAATCTAATAATCAAGGGCACAAATAAGAGCCACTCCTCTTTTGATCCAATGCCCCTCTGGCTTATCACTTGGAACTTCGATTGCCAACACATAATTTGTGGAATGTCCTGTTGTAGATAGCGTACCAGCTCTTGTAAGTGTTTTGTACACTGGACAAACATAGGTTCGAGCTGGTTGTTTGTGAAATTCTTCTGGTATCAACCAAACAACAGGCATTTCTGAAATTGATGGAATGGGTAAGACGTTCAGTCTTTCAGTATGTTGTGAACTTTACCTGTATATAGTTCTTTAGGTTGAGATTCGTCCAATAGACCAGTACGGGCATTCCATCTAGAACCTTCTAAAAATAATCCCCATATGCAGCATCCGTCCGGAGGTCTTCTACTAGGTGCGTCGGTTAATACCTGTGACAAAAGTTTTTTCATTGAAAATTTTCAATTAAAACAAGTGATCTTTCAATTATAATCAAAATATTATTAAAGAGGAAAGATTCGATTGTTTGTTCGCATAGATTAGCTCCGGAACTCTGACCGATTTGAAAGATTCTTTTACTGTTGGGTATCTACATTATAGCCTTAGGCTATATAATATTTGAAAAAAAAAATAGGTTTCTTTACTAAAACTTCAATAATGTAACTCAAGGTGGAAAAACATTACCTAAAATATACTTTGGATTGGGTGCGCTGTGAAAACTATTGATGATAGAATAAAATAATGTACTACGACTTTGCAGAACACATCATGATTCACAAAGACTGTTGCAACAGCATATGACTAACTACTATATGTATGCCACAATAAGTGCTCTCTTATTTTAAAAATGTAATTGAAATACCGCCGAATGAAAAGATTCTGTATTTGTAACATGATATTAATCATTATCAGAATAAATTACTTCATATTTGAGACTGCTTCATTAACTTTATATAACTTTTTGAATTATTCAATTCGGGCATTCTGTTCGAGAGAATGGAATAATTAATTTTAAAATGTAAGTATTAGAAATAGTTGCGTGGTCGCTGCTCACCCGCTGGACCAGCTAGGAAAACCTTATGTTATGTCTACGCCACTGGGGTGAATGTTGAATTGAATGAAACACGGGGATTCCTCGAGAGCTATGATATAAAAACCGAGCATTTAGTTTTTCGAAACTCGAGATTCAATGAGTGATGACTTTATCAATTATACTCTGAATTAATTAATTAATCTACTTAATATAATTATTTGTGTCGTGATGCAGGTATTATGCAGGTTGTTGAAAGCTAGAAAAAAAACTGAATAGTTTAAATTTGGAAAAAAATTCACCGAGTGACTACTCTGTTATTCTCTGTATTACAGAATACATTTATTGAATATCGACTTGGGTTTCTGGGTCGTACTCCTATTTAGATTTTTTGATACTTTGATCAATTGACTCATATTAGATCCATACAACCTGGAAACCACTTCTGGAATTAAATGTTGGTTTTCACTATTTTATGAATTTATGAACCATATTAGGATACGTCAACTGTTGAAGTTGAAGGATCGTTTTTAAAATTAAAATATAACAAAATACTGACTGAATATGAAAAGCATCTGAAGAAATCGTTTGTAACGACGAAACACATAATGCTATGCTGTCAATGAAGTGTAAATCAAAAGTTCAAGTGTTTGAATTTAAGTTTATATTCAATCATAATGGATTCTTATCAAGTAAACGCCAACACTATTAAATACATTACTCGTCCCGATATTTGTTCGAATTGTAGTGATGAATATTGCTTTATTTTTATGTACCTAATATCAAATCTTTGTTTTTTGGCTTGTTGTTGTTGTCTGTGTTGCATAGATATAATTTGTTCTTGAGATAATCTCAGAAATGAATATCCATATTCGAATTTAAGTTGACGCGTCTCAGCGTTTTCTATGAATATCTACACCGAATGAGTAGAAAAACCAGTTTATTCTATAAGTTATTTCAACACTGTATAAAATGAATGTTTTATCTATATAAAAATTATTCATTTTCTTTGCGATAAATGCTTGAAGATTATTTGAGAAAATTTTTATTACTTCATCGTTTGAAAATTCAAATGATCTCTATTAAAGTTCAATGTGATTTTAATTCTTAGTCAAAAATGTCATTGCATTAAATTTATTTTATGTTTTGAAAAACAAAAATCATTAATAAATGATCTGTAACTATATTTATACAGATGATCTCAAACTAAACCTCTCCTTTTTTTTTACAGAGAAACGTTACCAAGAGTACCTACACCTACCTAATAAAATTTAAGACAAAAACTACTTTGGGCTACTTACTTTGAAAGAAAAATTGATGGTATCGATTGAAATAATATATTTCCTGGCAAAATTCTGCAACGTGCCTGTGAGGAACGCTTGCGGAAAATAGAAACCGGAAATCCAGAAGACCGAAGGTATACCTTGGTTCTTCCATTTATTCAGAAATGCAATTCTTGCGTGAAGATCAGCAACCCATGCAGCTTTAACAAAGTTAAAACCTAATTAGAAATGAGTAAGAAAGAGATAAAAGTAAGGCAATCCCTTTGTGGATTCCATCTATTTATTCCACGAGGTATGTATTAAATTCAATTGACACTCATTCCTAAACCAGTTTTATTGTCATTCACACGTTCGTCGAGTTCAAATGAATATATTACCAAGATACATGTGGCAATCTCAGAGACAAAGTATTTCGTACCCAATTAAAAAGTAGGTCGTTAAGTTCATTTCTGTAAACGAAGGGAAAGGTTACTTGGGTTGTTCAGTAAATTACTTTACTCCCTTTCAAATTCAATCTTCAGAATAGAATTTCTGAAATCACCATAAATGAACTTTAGATGTATAAATACCTGTTGAAAAAATTTGTTTTGATTGTCTGCTTGGTAAATAAAATTCATACACATCAGAATCTTACAGTATTGTTAAAGTGAATAATTAAAAATTAGTTATGAAATTTCATTATCAATCTCCTTTGAACAAATGAAAAACTTAAAAACTTTTCAATTGATGTCAGATTTGGATACCCAACATATTATTTTCACTGCGTATTGTTCTAATAAGAAATCAATATGAATTTGCATCAAATGAAACTTACCCAGAGGTTTAAGTGATGGGTATGCTTTAGAAGTCCACATTTCAGGAACCATGTTACTGAATAAACTTCTCGACATTTTTTCGAGAGCCTCAGACATAACAACCAATCCTTTTAAAGCTTTCAATAAATCTTTCAGAGTTGACGATATGACGCTTAGTAGTTTATTATATCGAATAGCTTCTTGTATGATGACAGTGTTTAGGGATTCTTCATAAAGAACTGGATATCTGAACATAAATCAATTGAAATGAGTATGAGAATTGACCTAAGGAATTAATTTTATAATAATTAACTTTAGATATATATATATATATATATATATATATATATATATATATATATATATATATATATATATATATATATATATATATATATATATATATATATATATATATATATATATACGAACTTATTTTTAGAAAAATCAAATTAGTTTTTTTGTAACTTCACTCATCAATTTTCATTATGAACACTAGAACTATTCGTTTTTTGTTTGAATTAAGCGGCGGCGTTTGTTTTTGAAAACATCTGTTAAAGAATTTTGGAAACAATTCAACGTTTTAGAAGCAGTGAGAATATGATGAAATTTTCTGTCCATTTTTTTCTCCACTGTGTCAAATAGATGAAATTGCAATGATCAAAGACTCGAACTTGGTAGACAAATAAATAGAAGTGGATAGTGATGATGTTCAAGAGCTGTTGGATTCACACAATGAAGCTTACAATTGATGAGCTCATAACAATGCGTGAACAAGAGGAAGAAATTGATAATCATGATTCTTTGGATCCAGTTCAAACTAAATGAAGCTACTACAAAAAATAAAACATATTTACATAAATTATAATGTTTCTTATTTTCATTATACGAGTTGATAATTTTTTTGTAAAGTGAAAACAATTTTAAAAATATTCATCTAATGATAAAATTGTTGTCTAATAAACTGCCGTGTGATACTTAATCAATGATATTGGTAGGTGGGGATCCGTAGGGAGGCGACAATAGCTTATGTTATTTATTGTACATTAATTGTTTGTTCATTGCTATGTAGTTGAATTTGTTTCTATCGTAGTGAAGGAGGCGCATAGGGAAGGTTTGATATATACATTATGTGAGTTTTAAATGTAACTGACAGAAATTATTTCAATTAGATATCTACTAAAAGATGGAAAATGACAGTTTTTTGTGCATGACATCAAATATAAATGAATTATAACTCAATAAATCTCATTCCTTAAAAATACAATAACATATTTCAGGCAAAATTTGATGGTTTGTATGCAGTCCGTGGTATAACAAATTTCTTGTAAAATACAAAAGGCACAAAATTGCCAGTTTTCTCAGTTCGATGGCGATCTTTTGTGCTTTCGCTGACGATCTTTATATAGAAATAGAATTGAATTCATTTCAATGTAACAAGTTCCATTTATTTTGTTCCAAAAACATGTTAGAGATCATAATTCGTCGAATTGTTGTGCTCTATTGTGACCTTTTGATCGCAGTTTTGTTTCCAACTGAAAAATATTCATACGAAATAGCGTCACAGCTCCTCTGACATATCATGCAATTTCAATTTACGGCGGAAAAAAACAATTTATTACAACTTTTTACGATTATTGGATGAACGTTTAATTTTGAAAGTAAGCCAACTTCTTTCAAACAGTGGTATTTGATTGAAGCAGATAGGAAGCATATCTGGTTGAGATCAAGTACTATTTTCACTATATAACTCGTCTGATGAATAAGTATACGGTCTAGAAAATATTGTTTTGAAGAATCGTTTTTGGATTATCTCCAAAGGTTTTATATAACTCTTAAAAGTATCAAATCATGTTAAATGCCCTAGCGAAGATGACCTTTGACAAGTGCCAAGTAAAGTATTCTGACGTAGGATGTTGTTATACACTTTTTCAAATGTACATCAAGTATTTAAATTTGTACAGCACATACAGCAATTTCTTGATTATATTTATGATTTGTAGACCAATTTTGAGTTGCTGCAGATAGTACCTAATATTGACTAATAAGGTTGATTGAGTAAATACTAAGCATATTAAGTACAAAGTACTTAATATATAACGGGTGATTTTTGAGAGTTTGAGTTTTTCAAGTTGGCGGCACTGGTTGGTAATGGCATCCAAACGTCATCTGTCAAAGTGAAAAGTTTTCAGTAGTGCCATTTCAACATGGAAATACTTACGAACGAGCAAATTGCAAATTTGAAATTTACTATCAAAATTCGTGCTCTGTGAAAAATGTGTATCGTTTGTTACAACCATATTATGGTCGTCATAAGCGACTTGATGGTGAATCAACAATTCGTGCTGTTATCACCAAATTTTGCACAAGTTTACTTTGTTGGACATTAAACCATTGTCGAGCATGCGTACAGTGCGTACTAAAGAGAATATGGAGCCGTAGCGTACAGTGTTAATGAGGATGGTGAAATGTCAATTCATCGCCGTTCTTAGCAATTGGTCATTTGTCAAATTGAACCTTCCGAATGGACCATTGATACGGAGCCGCGGACCACATTTACATGAAGTTATCTTCAAAATGTAAATGGCAAAAGACAAATTATCAATCTCAATAAAATTTTGAATATATGATGCAAATTGAGTGTCTTATTAGATTAAAAAAAAACTACTTTTAAAAAATCACCCTATACATACGCCACAGGTTTTATAGAAAGTTCTGAAAATCTCGAAGTATTTAAAGAGGTCTAAAATAGAACAACAGGTATTAAGTTAGGAGCTGATTGAAATACCATTAAAATGCTTTATCTGATGAAAAATTGGTATCTGATCATTGTTTATATAAAAGTTAAATACTAAAACTATCGTCACTTTCAAATCAAACGTCAAAATATCATGTTATTCAAGAAAGCTTTCTATCACATTGACTAATTTCTTCATAAAGATTCCCTCGGAAAATTTGAAAAATTAGGCATATTTCCAGATTTGATTCAGCTGTACTCACTTTTCACTGATTTCATCCAAATCAAACTGTGGCGGCAATTTGTCCAGAATATCTTTCGCCGTTGATCCAGTAACTTCCTCCTGACTGGCAGCTGCACCACCGACTTGCTTTGGCTGTAGCATCAGTAAAGTTGACAAACAACTGGTTGTGAGTGCTTGAGCGAATGTTATATCGGCGTTGGGATGCAACCCGAAAACTTCCGGATCATCATTTATAGGAAATGTTTTGATGTAATCCAAATAATCTATGAACAGCACCTCAGCAGGGAGCTGTGAATAGAGGTTTGGATTAAATTGGGATTCGAAATTGACGTTTAGGAATTGAAATTGACGTTAGGAAAGTTCACAACACTTCAGATACGTATGATATAATCAAGAACAAGTTCAACTACTGCACTGAAGTTGATACCAAATACAGTATCTGAACATTGAAGCTAATTGTATAGGGTGTTTTTTGTAGAGGTATAGAACTTAATAAAACAACGATGGATCATTCGATTGCCAAGAATTGTTTTTTTATTTGAAAGATAATCTTGTGGCATTAAATTTTGAATATGATTTCTGGCATATGACCGCCACGGCTGGCTCGAATGTAGTCCAATCTGGGCGTCCAATTTTCGATGACTTTTTCCAACATTTGTGGCCGTATATCGGCAATAACACGGCGAATATTGTCTTCCAATTGGTCAAGCGTTTATGGCTTATCCGCATAGACAAATGAATTTACATAGCCCTACAGAAAGTAGTCTAGCGGTGTTAAATCACAAGATCTTGGTGGCCAATTCACAGGTCCAAAACGTGAAATTAGGCGGTCACCAACGTGCCTTTCAATAAATCGATTGTGGCACGAGGTGTGTGATATGTTGCGCCGTCTTGTTGAAACTACAGCTTCTGGACATCATGGTTGTTCAATTCAGGAATGAAAAAGTTAGTAATCATGGCTCTATACCGATCACCATTGACTGCAACATTCTGGTCATCATCGTTTTTGAAGAAGTATGGACCAATGATTCCACCAGCCCATAAAGCGCACCAAACGGTCAGTTTTTTGGTTGAACCGGTGTTTTGACATACACTTGAGGATTATCTTCACTCGAAATGCGGCAGTTCTGTTTGTTGAAGTAGCCATTCAACTAGAAGTGCGCTTCATTGCTAAACAAAATTCGTGCGATACGTATTCCGCACAGTAACCATTATTTTTGGAATAAAATTCCACTCTTTGCAAGCGTTGTTCAGGCGTGAGTATATTCATGATGAATTGCCAAACCAAACTGAGAATAAATCCTTTCTCAGCTGTTAAATCGGTTGCCATCTTCAACAGTAATGCCAACTTAAAGTTCTATACTTCTAAAAAAAACAAATATTTTACAAATTTTTAACAAATTCTATATTTAGTATTGATAAATGAAACTAATTCTTCACTTCTTATTAAAATCAAAAATTCTAAATTCTTTACAAATATTTGATAAGTCCGAGCTTCAAAACATATACCTAGTAGCACATAATAATGATTATCCACTTTTTATGATATTTCATTTATAACACATCATTCATTTTTATATTACATCCTATTACATATAAATACACTTTAAATGTACTTGTAAGAAGATATTTCTGCTCACTTAACCTGAGGTTTATAAAGGTTAGGCATATTTAAGTATTTACCTGGTAGTAAACTCCACTGCGATCAAATTTGTAGCCAGCCTTAACCACTTTAGGGTCGTAATAATCAGCTAAAATGTTCATCATGCATCTCCGATCCCAATCGTCTGTAACTCTACCACCGTAGTTTATGTGCCCCGCCGTATATGTCAATACTTTGAAGGGGGTTTGATCATACTCCATTAAAAACATATGAAGCTGAGATATGCAAATCTTAAGGTCTCCAGTTGTGAATTCGTAGGGGATATTGAAGCCCAATGGACCAAACTTTCTTCTCTCAATAACAGCAGCTGTGGTATCGAGTAATTTAGTTTCAAGATTCACAAATCATTCATACTAGTAAATACTGAGACTCTTAATCGAAATATCGAAGTATTTCAAATAAAACTCTCAAGGGTTCTCTCACACAAATGTTGTCAACGAGAACGAATTAATCGAAAAAATCATCGATCTTGTTGAATGATAATTGGATACATTTGTTTCATCATTATTATGAATCATCAGTCCGTATTTAATCAATCACTTATGAATTGACGACTTTCAAAACGCCTACAGGTCTTATATCCGAATGAGGAGAACAATACATTGTGAAAATGCCCGTGAGCTCCCTCTATCGAAGAAAAGACGTATAAACTCTCCCTAGCGTTCTGAATTTCCTCATCTTGACAACACTAGTGCGAGTACGTACAGGCTTCGTAGACATTTTATTCGAACACAACAGAAATGTGTCTGCAATGTGTGAAATATCGAAATATTTCGATATTTCGATTGAGAGTCTCAGTATTTACTATATATAGGTATATATATATAACAGAAGAAATTTACGGTATTTACCTGCAATTTTGTGTTTGTTTTTGTGACAGCCGTTTACATATGTTTCAAGCTAATTGGCTATCATCAGAACGGCGTAGTTCAAGTTATTAGATGTTCAAATTTGGATGTTGATTAAAGAAAACACAGAACGAAACAAAACACAACTAGGAACTACGCCGTTCTGATGATAGCCAATTAGCTTGAAACATATGTAAACGGCTGTCACAAAAACAAACAACTAAATTGCAGATAAATACCGTGAATTTCTTCTTTTATATTTTTATACTTGTATCAACTTTTTTAATTATATATATATATATATATATATATATATATATATATATATATATATATATATATATATATATATTTATAGTGAATATTATTCGCGCTAACCATGCACGTCGGAAATATTGAAACGTCGGAAAACTTTTGCGGTGTAATTTCGATTCCAAATTTACATATAAATATTTCTTCTATATATATATATATATATATATATATATATATATATATATATATATATATATATATATATATATATATATATATATAAATATTTATTGATGACGCCGATACTAATTATTAATATCTATAATTAACACATATAGCGTTGATTTAGAACACTGAGTGACTTTGATTTAATCATAAAATGTTTTACGGTGATATAATCAAATTATTATAAAATACTAAATGGATTAATTAAATTATATAATACGGTAAAATTGAAATTGAATTGAAATAAATATATAATATAATAGTATTGAGTTTTGGATCTATGATTCCACAGTTTTGTAATTCGAATGAATTATATGCCAATAATGAATGATATTTCAATCAACTATTCAAATAGTTGTTAGTAATATAAAGTAATTTTTCAAATTCACAGGCGGAACATCATATGAGAGGAGCTACACAAATGTATTAAAATGTATTAAATCACTCTCCGTTCCTTGATTCAATATTTATACCAAATCAAAATCCTAGTGTTTATCCGATAAGTATGAATATATTTCCTATCTATCTTCATCAAAAATTATAAAGAAACTCACCGTGAAATAGAGATAGCGCAAATAACAGCCATTTAAAGGTGTTGGATTTAGGATGTTCCGACTGAATAAAATCTGCAAATTCTGATGCTTGATTGATGTACGCTCTTAGCATATTTGCTTTGATGCCAGATGGGGGCTCTACAGTCATTTTCGAACTGTTTTGTAGTATGGAAACGGGAAAATAGGGGGATGGGGTTGACGTGAGCCAGAGCCTGAAATCCCTGTGAGTATTTTCTGGTTCGATATTTTCTGTCAAATTCTCTAATCGTGGCATCCAACTGGGGGCCAAGTGGCAATTCTGAAATAATTAATAAAGTTCATCGTCGAAATATGAACATTTTACTTATTGTATTCTATTTATATCGAAGCAATTGTGTGTGTTGCGTATTATTACTTAGAATAATTTACAAAAAATGTCAATTCTGTCAATGAAAGAACTCATTTATATATTCTATAAATCTGTGAGCTTATTTTTGGGTCCAAATTTTCAGTACTAATACAGAAATTCAGAATAATTATTACATTCATAAACTCGCCAAAATTCGTTGAACAAAAATAACTGATTAATGAGATTGAATTCTCGCTTAACTCTTGGTGAAACATAATTGAATATTAAAATAAATTAAACTCTTGGCTTAATGTTTCACGATTCATTTAACAATATGTATAGTCAACATGTTTCGAGCGTTAGCTCATTTTCAAGACTAAACTACTATAAGAGACGTACAACAAATTTATATCTACAAAATGGATGTGAGTAGGGAGGATAGTTGAAAATCTAATTGTTCAGTTCTTGGAAGAGAAAAGAAGAAATTGTAAATGAACAATTAGATTTTCAACTATCCTCCCTACTCACATCCATTTTGTAGATATAAATTTGTTGTACGTCTCTTATAGTAGTTTAGTCTTGAAAATGAGCTAACGCTCGAAACATGTTGACTATACATATTGTTAAATAAATCGTGAAACATTAAGCCAAGAGTTTAATTTATTTTAATATTAAAAATAACTGAATAGTATATTCGAAAATTTTGAGAATATTTGCTTATATATTACTCTTTAATTTTGACTTCTGTCTTTTTCAATATAGATTTAATGTCACATTCATGAGTTTATCACATATGAACGATTTATTAAGTAAACTATAGGTACTTAAAAAATTCTGAATATTATTATTACTTATTATAATACTCTGAATACTTATACTCATAATTCTGAATATTATTACTATATGTACTTTTTTCTAAATTTACATCTTTTTCATAAAAACTTTGCATAAGCTTAGCGTGGTTAATGTATTATACATTGTAAATATAAAATGAAAAACATAAGTTGTACTTCTTCAATGTAACCTTGGTCTATATTTTCGAATAGTCAATTCTAATGGAAACTGAAAGAGTTTATTTCAAAAAGAAAAAAATTAATTTTTTAAAAAGAGTTTTTTTTTGAGACGGTGTTCTTGTTAAAATATACAAATAAACTTCTTCTAGTGTTCGTTTTTCTAACATCTCAAGAAATAATATAATTTGCATGAAATTGTGCAATTCACAAGCTCTGTTCACTGAACTGAAAACTCTTTTCATATAATAATCAATTCAAGCCGAGTAAGCTTTAACATTGTCCTCCATTTACAGGTTTCGAAATCGAAATTACTGTCACTACATACACGTGGCGTTTCTCTTGACTTGTTTTTTTGATAGCAAAAATAAACCTGTACAAACCTCAAATATTTCCTGGAATTTTTTCTCACCTGAAAAAAAATCCACGATCCTAATTCACACCCACTTTTTATGAGAGCCTCAGCTCGAGGACCTTGACCTTGTCCAAGCGAAATAGAAAACATACGTTTTCCCATCTTCATCCTCTCAGCAAATTTGTACAAATCGGCAGCTGGATCTGTGCCAGTACTCAGAACGAAAACCAGCGGCGTGGTTGGACTGGACTCGGAAAACATTTCTATTAAATCTGTAGTTTGAGGTTCTACGAAGCGTTGGCCCAACTCCTCTGCTAAGAAATTCTGGATCGCGTTTGTAACTTTATCAGGTCGCAGACATTTCAGGATCAGTAGTTTTTGAAATACAGATAGCGTCGATTCGAACGGTTCTGGCAAAGGCAATCTTTAATTGATAGAAGAAGGTGTGAATTTTATGGAACGAAAATTCTCGAAAAACATGTTGATGAGATCAACAACCCGTAGATGTGACTGAAGGGAATTGCGACCATATGCAATAAAAATTGTTTTGTCCTGGCATTACATGGATCATTAACCTAGTCGAGTAGTTTGGTCTTCAGAAGACAAATATATTCTCTTCAGTCTGATTAAATTTAGCGGCTTATAAATCCGACTTGGTTTGCAAGAAACTTCAGATTTTTCGCCATTTGAGGATGAGCCAATTTGACAACATAAGGAATTTGAAAATGATTTTCATTTCATTAGAAGTCTGTGGCAAACGCCAACAGACATTTTTTTGACATTTATAGACATTGATAAAACTATCAATGTCTATAAAAATACCCAGTTGAGATTTGTTACTAGTTGCCATTTCTTTTAAAATTTTATGGAATATCGGAAAAATTTTCATAGATATAATTCAAAAATGATTTTTTTTTGACAAGTTCGCCACCCTGCTTCTCAAAATTTGAGATATTTAGATGGATCGTACCTATACATTTTTCTTTAAACGATTTATAAAAAAAACCTCGCATTAAATTTTGACATTGAACGTAGATTCTGGAATTCAAATTGACACCAAAACTTACTGATGAGGCTCCTGTGCTTCGAATAACTGTTTATAGTAAGCCCTTTTCACTGTGAATGTATCTGTGAACGTCACAAACCTCGGCAGTGCTCTGAGCGATAGTATTTCATTCCAAGACTTACTAGATAGCCACTCAGAAGCGGGATTTGGGTCCCTCTGTGAAAAGTAAATGAAATTAACGATAGAATTGTATTAGTTTATTTGAGGAGGTAAGTGTACACTTACTCCTAAGGGAGATCCTCCAGCGAGGAAATGATGCCACTCGTGCCCATCTATCTTGTCTTCGTCCATGAGAATCCTTGCACACAATAAGAACGCAAAATGTAATTTATGTTTTTCGAAGAGGCTTCTGCAGACGTTAGAGAACAAACTGAATGTGAAATGGTCATTGATGATTATTACACGCTTGTCGATTTCAGCTGTAATTCACAAAAATTAAATGAATAGAGAAATAGACTGATGCAATTCAAATTATTACATTTTTCGCATATATACAAAAAGAGTTAAAATTTGGAAACACAAGATAATAAATGACGAATTAAAGAAGGTTATTAAATATCCATTACAGATCTGTTAAAAATTCATCACATGGTTAGTAGCTCATTCGCAATAAAAACCATTGAATATGTCTCTTAAATTTGACCTGATCAACCGGTAACTTGTTATGAAATTTAAAAGAATAGAAATTCTGGATATTCTCTGATTTGGCCAATCTGCACCAGTCTGAACGTAGAGCTTGTTCATTTCTCTAGACAATAAGACAATAAATTGGGCCAAGACAAAAAATACTTATCGCTCTTTTGGAGCAATGACTATTTTTGGAGAAGAGCATTTAGAAGAATACCATATCTATGTGTGATTCAATTAAAGTGAGTACGCTGTACACCGAGTCAGATAAATTGTCGATGGCGAATAAACTCTTCATGAGTTTGTCGGTCAATTTTGGTTGAACATGTGTCTTCCATGTTAAACCAACATCAATGGAAATATTAAGAAATTTCATATAATGATTAGGATCGATATTCACAAATTTTCGTCTCAAAGAAAATAAACGTGTGACCGTTTTGTCCGCTTTCAACGTTAATTTAGTTAATTTAGAGAACCATTAAGCCACTAGATTCGTACACTAGAATATATCTTATCAAAGAGCAGAGTGCCAGTACTGAGCCCTGTGGACATCCGATATCCAACATCGTACACCCCGAATACTCTTCCTCCAACGCCACTGAAAGAAATCTATCTGCTAAATACGATATAATTAACCTGAAACTGCAATTAGTCGAATCAAACTTTTCCAGCTTGCTTAGAAACATCGAGTAGGGGATGCAACCAAAAGTCTTCGTCAAATCGGAAAGCAATGACATCGAAAAAAAATATAACACTAAAATGAAAGTTTTCACTGCTAATTCAGAAACCTAACAGTATACTTAATACTATCAATCTCTTAACGGGAATGAACTGCGTTGTTTCGTCTCGATGAGTTTATATTATTAATCACAATTTCAATTGAAAAAAATAAATAATTTATGCATGTGTTTTCGTCAACCTAAATAACACATAATATCCCATGGTAAGAACATTTTCATCGAATTTTCTCCATGTATAGAACTGATGAAATAGTTTTTCAATTGAGAAATTCGATTCCTCAATATCCTATCAATGAGAGAAATAATAAAGAGAAAATGAAACGCATATTCCAATTTGTCCCTCTGTCATTATTTGTCTTACCTAATTTATCGGTGACAGCCATGCTGTTCATGAATATTGAAATGAACCATTCCAAGGAGTATTGATACATAGGGTCAACGTTCGATAAGTCAGCCAAGCAGAAAAACAAAATCTGCGACCTATTTGCGACCGGTATGTAGAGTGCTCTGGTATTGTCTATATCAATTTGGGTGATCTCTGCTGCTTCTACTTTATTCTGGAAAAGAATCGCCATATAAAGTTGTGAACCTAGTAAAGTAATCTTTTTTTCATTCTGTTTTGTGGACGTTGATTTCCTTATTAATTTCATTTGAAATCAGGGTGATAATATTTTACCCACTCACTTTTATATCTTCGCTCTTCACTTTTGAGGCTTCCAAAGTTACAATGAAATCAAGATCATCTAGGGGGGATCCTTCCGACGTACTCAATTTGAATAAAATTCTATCTTCAATATCTTTCAACTCAGCTTTCATCTGTGCCGTACTGACCACTATTTGTTGCCTCTGCTCTTCTAAATCTGGACGTTCTTGCATGACAACTAAAGCTAGAAGTTGATCTTGAAGGCCACTGTAACAATTTTGATGATATTTTTATTCCAGGTAATGAATATTGAGTTCACAATACTGACCTAGGTACCAACGTGAAATTCACCAAAAGAATTTTCACTGCAATTTCCGGAGTATAATGAGGATTTGGAAGTTTCGTTGTCATATAAAGACGGAATTTATTATCGTACGGTACAATTGTGTCACCTAATTTCATTACTAAAGTGCCTCCTTGCTTGAAAACTTGTCGCAAAAGTACTGGGTCGAGTGCAGGATCCAATTCTAAACTAATATTTTCTATAAGAACGGGTTTTCCGAATCGTACTGCTGATTCTAATGTTCTTATCAAATTCTTGTCAGATAGTTTAGCAATTGCCAGACCGTTATTTTTCTCCTGTAATTCAAAGGAAAATGTTTCAAACAAAAACGTTCAATAGCGTTTAGAAAATAAATTCACCATATTTTTGACCCATTTATTTGCCTGCCCTTGTGGATCAATGAATAGTGGCCATCGTTTGGAACATGACACCAGAACTGCATTTTCCGTAGATAAATAATCTCGAGGCAATCCATTCAGCTGCCAAAATCGGATAGTTACTGGTTCTCCCAATGTCTGAACGGTATCAAAGTTTTCCGAATGTGGAATTTGCTTTTCCTCGACTATTTTGACCCATTCTGATAGCAGTCCTCTTCGATATTTATCCGTAAATGGTGTCAGATAGGCAATCGCTCCTGCACTGAGTAGAATATCTCCCACAACATTTACTACACTGACTTCTATATTGTCTATGGTTTCTATCCAGCGTAAACGTTCATCTCCCAGACCAGTTAATAGCCTAACGGCACGATTCATCCTCTCCTCGCACACGGCTATGTCTTTCTCTTTTTCCTCCTTGAAGGCAATTTTCTCTGACAATTCAGTTTGTAGAATTGCTAGTCCGTCTAAGACTTCTTCATCTTTGCCTTAGCATTCGCTAATGCAGCCATTGTATTGGCTAGATCTTCTTGTGCTTGTTTGAGTGCCGCTTTCTTTGGAGCCACACTTTTATTGACGAAATAATATTTAAACATGGCGTGAACCCACATGCATAAGGAAGTGCAAGCTTTAGAAATCTGAAATCAGAAATACAAAAATGAATTAGGATAGTATAAAATGAATATTGTAATGCATAAGTTTCGAAAGATTTAATTTGAAATATAGATACACGATTTTTGAACATACCTTGGATATTTTCGCAGGTTGAAATCCTTCATCGGTGACATATTTCGTTAGTTTTTCAATCATTTCTTCCGTGATCGAATCCTTGTCAAAATTCATTAATGAAGATAAGAAAAGTCCAGGATCAGCTAACATCTGCCTACCGGGCTCCCAATAATCCAGAAGTTTTTCACCAATTTTTTTCCCTGGTACCTAGAGACAAAATTGTTGAATTTGAAATATATTAATTGTAACATAAACCCATACCTTATTTGGTTTTATGTTTTTAACTATACAAATTGATTCAATAACATAGATCACTCCTGCAGGTGGACGTTTCATAGCCCTGACCTCAGTAATGTCATTTTTGTTCAATTGCTTCAGACTCTCTTCGGCTGCCAATAAAGCTGGCATTGCCTCCTCTGCAAACAAATGGAGTAGAATCAGGCGTTGATATATCTCATAATTTACCTAGATCTCTCCGTGCATCTTCTGCTATTTCTTCAGTGGCTAAAGCCTTTTTAGTCGCTTCAAATTCTTCGTTTTCTACGATTTCTTTCGTTTCCTCAGCTACTTTCTGGAAAAAAACAAACATCATTTAGAAATTAATACACGAAGAATAGGTCACTCATTATTCATTGAAGCGTTTTTTTGTAATACTGGTCACACACAAAGAGAGGACTCTTTCCTGAATTCTAAATAACTCAGGAATTCGAAAAATATATCTCTGAATTTTATCTAATTATTATCAGTTGTTACCGTATCTTCAGCTATTTTTTCTATCATAATATTTGCTTCGATTGCTGCCTTTTCTAAAGCAGGTTTCATCACTTTCAAATTTTCTTGAAGAACTTTCACTTCTTCTGCGGTATGTTGAAGTTTTTCCAGACCTAGTGAAGTGATAGTTTAGTCAACTTACTATCCATTAGTATTACATGATATGTACCTATTCTGAGTCTGGATGTACCTTCAAGCAAGGCTGTCTTTCTAATATTTATGAGATTTGAATAACTAGATAGTAGTTCAAGATATGAAGTAGGAGTAACGTAATTATGTCTTGATAGTTCAAGGCGGTACAATTCGCTTGCGTCCACTACACTGGCATGCATGAACTGACAAACAACAACAATACCTTGTAAAATTTCCTGTGAGCAATCTAATTCTGGAATGTCGTCCAAAAATTGCAGAGCTACAGACTGAAAAAATAAATTAATTGAAAGCACAATTCTTGATTATGCTTGAGTATATAAATGTGTCTATGATGTGTACCTGTATATTCCATGTTTCTATTTTTTTAAAATTTTGTTTAAGTCCTATCATATTCTGTCTCTCAAAATAACAATCTTTAATTACAAAACGAACATATAGGTAGTTTGTAATGCAGGTAGTAGTTTTTCGTGATTCACAAAAATATAACTAATTTGAATCAAACTAAATAGTTGTGTGATTATCACCATAATTCAATAAAACAGGACAATAGTGTTTCGCCAACATAGATAATGATAGATAATAGACTGATGAAGTCACTGTGATGGAGAAACAATATTGTCATGTTTCACTAAATTATAGTGAAAATCACAAAACTACTCAGTTTTATTCAAATTATGTTGTCAGATTTTCATCAAGCATTCGTCCAATCGTTTAGTGATTAGTAGAATATAACTATATAAGATACATACTATGAACAAAACAACTCTTTATCCATTATATCCAAACAAATATATGTTGTGTTATCATATGACCTCTCGAATAAACTTTTGAAATAAACTTCGCATTATATTTTTCACATTTGCATGCAATTTTGCCGATTTGGTGTTTCAAAGTTCTACTATTGTGCAGATGTTAAATGATAGTTTCGTGATTTTACTCATTTAATTTACCTGTAACGCAGAATCTGGCCATGCACTGAACCAATCTATCGTACAATTGTTAACAAGAGCTGGAAATTGTCTCAGACGTGCTCTGAATATTTCTCCAATAGGACTGTGAAAAATGACGGAAAATGTGATTTTTCTACAATGATTACAATAATAATAATAGAACTCCATTAAAACTCATTACAAAATTTTTGTTTTGAAATGAGTATTCTTAAACATACGTATTTCAAATTGCATTGAGATAACTTTACTAACTATAATTTACAAAGAGGTCGGATACAGCAGAAACTGATTACTCCAACCAAAACAAAACAAAAAATAAACTGTTTCACAACAATTTCCTGCATGAAAAAAATGGTTCCAGAGACTGTAAAGCAAAAACAGAATGATTCCATTGAAACAGGTGAAGGTTTAGTAAGGAAGACACCTGCACCACATGCTCAATTTGAAAAAGTTAAAACCCATACAAAAAAGGAGAATTAAAAAAAAACGAACCCAATTTCGTTCTTTAGAAAAAAATGCTCACATTTTTCTTTGAATTCTGTTGATTTCTAACTGAGGAATTCATTTGGGATACTATTCATTGAATTAACAATGTTATGTGAGAATGAACTTTTGAATAGGTTTAAAAGCGAGGAATAGCCAACCTGTGTCTGAATCTTACAGTGAGAAAATGGATGTCCGTGCGAAACCTAATTTTATGATGCAAACACAACATATGTAACATTCTTAGTTAAGCACGGACCGTACACTGCATCCCCGTAAGTCAACTGTGACAACACCAGGGCATACGTCAACATCCTACGTTGTTTTCCGTCCAAAAAAGCTTAACTTGATACGATTTGATTCGAATCTCCATTTATTATTCAGAATCAGTCCTAGCATTTTAGCTTCATTAGATAATTGAATGGGTATATCATTCAACTTCAAAGCATAGCTAGGGTCTTATCCAGATTCAATTACAGATTCATATCCTGTGAACCACGAAACACACTTTCCAAATCAAAATTATTTTTTTCTACATCATCTTCTACGGAGTTTCTTGGAAACTTGAAAAATATTTGCGAATTATCCGCATATGAATGTAATTCATAGTACAAGAGACAATACATCATTTGAAAAGTGTACACAGTGAAGAATAATGGGCCGATAATTGACCCCTGCGGCACTCCGCAAGATACATTTGTTAGACTTGATTGATGAGCAAGGTAAGGAACAAATTGTTGACGATTGCGTTAATAATATCTTTAACAAGGTGCAAGTGTCTCTGACAAATCCCTGGCAAAATAGTCATTCATTTCCTCAACTTCATAAAGTTCATCTGGTATAGGAGAATACTGTGTTTGGCATTTATTCCGAAAATTTTCAATTGTTTCCACACAAAGTTTATATTAGATTTTGTTTTATAGCGACTAACAATTATTTTCAATGTTAAAAGCTTTATTTTCGATGACGTTTCGTTGTACATCAAAACATTGACGTTGAAACGTTAACGGAAATAAAGCTTTTCACATTGAAAATAGCCTGTTATTGCAAAAAATATTGAAAATATAACTATCTGGAACAGGCAATAAATTAATTTCGATATATTTATATATTGTACACATATGATATAAGTATACAAGTGATTAATAGGTGTAATTGAAGATGCAATCAACAATTACTCCAAAAATAACTCGCACCCTTTATATATAATACTCCATGTAATGATTGTAACAAATGCATGGTAAGTAGGTATACATCCTAAAAGTTAGAGAAACAAAAAGTTGAAAAACTTCATGAAAAGGCAATTACTGTAATAACTGCCTTTTGCGAAGAATAGCAAAAGCTTTGATGCAATTATTTAAAGTTTATGCGCATTGGAGAAAGATGAAAACGGTAGAAGTTTCGAAAATTCTCTATATAAGTGAAATGAATTTGAAAATTTCGTTCTTGACTCATTCCATTGGTTTGTTTCTGCTCAATTATGCTCAAATAGGTATATAATTTAATTGAAAACTTTCCTCTTTGAAGACAGTAGGCGTACGTAATGGTGTGAAACTTATTTCACTATATTCTCTGATTTTCGGAGAGTTCTAAGTTTGAATCAGATAGAAACTCACACTTTATTGCTGCGAAGGAATCGTAATAAAATTATGGACAAAGTCGCAATGTCTCGAGTATTCCAAGGAGCTCTTATTATTTGGGCGCCGTATCGAACTATCTCGATTTGGAAATTTCCCTACACACTTTTCCGGAAATAGAAATCTAACAGTGCTTATTCACCCTTCCTTACCTCATCGTAATGACCGTGTGAAGATTCGATCTGACCTGCTTCTGGTAAACGGCGAACAGATTCGATTTCGTCGCCGTCATTCCCATTTCCTGGACCACAGTCCTCATGCTCTGATAGATCGAGTCCATTTCGTCGGGCTGATATATATTCGGCACGTCACCCGAATTTAGGATATTGTTCAGATCCTCCAGGAATGTTTCCGATTTTATCTGTGGATTAAGATTGCAGATCTATTTCTTGGGAACAGCTCATCTGATTTCCGCCACATGTGCGAATGAAAGATAGATTTTTTTATTCAGTAATAAAAAATTTTGATTCCGACAACAGAATACACTTGTCAGGGAGAATACGAGTAATAGAAAAGAGTATTTAGATATCTAATTGAAGTAGAACAGAATCAATTGAGAATTGGGCATCCTCAATACCACTTGATTATTGCATATAAACTCAATATGAGAAATGGTAACTGAAGGAGACAGCACAAAAAATGCAACAATATGCAAAATTATGACCATGAAACATCATCATGTTAATTTTTCTTTTTCAATCGATTGAATGAAAATTAAAATACGAGATAAATTCGAACAATTAACCTTCTGATTGAAACTTTATTGAATAGTGACATGAAGCGTTTGGTTGGATTACTGACTTCTTCAGACGTTCACAAAATAAGAGTTAATAACAACTCAGAAGAAAAAGTCGGTAACCCTATAAAACTTGTCATGCTATTAGGTAATGTTGTATATTGTAATTCAATAAAAATGTTATTTATATTACCGAATGTATATTATATTCCCTTGCAATCGAATTATACCGAATAAATATGAATATTTCATATGCGAAATGAGTGTAAGGTAATGAATGAAATACTTTCAGAAAACATTTTACTTTACCTGCCCATCCACCATTTTACACGAACTCAAGGAAAATTTAAAACTTATCAAATATACTAAAAGTCTGTTACATACATGCGTTACTTTAAATGTTTTTTAATATTTTTGTTCACAAGTAAATGATGTTTATCGACATCTCACTACTTATTAATTTTTTTTCAATAAGAAACTTGTATAAATAAAATATTTTCTATAGTTTTCGCTTGAAATTACTCAAACCTTACTAGAAAATTTAATCCATTAATAATACTCCATAAGTAATAAATCTAATAGAAAAACTCAAATGTATTTAGTCTATCAGGAAAAAAATTTCTGATACAGTCAAGCATTATAAAAAAATAATGTGTATGACATAATTCGAAATACTGAATTCCTCAGAATTTGTATATTGCAATAGAATTATGTTTGGGGATGCTGACGTATTGTGAACAAATTAATGCAATCAGTAGAAGCTAAGAGGATCTGTCTATAAAAGCCAATATTATGAAAATATATTTTTTCATTCATTAGGAACTTTTTGATGATGAGTGAGCAGCCCGAAACACATGTCCAGTGTAGTGAACAATTGAGACAATACTTTTTGATGTTTTTCTTAGTTTTTGTGAGAAGCCAAATGGTATACTTAAAAATATAGAAAATACA